>OZ023313.1:19127990-19775490 GCA_964007375.1 Ophion obscuratus
CGCGCTGGTACTACCTTAAAGTAATTCGAGCTTGCAGGCCGCTTCTTGCGCCAAAGAAACAAGCAATGATAATCATGAGACATTGGTCTCCTAAACACTTTTATAGACTCATTATTGAAATCTGAAGCATTATGGTGTTTTTTCTAGAGGAATTTTTCGAATGAAAAAAAGGTTGGGATGCGATTAAAAAGAGAGGGGAAGGAATGAAGTAAAATGAGAAAAAAAATGGAATGAGAGTTGGGAAACGGGTAATAAGTATCCTCGCTGGCTATTGGCTCGTTTCTCGTGCGTTTTACGTCCCCGGCAGGCGCTTCAGCTCCAGCGGACCTACGTAAAAAATTAAAGACGACGCCAGTGGCGAAAAGCATAGTAAAGGAAGGCTGAGACGTTGCAGGATGCTCCGGCCATATTATCCTGGCAACTTAAGCACAGTGGTAAAAGCTACGAAATGAGAATATTGCGTCTTGTAAATGAAACGTTTCCGTTGCAGATGTTTACTCCTACTACCCGCGAGTCTGCCACCGAGGCAACGGCAATTTTATATATATATATATATATATATATATATATATATATATATATTTCATTGCTTGTGAGAAAACGCAAACGTCACCCAACGCAGTTATGCCAGATGATGTTGAACGATTCTCATTGTCAATGTGTAACGAAACATCGAGTTTGGTTTTTAAGGGACTATACCAATGTGAACGCTGAAAATTTGGCTGATTTTCGGGAATTTTTTGGAAGAGAAGTACTCAATTAAATATTTCGGAAAAATAAGAATATATTTGGCTATGTTTGACCTATATTACATAATTTTTTCATAGAAAAATATTGAGATCCAAGCGACTTGTGGGCTGCCTTCGGAGGCGCCAAAAAAAAAAGTCCCTCCATTGCTGACATGATTCCGGCCGATTGAGTAGTTGAAACCGAAAAAGGAAAAAATATCGTTAAACTGGAAGGTATTTCCTGTACAATGACGTAGGATTTTAGAAAAATATCAAAATCTAACAAAATGGCGTAGTTATGAAAAAAAGTCTGTTTTCTTGCCTATAAAATGGTCGTTTTTTTCAATGCCAAATCGTCAATTTTCATCCAATCAAAAATATCCTACGTCATTGTAGAGTAAATATATTCAAGAGTACTCAGTTCAAATTTCAAGTCAATCGGATCGTCGCTCTTTGAGTTACAATGTCAGCAAATTGGAAAAATCTTATTTCATATTCTTAAAAGTATAAAAATCTCATCTCATTTTCTTGAAAGTATAAGCGGTCGAAAAAGGCAAAAAAAATCGATTTTTTAAAAGTGTCACACTGGTATAGCCCCATAAGCTCCCTCGTGGTTCATAGTCGTTTCAAATATTATGATTTATTATTTATATCGGTTTTTGTTCATATTTTTTTATTTTTTGTATTATTTATTATTCATTCGTTATCGACTTGTATCGTTGGGAATTAAATGATGAGTAAAACGAGGAAGGTGAAATACTTTGTGATAATCTTATCGGGCCACGACTGGCCTAGCTTCACATAGTAACATGTATACTTCAATATACACAATCATAAAAAAATGTATTTCCTCACATATCAGAAATGCTCATACGTGAAAAGGTAAGTTGGTTTTCTGAAGGTGAATTTCAATCCTCCAAGCTCGCATATATATCCTTACACCCATTACGAAAGTTCATTGCTTTTAACGTTGGTATACAATAAAAACATAATCAATTGTCAGAACAGGCGAAAGTAATGAATTCAATTATCGGATAAAATAAGAAAGAATAATTATGGGAGAAAAGTTAATTTATGCAATTTTCAGACTTTGTTCGTGCAGCAGCTTTTTCCGCTGGTGTTGTCCCATCATCTGTCGCTCTCTCTCTCACACACACACTTTGCTGCACACTGGAGTCGGTTCACTGATGCAAGCTCGCAATAAATTGATTGCGCTCTCACCGTTCGTAAAAGTGGTCGGGGTAGCGAAAATAGGGATGAAGACAGAGGATGAGAGACGGAGTGAAGGGGCGAAGGGAGTGGGTGACCGAGCATCAGCAGCAAGCGAAAGAGACGCCTGGGGGTACCGTTGGTTCGTTAATTTTCCCCGCTTCATACGGGAAATCTCTCGACTAGGTATAAATTCAACGTGCTACGACCTGGGTGCAACCTTGGTCACCGACTATCCAACCTTCCGCGGGTACCCAGGCTTGCACCTTCTAGTCCTTCCCTCAGAAGCTAAAGCCTCGAAAAATCATCGTTCTGGGGACAAATACCCATATTTTGTTTTTTTTTTACGGTTCGCTATTTAGAATGGGGAAAAGCTACAATAAAATGAAGTACTTTATTCATGTCGAAAATGGTAAACTAAAATGAAGGGAAAAAAAAACATCAATTGTGCAAACACTTTTACATCGAAAAAAATGTATAAAGTTATAGCAAAAAATACAATTAAAAACCCTAATTATGTCAAATTTATAAAGCAAGGAGAAGATAAAAAGTTTTCGACGATGAGACCACTGAAAGTCAGTAAACCAATAGCCGTGCGTTTCGCCGCAGGTTTTCCTCACAATCAGATGAGGTAGTTTACCCTTAAGACGAACGTAATAATCTCGAAACATGATAAAATATTAAATTGTAGCTTATACAAATATTTGGTTTCAGCGGATATAGTTTAAACACAGAAAACACGAGTGTCATGAATAACCTCGTGTAAGGGGTGGTTTACCCCCTTAAGCTTGTGGTCTGGCAACAACGCAAAAACACGTAGATCTGAATTTTGATCCCTCTACAAAATGATACCTGCTCTATTCACTTTCATGCAATCATCTTCAGTGTAGGGTGAGAAAAAGACAAATGGAGGGGTGGTTCACCCCTTTATTTACTTTTTTTCTCAATGCTTCTAAGGTGGATTTTTTCTCGCTTCGCATTACATTTTTTTTCATTTTTGTTTTATGGGGATCTGTGAACTGGTTTTGGGTGAAACTGCTACCCTTGGAACGCCATTTTTTGAGGGATGGTTTCTCCCCTTCGAACCATTTTTGCGCGGATTAAAAAAAATACATGTCTAATAGTTTCTAATGCTTTATTACATGTTTTAGTTTCAACAAAATCGAACGCGAATACTTAAGGAGTGAGGTCTAGTTGGAACGTTAAAAAAGGCCTTTTTCCGATCCTTTTTCGGCCAAACGATAAAATAATTTACAACAAAAGTTCTTCCGTTTAAAATATATATATTTAATGTAAACATTATGATTTTTTTAAAGAAATATGTTTCAAAATAAGCCGATACATATCAATGGCCGAGGACGCTGCAAAATGAACAGGTTTTGCGGTGATCACTCTCACGCTGTGACGGATTATCTGAAATCAACAAAACAGGGGGGAATCTTTAGTTAATGATATATTGTTCCGGTTGAACGAAGGGTTTTGAAAAATTTCCATTTTTCACGAAATGGCGGACGTTGAAAGTCAAAAGTGTTGTTTTGAAAAAAATTTCACTTACAAAAATTGACTATAAAAAAAAATTGTCCAAAAAAAATCCTTCGTTCATCCGGAGAAAAACTATGTATAGAAGAAGTGATATAAATTTCAACCCGATCGGTAAAGCCGTTCTCGAGTTACATTGATCACCGACTTCGAAAACATGGTTATGAGAAAAACGAGTTTAAAGTTTTGAGTACGATTTACATGCAGCATCCACGGCGTCCTTCAAAGTTATGTATATCGGCGAATAACGGTCTCATTTACATTCAATTAGTCGGAACATACTCGTAAGATATTATACTTTTAGAAAATGAAGAAAAAAATCGATTTTTTGAAAATTCTAACTAGACTCCTCTAACTCCCTCCTTAAGTGACTTAAGTACCTAGAAAATTCTAACTAGACTCCTCTAACTCCCTCCTTAAGTGATGCTCCTTGTCAGTTTCCCCGTTCCCTCTTGCGAACGCGATACGCTGGTGCAATATAGAAGAGTAGCTACGAACAACATTATGTGGGCTCTCTCCCTGAAAATAACAAGACGACCAACGTGGTGTAAATATAAAAAATATGGGCCCGCATAAGCCCGCAAAGAGGCGAAGTCCCATCGGACCCAAAAATGATAACGCTATACACTCACGGAATTTCCCATTACATAGAAACGGAATAATATTCACATAATTAGTGTGAATGCAGACGAAAATCTTTTCGGGAATTTGTTTTTAGCAAGCAAAATTGCTAGCTAAAAACCTCAGCCCCTGCAGTGTGGACTAATGACCAAAGATGTACAATAGGGTGGCACACATTTGAGCTCCATTTTTCTTCCCTTTTTCTCACCATCCAATTATTTTGCTGCGAGAAAAAAAAATTGTCGCGAAAGCTGCGAGCCGTCAAAAAAATATTTAGAGGTCGCTCAAGTCTCCGTAAAATTCAAATTGTCATTAAACGATCGATTTTTTTCGTCCACTTCTCACCTATGTATTTTACGCTTTCTAATGTTTGAATTACCGTCGCGCAAGCTCTATCCGACCAATGAATATGTAGTGGTCGCTCAAGAGCTTCGAAATTTCCTATTTTCGCTAATTTTTTTTATTCTTGTCACTCATAAGTTTGACGCTTTCTAACATTTTCAAAGCAATGAATCCTTTTTTCTTTAGAGACAGATTTTTCAAATTTACCTTACACTTCTAACCCGATAAAACCACCTATAATTTTGTTTACAAAGACCTTTAATGAATTATTTTATGAGAACAAAGATCATGATTTTTGGGTTAGAATTGTGAGGTAAATTTGAAAATTCTATTTCTCAAAAAAAAAAGGGATTAATCGTTTTGAACATTTTGCAAAACATCAAATGTACGAGTGAGAAGAGTAAAAAAAATTGTGAAAATTGGAAATTTCGACGATCTTGAGCAACGACTAAATATCCATTAGCCGGCATGAGCTTTCGCGAGGTTAATTAAAAAAATTATAAAGCGTAAAATTCATGGGTAGGATGTGGACGGAAAAAAATCGATTTTTTAATGAAAATTTCAACTTTTGACAATTTTTTTTCTCTTTAAAGCGGATAATTGGCTGGTGAGAAAAAGGCAAAAAATAGAGCCCAAATTTGTGCCACCCTAATGTACAAGTTCCCGAAAAAATTCTCATCTGCATCAACTCAACCACGACAAACGGTAGATCGTGGAAAAAAGAGTGCGGTAGGTGGGTGGTTGGTATGGCGTCCCATACATTTCGACCCAGCTGCCACAGTCCCAGCGAGCGTGCCTCGAGGGCTGCGTGTCGAGAAGTAGCCACGGAACGAGTAATTCGGGTTGCTTGGGTATATTTCAGATGCCATAAACAAAAGCAAAAACACCGTAATCCCCCAACTGAAAAATACGCGAAGTGCAGCTTCGAAAAATATTTCCCAGACGCACAGACGTCGAAAGACCTGGTGTAAAGACCGGAAACGTTCAAGCGAAAAAAAAATAAAGAAACCCGGGACGTTCGAAAAAAAAAGTCTCAGAGGGAGAAGATATCGAAGCTCCCCCTGGAAGATTCCCGGGAGCAGTAATTTGAGCGAGATGAAAGTGAGGCTGGGACCGAGGGAGGAAAGGTAAGTGGACGGGGACATCTGAAAAAGTGTTCACGGATGGGTTGACACGGCGTCGGGGATTCTGTCTGCGCGATTAGCGAAAGCTCGCAAATTCCGGAAAAACCTCGCAGCCCCCGTCAATTGCACTTGAATATTTAAGCGGCCGCTGCAGAAACCCTCTCAAGAGGAAATGGGCATGCCTTCTGGGGCTCGTTACTTGACTTCCAGGGGGTGGAATTGGACCGTCGTCAGAGCGATCGATGAAATTTTTAAAAAAGAAAAAGCACCGAAATATTGGAAGAGAGCAAAACGATGCAGACGTAATCGGAACGGAGATTCCTTGAGGGATGAAAATCGCTGAAAAATTCAAATCACCTAGCATGAAGCAACGAACCATAGAGCGCGATGAACACTGTCAAGATCATCCCCTAAACAAGAGGCAGAGTCCTGTCAAAGCGCTGAAAATCTCTCACACGCTTCACTGCCGAAATTGAAGAGGATTGTAAAAATTAAGTTGTAATTCCCCAATTAGGGGAAGAGATTCCTGGGTGACGTCAATCGACAGCCTTACTTCTGACATTTTGCATCCGATCTACCCTGATGCCCGAGTAGAAATCCTGCTCCTGCTACAAAATAGACCTGATCAGGCATTTTTATTTTTTTTTCACGCCCTGATTAGGATTTTTTATCAAACCGTGATCATTTTTGTGGCACTTTCCCTGATTTCGGTCTGATCAGGGTAAAAAATCAAGGCCTGATCAGGGTGAAAAGTGAAGGCCTGACATGCAATCCGAAGAGAGAAGTTCGCTGTTGCTTCGGAAACCACCATCTTCATTCTTCATTGAGCAGTCAACAAAATATTCAATTTAAGGCGTTACCCCCACTTGCAGCGCAAAAAAGGCCTTTTTCATGATTTTTTTTAAAGAAAACTACAAAACTTTTTTCATCAATCAATATACCATCTTAAAGAACACATCTTGAAGAACTTTCACTAATTTTTTTATTGAAAAATATTACATTGTTTAGTGGCAAATGGCCGTCAATGAAATAATGTTTTTATATACACGGTTTGCGGTGACCAACATTGCGGCGAAGTGGATCATCTGAAAAAAAATGCGGATGGATTTAGTCAAATATAAGTATAAACTAATCTTTAATCGAAGGATTTTAAAAAATATTCATTTTTCACAAAATGGCGGACAGTCAAAGTTAATGGTTCGATTTTAACGAAAAAAATCGAACGATTAAAGATTACATTTTTATGTATTAAATAAGCCTGCAAAATTTCAAGAAGATCGGTTCATTAGTGTTCGAGTAATCTTGGTCACCGACTTCAGAAATGCCATTTTGAGAAAAACGCGTTTAAAGTTTCAATTTCCGGTCGTTTACACAACGGATTCTTCTCTTTCAACGCTCATATCTCAGTCAATTTTGTTCGGATCGATTTGAAATTTTTAGGACATATTCTCAGATACTTATACTTCAAAAAAAATGCAATAAAAAAATCGGTTTTTTTCAAAATCGCAAGTGCGGGTAACCCCTTAAATAGGATCTTTTTAGATATTTGATTTTATGATATTTTTTAGAATATTCAATGGCACATTTCATAAATCCAAAATAAATTGAAATACTTCATTTTGAGTTCTACCACAATGAATTTATATCATAATCCGTCATTCCCTGGTTTTCTGGATGGATTTTTTCGAAGAAAATGTTCTGCATCCACAGCGGATGAAACCTAGTATCTACCTACCTATAGCTATGCATGCTACCTCTATGCTACCGAGTGTTTGTAGCATTTCGGTGGCATAAGAGACGACATTGATTCCTATAATTATTTGTTGTATCACATAACCCGGGGAAAAAAGTTCGTGCCTGAGTGGATATGTTCATATATGTTTCAGATATTGTCATATATGTTTCAGATATCGTCATATATGATTCCGATATTGTCATATATGTATGAGATATATTTATATCTGACATTTTACAGTATCATATATGATTAGGTCTGATCATATTCCACATCACATATGCTTAAAGAAGATCATATCTGATCACATATCCCGGGGAAGATGGTCATATCTGAACAGATATGCTCATGTAGGTGTTTATCTGCAACATAGATGAATCTGATCTGATCATGCATGGTCAAAGATGAACATACATGTATTTTTATGCGCTCACGGGTAGCTCTATATCTGGTCAGATATGATCGCGCATAAGTAAATATGTGCAGATATGAATTTGTAGCTGAACATGTCTGCCCATATGTGGTCATGTCTAACCAGATATAGTACAATTCACGACTACATTCGAGCTCACATATGAATAGACTTGAATATGTGCGCGCATGCATGAACATATCCAACCAGGTATGGATGAATACGCAACCGAACCCAACTCGTGCATGATCAGGTCTGAAAATATTTGCCCATGTACGATTGTATCTGCCCAGATATGGAATTATACTCGAATTCATCCAATTGGATCTATATGATCATCGCTGAACATGCTTGCCCACGTGTGATCAGATCTAATCAAATATGAATCAATTGATTCATATTTCATCAATTGCTTCATATTTGAACGTATTCATCCATACCTGGTTGGATATGTTCATGCATGCGCGCACATATTCAAGTCTATTCATGTGTGAGCTCGAATGTAGTCGTGAATTGTACTATATCTGGTTAGACATGACCGCATATGGGCAGACATGTTCAGCTATAAATTCATATCTGCACATATTTACTTATGCGCGATCATATCTGACCAGATATAGAGCTACCCCTGAGCGCATAAAAATACATGAATGTTCATCTTTGACCATGCATGATCAGATCAGATTCATTTATGTTGCAGATAAACACCTACATGAGCATATCTGCTCAGATATGACCATTTTCCCCGGGATATGTGATCAGATATGATCTTCTTTGAGCATATGTGATGTGGAATATGATCAGACCTAACCATATATGATACTGTAAAATGTCAGATATAAATATATCTGATACATATATGACAATATCTGAATCATATATGACGATATCTGAAACATATATGACAATATCTGAAACATATATGAGCATATCCACTCAGGCATGCACTTTTTTCCCGGGTGGTCTGATATCGTCAAATCTAATCATACATGCTCTGATATCGTCAAATCTAATCATGTATGCTCTGATATGGCCATTTTTCTTATGCATGATTAGACAAGATCCAGATATGATCAATCATATCTGGATCATATATAATCGAGATATAATCAGATGTGATTTGGTCTGATAATTTTTTCTCGGGATGATCATACATGCTCAGATATAAGCATACATGATCTGTCATGACACTATATGAACAGATATAGCCAATTCTCTTGTCTGATCATATCTGATTCTACAGATATGCTCAGATATAAGCATACATGATCTGTCATGACACTATATGAACAGATATGACCAAATCTCTTGTCTGATCATATCTGATTCTACAGATATGATTCAGATATGTTCAGATATGATCTTTTTTCCCCGGGAAACTATATCCATTGGTTAATATTATTGTGATATTTAGACAGTTTTATCGAACATCATGCTATAGATTTTTCAAACATATCCTATATGTATATGTATATAACTCCTCGCTCTCTCCGCCCCTATCTATTCCCCTCCCCTTCGATGTGTGAATTGTAATCAGGACGGAACATTAATTGCATCAAACAGAAAAATGTTTGTCTCTACGAAAAGTCTATTCAATTTAAATTTCAAAAATGCAATAGATAAATTTAGTGGATTCAAGTAAATTGTTTTTTGAACAGAGGAAACGGAATCACAGATTTGTTAGGAATAAATAAAATATTAGGAATAATAAAAAATGCACGCATAGAGTGGACAATATGTCTCGAAGTTTTGACGACGCGCTAGTTTATATAGTTCGTCTGGTGTTTGATAAGAGGTTAGGCGTGTGAAAGGCGCCAAACTGTATATAGGTCCAGTTACTTGATGATTGCTTGAAGCTAGCCAGATCAGGGGAATTTATGCAAGCCGTGAGCCCACTTACTTGATCATCGCCTGAAGGTAGCTGGATCAGGCAACTGGAGGAAACAGTACATCCAGTTGCCTGACCATCTCCTGACACCAACCGGACCAGGCAAATTGCTAAATTGGCAAACAGGCATACCTCAAGGGGAGATCTAGATACATCTAGATGATCGAGGTCGAAGATTTAGAAGCTATGAACATTCCGTCGACCGTAGAAGACCTACCCTATGGGCCTGGTATCGATGATTCCATGCAAGTTGACAAATTTCATGATTTATTCATTCTCCAATTTTCAAACGCGTTTTTCTCAAAACGACGTTTTTCAAATCGGTACCCAAAATTTCTCGAAAACCAATGAACCGATTGCCCTGAAGTTTTTTCTGGTTATTCTATACACTATTATCTAGTACTTGTCATAGGATTTTTGCCCGTTACTTAGCTTTTGTTTTATAGGCAAAATAAAAACTAATTTTTTGCCCAAAAATCACTATTTATGTTCAAACGTCCGCCATTTTGTCATAAATCGATATTTTAAAAATCGCCTATGACAACTACTAGATTATAGTATCTAATTTAATAATCTTTTTAGTTTTTTTTTTTCAGATGATTTTTAAAGAAACGCCAGTGGGTACCGTATACGCAGATTTTTTTACGACGCTCCAAGGATCATACAATATCCTTGTATATTTTTGATATTTTTAAATAAAGAAAATTAAACATATTTTTGAATGTATATACTTTTAGATAATTAAAACCCCAATCCGAAATTCCAATTAGTTTTCCTTGAAAAAATTCACAAAAATGACCTTTTTCCGGCTCATGGATATATATCTCTCCTTAAGTAAGGCCACCGTAGTACAACCTGATCAGACCCGGATCAATTGTCAGGCCAGGCTGACAATATTTCTACTCGGGTGGGATTTCGACGGGGATGGTCGTGCGCTGATAACGAGGTGTTCGGAGCGGCAAGGGTGGACGGAAAAAATTCGCAGATGGGAGGAAGAGGAAATGATGAAAAAATGAGATCGGCGGAGGGTTGAAAGAAGGTCAGGCGTGGAAAGGCACGAGGGTGGTTGTAGTAGCGTAAGATACTTGATAATACGGGTGCGTAAAAACTTTTTCTTCTCCCGGCACCCAAGTTTGCCAGCTAATTGTGAAAATATTTTTTTTGCTCTTCTCGCTGGCATGGAGCCTCCGGGATTAGAGCAACGAAACGCCAGGGTGGGAAAAGTTTCGTGTCGATAGTTCGCGAGGGTGGAATCGTTGCAAGTTAAATATTCTCGAGCACCCCGATGGTAATTTGATACTTTTCAGACCGGGCTGACTTGTGAAAAAGAAGTCTTCGTCATTGTGAAGATCATCGCTCACGAAAAATGGGTACGAAGTGTTGTTGCTCGTTTTAAACTAGTTTTTTAACAATGTTTTATCTAGGGCTAATATTCTTCTGGCGAATTTTGACTCGATCGATAGAGGGGAGCCGGGTTAAAATTCCAAACTTTGAATGATCAGAACGCTCAAAACTCCGAAAGATTTCTACCCCGGAAGATCAACACTCCGAAAGAATTTTAAACGAAAGACCAAAACTTCGAAAGTCTGAACACCGTCAAAATAATTCGGCTACGGGAGTTTTAAAAGTTTCAAAATTTTCAATAAATCAACGACTTATTTCACGAATTTTGAACGAAAGACCAAAACTGCGAAAATCTGAACACCGTCAAAATAATTCGGCTATGGAAGTTTTGGAAGTTCCAAAATTTTCAATAAATCGACGACTTATTTCAAGAATTTTGTTTTATTAACAAGTGATTTTACGTCAATTTTAAATTTTCTCCAGACAATACGTTCCACATCATTTACAGTCAACTGTGTGCACTTTCGCTCGCATAATCTTGACGAACCTTGTAATTTTTGAACATTAAGATTAGGAATTTTAAACCGTCGGCGCATTCAAAGTTCGGGATTTCAATCCGGCCCCCATGTCAAGACCATGCCGGCAAAAATCTACACAGTTCTGATTCGAAAGCAAGGAAATTGGGTCCATGTGAACTGAAGCCGAGAAACGTTGAACGCCGATTTTGCACAAGTAAAATGCTGCGTGCCAGGCATAAGCGAAAGCGTCACTCATAACACTCAATTGGGAAATTTTACCCCACCCGCCGTATTCATCAGACATTGACTATCTATCGTATTCACTAGACTCTGACTATCATTTATTTCGATCGATGACGCACGGCCTGTCTGACCAGCACTTCACATCATATGAAGATACCAAAAAATTGGGTCGACTTGTGGATAGCCTCAAAAGATGAAGCGTTCTTCCGACGCGGTATCCATATGCTGCTAGAAAGATGGGAAACAGTAGTGGCTAGTGATGGACAATACTTTGAATAAAACATAAAGTATCGTTCTTTCACAATAAAGGCCCATTTTTTAAATGTAAAAACAGCGGAGACTTATTTTTACTTACAATAGTTTCGTCGCTATTGAAAATGATCATCTTACCTCATGGGATCAACTCGTACACCTTTCCCCTATACTTTCGATTCAATTAACGAAAAATGACGGTTTTCGCAAGAATCAAGATTGTCACGTTTTTTTTTCAATTTCCTATTTCGAAAATTGCTTTCATTAATCATAGGATGAACCAATATACTAACGAAAACTGTTTGGTTTTTTTTATATTAAATAATCTGGTTCAGAAGGGCCATTGCTCACTGCAAAAGACGTTTTCGTGAGGTGCTTGACGGACATCGGCTCTGTATCGATTATAATAAACTACGTTTACCCAAATAAATGACAGAGCGTTCTTAAGGGGCTATACCAGTGTGAACGCTGAAAATTTGGATGGTTTTCGGGAAATTTTGGAAGAAAAGTACTCAATTGAATTTTTCGGAAAATTAAGAATATATTTGGCTATATTTCACCTATATTACATCATTTTCTCATAGAAAAATATTGAGATCCAAGCGACTTTTGCACTGCCTTCGGAGGCGCGAAAAGAAAAGTGCCTCCACTGCTGACATGATTTCGGCCGATTGAGTAGCTGAAACCGAAAAAGGAAAAAATGTTGTTAAACTGGAAGGTATTTCCTGTACAATGATGTAGAATTTTCGAAAAGTATCAAAATCTAACGAAATGGCGTAGTTATGAAAAAAGTCTGTTTTCTTGCCTATAAAATGGTAGTTTTTTTCAATGCCAAATCGTCAATTTTCATCCAATCAAAAATATTCTACGTCATTGTAGAGTAAATATATTCAAGAGTACTCAGTTCAAATTTCAAGTCAATCGGATAATTGCTCTTTGAGTTACATTGCCAGCAAATTTGAAAAATCTCATTTCGAGAAAAACGCGTTTAAAGATTTAATTATCGATTTTTGCAAGATAAAATTATATAAATGATAATGATATTCTTGAAAGTATAAGCTGTCGAAAAAGGCAAAAAAGTCGATATTTTGAAAGTGTCACACTGGTATAGCCCCTTAAGATGGTACTTTTTGAAATACCTAATATTAGTAAAAAAAATATATCATTTTCTGGGATTTTCTGAAACAGAATCCTAAAAATGAACTGATTTCGGCTGTTAGCCCTTGGTATGACCCGGTAATCGATTAATTCGAGAAAATAGCAGTAAACCTGGCTTTGGAAAAAAGATTGGAATATTGGGATGAAAAGAGACTTCGACAAGTCGGTGAGTTTATTTCAAATGCTCCCGGTGCGCCCTTTCAACGGCAACTATTCGCGCAGGCTACGTTGAAACGAGTCAGCGAACAATGAGTACCTTCTGACCGGATCATCCGGAATGTCGAGCAAAAATTTCGTTCTCGCGATCAACAATGGACCACAATAGATCGGACCGGCAAAAAAAGACCGATACGCTCGTGTCGCAGTGTATGAGAGTGTCTTTTGTATTTTTTTTTTGCGCGCATTCGCGTGACCTCCTTCCACTGTGTTGATACAAACTGCGGATCGATAAAACGCCCTTCAGCTCGTGAAGGTAAAAACGGGGCTGTGTAATATGAAGAGGAATTGAAGTAACAACGAAAAGTCCAGCGTCGCGACGATGACGTAAAAACGAATGTATTTCAGCAAACTTGATAAATAAAATTGAAAACCCAATTTAAGTTTTACGCCCAAAAAAAAATAAGCGAATAAAAACGAAAATGCTCCCGTCCTCCTAGGTTGGCAAGCATCGCGAAATATCGTGTCATCATTTTTCATCGCGAAAAGCGAACGAGTTGAGAGCAGGGGGGTTAGAGCTTTTATTGGGTGGAAGCTCAAAAGAAGGACGGCAGGGGGTGGGAGGCGGAAAGAATGAAAAATACGTCGAGAATAAAAATACGTCCGGAGTAGATACGGACAATGCGTGTCAGACCTAGCAGACGACCGGAAGTGGAAACACGGGTGAGTGGAAAAACGTACGTCTTCGATCACCGATTCACAGGGTGGGGGTTGGTCACGCAATAAACTTTGCTGGTAAAACGCGAGACCCGCTGTCCCGGGGGGTTGGAGGTGGTCCGCGAAAGGGGGATGGATATGAGCACAAACGCATAAAAATACTCGGCGCCCGATGCTCATCCAATTCGTTAGGGGTGAAAAGGAGAGGCGAGCTCAAATCCGATCGAATAAATAATCCGTCGATGTTTTTTCGTGTCTCTCGGTTTTTACCGTAGCATCCCTCATCGCACTGTATACTGACCGTGAGATTCTCAAGCTATTCCGACAGCTGTGCCAATGAATCGTACATCAATTACAAAGTGTGGTAACTATGCAGTTTAAGGACTTTTCCGGTAAACGATGGAATTTTTTTTTTCTTCCATGAGCTGCTTCAAGGGATTAGGCCACTCTAGAGGCCGAAAAATAGGCTTTCGGGGATTTTTTTCAGAAATTTGTTTCTCTTTCCAAATATTTGCCTAAACAATCGTCAGATAATTGTTAATAACAAATAAGCTATGCAATATAAAAAAGTCCGACGTACTTCCATAGACAATGTATTTTTCAAGATATATTCAACATGTCAAGTGAATCAGTTGAAAATTGTCTGAGTTATGTTTTCGGCCAACTTAGAAAATGCGGTTTTGAGATAAACGCTGCACAGCCGCCATTTTGCAATGAATCGCTTAAAAAAAATGATTGTATACAGTCTCTGATATGTTTGATAAACACCCTTTTTTGTAATCTCGATTTATTTTGTAGTTTTTCTAAAAAAAAATCCCCAAAAAGCCTATTTTTTCGGCCTCTAGAGTGGTCTAAGCCCTTAAGACGGAATGACACCTTCTCGCGGTCGGTATGGTAGAACAATTATAGATACCCAAAAATCTCTGAAACGGCTCTTCAGATCCCGTCGAAAGTTTGCCAAATGACGTCAAATAGATAGACGAACAGCTGTCTGCCCCTCAAATTTTCTGAATTTGAGAAAAAAAATGTAGATTGGCTTATGATAAGTCAATCTACGTTTTTTTCCTCAAATTTAGAAAATTTGAGGGGCAGACAGCTGTTCGTCTATCTATTTGACGTCATTTGGCAAAGTTTCGACGGGATCTGAAGAGCCGTTTCAGAGATTTTTGGGTTTCTATAATTGCTCTACCATACCGACCGCGATGAGGTGTCATTCCGTCTTAAGGTACGAGCTCGCAATTTTAATTTCTATAGATTTTGTTTAAATTTTAACCAGACATTGTTCATATTATTATGCTTGTTTGAGTGAATTTTCAGAACAGTCGACTATTTAGATTGAGAGATAACGGGTTTTAAAATTGCAACGTTTAACACTGCGGGGTCTGCATTGAAATTTAGACAGAATAATTTTCTGTAAAAATATTTGTCCCCTATAATAAGAAGATATATGACAACACCGCATCGTTCCACGTATCCAATGACGTGAGTTTGCGCTGCATATTTAAAATAATACTGCAACACACATTTTTATTTGGAAGTAATTTTTCATCGAACAAAGTTTTTAATTAGTTATAAATGAACCAACACTTTTATTTGTTAATGAAGAGTACATAAACAATATGAAATATTAATATTTATAATGCAAATATTTTTTTATGACAAACCTTTTAACATTAGGAATACGATAATTATTTTTTTCGTGAAATATTGACCAAAACTGTTCTGCGGTGTTGCCATATGTCTTCTTTCTATAGGGGACAAATATTTTTTACGAATAATTATTCGGTTTTTACTGAACGTTTTTAGCAAAAATGAATAGTAAAGGCAATCCAAACTTCTTTCACTCTTTCCCTAACTAGTTCGCTATCTAAACATAATTTTTATTCAAAATTCACAAACACAATAAAATGGTACGACGAATTATGCGACCTGACTTTCGGTCAATGCAGACCCTGCAGTGTTAAAAGTTGCAATTTTTAAACCCATTATCTCCCAATCTAAATAGTCGACAGTTCTGAAATTTCACTCAAACATGCATAATGATATGAACAATATCTGGTTGAAATTTGAGAAAAATGTATAGAAATCAAGATTGCGAGCTCGTTCTACCTTAATTGGTCACCACTGTTGATATTCCGTCAGGAGAGGATGGCATTTACTATTAATTCCATAAGTTATGGGGTTTTGAATTTCTTGGGAACGCGCAATAAAAAAGGGCATTTTTTTAATATTTTCACGCCTACATTGGGAGTGGGAGGTAGGGGGATTTATAAAAGAAACCTTCCTAAAAACAATGCCGAAGGGAAAATCGCGGCGGTCACGTCCCCCTCTCCCCCTGCAGCCATTGTTTGGGTCGTTATTGAGGCCCTAAAAATTATCAACGTAGTACAATTGTAGTTCAGTTAAATATATTTATAAACGACGTGTAGCATCTTTAGGGGGGGGGGGGCTTCGCCCCCTCCACCCGCGCTAGGGGCTCTGCCCCTTCACCCCACCGGGGGTTACAACGCCCCGACACCCTGCGTGCCCGCATCAGACATCTTCCGCATACAACACACAAAAACAGAGGGGGGCGGGGGGTATTTAGGAAGGCTTCTTTTATAAATCCCCACATCCAATATAGGTGTTCCGAAAATGTTTGAAAATACGCTAATTTATAACGTGTTTTCATAAACTTCAAAACCCTGTACCTTTTTATGGGAGGTTCACCGCCGATATTTATTTTTGGCATTGCATTTAGAAAGACTTTTTTATAAATGCCCTTACCCCCCACCCCCAATATGGGCGTCGAAATTTAAAAAAAACCTCTATGTTAACACGTGTTTCCGCAAACTTCAAAACCCCATAACTTATCGAATTAATGGAAAGTGTCATCCTCCCCCGATCGAATATCACTCAATATAATGGAATAAACAAGTTGACGGTGAAAATAAAATTTTCCCGTCGTTTTTTTTTTCGGAAAAGGCCTCAAAATGCAAAATTACCCAAAGCGTTCCTGTATTTATGCGATTCAGTCTTTAATTTTTCATTGGTAAGTTTTAAACTAGAGCTTGATTTATTTCGTGAAAGCTTGCGACTCCATGATAAATTCTAATTGCAGATAAAGCTGAAAGCAACATGCACCTTATCGCGAAATCCACAAAAATTATGAATATTCAAAAATTGCGAATGAGCATAACGTTCGGACTGGTGAACTTGGGGGGGGGGGGGGGGGGGTGACGACCAGCCCTATCAGGTCAAACCAAAGCTACGGGAATTTCACTTTCACAGCCTCATACGTGCATCTAGCGATTTTTGATATGTGATTTTAGTTAATATGCATGGAAACGAGAAAACAAATAGTCATCAAACTTGCCGGAGGGTCAGGTAATATTTCAGCATGCTGCGTTACAAGCTGATTTACGATCACATCGCAACGTTGCCCTCTATGAATTTGTTGGAAATCATATTATGGGATTAAATATACGTAATCTGTGATATTCCATTTTCCAAAGTGATTACCGGGCCGTCCAATACGGCAAACTCAATTTCACTTTGATAAGCAATAGGATTCGGAAATGGAAACACATTACATGTGTGGAATCTCTGTTGTGCAAACGCAATGTAACTTTACGAAATGCAATTATTAATAATAATACGACGGTGGGGTGAGAAGTTTCCGGCCTGACCAAGAAAAACGATGTTTTAACATTTTTTTTGCTTTATTTTTCAACATAATCTCCATCAACACTGATACATTTCTCATAACGGTGTTCTAATTTAGTTATACCAGTTTTAAACGTAGATTCGTCAAGCTCCTCAAAATACTGATTTACAGCTTCGATAACTTCTTCGTTGCTCTTAAATCTTTTTCCGCCAAGCCATTTTTTGAGGTTAGGAAACAGGTAATAGGCGCTGGGGGCTAAGTCTGGAGAGTAGGGAGGATGCGGCATCAATTCAAACTTCAATTCGTGGATTTTGGACATGGCAACAATCGACGAATGCGCTGGTGCGTTATCGTGATGAAACAAAACTTTTTTCTTCGCCAAATGAGGTTTAATTTGCACCTCGTGGTTCAAACGTTGCAATAACTCTGCGTAGTATTGACCAGTGATAGTATTACCCTTTTCAAGGTAATCAATGTATATAATTCCTCTCGCATCCCAAAAAACAGTAGCCATAACCTTGTTTGCCGATAAAATTGTTTTTGCCTTCTTTGGGGTTGGTTCCCCTTTTCCAACCCACTGTTTTGACTGTTCTTTATTTTCAGGAGTGTAGTGGTGGACCCATGTCTCATCAACAGTTATGAATCGACGCAAAAATTCGTTTGGATTACGCCTATACAGCGCCAAATTGTTGGTAGAAATGGTTTTTCGAAGCAGTTTTTGGTCGAGCGTTAGCAAACGCGGCACCCACCTTGCACACAGCTTTTCCATGTTCAAATGGTTGTGCCAAATATTTCGCACACGTTCAGCTGACATCCTACAGGTCTCAGCTATCTCATGCACTTTCAACCTGCGGTCTTCCAACACTATTTTATGGATTTTTTCAATCATCTCTGAAGTTGTGACTTCAACGGGCCGTCCTGAACGAGGCTCGTCAGAGGTGCTCACACGACCCATTTTAAATTCAGAAACCCACTGCTTAATAGTTGAATATGATGGGGAGGAGTCTCCTAGTGTTGAATCCATCTCTTCTTTTATTTGTTTGGTGTAAAACCTTTCAAATGGAAGTATTTGATGACAACACGTTTTTCCAATTTTTCCATTTTTACGAAAACAACGGAAGCGTCTCGCGCAATGTGCTCTCAAACGCAAACTAACGTAGCGATTGGGCTGAAATTGTACATACAAGCTCGGTAGGAATGGTACTGTAGGACGCCGCTCCAAAACTAGACCTAGTGGCACCATCTCTTGGTCAGGCCGGAAACTTTTCACCCCACCCTCGTATACAGGGCCGAATTCAGGGGTGGAAAGGCATCATCCCCGGGCCTCGCAATCCTGGTGCAGGTCACTATCAGAGGTGACTTGCTTCATCCGGCTTCACCGCCATAATTCAGTTGGAAAATCTAGTGGAAGAATGTGGAAAACTGCCCGAAGGTATGTTGAATAAAGGCCACTAAACGGAACTTTCATTTCATCATCTGGGTATCCATAAAAAATTGTTGAAATTCACGTTTTTTCCTAGACTGGTAGTCTCCCTTAAGGCCTTAGGCCACCGTAACGGATATAAAATCCTGTGCGAATGT
Organism: Ophion obscuratus; assembly: GCA_964007375.1. Taxonomy (NCBI): domain Eukaryota; kingdom Metazoa; phylum Arthropoda; class Insecta; order Hymenoptera; family Ichneumonidae; genus Ophion; species Ophion obscuratus. Next base: position 19,147,204 of record OZ023313.1, read on the forward strand.
AGCACTTTTTTTCGTATAAAAAAGTGATTCTCTCATAAAATTAATTAAACGTCTATTTAGTATGAATATCAAGGAGTTCGATGTGCAAAATCGCCTACTACTCAAAACTTCTACAATTTTCACTCGATTTACTTCAAATTTGAAAGTTATGTTCCTAATTCCTTTTCGCGGAGAAGTACGTACGGAATTTCTGATCAATCGAAAACTTTTCATTTTATGAGCAGTTTATGAGCAGTTATGACGAAATTTTCCACTAAAAATTCATTTCTTAAGGGGAGGGTAGGGGTTTCAGCGTGAAAAAAAAACACTTTTCTGCGAATTTTTTTCATCTATATAGAAAGAGTAAATTTATTGAAACCTTTTGTACATTGTTAAGTGTCATTTCAAGAACATTCCGTGAAATTTTAATGCGAAAATATCCACAAACAAGCCGGTGACAAAGCTTTTCCAAAAAAGCCTTTGGAAAAATAAGATGTGCGGTGTTCACTGTATCTCAGCTAGGAATTATCTGAAATTAAGTACCATTAAAATTTAGTCAAAGCATCATCAAATCCCCCAACGGCCTTTGATAATTTTTTTTCATTTCTAAATTTTTGGTGGTCCTGAAAAGTGAAAAGTGCTATTTTTCACGATAAATTCCGCCATTTTGGGGGTGGAAAACCCCCTCAATGTAAAAAAAATCTCAAACTAACCGTTGGGGGCAGGTATTTTATATGTAGAAAGTGTGTACCAAGTTTGAAATAAATCGGGCATGTAGTTTTCAAATGGCAGTGAACACGGACTTTGAAAAAGTGGTTTCGAGAAAAACACGGCACCGGCTTGTATGTGGATATTTTCGCATACAAATTTCACGGAATGTTCTTGAAATGACACTTAACAATGTACAAAAGGTTTCAATAATTTTACTCTATCCATATAGATGAAAAAAATTCGCAAAAAAGTATTTTTTCACGCTGAAACCCCTATCCTCCCCTTAAGTTCAAATACCTACAACTTTTGAATAAAACAATATTTTTTTAATTCCCTACGTACTTCTCTAGGTATTCTATTGTAGATTGACGAGAATTTTTGTTTTTTGTTCTAGGTAAAAAATTGTGGATGATAAATGTGACGCCACGGAGCGCCTAAAAAAAGAGATAACAAAAGAAAATACTAGTATTCGGCCATTTTGTACATCGAAAAAAAATATATATATATTTTCTAACAGCTTGATATTCATACCAAATAGATGTGTAATTAATTTTATGAGTTAATCACTTTATCATACGAAAAAAAAGTTAATTTCGCACATGCTTTTATACCCGTTACCGTGGCCTAAGGCCTTAATCAAAGTTCCAATTAGTTTCTCCGTTTGTTACTTCCGACTGCCCTTTAATGAACGATGAGGATCTTTACGAGCCCGCACGCCCTCATAGAAACATTCAAGCCGAGCGAACGACATGGGTGTCCGCGGGTAATCAAAAGCTTAAAAAAGCTTAAGTAGGGTGAAGCGGGTCAGGTTCGAGCGTAAATCTCATTCCTACCATTTCACCCTTCTCCCATGTAAATAGAACGTATACAAAGAGCCGTATCGCGGTGCCATCGGATCGTAAACGTTGTTTTATTGCCTGCGTGTGCCGCAATTCAGGACACGGTGGTCCGCATCCCATCCGGACAATATAGGAAACCATAAACATCCCCACCGGACTTCCTGTGGATCGAATCCACAAAATTATACGTGATCGTACCCTGGGTTAAGAAAATTCGTGAAAAATTGACCGAGATAACCGCTCTTTCCAACGTATCCCAGACCTCTAGGACCAGTCGATGATTTTGGAGCCAGTCTGGATTTTCGTCACCATCAAATGCTTCGCCAACCCTACGGAATAAACTCGAACTTCGCAGGGATCCGAAAATAACTACACTGATCGACGCAATCGCCATCAGCCGCTGTTTTCATGCCTGTATTGCATTTGGGCATCGCAGACTTGTGTGTCGTCCATATAGTACGTCCTTGATTTTTACTGATTCTTGCCCCCCCCCCTGGGGTCATCCTATCCTTGCTATCGTCATAATCCAATTATTGTTACCGTCATCCAACGACCAAACCCCCCACCCCCCTCTATTTTAAAATGACGTAATTTATGGACGGCCCCTTGTGTGCCAATGACACGGAATATTATACCAAAAGAAGGGAATCTTATCAACGCGTCGGTGGTGAATATTTGCATCTTGAATTTTTTCGAAAGATGCTCTTGGAATTTTGCTCATGCCGAACTGCCCCTATGGAGGCGTACGCAAATTACGTACCGCAATTTGGGGGGGGGGTCCGGCCAGGTGTTACAGTCTACGTACGTGAGGCGGGGGGGGGGGGGTGGAGGAGGGGGGAAGGTTTACGTTACGTCAGGATTTAAGAACTGCCAAAAATAGAAAAATTTCTGCATGTTCAAGTTTTGATTTTAAAACTCGCACGCAATTTTACGGCGGAAAGTTGACAGCGTTCCATACGAAATGTCATCTAAGGGGGGACGTCACTGTGCAAGATCGTGCACAGTACCTTTCCCCCTATCCCCGAGCAAAGTTTGGAAAACATTTTTTTTAAATAATTTTTGAAAGTACACATATTCAAAAATATGTTAGCAACATTTTCATCCACAAGTGCGAAAATTCACGGACTTACAGTCACTTTAGTGAGAACAGGTATCGCGATCGGTTATTGCCCTCTGTCCCGACAGGTGTGGCATCGTTGACAATAGATGGAGCACAGGCTCTTATTATTTTGTGAAATATAATTATGATGAAGAACCGTCATATCACTCGTGACTTGATACTTTTATGTAAGTATCAATATTGCATAAAAAAACATAACTCGTTTAAAGAAACAAAAAGAAATACATTTGTTGATCGTTGTAAATACACTTCGCACAAAAATTTAGGGAGCAAGAAAAAAATCCAAATTTTTGGGGGATTTTCAACAGGCTGTAACTCATACAAAAATGGTCGTACAGCAAAAATAAAAAAAGCAAATTGTAGCTCTAAGTGTCTAGTTTTCGGATCTGAGTTTGAAATTTTTTTTTTGAAAATATTTTCCGAGTACTCATAAGAAATTTTCGATTTTTTTTTTCTTAAATTTTCCAAGTCACTAATACAGAATTGAGAGAAAAATGAAATTTTTTTTTTTTTTTCATTTTTGATAAAAATTATGACATTTTCAGAGCGAAATTCTTGCTCCTTTAATTTTTTCAAAAATTCGATCAAGTGGGAAAAAAAAACGGTTGGCTGGATTAAATTGAAACTTCGTAGGGTTTTTGTGGGTATATTGAACAGTAAAAGGCACACTTAACATTAGTGGCTTCCGCAATATTTTTGATTGGGCGCTTGATTTTCCAAAAAACCACAAAAAGCCCTTTTTTGGTCGCTTTTTCAAATTCATGTAATGATTGAAAAAAAATTTTTTTTTCAAAATTCAATTGCCAATCCTTGTAGAGAATTTATTCAAGTTTTTGAAACCAACCTCAAAATTTCTGTGCGATCATTGGTTGCTGAGATATTGGTAATCAAAGACAAAATGATCTTTTTCCATTCAAACACCGATATCTCAGCGAGAAATGCTCGCATCGAGATTTTTAAAAAACCAAATTAAAGCTGAATAAACACGCTATCCGATCCATATAGAGGTTAAGTCGAAAAAAAAAAGTCCACGTCCGTAGATTTAAAAAAAAAACCAAAAAAATTTCGAATATTTTTTTTTCGGTGGTTTTCTTATGATTACTCGGAAAATATTTTCAAAAAAAAATTTTCGAACTCAGATCCGAAAACTAGACACTTAAAGCTACAATTTGCTTTTTTTATTTTTGCTGTACGACCATTTTTGTATGAGTTACAGCCTGTTGAAAATCCCCCAAAAATTTGGATTTTTTTCTTGCTCCCTAAATTTTTGTGCGAAGTGTATATATCCCGCCTTAAATACTTGTCAACCGACTTTAGATTGTTTTCTTTGACATTATTGCAATCGCAGTGGTTAAGGTTGTACGTAGCCGATTTTTTAAATTTTGATAATTACTATTTTCAAAGACTGCTTGAATACAAAAAAGGGCCTTGAAAATAGAAAAAAATGTCCAAACTGTCGGCATTTTGTAAAAAAAAAAACAAAATAAAAAAACGCTACGCGTAACGATAGCTACATTTGTATAGATATCGATAAATTGTTGAATTTTGATTTACAGATAACCTTACATAAAGATATCGATGGGACAATAACGAGAATTTTTTTCATCGCCAAATCAAGGCATACATCTCGTCAAAGTTAACTTTGAACAAAAATCGTAAAAATTTGTATAAAACAAGATGAATATATACTTAATAAGATGAGTATAAACACGATCATTTGATAATAAGCTATGGCTCCGAAAAAAAATAGCAATTATTGACGACAAAGCACCCGTTACGTAACGGAATAGAGGGAGGGGGTTCCGGCCAGGTCCTGGTACATACGTGGAGGGGGGGTCCAAAAATTGGGAATTTGGCTTTACGTAATTTGTGTACGCCCCCTATGCGTATTGTAAAGCAAGAACTACCGAACAAACCCAAACAATTTCCTCCCATCATATTACAAACGAATACAATATTCTTGCGTGATGTCAATCGTCATTTTTTTTTGGGATGTTGCCTTTTTTATAGATGCAAGGTTATGATAGCCAATAGCGGTTTGGTACGAAACATAAATTATTCTTCATTGAAGCTTCCGTTCTCCGAGTTGCGATCCATGGTCCGGGTACTCTATTGAACCCAAATTCAAGGATTCCTCACGTCCGCAACGGATCAGCCATATACGTTTGCTCGAGACAGGATCTTTAAGACGTGTATAGAATCCTCCGCGGAGGTAGAGAAAAGACGGACAGCGAAGAAGCCAAGGCCAAGCTTCTTCACCCTCTTGGGCACTGCGAGACCTCCCGTGAAATATGAGTCCCCGGAGAGCATTGGGATAGAAGAACACGCCGTGGCTAGGGAGAAAAGGAAAAGGTTGGGGAGTAAAATTACCGGCTACGTCGCGTACCTACCCTTTAGGACCACCGTCTCGCCCAACTCGTCTCTATTGTTTACGGGAACATAAGAAAGACAAAAGTCTCCGATCCGGGACGAAGGCACCGGAAAAATCCGGTGCGGACAATATCTTCCCGTAATACACAGTGACAATGCACCGTACGACATTCTAATCAAGACGGTCGCTTTTTGACGAGCCGTCAATATGTTCTAGTATTTGATGAAACCTGAGATCGTACTTTATTATTGGCCCAAAAGTTGACAAGGAGTGCAGCCAACCGGTAAATACTTTTTTCCACATTTAAGGGGCTATACCAGTGTAAACGCTAAAAATTTGGGTTATTTTCGGGAATTTTTTGGAAGAAAAGTACTCAATTAAATGTTTCGGAAAATTAAGAATATATTTGGCTATATTTGACTTATATTACATAATTTTTTCATAGAAAAATATTGAGATCCAAGCGACTTATGCGCTGCCTTCGGAGGCGCCGAAAAAAAGTTCCTCCACTGCAGACATGATTCTGGCCGATTGAGTAGCTGAAACCGAAAAGGAAAAAAATTCGTCAAGCTGGAAGGTATTTCCTGTACAATGACGTAGGATTTTTGAAAAGTATCAAAATCTAACAAAATGGCGTAGTTATGAAAAAAGTCTGTTTTCTTGCCTATAAAATGGTCGATTTTTTTCAATGCCAAATCGTCAATTTCCATCCAATCAAAAATATCCTACGTCATTATAGAGAAAATATATTCAAGAGTACTCAGTTTAAATTTCAAGTCAATCGGATAATTGCTCTTTGAGTTACAATGTCAGCAAATTTGAAAAATCTCATTTCGAGAAAAACGCGTTTAAAGATTTAACTATTGATTTTTGCAAGATAAAATGATAGAGATACGGCCTTGAAATGTTTACAGGATATTCTTGAAAGTATAAACTGTCGAAAAAGGCAAAAAAATCGATTTTTTAAAAGTGCCACACTGGCATAGCCCCTTAAAATAGTATAAAAATAAAAGCTGACACTGATCAATATTTTGTCATTTTTAAGTCCACACTGACGTATCGGCGATGGGGTTCGGCTTCGGCGGTCCTTCGAGTTAAGGGTGGCACTCCATATAGAACGCGAAATTTTAGTCGATTTTCATAATTTTTTTTTTAAGGTGAGGAATGTATATATCTTTTCAGGGTCATAGGTACTTTCTATCACATAATTCTAGTTTTTAAGGGGTTACCCCCACTTGCGATTTTGAAAAAATCGATTTTTTTTATTGCATTTTTTTGAAGTATAAGTATATGAGAATATGTCCTGAAAATTTCAAGTCGATCCGAACAAAATTGACTGAGATATGAGCGTTGAAAGAGAAGAATCCGTTGTGTAAACGACTGGAAATTGAAACTTTAAACGGGTTTTTCTCAAAATGGCATTTCTGAAGTCGGTGACCAAGATTACTCGAACACTAATGAACCGATCTTCTTGAAATTTTGCAGACTTATTTAATACATAAAAATGTAGTCTTTAATCGTTCGATTTTTTTTCGAAAAAAAAATGGCCGTTTTATAGCCAAAAAACGGCCTTTTTTTCGTTAAAATCGAACCATTAACTTTGACTGTCCGCCATTGTGTGAAAAATGAATATTTTTTAAAATCCTTCGATCAAAGACTAGTTTATACTTATATTTGACTAAATCCATCCGCATTTTTTTTCAGATGATCCACTTCGCCGCAATGTTGGTCACCGCAAACCGTGTATATAAAAACATTATTTCATTGACGGCCATTTGCCACTAAACAATGTAATATTTTTCAATAAAAAAATTACTGAAAATTCTTCAAGATGTGTTCTTTAAGATGGTATATTGATCGATTAAAAAAGTTTTGTAGTTTTCTTTAAAAAAATTCATGAAAAAGGCCTTTTTTGCGCTACAAGTGGGGGTAACGCCTTAAACCGATTATTGTTTCTTGAAAAAAGTTAAAATTGACGGAGAATGCAAAACAGTCGCCGTGAAGTTGTCCAGAAGGGAGGCCGAATGCGGTGTACACTCCAGCACCTCGTAGGATTATCTGAAACAGTCTACGCAAAAAAAAATATTATTATATACATGTGGTCACTTGATGAATCATTAATATCGGAAATATATTGATAATTGGCTAGAGAGGAGGTCTTAGAACAATAATGTTGATTTTTTTCGAAAATAATTTTAAACTTTCACCCAGCCCAACAACATCTCTATTCTGATAATTTTTAGTCGGGCTTAGGTTCATCAAGGCACACAAGTATCATAAAAACGTGTCCCAAATATGAGCATGATCGGTTGAATAGTTTTTGAGTAATCGTGGACACCGATTTTCAACTCATTGAAAAAAAAAGTTTCGACGTAATCGCGTTTAAAGTTTCAGCAAGAGCAAAACGTATGATTCTGTGACTTACCGACTAGTCAGCTATTCCAGCACCATATAATAGTCCTTCATCTTCCTCGTAATACTATATTTCTATTGGTATAGAAGCGTTTCTAATAGCTATTATTCACTAGACGACTCACCTCTCCACATACCTATACCTGCGCACAGGGCTCCAAACGGAGCAGAGGTGAGTCACGCTCAAAGGCTCTCGGGACGTCATTTTTAAGAATTGACCAAAATCACTAGCTGCATCGTATTCTACAGGTTTCAAACTATAAATTTAAGCAATAAAAAAATGCATTTTTCAGAAGCTTCCACATGGAGTGCCCCCCTTAAACAGCGTTGTATATGGCCGGCACTCAGAGCTGGGACCGCTTAGCCGTGAGTAGAGAGCGATAGAGAAGGGTTCAATTGGGAAGGGTTATCATTAAAAAACCTGCAGGGGTATCAATGGAAGGCAGGAAATAAAAAAAATATAGTATAAAAATAATCTTGCAAGGGGTAGTTTACCTTCTTGCAACGGCCATGCATAGAGAGTCGACCATTCTAGTTCCATTATTAGATAGCAAGAAAAACATTGCGAAATATTTTTCACTATGGTAAAAACTTATTGATTGTTATAAAATCGAGGGGTGTTCAATGGCTCGAGTCCTTCAATACTCGGCATGTGTGTATGTGTATATATATATATATATATATATATATATATATATATATATATATATATATATATATATATATATATATGGATAAACTGAAATAGGACCTGATACTCTGGCTAGTCAAACTTTAGGTGCAAAGGAAATATATTTTTAGGAAACCGGATGATGGCCGAAAACGATAAGGCTGTACAACAAAAGGCTGATAGAATCTTGCAGAATAAAGGAAAACCAAGATAAATGCACACTTCGAAGGAGCGCGCGGAAATCTATTGGAATTCAACGAGTACTCATCGCTGGATCTATTAGGGTCCATAAATTCCATGAGTTCGATCGGTATCTTTCAATAGGAGCAACTCCCGAAGGATATGAGAGAATCCACGAGGGATTTATTTTACCGAGATGGGGAGTTTTCTCCACTGCATATAGCATTCCCGTGGTGCATAGAGGATATCTTGGGAGAATACGACGAGAAAAGATTTTTGAGAAGCTAAGGGAACGAAATGATCACGAAAATCGCCAAAATGATGCGGAGTTCTGGTAATTGCAAACGTGCCTTAGAGTATTCCTTTCGCAAACCCGAATATTCAACAATTCAACAAAATCAACGGTCTACATCTACCGAGAGGCCCGAAAAAAATTGACAGATTCTGATTTTTTTCTGGGAACGGTTGGTAAAGAAGAAACGCATTTTTTTCCACATAGGTACATATATTGAGAGCCTTTAAGAAAATCACTACGATTCAGAAAAACAATAAAAACATGGCCGCCAGCAGATGATGACATTTTTTTCGCGACGTTTTGCGGTGGTCACCTTTCAGCTGAAACGGTCCATCACAAATATGAAAATCAAACGGGTTAGTCAAGTTAACAATAAATACGAGTCTTTGACGACCGTCGACGTTCAAAATAATTTTTTTCACCAACGTGTCGACGAATTGAAACTCGTGCACACAAAATCTATGAAAAAAGTCGTCATTTTTACGTAATTATTAAAAAATGAAGATCGATTTTTAAAAAGTGAGTTCGTCAAGGACCTTTAAACATTTTTCATCGTACCTCCAGAAAATTTGGAAACAATCCACCAAGTGGTTCTCGAGATATCATGTCCACCAACATTGAAAACAGTGTTTCGAGAAAAGGGCGTTTAAAGTTTGAAGTTTGGAGCTGCTACCGCTCGCTGCAGCTAATTCAATTTTAGAAATATTTTAATGAAATTTTCAGGGAACATATCTAAAAGATGATACTATCGAATAAAAATATTTTGGGAAAATGCAATGTTTTAACCCACCTAGGAAAATATAGCCCGTTAACTGATTTTCATCTATAATCAAGTAAAAATAGATCCCAGTATACTGGTAAAATTTCAAGACATCCTACCGAACTTTTAACCAAAAGTTACGAGTCCAAAAATCGTCTCATTTATACGGCACTTTATGAAGATGACAATTTGTCAAAAAATACATCTTTTCACTAAAAAAATCATAACTTTCTGAATTTTCGATATTTTCAAGTAAAGTTGGAACAGGATACTCGTCAGACATGGTACTTCTGAGAAAAATAGTGGCATGGTGGCATTTCAACCCCTCGCCTCCTGAAGTGCCGACCTTCAATTGAAACTAGGATCCATAGATATTTAGACCCAATGTTAGGTGTGGGTAAAATTTACCCGCGGAGACCAAGGACAGTTAAAGAAATCATTAATGATAAAACTGAGAAAAATGTGAGTAGCAGAAGAATTTTCGTAGCTGCGACTTATCAGAGAAAATGTAAAAATGTCTAAATTTACTAAATTTGCGCCTATTTTTTCAGCTTGTCGTTAGGTATAATAATTGGATGTGCCTTATTTTTATCAAGCTCCACGGTAATTACCAATGATTCGGAAGGGGCCTTCTTACGCCTCATGGCTTATGCTTCAAAGCTCAGAAATATTTTTCAGCCAACAAGATTTCATATATCCTACTCGCTTATTTATTCCGATGAGCCATTGTTTAAAGTACATTATTGACGCAAAATGTCGTATCGAAAAGCGCTTCGCAAGTCAAACCGAGCGTCTCTAACGGATCAGCGAAGTGTAAGGGAAACCCAAAGAAAACGACATGCTGGGGAACGGAAAAAGACGAGCGACGTGTGCATACGTAAGGTAAGATGTTCTGGGATACGTGAGGTACATGGAAACGACTGGAACGACGACATAGTCCGGGGAAATGTCTTTGTACTGTTCGAATTCCCAATGCCAATGTAAATCCGTTTGATATGGCGACGCTTATGTCTTCCTCAAGCACTCTTCCTTGCCCTATTCGTTTTTCTTGTTTTTGTTCATCCATCCGTTCGCCTCACTCCTCCGCCTCCCCTGCCCAATGGAATCCGGCAGATCTTTCATCCATACAAGCGGGTTGACTCGTCCCTGTTTCCACCCATCGTCAGAATGTCTTGTGCTCTCCATTGGCCCTTCTCTTACGAAAAAATAGGAACTTTATCGCAGCCCAAGTAAAACTCACGAAAAACATCGTAAGTCGTAACAAGAGTAATAAAACAAAGTAAATAAGTAAATGGGAAAAACATTTATCAAATAAAAGACAAAAAACAGTAAATAAGTAGTAATAAGTCGGAGACAAATTTTTGTATAGGCGTTTAGAAGCAAATCGGTAGGTTTCTGATGCATCATCTTCAAAAATTTGGGCCATCATTTGATAATGTCATATTCAAATCCCGAAAACCATTGTGTTTGATACACCAATTGATCAGATACAAACCAAATTAGTTTATGAAAATCCGGACGCATTGGAAAATTTAAACGAATTTACTAATATCCTAGCTCGAATATATGCATTTTATATATTAATCAAATGTTGATAAGAGTGCTCGAGATACTCGAATAATATTCATGTTCGATGAAATTGATAACCATGGAGGGCAAACGAAAATTCACAGAAAGAAAAATCGAATTGAGTGCACTCGGAAATAAATTTAAATAAATCCACATTGGAAAACGCTGAAGAGAATTGTATTTTATACAGCGATTTTATTTAACAATTGATCAGATACAAATCAAATTAATTTATGAAAATCCTGTCGCTTTGAAAAATTTCAACGAATTTACAAAAATTATATCCCGTATATGTGAATTTGATGTATGACCTGCATTTTTTATGGGAGCTCTCAAGATACTCGAAAAATGCAGATCCAAAGAAATTCATAATCATAGAGAGCAGACAAAAATGTACAGGAAGAAAAATCGAATCAAACGTACCCAGAAAAAGTTTTTGATAAATCCCTAGATAATTATTATCTCTCAAGGAATCTGTGAATCTTTAGTACGAAGCTTACAGTACCTACTACAAATGACATTTCCCTCGCACATGGATAAATCAGGGCTGCACCCAGATATGTTCGAGTTTGCTTGCTTCACCTTCATTATAAACACATCACTTGATGAGTTTGCCCCCATTATTAGTCCTCTCTTTTGATTGCCAAGCGAATGCAGCCGTCAAAGTGCTCGCATGTTTTTTTAGTCCCGAGCCAATACAATTTTCCCAGAAATTGGATTTTTGTTGTCACGAGCCCTTTATATTCTCACTCTCTGCCCTTCGATCCTTTCCTCGCTCTACTGGCTTGACACGATGTTCGAGCCGTGAACACCCCCGTCCGCGCCTGGTCGCAAACACAGTCCGCAACAGTGGCCACGCTGAGCACTCCAGAGGTTGAGGGTCACAAGGTTATTCTACAGCCTCGAAAAAAAAAAGTTCGTCGTCGCAGGTTTACTACTGTAAAAATGGCATAACCATTTGAATTTTTCACTCGAATGGCATTTGAAGTGCTGAGAAAAAAACAGCCCCCGAGCAAGAACGTTTAGTCCCGTTGGAGTTCGTCAGATAGACCTCGTACTCCTCCTCTCTCCTTCAAGACGCAGGCATATTCCGAAGCTAAGGGTCGCTTGGAACACGTGCGAATAGATTTGTGATACTATCATTACTTTCCTGCAGGACATTTTTTATATACGACTGACAGGACTTCCGTGTCCATACGAGATTATACCCAACATTCGTTATATTTTCATGCACAGGTTGATCAAAGATGGAAGATGCAATCCCAGGAAACGGGAGCTGAAATGTGAAATTCTTAAATATATGTCGACGACGTAAATTCAGTCGTGAGTGGCATGTGGATCAAACCGGAAATTGCTAGCTATGAGTGCTTTTTATTGTCATTGTTCATGTATTTCGTAATAAATAAAGGTATCCACAGTTTTTGTTGATGAAAACCAACGTACTGACCTGTATTTGATAATAAATAGTTATGACACACTCCACGACTGTCGCAATTTTCGAGTCCCTCAACTGATTCCAGCATTACCAGTTTGATGAGAATGTGTGGGATAGCCAAACGAGAAAATAAGCAGAATCGAACAATTATTAGGTCATTAGGTATGAAATGTCCGATTACCGGAAGCACCAAATTTTATACCCGATATTTTACTTTGACAGTGCTTGGTGGTTTTTTTTTTTTTTTTTTTTTTTATTGTGAAGGTACGTCATCAGCTTCTCTTTCTGCAAAAGGCAATTCACTAGGATTTTCAGTTAATTAACGTACGTCGATAGTCTGAGAAGTCGTAATGTGGCGATTTTCCTCTTTAAAATGGACCACGTGGGCGCCCTGACAGCAAGGTGAATAACGATGTGTTGAAAGCTGGGTGACTTTGCAGCAAGGCTATTTACGTTACTAATATAATAGTAATTATGTTACTATTCCAACAATATTAAACCTTTTGACACAAAAAGGTAAGGTTAAGAATCTGGAAATCGAATATCTCATACTTGGTGGTGTAATAGTTGCAATGAACTTATGCTATGAGTGATTGTGAAAGTTTTTCAAAAACGTTTTTTCTTACAGAAATTATCGACCCAAAAAATATGAAAAATTTCGTACCTTTTTTTCATGATGCATTTTCTCATCGCATCTAAAGCGTCGTTTCCAATGATGAGATCCAACCGCAGTTTGCAAGTTAGAAGTGTTATAATTCTTCAACGAGTTTGTGAATCAGTCAAGATTTATACTAAGGCTTTTACTAACTTATAGAACACACGAATCTATAATTCGTTCAACGTTTATCGCCATTGTAGAATTTTTGTAAAACTCAACAAACGGGCCGAGGGGTGATTTTGCAGTTTCGGCCACAAGCAGTTCACCGATCTGAACAATGCTGAACCACTATAAAGCGATTAAAAAACGACTATAGAAGTGTTGAAAAAAAAATTAAGAGTTGACACGCCTTTCTACGAGAGGTGGTTTCCACCCTACAAAGCGTTTTTCCGCCGAAAACAAAAATACGTATCTAATCGTTTTCAACGCTTTATCACATATATGAGTTTCAACATAATCGAGGGTGAGCCCTCAAGTGATGTTCTTTTTAAAAACGATTAGAACAAGAACGAAATGTCAAACAGTATCCACTAGGGTGGCACAAATTAGAGCTCTATTTTTTTTCCTTTCTCTCGCCATCCAATTTTTTTCCATAAAGAAAAAAATGGTCGCCGAAGCTGCGAGCGGTCAAAAAATATTTTGAGGTCACTCCCAAAAATTCCAGTTTTCATTAAAAAATTATTTTCTTTTTCGTTCACTTCTCACTCATGAAAGTTACGCTTTATAATTTCTAAATTAACCCCGCGAAAACTCTAGTCGGCCAATGAACATTTCGTGGTCGTTTAAGGTTTTCGAAATTTACGATTTTCGCCAAAACATAAATCTCGCAGCACAATAATTCCTTGTAGTATAAAAACTCAATAAATAGCGAAGTGTTACATTTTCTGAATAATTTATTATAATAATTTGTAACAAACGCCAATTATACGATGTGTGTTATTATGTGTTGTTATGTATTATTGTATTATGACGTCGCCCGTCACAGAGTACAGCTATGATTGGTACGCTGTTTGACTAACGAGACCAACCGTCGGTCGCATTACGATGCGCGGAAAACAGCTGCCATTTCAATTTTACGAATAAAGCGACCTATAATTTTGTTTACGGACAAGAGCTTTGAAGAATTATTTTATGAGAACAAAGATTATAATTCTTGGGTTAGAAGTGGAAGGTAAATTTGAAAAATCTGTTTCTAAATAAAAAGGATTAATTGTTTACGAAATTTTACAACGCCTGTCGCGTTTCGCGGGTTAAAAGTGAGAGGTAAATTAAAAAATTCCATTTCTAAAGAAAAAAGGGTTAATTGTTTTGAAAATTTTACAACGCGTCAAATGTATGAGTGCAAAGAGTAAAAAAAAATTGGCAAAAATTGGAAATTCCGAAACTCGCGAGGCATTCGAGGTTAATTTTGAAATTATAAAGCGTAACATTCATGGGTGAGAAGTGGAAAAAATCGGTTTTTTATTTAGAAAATTCAATTTTTGAGAGGCTTGAGCGACCCCTAAATACTTTTTGATCGCTCGCAGCTTTTGCCACAATTTTTTTTTCCTTTAAGGAGAGATATACACCTCGATGGTCGAGGTCAAGGATTTAGAAGCTATGACTATTCCGTCGACCGTAGAAGACCTACACTAGTGGCCTGGTATCGATGATTCCATGTAAGTTGACAAATTTCATGATTTATTCATTCCCAAATTTTCAAACGCGTTTTTCTCAAAACCACGTCTTTCAAATCGGTACCCAAAATTTCTCGAAAACCAATAAACCGATTGCCTTAAGGTTTTTTTGTGGTTATTCTATACACCATTATCTAGTACTTGTCATATGATTTTTTTCTTCCGTTACTTAGTTTTTGTTTTATAGGCGAAATAATAACTAATTTTTGGCCCAAAAATCAGTATTTATGTTCAAACGTCCGCCGTTTTGTCATAAATCGATATTTTCAAAATCAGCTATGACAAGTACTACATTATAGTATCTAATTTAATAATCTTTTTGGTTTCTTTTTCAGATGATTTTTTAAGAAACGCCAGTGGGTACTGTATACGCAGATTTTTTTACGATGCTCCAAGGATCATACAATATCCTTGTATATTTTTGATATTTTTAAATAACGAAAATTGAACATATTTTTGAACGTATATACTTTTAGATTATTAAAACCCCAATCCGAAATTTCAAATAGTTTTCCTTGAAAAAATTCAGAAAAATGACCTTTTTCGGCTCCTAGGTGTATATCTCCCCTTAAAGAAGACAAATGGATGGTGAGAAGAAGGAAAAAAATAGGGCTCAAATTTGTGCCACCCTAGTATCCACGTTGCTTCAGTTTTCAAATTTTCATGGGCTAGGGTTGGGAAATATGTTCGTTTATTCGCCTACAACGCTAACATTATCATCTATGGAATAGAATAAGAGGCCATTAATCAGGCTTGAACACGTGTACAAGCCATATACCATATACAAGTATTTTCACTATCTCACAGTCAATTTTTTCACAGCGATAAATGTTCAATCTTAGATTCTGTCAAAGGACATCCGTAAGTTTTATTACAACCCTATAGGACAGGGGTTATGGTGCCACTCGATGTAATTTATACCCATCTTATCGTAGCCTCCTCTGTGTAACACTGCCATCTTCGCCCATTTGTACAATATCACATTTACCCCAAACTTTGGCTAACAATAATAAATTTCTCTTGATATCTATCTATCCACAGTGGTAAATCTTTCGCCGTTCGCCTTTTAGCGCCCTTTTCCGCGGCTCCCGTGACATACCACTCGTACCTCCGGACGAAACCGCGAAATTCCTGAGAAGACAGAAAAATCGCGGGTCGGATAAATTCCGATGGAAACGGGATAAGAAAAAAACGCTTGTCAGAATTGAAAGAGTACCAGCGGGAGTTTGATGATTCGTGATAAGGAGAACGAAAAATCGATGTGCAAACATTGGAAAAAAAATGACCTGGGCTGACTAAACCCTTTATTGGGAGGTTCCAACGAATTATTCATTGAAAAATGGAATATTAGATTATTTTAAGAATTATTTATTCCATCCAACGAATTCTCGGAACAATTAAATATTTCAGTGTATCGTCTTAGGGAGTTGCGAGACTAAAATCGAAATGCTTGCAGTCCGTTGAAATTTATATTAATGGGAGATTAATTCTAGGATGCATTAACTGTCCAAAAATTAATTTGTTTCATAACATAGTTTCGGAGATTTTTCAAGTTCAAGGTGAACCTTCATCCATGTGGATGAAGTTTAATGTATTTAATTGTATTATGTATTTTTATTTTATTTATGGTATTTATTTATGTATTTTAAATTTAAGTACGTTTGATGGCAAAAATAGTATCTACTAATACCATTTCTCGGCTTAGAAATATTTTTCAACGATAAGTGGAAAAAGACTAGTTATAGGGCTGTAGGGACTAAAATAATACTTCGATTAAAATGGAAAAATAGTGTTGGGAATGTCACGATAAAAAATTAAGCGATAGTCAATCATGCCAATGGCGAAAACGGCTGTTATTGCCAAGTCTATCGGTTATTTTTTCTTGAATAAAATTGCAACATGTTTATATTTAATTACAAAAAACATAGCTCCTAATTCGATTTCTCGGCTTAGAAATATTTTCCAATAATATTATGAGTTGGATATGTCCCAGTGATAATTTATTTTTACATTATATTGTATTCGCAAGAAGTTGGCAGGCTGGCGAAAACTCGTTGTTTTTTTCATCCCCATTCTTGCAGCCAAGGAACGGTATCGAAACTCCTTAAGGCCGGAGCCTGAATTAAAACGTCCAGAGAAGCGCTTTTTCGCATTTTTTTTACAAGGGAAACACAAGTGAGCCCAGTAAACATTGAGGTATCTTTTCATAAATATTTGAAATGTATAAAAAAAATTCAACATGAAACAATAAATGACTGCAGACTTATCAGCTTGTAATTCTTGATAATGCAGCTCGTAGTTCTTGACTGAAACAAAAAAACCAATAAAATTTTCAATTGTCACATATTTTTCTTTTGGGTAAATTAAGAAAAAGCTGAAAAAAACGTGAAATTATAAATTTTTCTCAGGTTTGGAAGAAAAAATGTGTTAAAACAACACTTTGACGTGTTATAAAAATTATTTAAAAAGACTTTGTCAACGACTTTTTTACTTAGAAAAGATTTTCATACTGAAGAAAATAAACTTTGGTTTCATTCGATAGGTCGTTTAGTTTTTTAGCTATCACGCCCGCCAATTTGGAAAAATCGTGAAAAAGAAAACTGGAGAAAACGCGCTTTAAAGTTTTCAATAGGAGGAAATATCAATATCAAGTGTCAATAGCTTCTCTGCTTTTGGCCTCGTATCTTCGAAAATGTTCACAATTGGCCTCTGTAACTTTGTAAATATATTCTTGGATATTTTATCTATCAATTTAATCCATTTAAAAAAACACTATTTTTCGGACTTTCTAATTCAGGCTCCGGCTTTAATATTTCGTTGGCCACCAATGAACAATTTCGTTGAACGAAGTGATCTTTTTTTACGAAGCTCTTTCCAGTTCCTGACTATTCCACACAAATGGAAATTATTCGACGAACACCTGTGTATAGTGGGGACCATCCCCCCAGACAAGTTTTACGATTCACAAACACCGAATCCCACCTGGTGATCATGATTGGCTGGTCGTGGAGACTCAGTGTGTTTACGCTCTATGCAGGGTACACGTGTCGCTTTAGACATGGAAAGAGCTACCACAGGATGGGATAAGTGAGGGAGGAAAAGAAAAAAGAAACGAACGAGTGAGATACACTCGTCCAACCGCATTTTGCCGCTGTGCGTCACCTGCATAGCGAGCCAAAATGCTTGCGGGTGCAACAGCAGTGGTTGCAAGCAGCACCGAAGTGGCTGGAACCTTTCGTTCAAGCTCGCGGTTGCAGGATGCTCGTCTCAAGCGAGAGAGATACCTCATGGGATATTTGGGTTACGATCCAGACGGTTACTCTTCGGCGTCGCAAGCACTCTCGAAAGCTTTCCAGGCTGGTAATACCCAACGGTGAACTTTTCTCTGCACCGTAGCATCCCCTCTCGGAGGCTCGTCAGGGGCTCCGCTCGGTCGTAAATACCCGCGCGATATGTCGTAAAGTTTAACGATTCAAGTTTTCTCGCTCGGACGGACACAAGGGCGGGCCAATGAGGGATGCCAGGTGTGGGCTTGCCGTTCGGCTTCGAAGTGACGAAAGTGGCTGCTTTTACCGTAAGAAACTAACACATTTTCTCTCTCTCTCTCTCTCTCTCTCTGTCTGTCTGTCTCTCTATTTCTCTCTCTCTCTCTCTCTCCCCCTCCCTCTCCCTCTCCCTCTTCCTCCCTCCCTCCCTCCCCCCCTCCCTCTCCCCCCCCAACTTTCTTCCCTGGTAAACCCATCTCACCTTTAATGGCTTTCTGCATTGCAATATGTTGTCGCGCTACTTCCAGCACACTCACGAAAATGACGAGTGCTCGCAAACATCGCGCCCTTCAAAATTGAGAGCTCTCGTCGAAGTTTTCGTGTTTGCCGAGCTCTCACAATGTTTCAAGTTTCGGAAGGCATCGCCTATAACGTGTCGGGCTACGAGGAAAATCGATAGCCTCGATCAGTTTTCAAAAAGTTGCAACCTTTCATTAGGGCCCTGCTGCGTAACTTTTTCCACTTGGAATTTAGAAATATAGATGCTACGGTCTATTTTTTCAATATTGGGAAATAATCGACATAATTGTTTCAAAAGTTCGGTAAAAAAAATTTCTGATCACGGGTACAATGTTTATACATACCGAAAAATCATTTCGAGCTGCTTGCGGAAAACATTTTGCTGTCCAATCAAACACAAAATTACTACGATCTATAATACAAAGTACTATATATAAATAGTACTTTATAATATTATTTAAATAGTACGAATATACTATAGTCAATAATATTACGAAGTTTTAATTTATATTTTCAATATGTAAAATTATTAAATTGGTGAATAATTCACTTTTCGAAGTTTTTCTTATTTTACTTTTATATTTTCCTAATTTAGTTACGACTGACGAGAAAATGAATCATGCGACGTTTTTCAAATAGTGACTTTTGTTGAATTAACGATTTGAAACATATTCATACCCTTGCAAATTTTGTATGGATGTGGAAGCCTACCATTTCGGATTGCGATGTCAATCGACTGCCTACGTAAAAAAATCCTTCCCTAGTAGAATTCATGGGGACCAACTGCACCTTTAGTAGCCTCGAGAGCGCAATTATTAGAACTTTGCATGGCACCCGAGGGGTTAATCGGATTTGCATGAACGTAACAAAAAACTTATTTAGCAACGAACGTATCCCATGGCAACTGTTATGCTGTCATTCATACGTTACAGTCTGAGCGTCAACGTCTGTCTTCGATGCCAAAAAAAAAAGATTTAAGCTACATAAAAACATCCAGTGCTTGGGACTCCTCTCCGAATTCCGAATTAAAACTCTACAAATTGTAAACATTTCGTAGACTGTTTTTTTATCCTGATGAGTTCCACGATCAACGACAAGAAATTTTCGAAAAATTCGAACCTTGTTTCAGTCACGTGACTCCATTTATAAAATGTTCCAATAGTCTCCCGAATTGTTTTCCCCCTTTACCAATAATAGCCCGAGTTCTCTCGCCATCCGTCGCTTCTTTTGTTCTATTCCTCGTTGTCCTCGTAAACTCGGAAGCTCAAAAGTTCGATGAAGTTCCGCGGAGATGTATTTAAAAAATTGGTTCCGTTTGGTGAAAAGCGAATGGAAGGAATGCCTTAGAAAGAGCTGAGAGTGCAATTTTCGCGTGACCCCGTTCGTCACAATACCCGAAATTCTCGAGTGTTTTTCCTTCGTCATGCTGCTGGACTATATATTTATTTTTCTTTCATAAGTTCCTGGGCTTTCGTCCCTATTTCACGCCACTGATGGTACTCGTGTGCAACACTCGAGGTACCAAAGGATCGTGCGCTATGTCTGGAGGGTGGCGGGGAGGGGGGGGGGCAAGAGTCGAGGCGGTCCACTAATTTGTCAAGTCCCCCCAGGGGCGACTGGAAGTCCGGAGTCGCTGTCTTAACGACCGCTACAGTAATTAGGTCCCCGTTATATGTACTCCAGACTCTGGAGACTGCATTGCCCGGAGGAGCTACAAAGGGCAGCGAAGCTTCTCCGAAGCGCACCAAGTACTTGCCGTCATCCTTCCCGATCTTGCGCTTGTGCTAAACCAAGTGCAAGGAAGATAGAGACCAACAGAGAAAAGAGAGACAGAAGGGGTGGTGAAATCTGGGACACTCCACTCACCCTTATTCCATCATACGTCATCAAACCAGCCAAGCGTAATAACCGCGGTGATAATTATAACCCTCAATTGGAACGGATTTTTCTCTTGCAATCCTGAATACGTTGATGCGCATAATCGATAGCTTTCCAGACAACCTATCCACTCGAGTCATCCAGAGAAAGCTGATGACTGTTAGAGAATCCTTCAAAATCTGAAATTAGATTTTATCTGATTAGTATTACTTTTTTATAAGTAGAATTAAATTTTATCTTATTTGAATTATATTTTGTCTAATTAGAATTTTATATTTTATCTAATGAGAATTAGATTTTATGTAAAAACCTTTTCTTGATCAACATTTTTAAGAATTCTTAGCTTCCGCGTGCCGCGAATGATCAATAGGGGAGCACCATATATCGGGTACTTTTGTTTGAAATTGAAAAAAATGGAAGATCATTGCTACGACCGTCAAATTTTACGTTTTTACTATCTACATGGCATATACAACAATATGCTAATCATTATTTTACACATTACGTACAAATATTTTAAGTTATATTATGTTTTGCAAAAGCAGCCAGAAATTATGGTTTTAAAAAAGGTTGTGTATAATCAGTTATCCGATATTAGGGCCCAAACTCCATTTGTCTTATATCTGATATTAGGGGACTATTTTTATGTGAAGTCAAAAACAAAACGTTTATTGTTATAACTTTGTAGTTATTATCAAACATTCTTTATGAGTTGAGGAGGCTTCTCACTTTAGATTCTAAACAAGGCTATGCACATGATTTTTTTTTTCGATAGGTTTATATTATACATATTGATATAAAAGTTGTTAAACTTAATAAATGCACTGTCGAAATAATTTTAAAAAAATCATGTATTTGTGTAACCCAAACAAACTTTGAACGCGTTTTTCTCAAACAGGGTTTTTCGGTGGCTTGTTGATGAAATCATCGAAACGACTCAACCGATCCATATGAAATTTTGATATTTACTACCTTTTTCTGCCAAAGACGGTGAAAAAAACGTTTTTTACTTTTTTCGAAAAATGTCCGCCATTTTGTTATGTTTGCATTTATCAAACATCATATGATATGCGCTATAGCCATTAACATACTGAATCTGAAATCGTTTGCTTTTTTTGTTTCGGATGATCCATCTCCAAGATTTCATCAACAGCACAGATTTACAATTTTTTTTGGACATTTTTTTTAACTACCATTTTTGTCTATAAGTAGGGACTTGAATAAAAAAAATGTTTCAATCTATTTCGAACATTTTTTTTTTTTGAGTGTAACAACTTTTATATCAATATCTATAATATGAACATATCAAAAAAATTCATGAAAATAGCTTTTTTTAGATAGATTAGATAGGAACATTTTGGCACAAACGAATATCCGATATTAGGCTCCGTGAACTATCCAATATTAAGACTGAATATGGCTGAATATGAACAGCAGCATTTTTGTACATATTGCTATTTTCACGAACATTATATTTTTATTAAGTAAAATCAATTCTATACTTCATGAAAAATTTCAAAAGCATAAATTATTTAGACTCCCCTCAATGAAAACAACACTTTTTGACATAGAAAACATTTTTCACGCGAAAAGTACCGTCAGTTCCATGTTGTGCCATTCTTGTTGCTAGGCAACCAAAAGTTTGGCAGTTGCGACATCTTACGACTAGTTATTAGTGTATGAAATCCAAAACAGATGTTACTATAAGAAATCTCGAGATAGTCAACTATCCATTATTAAGGGGAGGGTAGGGGTTTGCACTTTTGAAAAATCGATCGAATTGTTAAACATTTCAAGAATATAATCCCAAAATTTCAAGTCAATCAGAGCAAAACTCTAGAAATTATTGACTATTTAGTCCCGCTCCTCTAACACTGTAGCTCCGACTTCTCTAAACTTCAAACGCGTTTTTCTTAAAACCACTTTTTCATAGTCCGTGTTCACGGCCATTTGAAAACTACATGACCAAATTATTTCAAACTTGGTACACACTTTCTACTTATAAAATACCTCCCCCCAACGGTTAGTTTGAGACTTTTTTCACATTGAGGGGGTTTTCCACCCCCAAAATGGCGGAATTTTTCGTGAAAACAGCACTTTTCACTTTACATGATCACCAAGAATATAGAAATGAAAAAAAAATTATCAAAGACTGTTGGGGGGAGGATTTGATGATACTTTGACTAAATTTTAATGGTACTTGATTTCAGATAATTTCTAGCTGAGATACAGTGAACCCCGCAAATCGTGTTTTTCCAAAGGTGTTCTTGGAAAAGCTTTGTCACCGGCTTGTTTGTGGATATTTTCGCTTACAAATTTCACGGAATGTTCTTGAAATGACACTTAACAATGTACAAAAGATTTCAATAAATTTACTCTATCCATATAGATGAAAAAAATCGCAAAAAAGTGTTTTTTTTTCATGCTAAAACCCGTACCCTCCCCTTAACCAACTGACGGATATATGGTGCTTTTCCTCTAGCCAAAAACGTCCCACACCGTTGACGGTAGCAGGCTTAAAAGCTGTTGGAATTTTGCAATCACTCTCAACGAAGGATGTCGCCTGTAGCCTTCGGGGAAACGAAAGAATCAAAAGTCTTTAACAGGTTTTATTTCGTGCTGGCAAACGTGCTCGAAGAGTGCGAAGTGTTCGAAGGCTCGGAGACAGCACCCAGTCAGAGTTAATGGAAAAACAGGTTTGGTGAAGAGAAATCAAAGAAATGGATGTGCGAGCTGGGTCGAAGCATTCGACGGGACAGTAACGAATAGATATCGGAAAGTAGTTGATCAGAGAAAATGAACCGGAAAGTATTTCGATTGGAGAAAGATGGAGGCGGTTGTAATACGTTTCCCGCTTACACTACCCAACGGCGGTGCTTGTCGTACCTATACTACGAATGGAAACTAAAATTGCAGCTGTGGGCAGGCGTAAGGAAGATCGATGAAGCTACACGTGTAGCCAGCTCACCGTTGGACGTATTCCAATACACGAGAGCATTCTTTTCTTACCAGTCTTTCATACTTACGTTCAAAAGCAAATTGGTTATTGCAGCTTCAGCAGAGTTCGAAAATGTCATTTGAACGATACTCAAAAAGTTTTCGTCAAAACGAACATGAGAGGACCTGTGTTCCAATTCCCATTGCAATACTACAACATTAACCAATAGAATACACCAGCAATAACAATATAGAAATTCTTCAAACGTGCATTATCTAAAGGGTGTCTCAAAATGACCTGACATTTTTAATTGCGCGCCATTTTTTTTGTGGCGAACATAGAGTACTAATCTTTGACAACTGGCATCAGGAAGTATTGAGGTTTCGTCATGGAGAATCGCTGAACCGAGCAACGCATAGAAATTGTTATTCGCTGCATTGTTACTTCATAGTTATTGCAGACGAAGTTTCATGGTCGTCTTATCGCAATTATGCCAAAACGTTATTGAAAATGTCATCAAGAGAGTGAAAGTTCGCAAACAGGGGCGAGGCGCCCATTTATCGGATATTTTGTTCCACACATAACCTCCACGTTTGTACCTCATATTAAAATTGAAATATTCGAACTGTTTAAATAAATGATACGTTTTATTGATAAATTGAAATGTCAGGTCATTTTGAGACACGCTGTACATGTTTGGATCACCTTACGAAGAAAAAAGCCACGGACTCTGCAAATAATTTCTGTGCAAGCTATTGATAAATACTCTGCAAAAAAAATAGGCTCGAGAGTATCCAAAGGGCCTAGGTGTACTCAAAGTACCACTGATAAAACAATTGATAACAATTCTATTAATTGATAAAAATTGAAAACAAAACTATCACAAAAGTTCTTCGTAAAAAAAAACTACATTTGGTAATTTACGATAAGCCTTAAATATGATTTAATTAAATTAAATTAAATATGATTAAAAAAGATTTAAATATGTAAGTGGTCCAAAGAGCCAACTATCATTGCACGAAGTTTTTGGATTTTTACAATCCCATCTGTTTCATTCTCATCTCATACTTGTCACTCCCCTATTCCTAGTTCTCTGGGAATTTCTCCCGCTGAATGTTGTCCACAGCTTTTTCCTAGTGCGCTGCTTCATCGCACCCGCAAAAGGGCACAGGGTAACTGAGGACCTGTATCCTTACAGGGGGCTATATTTTACGCACTTCCAGTTGAGTTACCATCTGAAAAACAGTAAAACTGACCTTCACGGTACGGTCGGTACGCGAGCCAGGGCACGGCCAAACGGTCACCCATCAGGATATCGACCCCGACTGATAATGCTTAACTGGCGAAAATCGCCCACGGCGAAAACAGGCCACACGTCCACTACTGTCGATTTACATTTGTTTTTGTTTGGTTTACCAGATTGCCGATTTAACTGAACCACAAATAATCGGGTTGCATTTTTATTACATTTCATCATATGCATTAGGAACTTTGGGTTTAAGTTTTTGTCTCGTTCGGCCATTCGGTTCAGGGTAGCGTTTTTATCGAAGCATTTAAAGGCTCAAGCTAGGCGTTTAATTCTCCGTTACACATGTCATGTGCAACCCTCTAATAACTATATGTATAGGGTATCCAACGCCTGACTACACATTCATCCATGTACATTCACATTTGCACGTGTGTAAAAAGGTCTACTTGTTTTACCACGTATATATATATATATATATATATACACATATATATATATATATATATATATATATATATATATATATATATATCCATGTATTCAGTATGTGTATATACAGGGTGTCCCAGAACTCAATGCGTTTCCTAAAGTGGGGGCTTGGGGGTGAAATTCTGAGTCGATTGATATAAGCATGTATGGGTCTCAGAACAACCCCTGAATTATTATTAATTTTCAAAGGCGGGCGCACCTGATTGGCCCGCCTTTGAAAATTAATAATAATGCAGGGGTAGTTCTGAGACCCATACATGCTTATATCAATCGACTCAGAATTTCATCCCCAACCTTCCACTTTAGAAAACACATTCATTTCTGGGACACCCTGTATATTTACACACACGCGCGCGCGCGCGCGCACACACACACGTACGCGTACACACACATAGAGAGAGAGAGAGAGAGAGAGAGAGAGATATCTGAATACATATTCTAGATCGTGCAAAAACGACACGGGACTCTAAAAGCTTCGGGGTAGTTTCTCTTTAGTGGTTTCCACCTCGTGTTCGGAGTGTACCTGCTCCAAGGCTTTTCTCGTACAAGAGGGGATGAATTTTTGTAGAGCTTAGAGAAAAACTGAGATAGCGTCCCCGCTATCATATTTATTGCACCGATACGCCCATAAATATTAGAGGTTTCAATAAATCAATACGATATTCCACCTAATAATTCATGGGAAGATTGCTTTAACGTGATATTGATAAGCGAGGAATGCATTTTTCGATAATCCCTTGCCGGAGCAGTACAGAAGGATGAAACTAATTAATAATCGTTGTTAAAAAGAAGGTGGGGTGTTTAAATGCATGGGAATTTCACAAGCTTTCTAAAAATATATTTGGCATTCTTACAATTTCAAGCAAAAAAATGGCGATTAGCACTTCTAATAACGCAGGTAAACTGATAAAAGAAAATCATGAAACATAAATGGCAATTGTGCGAAGAGAGATTAGAAGAGTCTCAGAAGCTCTACCATTCACGGATACATTAGAGGCACTCTTCGGATGTATTTTTCAATTTTTTATATCTGCAATGTTATCCACAGACGGTCACATAAAAATGGCGGAAGCCTGTATTAAGCACCACCTACATTTATAAATTGGAACGAATGGCCGTTTTCTATATATCCAAGCCCTGGCAAGCCCCTAATTAACGTGAACTTTTCTTTTACTTATGCTATATGCGTTTCATTGAAACGAATAAAAAAAGACAAGATAACGAAACATCGTAACAAAACACACTGGAAATCTAGTATTCGGTGAAAAAAAACGGCCAAAGCACGTAATGCGATAAATTTTCTGCAAAGTCCATGAGGAATGCTGAGACAGAGCAGAGGAGCCTTTGCACAATGATAAGGACTCCCGAGAACCCGTAGGAGCTTTCGAAGCTTCCACTCGGTGACTACGGAACCGTCATTAATTCTCATTTACTTGGACAATGCTTTTTGAAGAGGTCGTGCCGTAACCCACTCGCTCTTCTACCCTCCCGCCCCATTTTTACATTTCCATGCAAGCTCCCCATCCATTTTTCGTTCATCCACAAGTTTTTCATTGTTTCTTTTTTTTTCACCTCGACCATTGTTTGCACCATCTCTGCGCGTTGTTTGCGCGCGGTTGTGGCAAAAGGGAAAGTTTCAACAGCGATGAACGCTTTGTGCGGACGGTAAAAACGAAAGGCAGCAGAGGAGAGGCGACGATACAAAATCAAAAAGTGTCGTTTATCGATCACGCGTTCGCGAAGATAAAATAAAATATCGTTCACTGCAGCCCATCCCAGCTCGGGAAAATATTGAGAAAAAGAGGGAAAGGAAGTTCTCTAGCTCGTGTAAAATCTTTTTTTTTTTGCCCGGCAGCTTGTCAGACACACGCAATTAGTCTGCCGGAAAGTTTATCACTCTTAAGGGAGGGACCATTTAGAAAGTAAAAAATTAGTTTTTTTTTGTGAATTTTTTTCTTGTAAAGGACGCTCATGGAAATTTGTAACTTTGTGTGTTTTTTATCTGATATTTTAAGTATGCAAAAGTATTTTATTATTTTGTTTTAAATCCAAATTGCCAGTCGTGTACAACGATGTTCAGAGGAAGTCGCTCAAACAGTATCCGCACTGCTGGAGTTCTCCCTCGCGCTGTAATTGTCTGAAACAAAAAAATCAAAATGATTCTTGAAGGTAACACCCGTGCGCTGTCGGTGAAGCAGAATTTTGGGAATATATGCAAAATTCGCGAATTCACAGCTCAATAAAGTCAATTTTGTGATTCTTCGGGAAATTTTTGCCATGTTTATGGGCAAAAGTACGTTTCATTTTTTGAGTTAAAATATTATTTAGGTTCACCGACAAACTGATGGTACAAGGAAGATGTGTGACAAATTTCATCAAAATCGGTTGAACAGTTTTTGAGTAATCACTCCAGCAGTTGGGAAAAATACAGTTTTGAGAAAAACGCGCTCAAAGTTGCAACAAGGAAAAACTTAATGATTTTGATGTCTTACCGGCTAATCCGCGATTCCAGCGACACACAGGATTCCTTCGGCTTCCTCGTAAAAACGATTTTCCTGCTGCTGCTCTCTACGGGCTTTCCGACCTGAAATTCAAAAAACCGATAGGTCAACAGCGGATTCCAACACACTTCATCAGAGCTCGCAGTAAAAAGTTTTTTCGCATCGGCATTCTGCCTTCCGTTATTTTCCGTATTGCGATTAATATGTTGGTTTCCAAAAAATGTTCTCTTCCATGAAGGGCCCTTAGGTGTTGCATGAGAACCTTTTGGGTACGCGGACATTTTGAGATAATTTCACGACTGGCCCAAGGTGAATTTTAACGGGTTACCCCCACTTGCGATTTCGAAAAAATCGATTTTTTTTATTGCATTTTTTTAAAGTATAAGTATCTGAGAATATGTCCTCAAAAAATTTCAAGTCGATCCGAACAAAATTGACTGAGATATGAGCGTTGAAAGAGAAGAATCCGTTGTGTAAACGACCGGCTAGTGAAACTTTAAACGCGTTTTTCTCAAAATGGCATTTCTGAAGTCGGTGACCAAGATTACTCGAACACTAATGAACCGATCTTCTTGAAATTTTGCAGGCTTATTTAATACATAAAAATGTAGTCTTTAATCGTTCGATTTTTTTTCGAAAAAAAATGGCCGTTTTATAGCCAAAAAACGGCCGTTTTTTCGTTAAAATCGAACCATTAACTTTGACTGTCCGCCATTTTGTGAAAAATGAATATTTTTTGAAATCCTTCGATTAAAGACTAGTTTATACTTATATTTGACTAAATCCATCCGCATTTTTTTTTCAGATGATCCACTTCGCCGCAATGTTGGTCACCGCAAACCGTGTATATAAAAACATTATTTCATTGACGGCTATTTGCCACTAAACAATGTAATATTTTTCAATAAAAAAATTACTGAAAGTTCTTCAAGATGTGTTCTTTAAGATGGTATATTGATCGATTAAAAAAGTTTTGTAGTTTTCTTTTAAAAAATTCATGAAAAAGGCCTTGTTTGTGCTACAAGTGGGGGTAACCCGTTAAAGTACCTGCGACGCTCCGCATCGACAACGATGGGCCCTACCGCGTACGACTACGAAACATAAAATATCGGAGCAAGACGAAATATAGAAGGGCGCATGCACCACCGTCCACGGCCGCGAACTTGCGTCTCAGCACGAACGCTCCTGGAATTTTTCCGCGAAAACTCAAACAATTTTTTGGAATTTCGCTTTAAAAATTGGACACAACATTCTTAAGACATTGAACCATCGATTTATGGAAAGAAAAAAATCGTTTTTTTTCCTTCAAATTTATAAATGTTCTTCCCCCCTTAAATATCTGGCCCGAATTTGCGACCGCATGGGGAAAAACCTTGCCTCGCTCCAATTCACATACAAAGATTCCTCGAGCAAGACAATTCGCGATAATTGAATACCCTCGAGGAAGTTAAGGGTGGGAACAAGGATTTCCCAAGCTGGGCTCTTGGCCCCGATCTCTCAGCTTCAAACTATGGAACTCTTCCCATTTATAGAAAATACTTCCACTGACCTACTGGAATTCTCCTTCTTGTCATTCTTACGTTAACTTTTAAAGGGTGCCTCAAAATGATCTGACATTTTTATTCATTGATGAAACGTCTTATTTAGTTGAAAAGTTCGAATGTTGTTATTTTTATATAAGGTACAAACGGGGAGGTTATGTGTGGAACACAATATCCGATAAATGGCATAAACGGCATGGACTTGTAAGACATATTCTTTCAACAAGATGGCACAACCTGCCACACTGTGAGCGAAACAATGCAGTCATTGCAGACGAAGTTTCATGGTCGTGTTATCTGCCAATGATCCACAGATCATTCCGGAGCTCAAGGAAGCAATTGGACGCACCATTAATGAAATTAGTCCGCAATTATGCCAAAAAGTTATTGAAAATTTCGTCAAAAGAGTGAACGTTTGCAAACAGGAACGAGGCAGCCATTTATCGGATATTGTGTTCCACGCATAATCTCCATGTTTGTACGTTATATTGAAATAAAAATATTTAGACTTCTCAAATAGATAATATGTTTTATTAATAAATTTAAATGTCAGGTCATTTTGGGACACCCTATACTTGCGACAATCGACGAATTCGTTTCACCCCACGCTATTTTCTCACTCCGCCCTTCCGTTTAACAATTACTTTTTAGACTAATTTCATTGTCATTTGCAATATGGTGTTGTGTTTGGAGTGTCTGTGTATTGCGTTAGAGAAAATGCGAAGAAGCCCCTTGCAAATAAATGTACGCGAGATACAATTGCAGGCAAAACTAGTCGACTATTGAAATTCTCAGATACGTGTCCCAGATATAAAGCAAAATCAGTCGCAAGTGGCACAATAGGTAGACAGAGCTGCAAATATCTGGTTGGAAGTATTTTTATTAACGTTCGTTCCCCAGTGTTTGTTAATATTTAACTTAATTAGGATAGAACGTAATGCCATACAGTTTGGTAAAAATGTATGGGATAGGCAAACGACAAAATAAGTAGAAATTTAAGGCGAGTTATACACCTAGATGGTCGAGGTCGAGGATTTAGAAGCTATGAACATTCTGTCGACCGTAGAAGACCTACACTAGGGGCCTGGTATCGATGATTCCATGTAAGTTGACAAATTTCATGATTTATTCATTCCCAAATTTTCAAACGCGTTTTTCTCCATACCACGTTTTTCAAATCGGTACCCAAAATTTCTCGAAAACCAATGAACCGATTGCCTTGAGGTTTTTTATGATTATTCTATACACCATTATCTAGTACTTGTCATAGGATTTTTTTTTCGTTACTTAGTTTTTGTTTTGTAGGTAAAATAATAACTAATTTTTGGCCCAAAAATCACTATTTATGTTCAAACGTCCGCCATTTTGTCATAAATCGATATTTTCAAAATCGGTCATGACAAGTATTAGAGTATAGTATCTAATTTAATATTTTTTTTTGGTTTTTTTCAGATGATTTTTGAAGAAACGCCAGTAGGCACCGTATACGCAAATTTTTTTACGACGCTCCAAGGATCATACAATATTCTTGTATATTATTGATATTTTTAAATAAAGAAAATTAAACATATTTTGAATACTCTTAGATAATTAAAACCCCAATCCGAAATTTCAAATAGTTTTCCTTGAAAAAATTCACAAAAATGAACTTTTTCCGGCTTCTAGGTGTATATCTCCCCTTAATACTGATTAAAATTGCAACAATGCAATTGTAATAGAATTCTAATATCATTATAATTTAATTATAATATAATTGTGATGTAATTATAATGTAATTGCAATGCAATTGTAATGTAATTGCAATGTAATTGCATTGGAATTGTAATGTAATTGCAATTCAATTTCAATGTCATTGTAATGTAATTTTTATATATTGTAGTCAATTAACAACACAATTATATCTCGAATAATATGACTTTTTCCAAAAAGTTGCAATTGTAATGTTATTGTAATATAATCGTAATCTAGGTATAATGTATGTGCGATGGGATTCCATTGGAATTGTAATGTAATTTCAATGTACGTGCAATGTTATTTCAATGTACCTGTAATGTAATTTTAAGCGTAATTGCAACGTAATTGCATTGTAATTGTTAAGTAATTGTGATGTTGTTGTAATCCAATTGAAATGTAATTGTAACGTAAATGCAATGCAATTGCAGCCTAATGATAATGTAATGACAATGTAATTGCAACGTAATTGTAATGTAATCGCAATACAATTATAATGTAAATGTGATGTAATTGTAATGTAATTTGTATGTATTGTACTCAATTGATAACACAATTATATAGCGAATAATGTGAAAGTTTCCAAAAGGTTTCCTTCACACGCAAATTATCCGCACAAAATATGAAAAAACCCTCTACACTACTCTTTCATCCTGTATGCTCTGATAACATCTGGGAGTACAACAACATGCCATGAGGAGGCATGCATAACCACAGTAAATCGAGAGTACCACAATTCTTAAACGAGTCAGTGGATCGATGCCAAATTCTGCATACGGCTAACCACAAACGAAATACTAATGTCTCTAATTTTTATCACCATGGTAGCGTTCCTCCGAAACAACCATGCATCATGAAGGCTGCCCCAAAATTCTTTTCGGATAAAAATAATTAAAAACAAAACCATGATTTCGCCCGCAACAGTTGAGTTCGTGTCTTTCGCAAGCTCGCAAGCTCAACGTGTCGAGGTTTGGAAGGGAGAAAGCGTAGCAGTGTGCTCGAGAGGGTAGAAGCCTCGGGAAAGAAGATCGGTCAGTGCGTTTAGGGTCAAAAATGCTACGCAGGGGATACTTTCGTTGTCACAGACGACCGAGGACCATCCCACTGTAAAATTAGCCACCCTGAAATGAAAACTCGAAGGGGAGGCGTGACACTCATCGTGACTGTGCTCTGGTAGATTTGGCTGGGCGCCACGCGCCGTTCAGCTGCTGTTGCTAGCTCCCGTGTCCTCGATACCACATTCGTGCTCCGATGCTGGGCAAGCCTTGCTCGAACACCCAAAGGGTGAATGTGATGGGAATGAAGGTAAATTTATTCGCCACCGAGCTACGCTTCTCGCCAGTTTTAATACAAAAGCAGGGATAGTAAATCATTTTGGGCGCGTTTTGAAAAACTCGGTGAATGTATAAAGTTCCAGAATATTTTCGAAAATTCCACCCTTACACATTTTCAGAAAAAAAAGAATTTGTTGCGATTTTTTAATTTATAGGCCACCAAGCGATTTTATAGTTCATTAAACAATAATTATTACTCATCAAGTGATCAGCGTTGAGTATATTAGTTTTGAAAAAAATTAAGACTTATAATTCATTAAAAAATCAAGATAATTATAACTAATATAAAATATTATTATGTTTTGTAAAATATAATCATATTTTATAAAATATAACTAATATACTTCTTTTTTTTAAATGTATAAAAAATATACTTATAATTTATTTAAAAAATGGGGGAGATTACGATATCTTTGGCGCCTAAATTTGACCATTGGATTATGAAATATGGCCGAAAAAAATACGAAAAACAAGAATAACTTTTTTCGTTTTGAGCCTTAGTTTTGGATTTATAGCGCTTCGAAGAGAAAAAGTGTATTTTTCCGATTTTCTATGTACATCGAATTTTCCACGTGTTATTGTTACGTCGTACTTTTTTTGGATTTGTTCTTGTTTATTTTCTCGACATAGCGCATTCCGAAGAAAGCTACATTAACGCAAACCAGCTAAATCGCTTAATAACGAATAATTCGTAAAATGTCCTGTATCTTCTAAAGGAAGCCAAAATCGCGATTTTTTAATTCTCAATAAAGTGTTTCTTTTGCGCCAAATATGAATAATCCACGATTAAATTAAGGTGCCAGAGATATCGTAATCGTGACCCACGCACACATCGAAGGTGCTCCAGACCCACCCAACGATTCCACACACACATCGAAGGTGCTCCAGACCCACCCAACGATTCCACACACACATTGAAGGTGCTCCAGACCCACCCAACGATTCCACACGCACATCGAAGGTGCTCCAGACCCACCCAACGATTCCACACACACATCGAAGGTGCTCCAAACTCACTTAACGATTACGCATACACATGAAAAGTGCTCCACGCCCACGTGTGTGTTTGTGGTAGTAGTGGCGTTTACCGTATGTATTACTTGTTTCTATATACATGATTGAGCAAATTACCGATTTTTAAAATTCAATATGTCAAAAAATTTTGCGTTACGCCAAAATTCCTTTCCATAAGGTCTCTTATACCGTCAAAAAGAAGGTCTGCGCCAAATTTGAAGCCAATCGGAGGTAACAGTTTATCGGAAGTTTATCCTAATTTTTAAAGGAATTTTTTCATAGAGAAAATAAAAGATACAACAAAAAATGATGTTTAAATATATGTACAGCCAAATTTTAACACCCTCCTCTTCAATCCTTTAAAGCCGCATTTTCGAGTTTCATTACCCTGCGAAAAAGTCGCATTTTCTATCGAATATGGACGCTGCATGGTCAAAATTGGGAACCACAAACATAATAATGCTTCGACTTTCAACCCCCTGTTTCACCCCCTTAAACGTCGAATTTCAATTTTTGTCACTCTTGAAAAAAGTCTTATTTTGGGCCAAATATCAATAAACCAAGGTCAAATAAAAGCGCCAAAGATATCGTAATCGTGGCAAAAAATGTACACCTCTATTTTTTTTATTTTCTAGTGTATTGAACAAAAAAAAGAGAGCCCGTCATTCCGTCGTACGAAGCCCTTTTAATTCAACCGATTGTTTCAGGACCTCCGAAAAATGTATTCCGCCGCATAATTTATTTCAGCCTTGACAAGAACGACTCGTAAATCAATTGAACAACAAGGAAAAACAACGGGGTCGCCAAGCGGCAAAAGTGAAGCTCCACCCTCTGAGAATACTTGTTTGCCTCGTGAATTATGCGCGTCGGGATATTTTCGGCGTCCGTCCGCTTGTCACTTTCAGGATGTACGAAACACGCAAGCCCTTGCCCCGAGGCCCCCCCTATGTTCTGTACAACTGGCGGTATACAACGACACAACTATGTTGTACAATACACTATATTGAACTCCACAACACGCAGGCCACCGTCGAGATTCAACGGCACACCAATATACACCGCAATCTCTATGGTTGACCTCTCGGATATCCGGCTTAATGGACGCGTACGCGTTGATACGGATATGATGAGAAAGTTCCGGCGGTGACTCGACCGCGGTCAAATTTGAATCCAAATTTTGGAAATCATCTGGCACTGAATTTATGGAAACTGGAAGCGAGGAAATAATTTTCAGAGAAAATTGGGAAAACCGAGTTTTGCTGGTGGAGCTTCGATGGTAACAAATTGAGAAAACTTTGCATTTTCGCGATTAAGGAATCATCGCAATGTAAAATTTTCGAAAAATCGTTTTTTTTGCATTATCCGATAGTATAGACGGTTATAAAATTTGTATTTAATTTTTTTAACAAGCTTTTATTTATTGTACTAAAAAGTAGAATTTTTTACCGAGTCGCCTATATGTGACTAAATAAAAGCTTGTGGTGCTCAACTTTTTAAAGGGTTTTCTGGCTTTACACGTTAAAAGAAAAGGCTATTTTCATGAATTTTTTGGACAGGTTTATATTATAGATATTGATATAAAAGTTGTTACACTTAATAAATACACTTTCGAAATACATTTTGAAAAACGTTTATTTATTTAAGTCACTATTGTCAGACGAAAATGGTAGTTAAAAAATGTCCTAAAAAATGGTAAGTCTGCGCTGTTGATAAAATCTCGGAGATGGATCATCCGAAACAAAAAAATCAAACGGTTTGAAATTCAGTATGTTAGTGACTAGCGCGGATTTCATACGATTTTTTATATATGCAAAAATAACAAAATGGCGGACATTTTTCGAAACAAAACAAACAAAAAACGCGTTTTTCACCGTTTTTGGCAAACAAAATAGTAAAAATAAAAATAAAAAAATCCCTGATATGCGTTATAGCTATAGTTGTAAAGAATATGTGGTTAAAATTTCATAAGTATTGGTTCAGTAGTGTCGAAGATTTTATTAACAAGCCGTAAAAAACGTTTTTTCGAGAAAAACGCGTTTAAAGTATATTTGGGTTTCATAAATACATTAAAAAAAAATGTTAATGTTTTTCGAAAGTGTATTTATTAAGGATAACAACTTTTATACCAATACCTTTAATATCAACCTATCAAAAAATACACGAAAATAGCTTTTTTAGCGTCTAAAGTGAAAAGACCTCTTAAACGTTTAATAAATTTGATTAATTCAGTTTCATTAACCGTATTTAATTCGGCACAATAATAATTAGAGAAATCATTATCACACCTTTATATTCAGTTTCAGGATTTTTATTTAAGAATACTAAAGTTGTTTTAAAATGAATTAAATATAGTTGATATGTTGACGGATTTATGTAAATTAAAGATCACATGTCCAATATTTGAGCGTCCCAAGCTTTTATTTATAGACACATAGGTGACTTGGTAAAAAAAATATCTTCTACTTTTTAGTACATTAAAAAATCCTTGATTAATAAAATAAATTACATATTAATTATTTTCTACTTTTTAGTCTTCAGTTGATTTTACTAGAGCTCTGAAATTGTTGCAAAGAGGGATTAATCCTTCCAAAGGACCCGGTGTTATTATTGGTTGATTGTCAGAAGAAAGCCTGGAGAACTTTGATAGGTGGCGTCAATCATAAATGTTGGCTCACCACCTATTGGATCTTACCTTTTGACCTATTTTACCTATTGGATCCTTTTAACGATTGGGCGATCCGAGAGCACTTAGAGCCAATCATTTGTTCTCATGCACTTTTCATGCATTGTCACCTCTTAGATGAATGTTTGCAAGATTGCAGAGCTCTAAGTAGTCAGGAAGTGGGTGAAATATCGATTTTCCGTTTTGCATCTCGCAGGAAGTGAAGTTGAATAAAAGCTTGTGACATGGACCTGGCCTCGCCGATTGTTCGTCAGTAGACGATGTATATGAAAATTCAGCACTCGAAACTTTAAACGCGTTTTTCTCGCAATGTTATTTTTCAAAACACTCTCAAAGGAAGAGTTTTCAAGCTATCCGTCTCAAATTTTGACACAACGTTCTTCACGCCATTCTTTATCTTGCTATGGAAGCTTTTTTGAATATTTCAATATCTTTAATAAAAAAAACTGTCGAAAAAGCAGGCTAAATTCGACACTTTTTTCAAATCGCCGCCATTTCGTCAATTTTGATTTGAAAAAACCTCCATAGCAAGATAATGGGTTCCATACTGAGTAATTTTTTACAAATTTTGTTTCAAATTTTTACAAATTTTGTTTCAGATTTTTACAAATTTTGTTTCAGATAATATTTACGGCCACAAACGTGTACACCGTGAGGATTTTTTTTCGAAGACATTTTCAACCGTTAAAGAAAAAAAATAAAGAAATAAACGTTTAAAAATTTATTTTCTGTTCTTCACGAGTAGGTACTTTGATTTGATATAGAAAAATGAGACTGATTAGCGTATTTTAACCATCGAAAAAAAAAATCGCGAAAAACACCTATTTTTCGACCCGTTACACTGTGATGATTTCTTAAAAAAGTACGAGATGAAAAGCTGCATGAATTCTCACGTCAGTCAGTTTTGAATAAATTTTCATTAAGGGGCCAGTCCACTTTCAAAATGTCAAAAAATCAAAAGCAAGCAAGACTTGAAGCAATCGACGATGATGAGCAATCAGAAGGGATTTTGTGCGGTGCAGGAATTGCCGATTGAGTTTAGGTAAGAGTTTTTCATAGTATAAACTTCAAACGCGTTTTTCTCGAAACAACGTTTTCAAAATCTAGCTCCATCGTATCTCTGAAACTAATAAACCGATTTTCTTGAAATTTGAACCACATATTGTAAACATGATTCGCAACAAAATGACCCTCTATGGTTTTAAAATTTTGATTTTTACTCTGCTTTGCGAAAGACTGCGAAAAAACGCGTTTTTTTTACTTTTTTAGTTTTTTATCTGCCATTTTTTTATTTTTTGATAAAACTTTATATCCGAGGGTCATTTTGTAGCTGGTGTCATACTGAATCTAATGGACTTTGATTTTCTTGATTCAGACAAGCCATTGCCGAGTTGTGATGGAGCTACCTAGCCCACCTATTTTTGAGGCGTTACGTTAAACTATAGTTTTTGTACTTAAAATGAAGAAAAATGAATTAATATTTTTTTGTGTATTTCAAGACTTTATTTATCCCAACTTTATTTAGTATTTCAAGACTTTATTTAGCCCAACAACGTTTATATTCATATATTTTATAAAGTCCTAAAAAAAATCGCGAAAACAGCCTTTTTCGTGGCTCCAAAGTGGACTGGCCCCTTAAACGCGTTGCAATGATACATGGACCTTCTGCATATCTCTCTCTCTCTCTCTCTCTCTCTCTCTCTCTCTCTCTCTCTCTCTCTCTCTCTCTCTCTCTCTCTCTCTCTCTCTCTCTCTCTCTCTCTCTCTCTCTCTCTCTCTCTCTCTCTCTCTCTTTCCCTCTTCCTCTCTATTACGAGTGCTGAACAGTGAGTCGGTTGGACGTATATGAAAATCCTTTCATACGCCATTACACTGAGTGCACATCGGCCCGTAATAAAAAGAATAACTGACAGTATTCGCCTCTAATACGAGTAAAACAAAAATCGTGAAAAGTCTGACTCCTACGATCCAGAGTCCGTTATCCATTTGGAAAATCGTTATACCGTAATTTAGTCACATACTCTACGCATGCGAATAAACTACGAAGGAAGAGGCTTTCTGAATTTCAACTTCCTCGCAACGGAAGCTCTGCGGATCCGCAAATTGATCCGGATGTTGATAATTGATGTACGCATGAAATCACATAAACTGCGAGGGAGTGCAACTTTGATTTTTTTTTATATTCTCTATAATATTTCTAAATGAACTGGTTTTTTGACCTAACGACGGAAATGCAAAAAACATTTTGAAGACGGACACCACTCTGACAAGTCGAAAAAAGGTCGTTTTTTTCAGATTATTTTATTTAATGGATGATTTATTCGGGATTTGAGAAAAAGGTATGTTATTAAACATACATTGAATTTATTTCGCGTAAATTTGTATTAAAAAATAATAATAAATTAACAACGTCATGAAGATGTAATAGAGCCTGTGTATAAAAAAATGTATTCCAATGGCCGGATCGATAACGCAACAATGGTTGGTCAGAAAAATAAAAATAAAACAGTTTTATAATTTATATCAATGTGGTTCTCGTTGTACGTAGCTGTTTTTCGAAGAAAAAAAAATATTTCCCATAATGGGGAGTGTTAAAAAAAAGTGTGTTAAAAAACTTGTATTCAGGGGCTTAAAAAATACTAAATTAAAAAACAGGTTACGTACAACGATAGCTACTGCAATCACGGAAATGTTGGTTTTTTTCTTGCAAATCGAAAGTCGCACAATAGCTAGAGTTATAATTCCGGTCAGGTCGAGAAACGTCCTTTCCTGAAAAAAACGAGATTAAAAGTTTTAGTATACGTCAATCGCAGCGCTATCTGCTCTTACTAAATCGTCTGTAACTTGGTAAATTTTCAATATGTCCACTTGAATTGATTTTTTCTCTTTCAATAAAATAATTGGAGGGTAAGAAAAACGAAAAAAATAGAGCTCAAATTTGGGCCACGCTGATACATATCTTACGAGGGTGGGGTGAAAAGTTTCCGGCCTGACAAAGAGATGGTGCCACTAGGTCTAGGTTTGGAGCGGCGTCCTACAGTACCATTCCTACCGAGCTTGTATGTACAGTTTCAGCCCAATCGCTACGTTAGTTTGCGTTTGAGAGCACATTGCGCGAGACGCTTCCGTTGTTTTCGTAAAAATGGAAAAATTGGAAAAACGTGCTGTCATCAAATAATTCCATTTGAAAGGTTTTACACCAAAACAAATAAAAGAAGAGATGGATTCAGCACTAGGAGACTCCTTCCCATCATATTCAACTATTAAGCAGTGAGTTTATGAATTTAAAATGGGTCGTGTGAGCACCTCTGACGAGCCTCGCTCAGGACGGCCCGTTGGAGTCACAACTTCAGAGATGATTGAAAAAATCCATAAAATAGTGTTGGAAGACCGCAGGTTGAAAGTGCATGAGATAGCTAAGACCTGTAGGATGTCAGCTGAACGTGTGCGAAATATTTTGCACAACCATTTGAACATGGAAAAGCTGTGTGCAAGGTGGGTGCAGCGTTTGCTAACGCTCGACCAAAAACTGCTTCGAAAAACCATTTCTACCGACAATTTGGCGCTGTATAGGCGTAATCCAAACGAATTTTTGCGTCAATTCATAACTGTTGATGAGACATGGGTCCACCACTACACTCCTGAAAATAAAGAACAGTCAAAACAGTGGAACCAACCAAAAAAGAGGAACCAACCCCAAAGAAGGCAAAAACAATTTTATCGGCAAACAAGGTTATGGCTACTGTTTTTTGGGATGCGAGAGGAATTATATACATTGATTACCTTGAAAAGGGTAAGACTATCACTGGTCAATACTAAGCAGAGTTATTGCAACGTTTGAAGCACGAGGTGCAAATTAAACGACCTCATTTGGCGAAGAAAAAAGTTTTGTTTCATCACGATAACACACCAGCGCATTCGTCGATTGTTGCCATGTCCAAAATCCACGAATTGAAGTTTGAATTGATGCCGCTTCCTCCCTACTCTCCAGACTTAGCCCCCAGCGACTATTACCTATTTCCTAACCTCAAAAAATGGCTTGGCGGAAAAAGATTTAAGAGCAACGAAAAAGTTATCAAAGCTGTAAATCAGTATTTTGAGGAGCTTGACGAATCTACGTTTAAAACTGGTATAACTAAATTAGAACACCGTTATGAGAAATGTATCAATGTTGATGGAGATTATGTTGAAAAATAAAGCAAAAAAATTTTAAAACATCGTTTTTCTTGGTCAGGCCGGAAACTTTTCACCCCACCCTCGTATATATATATATATGAAAAATATAATGATATATTTAGCGCATATATTCAAGCTTGCAACCAGTTAACTACCAAGTTTCTGCAAGGTTCGAAACTTGAGAAAAGCCTCTTCCCAAGAACCGACCGTGACCCTCTTGTCATCGTTCATCAGAATGTTTTGTATATAAAGTTTGTTTCTCGTTGCTTTGTCTGTTACGAGACTGACGA
This sequence comes from Ophion obscuratus, assembly GCA_964007375.1. Classification (NCBI taxonomy): domain Eukaryota; kingdom Metazoa; phylum Arthropoda; class Insecta; order Hymenoptera; family Ichneumonidae; genus Ophion; species Ophion obscuratus. The sequence goes on from OZ023313.1 coordinate 19,187,488, forward strand.
ATTTCCGGCACGGTGGGATCAAAGGAACGACGGTAATTCAATGCCGAAATATGAGCAAGCAAATGTATCCTACATTGAAATCTCGTTTCGATGTATTTACAGTCGTCTCAAGCTAAAAACAAATCAGGCACTACGTACCGTGAAGCGCAATGAACATTAATATTAATAAAACCTTGAGTACGAATAATTACTTCAAGTAGACGAGAGGTCCCTCTAAATTCATCGTTTCCAGCCCCGACCGTGCTACTTTGATCCATCCGGCCAAGTTCCTCGCTCCTCCAGAGCATGCACCGACTGTATCAAAGGCAGTGCAAGAGCAAAAGCGAAAATCCGGAGTGAGGCTAAAACTGCGATAACGCTCGAATGTACACATAAACTCCACTCGAAAATTAAACTCGCTTTTTCGAGCGTGGTAGGAGAAACATTTGGCGAAATTCTATTTAACAATAGCCTTTGCAATAACGCAATAGGGTATTTTACTCTTTGTCAGAAAAATGTATAAATAAGGTAGTTTTCACAATAAGCAATCGCATAATGTTGGTTTTAATTTATGAAAACACAAAATAAATATTATAAAGCGCCAACAATACATTCTCGTTTGTCATTGTTAATTGCGAACTTTCAAATAGTCATCTGGACTTCACAAAATTACAGATGAGTTTTTTCGGACAATGACTTTGGATATCTTCTCGCAAGTTTTAAGGGGTATGCATAACCTTGAATTTAAAAAAACAGATCGATTTTCAATATTTTTTTTCGTCTCAGGTATTGGGATGATAAGGTCGATCTTTGCACGCAGATAGTACATAGTCTCGACATGTCACCGTTTTTTTTTAATGCAAAATATATATAAACATCGTAATCATTGTTGTTTAATCTCGGGGCTGTAGGTTTCGCACGGCTCGGACGCGTACGTGATTCCGGTAAGCGGATACGTCAAAGTCAAAAATGGGAAAATATACTTTTAGTACAATGGTAGAGCTACAGACTCACCGGATACAATTTCGAAATTTTAAAAATTACATAAATGGCACTGTTTTTAAAGAAAAGGTCGATTTTCGACAAAAAATAACGACTTCAAACGTTTATTATTAACAAACGAACGAACATGGGAAAAAATTATCCGGTCAGTCGATTGAATATGTTATCAAATATGTCTAATCGAAATTTAAAGTACATCGGACGATTAGATTTTGAGATATGAAGTACGTCAAATTTCAATGTATACTTGCGAAATGAACACAAGAGAAGGAAACGTACTAAACGTACTAAATAATACTTTTTCCGTATACCATTTTCGTATAAATGTTTAGGTCTGCTCAATAGCTTCGGTGATTCTTTGTGGTTTCGGGCACGGACAATACGAATAGGACATTTATTGTGTTGTAGATTCTATTTTTCCCGTTATAAACAATTTAATTGTTATAATGACGATTGTGACGACAAAATGCATTTTGTAGAAAAAAGTTTGAAATAAAAGATGTTTCTTTTTGAATTGACAATAAAAAAGAGGCTTTCATTTTTCTTCGCCAGCTCCATTAGTAATGGAGATATGAACAAGGAATATTTTTATGAGAGAGACGGAACGATGAGTGAAAGGGACGAAACGTCGAGTGAGAGGTGATGGGATTAATTTTCGTCGCTTATATTTCCATTACTAATAGAGCTGGTAAAAAAATGCAACACCTTCTATTTAAAATTTCTATCTATGAAATGCATTCTTCCGTCCCAATTGTTATTTTCAAAATTCAATCGTAAGAAAATGCCTTGGTGTATGGACGACTGCTTGAGATAAAATCACAATTATTTTTCGTACCTTCAATCTGCAATTCCTGTACCATACAACGATCAAACAGCCGGATTGGACAAAGTCATATCAATGCCCTTAAATACCACATAATGCACCGCGCAGCGCTAGAGTCGTAATGCAACGGGACGCTCTAACCTGCTCCACTAAAATCATCATAGCTCGGTCTATTTATGGAATCTTTACCAAATTTTTGAACCAACTCAAAGTCAAGACACCGCAATAAGAAAATAAAATAAACCAAAAATGGATTTTTTGAAATTTCAAGGTTATGCATATTCGTTAACCATGCCTTCCTCATATTTATATCACCTGGCACTTTAATCCACAACTTTGCCGGTGTTTTTACACTAGTATTATCACATTTAGGATCAAAACACCAATTATAGTCATTGTACCTCATTTTTAATTAAAAAATCTGATATTACACGAAGTGCAACTATTTCGCGGCGTTGAAAATATAATCAGATTTTTCGGGTAATAAAAATCGAGTACATGTAAAGAATATAAGTTGGTTTTTATTATTTTTCAAGAACATTGGTACATTGAGGTATATAATTGGGTTTGTTTTAGGTTTGTTTGAGTTTGTTTGGGTTCGTTTAGACTTGTTTAGCTTTGTTTGTTTGTTTGGATTTGTTTGTACAGTAATTGTGATATAATTTTTGTAATATATTTGTAATAAAAGTTGTAATATGATTTTTGAATTAATAACAAGAATAGAATTGGGCGGGGAGGAAACATTTTTCAACCAATCACATTCAGCATGTCGCAGCTCCCCACAGGTAGCGTTAGTTTCGTGTGACATCCAGCTAACTCAGATCCCTATACCCAGCCTACCTCAACACAGTTTTAAGGGGTTACATCTAGTTGGAATTTTTTAAAAAATCGTTTTCGACGGATTCTTATAATATAACCTCTCAAAAATATTCTTTGGAAATTTCAAGTCGGTCCGTTGAAAATTGGGGTAGTTATGAGCGCTTTTATCTGCGTATATACCTGACGTAAAAATTTAAATGCATTTTTCTCGGAATGACTTTTTCAGAATCGGCGACCAAAATATCTCAAAAACAACTAAACCGATCTGCTTCAAATGTCACACACATTTTTTGTATACCAAAAGGCAGTCCTTAATCAAAGGATTTTTTTCATTGCATACTTTTTTTATATCAAGGAAAATAATATTTTTTTCACCAAAATTTCGACGATTACTTTCAATAGACGACCATTCTTTCAAAAATAATTATTTTATCGAATCCTTCGATTGAAGACTAGATAATACGGTACAAAAACTAAATTCATTTGTTTTTTTTATTTCAGATCATTCGGTCCTGAGCAGGATTGGTCACCGCGAAGGACCTTTTTTGCACAGCGGTCTGTGCAATTTACTGTATCTCCGTCGTTTATAAATATTTCGCAATAACAAATTGTCAAAGATACTGAAAATGATACTCTTTAATATGAATAAAAAAATTAAAAATCTGCACGCATTTCCCAAAAAAAAATTACCAGAACACTTATTTTTTCCGGGCGCGAACTAAGTGTAAACCGTTAAAAGCATTTTCAATACTAACGTGTCTAATTTTATCTAATTTTGAAATAAAAAGATTAAATGCTTTTTTATAGCACTCGTCGATTTCATAAAATGGAAATAAAAATTCTAGTAGTTCATTGCCACCAAAGGATAAAATTCGGACACCTTTAAAAAAAGGGTGTAATACCCTATTCACGTCATGCGTCTTTTGGAGGAATTCAGCAGGACTCATTTCCGCAAAACTTCAGAACCTCGGAAGTTTCTGTGACGTGCTTTTTCAGACCACGCAAATAACAATACAAAAGCTCACGAAGTGCTAGAAAGTACATTGAAACATTTGACGGCAGCCATTTCCCGGGCACAGTCGTTCGAAAATAATTTCGGTAAATGTCTAGAATCGGGGCTCCTGACGAAAAACGTCGACAAATATTGTTTTTGCCATAAGCAGCTTCAATTCATCTCCACTAATGATATTTCGTCGGTGGAGGCTAACCATTTTTATTAATTTAATAAATTTTGGTTTTTCTTAAATTGGGACAACATGCAACAAAATTGCGGATTTTAAACACTTCGACGTAAATATTGAGGTCAGGGGGTAGGGCGCACACACGCACACACACTTTGTTTGGGTTTGTTTGGGAAATTGTCTTTCGCCGAGTTGTATAATCTTAAGAAAGTATCCTGAAAAATACTAGCTCGGTGCAAAAAATTCCAACCCCTTTTTGGTCAGGAGCCCCGATTCTAGACATTTACCATAATTTCGCAATACCTTTCCGCTTATTCGTTCGAAAGTCATACTTTTCCAAGCAGAAAAAGGGAGAAAGCAAAGAACGTATGTAAAAATTGATGAAAGCTTCGCCGCGAGAACACGGACGTAGGTCAAAGAGAAAAAACGACGGAGGGGAGACGTGGGGAGGGTGTAACGACTCTCGAAATTAAAGTCTGCGACGTCATTGTCCTTGAGTCGCTGTGAACTGCGATGCTGAAAATTGAGCGAGAGCAAATGCTGCCGAGCCGCCTATAGCTTACAATGGCCGAGAGAGGGGTGGCGTAGCTCCCAAGGGTGGTAGCCAGAAGCTCAAAAGTGTGACTCGTTGAGAAAGCGAAAGAGCGCGCCATCCACGGAACGCGGGGATTATTTAGGAGGCAATTCAGCGACAATACAAAGGCACCAGACACTCGCGTCAAGTCCAGAAAAAAAGAGAGAGGTTGGCGAGGATGAGGAGGAGGAAGAGTTAAAGATGACACGTCAAGGGTTGTCTGAAAGCCTCAAATTTATTTCCGTAAACTGCAACGAAAGGTATTTTAATACTTGATTCTGCTGCACAACGAATCGTCACGATTTTTTTTCGAAAACGTGACATTTACAGCGATACTGAAATTCCCTTCATCATGAACCGTTTCTTTTTGAAAAACGCCGTGAGGATCCGAAAGCTCGGTCAACAATCGAGCTGTTGCCCTCCATAGTTGTCATACCGTGCCCCTTCAGTTAAGGGGCTACATCTACCTAGAGGTCCGATAAAAATGGCCAAATTCCGATTTTTTTCTGGAAAATAGTTCGTGCAAAAGTCTCATTTTTTTAACACAAAGGTACATATTTTGAAAGCCTTAAAAAAATTACCACGAAATATATAAAAACAACAAAAACAGCCGCCGGCGGATGATGAAATTTTTGTCACGGCGTTCGGCCGTGGACACTTTCCAGCTTAAACGGTCCGTCTGAAATCTAAAAACCAAGCGGATTATTCAAGTTTATCATAAATATGAGTCATTGACGATCGTCGATTTTTCAAATCATTTTTTTTAACAACGTGGCGACGAATTCAACCTCGAGCATGCAAAATCTATGGGAAAACTCGTCATTTTTACGTAACTGTTGGAAAAAGAAGATCGATTTTGAAAAAGTGAGATCGTCAACGACCTTTGAGTATTTCTCATCGTACCTCCTGTAAATTTGGAAACTATTCAACACGGGGTTTTCGAGATATCATGTCCACCGACTGAAAATAGTGTTTCGAGAAGAACGCGTTTAAGAGCTTACATGCACCTGAGATGGCTAAAAGTAAGGTTATGTTTAAGAATTTTTTTGTCTATAAAACTGAATTTTATTAAACAACCATGATATACGTCTTAAAGTATGACATTTTGTCTACAGTGTGTGAAAATTTGGTTAAAAAGTTTCAAACGGTAAAAAAGTTACAGTCCTTTTCCCGGGACGTTTTTTTGTTACCAGCGTTTGCGGTACCAGACGTGGGTCTGCCAGCTTTGTAAAAAAAAATATATATTTGTTTGTTAAGGCGGGATATACATTTAGACAAAGAAAAAATAAGCAGGATTGAGGGATTTTTTAAACTGAGAAATAATTATTCTACAATTATCAAACTTTAGGCATATTTTAATAGTATATTTAAGTATACGAAACAATTTTTTTAAATTAATTCATCATCAAAATGGCAGAGCTGTGGCAGAGTGTTACCGTAACGTCGCAGCGGGAGTTGCGAATCGGTGTGCAGTCTAGTTTCCCGTAGCCTTTGATTTGCAAAAAAGTTCAAATATTTTTTTCAGTTAGAACATGTATAATTTCTATGTGACGGTAATTAAAATGAAGAAAATGCAAATTTGAGAAAATGGCACGCAATGACAAAAAAAATCAACATTTCACGTAACATTTCTGTAAAATGTGGATTCAAAAAGTATTTTTTTCCAATTTTTTCTAAAACTGTTTTCTTCAAGTAGAAGGTACCAATATTATCAATATTTCTACCAAGTTTCAACTCAATCGGCTTAATAATTTTTTAGTAATCCTGCACGCCAATTTCGATAATACAGTTTTGAGAAAAACGCGTTTGAAGTTCACGCCCGCTCCGAATCCAAGCGGTGAGGCACAGCGTTGACGGGCTGTAACGTTTGAACTTTTTCGAATTTCGCTTTGAAACTTTGGGAAAATATTCTGCATGTATATTTCTATCGTTTAAAGAAGAAGAAAAAAAAATCAATTCTTTTATCGTTCGAAATGTATGTCCCTCCTTAAAGTAGATAGGTAAAATTAGTATTTGTCGAGCAAGAATTAAAAAATTTAGTTTTTTTGGGTCATGGCAGTTACTTGAATAAAACTGCCAATTTTTCGCCCCTAAATTGTTCAGTACTTATGATGAAAAAAAAAAAAACTATGCCAGGTATCGAAAAGACGGCGCGGTAAGTACTAGATTATTATGTGAAGCATAACTGTGTAAAACTTGATCCCGATCGGTCCAGTAGTTGCGGAGATATTTCTGGTACTGATTTTGAAAACACTGTTTCGAGTAAAACGCGTTGAGAGTTTTGAGTACATCTTACACTGAAATAACTGGTTTATTTTTAACTTACATGAAATCGTCGATTCCTGGGCCACCTACTTTTCGAAACATGACCTTGCTATACAAAAGGTCATAAATACCCGGAATTCAACAGGAGCGAGAACATCCGGCTCATAGTCAAACAGATGACAATGGCTGCGTCCACCTGCGCCCCAACCGTAAGTCGTTGCTCACCCGGTCAGTTTCGAAACGCCATAACGTCGTCATTACTGCGAATTTCCTTATGAAATTTTCAGGGTAGACACTCAAAGGACAGTACTTTCAAATGAGCCCCTTTTTGAGAAATTGACCTTTTGACCTACCCAGGTGTATGTAAACCCTTAAAGTTCGAAGTATGGTGCTGCTACCGCTCGCTCGGCCGAATGTTAGAAGCTTATAGCTCATTTCATTTTGGGAATATTTCAATGAAATTTTCAGAAAATCGAGCTCAAAGGTGATACCATCGAATAAAAACACTTCTGGAAAATACAATGTTTTTGCTCACCTAGGCAAATGTAGCCCGTTAGAAGGAGTTCGAGTCTTCAAGTTGACTGTCACTTTTCGTAACGCCAGGATCTCAAGCGACTGAACAAAACTCTCATTGCATCGTGAGAAGATTGCCCTCCAGAAGTCGAATGACAACTAATAGGCCGTCTAATTTGAAAATAGGCGCTTTCACTCGATGTTCTTAGACATAAGTTTGCGCGTACGATATTCGAGAAAGTTAGTCACCAGCTTGACATTAACGTGAGGAGTCTCTCGTGCTAATGAGCCTGGAGCTTGCGAGCTAATTGCTTGACTGGGGAAGGCGAGAGCCTCTCGAGACAATGAAGGCTCCACGTAAACCGTTGCAAGCTCTTCGCTGGTTGAACACGTTTCTATCCACCAGCCAATTTCAAGATGACCGACGTACGGAATCTCGAGAGCTTTCGCCTGGACGATCCTTCACGTGAACGTGGTCAAAGCAAGTGGGCACCCGAAAGATCCCCGAGCTTGCAAGCTTTGAACTCTCATACGTACTCATGTGCGTGACTTACGTTATCCAGTTACGTGCTCAACTTGCTCGATGTGTAACATCCAATAGCCATTGGATATACACGAAATCCTAGGAATGTCCCGACCTCAATAGCCTCAAGGTCACTCGAGTTGAGAGCTTCCATTCAGTACACTTACAGGCTCTGGAGGTCTGATCGATTCTCACAAAGTTACCGCCGCTCTATAGCGTGTAAGCTCGATTAAAAAATGGTCTGTACATGTGGCAAGTAGCACAAATGAACCTGCTTTCATAGTAGGGAAGAGCACCCCGGATTAAGTCCAAAAATTTAATAAAATCGTAACAAAGTCGCGTCTGTACATGGAATATTTTTTTATTAGAGTAATTGTTATATTTTTTTACAAATGATAAATCAGCTAAAGCGGATATTTTTTGGAATTTTTAGCTGTCTATTTGTCAGTTTGTATGTGCACGCACCATGCAAAAACTATTTGATGAATTCTATTAAAACTTGGCATTTATATCGCCCATGCACCGGACTGGCGTATTCGATACATTTTAACACGGTCCGTCAGGAAATTTTGGCTCGACGTGGCCTTCTTAACTTTTTATCCAGGCGTTCTATTATATTTTAAAATAATTCAACAATGGATGGTGCTCCATGCGTTTTACACCGCGTTTGGGTTTCGTTTTGTCCAAAACTATGAAAGGAGCTTTTACATGCTGGCACTTATATTCTTTCGTAACTGATTTGGCCATTACACATTCGAGCTGTGTAAAGAATATTAACGGGTTATGCCTAGTTGCAACAGTCGAAAACAGCTAATTTTTTTATTTTTTAAATAGAAAATGGTGATGATAAATTTCTACAACAATTTGGTATTTGAAAAAATAACATCTAAAGAACACTGTAATTTATTCATGTAAAAATATTTAATTATAATCGCTTTAACGCCGATGTCCTGAAAGCATCTCTCGAAAACGTCTTTTGCGGTGACCAATCCCCTTCTAAACCAGGCTGACTAATATTAAAAAATCAAAGAAATTTTGATAGTATATTAGTTTGTGCTATGATTAATCGAAGGAATTTCCGAAATATCAAATTTAGAGGGAATGACACCTTATCGCGGTCGGTATGGTAGAACAATTATAGATTCCCAAAAATCTCTGAAACGGCTCTTCAGATCCCGTCGAAACGTTGTCAAACGACGTCAAATAGATAGACGAATAGCTGTCAGCCCCTCAAATTGTCTGAATTTGAGGAAAAAAAAATGTAGATTGGCTTATCATAAGCCAATTTAGTTTTTTTTTCTCAAATTCAGAAAACTTGAAAGGCAGACAGCTATTCGTCTATCTATTTGACGTCGTTTGGCAAAGTTTCGACGGGATCTGAAGAGCCGTTTTAGAGATTTTTGGGAATCTATAATTGTTCTAACATACCGACCGCGATAAGGTGTCTTGTTTTTTGCGAAAAAATGCGTGGTAATTCTTTACAAGTGACTTTTCCGAAAATGAGCCTAAATTTTTGTTTGATATTTTCTCATTTATCGGGCTATAAATGATGATATTCAGTCGCGGGAAGCTAAAATCTTCACCCCCATAAAAAGTTATGGGTTTTTCAAGTTCGCGGAAACACGTGACAAAATAGGGTATTTTTTGGAAATTTAGAAGCCTATATTGGATTTGTTTGGGTTGGTTTGGAAACAACAATTTGTCGGAAAAGTCACTTATGTAATGAATTACCAAATAGGTACTTTTCGTTCATCAAATCGAAAGTATACGTCGGAAAAAAAAACCTTCGATCAAGTACTATATTTTTACATCTAGAAAAAGCTTTCAAAATTCAAAAAAGATCGCTGCAGTATTTTTTAGATACTTTGCTCACCGACTTTGGAAACCTCGTTTCAAGAGAAAAGCATTTAAAGTTCACCTTGAATCACCTTGAAAGATCACCTTGAAATTTCAAAGGAATATTTCTAAAGTTATATACTGTGAAAGTATATTGGTTCTGAAAAAAGTGATTTTTCAATTTTTGCCGCTAGTCATAACCCCTTAAAGCCTGCGGTAATTCTGGACCCAGAGTAAAGAAAATTATTTAAAAAAGTAATTATCACCGGAGATAATCAAACACAAACATTACACATTCATTATTACGTTCAATGTGCAATTTTTCGATGATGTAGGTAAAACCGCACGAGCGACAAAAACAAAAATTCACATCGAAAAATAATTCATAAAAGGGACTGTCGCCAAATGTCCGATCACCCGGATTGGTTAGCACTCCGTGTGGATTTCATTCTGGGCTGAGTGTCCGGACACGTGAATATTGCAACAGCCATTAGACCCGGTGGGTCAAAAACAGAAAGAAGAACAAAACGATACAGTGCGGCAACGTTAATTTTTTAGAGGATCAAGCTACATTGTCCGAGGAGTGGCGTTTTCCTCCCACCCCAAGCTCTCAGAGTCCTCTGTCATTATTACGAAAACTCTGGTGTACCATGGTGAACAACTCGTGGATATTCCGACCGGTTACCATCGGTCTCCTGTGACTATCCCACCAGCTCCAGTGAAGTCAGTCGCACTCCGAATATGAATATTTTTTACTACAAAGATTCCGAACAATTGTCTGCCCTTGCAGCTGGGAAAACATCATTGAAAGAAAGGTAACCAAGTGAAAACAATATTGACGTGCAATTGGTCTAAATAAAACATAAAAATGCCAGAAATGTTGACCTGGAAACAAGCTGGACCTTCGTTGTATGTGCATCGCAAAGTTCGAACGAGATGAAATCTTCCAGTCTCATTAACCATCATCCATTAGATCCTCATCTCGTTTCTCGTAATTGGACAATGTCAGTTGAACATCTTCAAATTCGCCACTTTAGTTAATTTGGCTGATCTACTTTGAGCTTCATTCGCCAGTACCTCTGATGCAATGGCTTTGAGAATAAACTCCAATGGGTTGTGTTTTAGTAAAAATTCATTCATCTCGAAGCCCATCCTTTCCACTTTAGAAAGCAGAGCACGTTTCCACCAACGAAGAAAAAAATCCTTGTTTACAGATCTATGACCTTTCCGCTCATATCTCTCGATTCCGGCAGTATTCCCAACCGGATATCCACGAGAGGCATCTCCTCCTTAAAAAAAAAGGGACGAAAGCTCTCGAGCTCTCGCGCTGCAGCCGACGAAACAAACTAAGGATGGTGATGATGTCGCCGGTTAATGGGAGTGGAAAATGTAGCCGGAGCAAGATGAGGAAAGAGTCTCGAGATACCAGCTTATGAAATAGCGAGAACGGAAAACAGAAAATAAGCTCTAAAATCGTCATCTTCCATTTAAATCTGTGCTTGTTCCACTTTTACCCCCTCCCCCCTCCCCGTAAGTTGTTCCTTCCGTCACTTTCATTTCCTGATCCATCGTGGTGCTTCTGCATCCTCCACCCCGAGTCTCCTACTGTCGACAAGAGCTTTTCTATTTCCGGAGCACTCCAAAAGTCTTCCAAAATTGATAAGATATTCCATATAAACTGATGAATAAATCGGTGGGGTATTAGTAGAGGAACCCTTTGGATTTGCCATAGATGGTTCGTCATACGAGTCCTAAAATATTCTTCAACAAACTGTCTTTAGCCTGCATGCATAGAAGTTCGACCCAACTGCGATCCAAAATTCGCAACCGATTTAAAAAGTTTGTAGAGAAAGAGACAAACTGCACCATAACATTTCAGAAATTAAGCCAACATTATTCCGGTGGGCTTTCCTGTCCCAGTTAACTTTATTTCGCACGTGCTGAACTTCAGCTGAAACTACGTTGAACCTGATCGAACGCTAGAGTAGGAAAGTAATTGGGAGGGACGAAAAGGGCAAGCGATAAATATCCCTTTCGTCCTGGGAATGAACCCGGAAAAGTTCAGGCTAGTAGGAGCTCACACAACGTTCAAGAGTGATGATAAATGTGCTCCCGTATTTAGGCTCATTACTCACAATTTGTCATCCTCTTCCGCTAAGCGACGGCTCATTCTCTTCCTCTCCTATTTCTCTCTCCCTTCCGCATCCGCTCGTTTTTTTTTTCAACGTTTTTGACATTCCGATGTGTTCTTCGTTGCCCACCCATAAATGGTCAAGCCGAAAGAAATTCCTGACGGCGCCATTCCTAGTACTCTTCCTAGAATAACAATTGATCTTTGGTCATGTTTTATCAAACTGACCATATTCGGTGGATCGATATACATATATATGAAGCATTCCACACCAAGTGAAACACTAAAAAATCATGTAATTTTTAAATGGGATGACGATGAAGTTTGCATCGTTGGAATGCAACGAAAATGATTTTTGTTTTGTTTCGAAAATTTCCTTTGGCAGATTAACGCTACGGAAATCACGAAAACATTTTTTAGGATGCTTAATTACCAATTTACGAGAAATCTGCAAAATATGATGTTGGATAAGAATGAAAATAAGAAATTAATAAGAATTTTCGTTGCGTTCCAACGATGCAAACTTCAGCCCCATTTAAATGGGCTCATAATTTGTTTTTAAGTTCGTTCGAGTGTCAAAAGCAACTACAATTTTTTTAAGATTTTTAAATTGGATTTTACACTCGAATTTGGATATCGGGAAATTTTTTTTCGATTCGTTATACTCAAAAAGTGATGCATTGTACAAAAAAAAACGTCAAAGAAGAAAATTTAGGTTTTTGAATGTACTTCTCAATCATATATGTTTCGTAACTGTTAAAAAGCTTGCTAATGTAATTTTCAACGAAATAATGTAAGAATAATTGTTTTCGCCAAGTTCGCCCATGTTTATTTTTCTATAAATTTGATAGAACTTTCGTTGATGTCATAACAAACCACAGAAAAATTGGCATGATGGAGAATTCATATCTTCCAATTATTTTTTAAGGTTAACTGATGAAGAATTTTATCGAACCATGGATATTGAATATCGACCATTGTTTTAGGCACAACAGTGGATTGCGATGAATATTTAGTATTATCTAGAACCATTTTGTCCTCCTCCTCGTATCAAAAAGAAATCTTGCTGCTCGTTTGTTAAATAATCTGGTTTGCTCACTCTTAATGCTAATACGGATTTTGCGGAAGAACTTGGTCAAAACGATTCGATACTTTTTTGTTTTTCTGTGCTTTCTGAGCGATTAACGGGTGGGGGGATAAATGTCGAACAATCGATATGTAGATGGGCCAAAATGTCGAATTCGAAAATGACGAATGTTCGAATATAGATAGATCAATCTTACTAGAGTCTGTGAAGTCGAAAATAACAATTACGAATATGAACATCTCGGAAGTTGATATGTAGCGAAAAACAAAAATCAGATTTATTAAAATATCGAAAAACATAAAATCGATGGGCCTGTATGCATAACACCAAATAATTCGAGACAACAATTCTCCGAATTAAAAAAATGGCGATGGGTCACAATACAGAAAATCATTAAAGCGAACGGCCGAAAAGTCGAGTGGTTGAAATCGCGGAGGGTCAAAATGTAGAACGGTCCGAATGGCGAATCGAGCAATACGTCACTTGCGCCTCAGAGTGAAGCTGCGAGATGGCGCTGGCGGTCTGTAGGCTAAAATATCGTAAGACAGTCATCCCACGTGACGGGCCCCACCACGTTCGCCATTTTGGCCGTTCGACCTTTCGGCGTTCGACATTTCAGGCCATCGACATTTTGCGTTTCGATATATTGCTTTTCGCCATAGACGGTATTACGCATATTAGGCACTCGCTATTTTCTGTTTCGGAGATATGGGTGTTCTACATTTTTCGAATCTGTATTTTTATGTTCCGAATTGCAGACAATCTGAATATTCGTTTTCGAATAAATTACCTCTCCAATAAATAATGGTTCGATTTATAGTCATTCGATTTTTTTATCAGTCGAAAAATAAAATTTCGAATGATTTATCCTTCGTTATTTTGAGAGTTCATGATTCTGTCGTTTCGAAATCTTTGTCGTTCTATATTTGGTCATTCGACATTTTTACCCCCACCCCGATTAACGTTTTAAAAAATCCGAAAAATTCAAGAACCGCTTACTTCGGGCGGATACTTCAATACTTTGATATCCACAATGAATTTTTTTGACCATTTTTGAATAACCAAAGCACAATCATGGTCCTTAAACAGTTAGCAGTCAATTTTTTCGGATTTCATTTTACGTTAATCGCTCAAAAAGCACAGAAAAAATCATACTTCCACTGCGGGTGATAGCTTGAAAATTTTTGCATATGATCACGCATTTTTGGGAATTATTTCAGATTTTTAAATAGGGGCGTTTTTTCAGAGATTTTTTTTTACTGAGGATTGTTTCAAAAAATGTAAAAAAAAATCAGGGTGTCCTGTAGAGTCAATGGAATCAGATAAAAAATAAAATAAATCGAATAGGCGGGGGTCAGGGAAAAAGTCCACCGGATTCACGTGGAATACCTCATATATATACATAGTTATACATAGATTGGTACTACAAGCAAAAATACCTCAGTTGTTTAATACCGATATTATTTTGATTGAATTCCCCTCTGTCATGATTGTTCACATTCTTTACGTCATATTTACTTGCTGTTCTTTCTTTGATTCTTTTTCTTCAAGTTCGTTTGCGTTGCTTGAGATGTTTGGGTTCGTTCAAGCAAGCATTGCCTTTGCTATTTTGGGTTCACATTTTATTGGCCGTACTGATTGACCGATTCTTCGATTGGTTTCGTTTTGATTGGCCTTGTTAGTACTCCCATTGAATTTTTATTATTTTTCTTTGTATTCTTCCCCTCTTGAATCCAATTTACCGCTTTCAGCAATGGAACTACAAGCCCGACGCAACAATATACATTTTTACTCGGCTCGATAAGCATGATAGCATTAAGTACGCCTCCATCACTCAAATCGGAGAGGGTGCCAAAAAGTACTCCGTCAATTTGAAGAAAAAAAAATGTATTCCTCGCGTCTCAAAGAACGGAAACTTATAACGTTTGCTATAAGGATGTATAATAATCGATTTTTAGAAGAGCCCCTATGATACATAAGTCAGATTTTATTTCCTCCGATGTCCTCGTTCAACCCTTCTTCACCACCCGTAACGCCGTAGTCGCACAAGTCATCTCTCTCGGCCCTCGCCAATAACTCGAGGCGTCTTCAAGCCATCCCGGCACGAATCTCTGGCACAGTGTCTCTACCATAGCCGGGTCGCTCGTACGTTCGACCAATCCAATCCACCCCCGCAACCATCCTATACGAGTAAAAACGATGCTCGGGCCTTTTGGGCAAAGTTCCAAGCCTCGCAAAGAGAGCTTAGAATCGAGTCACGTACGTGTACAAGTCGCTGGCTCATTTTACGTCCCTATTTCCTGCTTTTCTCCGACTCCTAACACAATACAATGTAATCGTTTTCTTTATCTTCCCATTGCTCCATTCTATATCTGGTACATATAGTATTCTTTGAGAAATCTTCATTATGTATCCCAAAAAATGTTGTGACAATGCCGATGAAAATTTCATTCGCGTTGTATTCTCTACTTTTGTACTTTAACCCTCAGAGGTCACATCCTCGGCCTGTTACTTCGTGGTCACGTGGGGTCCGTGTGACCCCAGCCATGTTTAAACGATCGCCACGTTGATTCTATTGTTGCGAACGGCTTATAAAAAATCAGGGTGTTGGTTTGAACCTTCTAGAGTGAGGCATTCTCAGTATAATATTGTCATCGACATTTAAAATGACGGTAAAAATCAGAAAGGCATCAATGCGTATAAAAGCCTTTTTTACTTGAAAAATCATAACTCGTGTAATTTTCAATTTAAAAAAAGTTTAGGCTGAGTCTTGAGATATGATAGTTCAATTTAAAAAAAGCTTCTTAATGGACCTTTCAATAAAGGTATTTATTTGGACATTTGAAGAGGACCCATTTCGGAGTAAAAAACGAACGATGATTGTGAGCGATGAGCAATTTATTTGCAACAGTGACTCGAAAAATCATGAGATCATAGTGTAAACACAATATGAAAGAGATTTGAAAACATATATTAATAAATACAACATAAAAAATAATCGTAAATCAATCAATTTTGTCCCCTACAGTCGACACAGATGAAAACTCTAGTTACCGCACATTCTAAAAGGTTTTATGATTTTCCAGGTAGTATTGTAATGAGTTTAAAATTATGTAGACGGACTTCGCAAAGAATTCGCATTTCGAAGTAATTCATATAAACTTGATAGAATCAATTTTTACCGTCCCCATATTCATACTTACATTACGTGTAAGTGATTCCACGCAGAAAAAAATAACACTTTTTAGGAGAAAAAAATATACGTGCAGGTCACGTGAGGGTCAAAATGACCCCAGCGCCCGCCCGATTTTTGTTGTATCGACTAACATGACGATAACGCTGTCGCGAATCGTCCGACCCTAATCGGCACTTACAATGGACACTCCAAAACACCTTTGCAAGGCAGGCCAGCCCCCTTGGCCGTCTACAACTTATAGTAATTGTGGCTCAAAGTCACGCGTGGGGTCCCCTGGACCCCATGTGACCGCGGAAGGTTAATATTACATTTTACATTGTTCCGATTCTTCTTGGTTATTTTTCTATCTATTACGCATAACCGATTACGGAATATGTACTTTGGAATACTCTTAAGGGGGTAGGTCACTGAGACGGGTCGAATAATTCCTCCTTTTTGCATTTTTTCAAAGTATATATATTCAAGAATATGTGACAAAAATTCATGTTAAAATATTGAAAATTGACCACGTTACAGACGATTTAGTGAGAGTAAGTAGCGCAACGATTTACGTATACTAAAACTTTTAATCATGTTTTTTCTCGAAACGACTTTTTTCATCCCGGCCAAAATTACAACTCTAACTATAATTGTCGAATTTAAATTTTCAAAACCCTACATTTCCGTGGTTGCAGTAGCTATCGTGTATGTGGCCTTTTTTCAGTTTGGTAATTTTCAAGCCCCCGAATATAAGTAAAAATGGCCCCAAAATTACATTTTTTTCAAACACTCGCCATTTCCTGATTTTTTTTTCGAAAAACGATTACGTGAAACGAGAACTACATTTATATAGATTATAAAACTTTTTCATTTTTATTTATCAGACCACCCATTGTCAAGATATCGATCTGGCCGTCGGACCACATTTTTATACAGAGGCTCTATATTATACCTCAGGAAATACTTCCGCAATATGAGCCCTTTACTCGAAAATGTAACAAAAGTACTTGTATCTCAAGCATCGGTAATAAAAAGAAAAAAAATGATTCCTCCTTCTATCTTCCAGCTGCCTTCTCATCTCGCCTCATTTATTTTCTTACTCGAGCCTCTGCTTTTCGAGGAAGTCTACGCATTCAAACTCAATCCGATAAATATTCGCGCCGTATCTCGGTTACGTCCACTCGCGATTTTCTCTGGTCAGCCTCGGGCACGGATCTTTCAAGAGTTTCCAATCTGCCAAGATTTATTGCCAATGCGCTCACCGCACGAATCCTATTTTATACGAAAACCTTAGTGCCCTTCAATTTTTATCGAAGAGACGTCAACATCGTATTTCATTGTTTTGGATTTAATGTTCAGGATACCGATGGATGCACAGTTTTATTGATCGTTTTAATCGAGCTATACATCCATTTATTTATTAATCCCGCGCATCGATTGATTATTTATGGATGTTTGCTTTCGTAGCTACAAAACTGTACAAATGGAATGTGTTTCATCCCAATGTAATAGAAAAAAAACTGTGCACATTGCGAGGGAAAAGAAGTCGAAACATCAAATTCTCAAATATATTTCCTAGACCCAAAGTAAAGGCAGTCATGAGTGACAGAATAAGTAGACTAAACCTCAATTTTTTAGTTTCACATTTCCAAACCCCAGTTTGATACTTCTCAATATACAACCATCTCCTTAAGGGGTTGAGCCTACTCGTAAAAGTCGAAAAATCACTTTTTTTCAAAACCAATATATTTTGACAGTACATCATCTTATAGTTTTTCCCTGAAAATTTCAAGGTGGTCGTATCAAAATTGCATCTAAATTAAACTACTGCATCAATATTTCTTAAATTTTTAGGGCTTTTTCCGGATGTACAGATACAGTTTCCGATCGAAGGATTTTTTTCCGATGTACACTTTGGATTTAATGAACGAAAAATGCCCATCTTTTTCGCAAAAATCGAGACTTTGAACAGGCACAATTTATTCGTTGATGGCATTTTGGAAATTCCTTCGATTAATCTTCGGATAAACTAATATACTAACGAAATGTGTTTATTTTTTGATATTAGGTGACCTGGTTCAGAAGAGCATTGCTCACCGTAAAAGATTATAAATAAATGTTTTTATACAAATACATTACAGAGTCATCTTCGGATGATACTTTTTCAAATACGTAATTTTTGTAGAAATAGGCCATCACGATTTTCTGTTTTAAAATCCCAAAAATGAGCTTTTTTGTTTAATTGTTTTATTTTTTCTTGTCTTGGCAACAACATCTAACCTATCAGTGGCATATGTAATGCCAAGGTGTTGGACAACGACGCGCTTCGTTAAGGTATTTATTTCCAATTTTATGACTAATAATAGATTTTCGATGTGTGTGATCTTGTTTTTTGAACGATTTTAAACACGTTTTGTAAGGATTGCGATTAATTTGCATCCAACGAATGTTATTATGCTTGAAATTTGTGATCCAAATTTTGTTTTTATTTAGAAATTATGTCAACATTTTGCTTGCTGGCGAAAATTATAGTGCCCATAGACACTTAAAACACGTATTTGGTAAGAGTACGCCCCCAAAGAGTGCACTCTTACAAGCTAAGGTTGCGAGATCGATCTCTCTGATTTCGATGAACTTTGGCATGCCTGTCGAATGGGTAAAAATAGGCGACGCGTATTTTTTTATATCTGAGGAACCCAATTTTTAAGGGTTGAAACGCACCCTAGGAAATTGGGGTGTTTTTCGTTTCTCATCGATAACGCTTTAACGATACGAGATATGAAAATATTTCAAATTGCAACAATGTTTATTTTTTCGTGTATTGGAGATGAAAATGGTGACGTTATCGACGAAAAACGAAAAACACCCCTATTTTCGAGGGTGTGTTTCACCCCTTAAAAATCGAGTTCCGCAGATATAAAAAAAATACGTGTCGCCTATTTTTACCCATTCTGCAAGCATGCCAAATTTCATCGAAATCGGAAACATCGACCCCGCAAACGTCCCATGTTAGCTTCTATGGAAGGTTCTTACTGCGTACTCTTTGCAACATACCACCCTAAGAGTGCGCCCACGACGAGTTCTAAGGTTAAGCTTTTTTTTATATTTTCCGATATTGTTACTTAAGGTTGATATTTAAAATAATACTCCTAAATGGCCAAAACTTAATTTAAATAAGAAGTACAAAGTGTATTATCAAAATTGATTTTTCTAGAAATAAAAGTTTATATAGGGCGTACTTTTTGGTGGCTTTGCCCTATACTTCCGCCGACAGCACAATCTCAGCTTCGTCTTGTACATGCACGGAACAATGTCCGTACATGTTCAAGACGAAGTAAAATTAACCAGAGACGAAAAACCCTATGGCAAAAGGGAGAAGCACAATTGAGCTTGCTCGAACCGATGCTCAAGCAAATCCAAAACTTATCCGAACATGCGGTAATGCGTGCAATAAAGCAGCTCTTCGCGGACCATTGAATAGCGAAACAATCCTCCAGATCCCTGGGTAAAGCTTCCCCCGCGTCCTCGGCGAAAGCTCGCTAGACATAGCCGCGCAATGTAGAAGACCCGGTGCACACGTACAGGCGAAATGGGCACACACGGGTAAAGAGCGTACGGAGAAAGCTGACAGGATAACTCGATAAATATTCATGATAGCGGGCAGAGTTGGGAGCACTGCCGACCGACTTTCCGACAGTCGTAAACCAAACGTTCCCGTGAGGAGGAGGGCTGGCGACGGGGGTGGAGGCCAAGGGGAGGGTGCGTTGCGATTCACGAGCGTTGAAACGCGAACAATGAACTTTGGTCATTTTCAGTCAGGTTGTGTGTAGAAGAACGTAGCGAGGAGGGAGCTGTTTCGAGTTTCTCGCGTGGTCGAATTTTCCGATGTAAACACGTAACGTAGCTACACGGACACCCACACGAGAATACGAGAGAAGTGGATGGAATGATGGACGTACGTGCAGAGCTTTCGCGTGCCTGACAGATCGCTCTAATGCGAGTAGGGGGAAGGCAGCACCTATCGAATACTTTTGCATGGAATTGAAAAAGAATAAACCTTTGTTAAGACCTTTAAATTTTACGATTTTAGTATTTACATTTCATAGATAGTGTCTCAAAATGACCTGACATTTGAATTTATTAATAAAACGTATTATTTATTTGAAAAGTACGAATATTTTTATCTATATATAGTCGAACCTCGATATAACGAATCTCTAGGGAAGTTTGTTATGTCGAGTTTTCGTCTTATTGAGGTTTCGATATATCGAGATCATGTTCCTTAAAGTGTTTTGAAAGAAAATCCATTAGTACTATAAATATAAGGATATTTTTTAAAGAAAGAAAGGTTTTAATTAGAGGAATTTTCACAAGTAATTAGCAATTAGAGCATCATGTATATTATTATGTTGTGGACAAATGGACAAATATTCGTTATATCGAGGTTCGACTGTATATAGATGGCAAAGTCCAGACTGACTGATCGATCGTGTTGATTTCATATTGGAGGCATCGTTTAAGATGGGATTTCTCGAAATTCAACCCCTAAGGGATGAAAGGGAGTGGCAAAGTTTGTAGGGGAAATAACATTTTTATGGTCAAATTGACTTGAAAGTTGGTATTAATGCTCTGTGGCACAATTAATGAAATACGTATTTCGGCGTTTTTCAAAATTCAACCCTTAAGGGGAGAAAAGGGACAGCAAAGTTTGTATGGAATTTTTAAAAATCTGGACAGATTTACTTGAAATATGGTATTCGTGCTTCTTGACACAATTAATGAAACATGTATTTCAGCGTTTTTAACAATTCAACCCCTAAGAGGAAAAAAGGGGTGGCAAAATTTGTATGAAAAACTAAAAAAATCCGGTCAGTAGATATACTTGAAACTATTAATTAAATATTAATGCTCTTCAACACAATTGATAAAAGACGTATTTTAGCGTTTTTCGAAATTCAACCCCTAAACGAAAGGGGGTGGCGAAGTTTGTACGAAAAATTTAAAAAATCGGGTCAAATTCATTTAAAACTTTGTATAACTGCTCCTAGACACAATTAATGAAATTTCAGCGTTTTTGGAAATTCAATTCTTAAGTGGAAAATAGGTAGCAAAGTTTGTATGGTAAAATAAATATTTAGTCAGATTTACTTGAAACGTAGTATCAATGTTATTCAACACAATTCTACGTGTACCGTAATGAAACGTTTTAGGAGCACATTTCATTAAGGAGTATTCGACATACGTCTGCGCGAGCGAACTGCGTGGGCGGAGAGCTAGTTTCAATGTAAGGTTAAAACATGGAGGTTATGTGTGGAACACAATATCCGATAAATGGCCGCCTCGTCCCTGTTTGCAACTGTTCACTCTTTTGACAAAATGTTCAATAACATTTTGGCATATTTCATATTCATTCATTGGCGGGCTAATTTCATTAATGGTGCTTCCAATTGCGTAATTTTGAAACACCCTTTATATAATCTGGCTGGAAAGCACGACGAAGTGAGCGATTGTGTCGAATGTGAATGCCAAAAGGGTGAGCTCGATTACGAGCACGAGCTTGCGAATGTGTCTTCATTGGGTCTATCAATAGCAATGGCGTGTACGGCGATAAAGCAGGAGGTCATAACACTCCAATTTTATGTGTTTCACGATGAAATCATTTCCAACACACTGCAATACCTCGCCAGTTGTCGTTGCGGAACTTGGGACACTTCTGGGCCGTCTGACTACCTCCATAATCCTTGACCACCTGTGCAACTTCACTTGCCGATTGATAAATACGTCTGTATACCTCTTGTATGTACACACAGACAGGTGAGCCGGTTAGAGCGCTTTTGTGACCGCAGCGGGCACTTCGGGTCGCACCAAATGCTCGAAAACCAATTCGCAAAGGGTGACTCACACACATCGCGGACAACAAACGTGAGCCTGGATGCGTTCAAGCTGTGGATGTTGATTCAACGATTATTACATTTCAGTGGATCAATTTGGAAGGTAGTTTTCAACATTGCTTTACACGTTGATAGATCCTTCGCGATGAAAATCATGGCTTTAGGTTCAATGAACTTATCAGTCTCGCGGAACTCGTGGATCGACAGATTATTTCGAGACTTCGCACTCGTGACACCGCGACGCAATAAAAATCTAACATTCCCCACTGCACTTCTCTGTCGCGATTTATTGGGAACATACGAAAATTGTTTTTTTTTTTTCACTTATAGAGTTCTGCTTTATGGCATGTTTTTTTATGAGCATGGAAGACCGCGATAAAAAGTGCGCTAGATTTTATCGGTACTTTTATCGAGATCGAAGTTTCCGAGCCAGCGAACCTTCTTTAGATTTAAAGCTAAAAGCTTCTGGGAAAGTTTCGAAAACTTTTCGGCTCTCGCGAACATCATTGTTCGCGTGATAAATCGAAATTTCGGTCAAGAAGACCGAGCACTCGAACCCGCCCCCACTCTCCTGACGAGTTTTCCTTGAATTTTCGTTTGCTTCCCTTTTCTCTCCCCCCACCCCCTCTCTCTCTCTCTAGTGTCTACCTTGAGTACTCCAGACCACTCGAGCTCCCGATACTCTTGCAGAAACATCAAAAGTCAAGTTTCTAAGCTCAAATCTTGGCAATTCGTCTAGGATGAGTTTTTATCGAAAAGTTCGATTGCGAAGAAACCTCATGGATGTTCAATTTTGCCCTGACCAGTATGACCTAAGCTCAATATTACAAAGTCAGTGGAATATTTGGGCTCGTCACTTTAGGCGAGGAAAAAATTTGCTGATTTCCATTTTTTTAAGAATAAATTTCTTCAGCATTTCAGCGACCATTTCAGAATATATTTAATTACTACTTTTGGCTGTTAAAGGGTATTTTTTGTATTAATCTTTAAAAATTATCTTTATTAATCTTCAAAACTGGCGTGACGTAAAGCTAGAAAACTAATGGACTGATTCTGATGACATTTGGTATCAATCTTTCTAAACTTATTGTTTAAGTAATCCTAAATGTTTAAAAAAATTTTAATAAAACTATTTTTTATTACAAAATCTAGCATTTTTTCAGAAAATTCAATCTTTTCGTTTCAAAACGTACCGTTTCATCGATTTTCAACATTGCTCACTTTTTGTTGGTTCACATTCTGCGTGTGAGTGTTAATGAAAGAAAAATCTTCGTTGGTTTATTTTTCAGATTAATCCCGCCGACGCTACGTGTCACGCTGTCTGACAATATCTACCGCAACTCGCTTAGAACACCCTGCCATACCTGCGCCATTTTAAAAAATGTATTTAAAAAATACCATCTAACAACCAAAAATAGTAATAATACCCTAAGTTCCAAAAAACGTGAAGAAATGTTGCCTTTGAAAAAAGAACATGAAAATCAGCATTTTTTTCTCGCCTAAAGGTATCTCCCCCCTTAATGAACTTGTTTTTTTTTCGTGGGTAGGAAAAATCGTGAAACGTGCTCCGATGAATACTTCATTCTATCATGGGACTAGTGTGTTTTGTTGTCCATCCTTGATGGCCGGAAGTGAAGAGACACAGAAGATATAGGACAATATCCAAGCTGATAGGAAGCTTCTCTATTGACCGTTGATGGACCGAGCACAATTTTACAGTACGTCGTATCAACGAGATCCGCCCGTGCAATTACAGTATTCAAGAGCAAACCGAAACAAGGCATTGTGAATGACACAAGTGCAAAAAAGAAAGGCCAATGGCCATTTTTTGAAGCAGACACGCTCCATCGAATTTATGCTATGTCCGTACAATACGGTAAATTACTACTGACGGTATTCCCGCTCAACGCTTGTGGGCACACTTCAAATCGGCAGGGGGTAGGAGAAAATGGCCGGCACGATGCATCCATACTACCAGTACGTGAGAAGATAGAGTAACTTTGCGGCAATAATGGTACCACTGTTACCTTCGATCGTTACTCTCTGCAGCACGAGCAAATTTATCCTGGAAATTTGAAACCGCTTGTGAAACCTCTCGTATATCCTTCCCCCGCAAAAAAAAATTCCATATCAGCGAAAGCACGGAAAACCATTTCGCGAAAAAGCGCCAGGCTCCGACCAAATTTCCACAGCTCTTATACTTCATATTTCGATGCAAAATTATTTTCTTCGTCGGATGGAGGGTGGAGTAAAAAAGTTTTAGAACTTCCATTCATTTCATTTTTTACCAAGAATTTCAAAATTATCAACACAGGGATTTTTAGTCAACAAATTACTGAAAAACATACGTTTGTAAGATATAAGTAATATTGAGTAATATTTAATATTTATCACTCTCCAGCCAATTTTTTCCGCAGGGACAAAAATCTTTAGATTATTATCGGAATTGTGGCTATTAAAAGTGTTAGAAAATGAGAAAAAAATGTTAGGAATAAACGAAGACTATTAGAAAATATATTTGACTGTGATAAAAATTGTGACTATTGAGAATATAATAAAATTTAAAAAAAGAGTCTATTAGAAAGTATCTTTGGAGTGTGTTCGGAATTATGGCTATTATGAATTACTCGGAATTGTGACTATTCAGGGGTTAGGCCACTCTAGAGGCCGAAAAAATAGGCTTTTTGGGGATTTTTTTTCAGAAAAACTACAAAATAAATCGAGATTACAAAAAAGGGTGTTTATCATACATATCAGTGACTGTATACAATAATTTTTTTGAAGCGATTAATTCCAAAATGGCGGCTGTGCAGCGTTTATCTCAAAACTTCATTTTTGAGTTGGCCGGAAACACAACTCAGACAATTTTCAATCGATTCACTCGAAATGTTGAATATATCTTGAAAAATACATTGTCTATGGAAGTACGTAGAATTTTTTTTATATTGCATAGTTCATTTATTATTAACATTTATCTGACGATTTCTTAGACAAATTTTCCACTTCCCAAAAGTTTGCCTTAAAAAACGTAATCTCGATTTATTTTGTAGTTTATCTGAAAAAAGAATCCCCAATAAGCCTATTTTTCGGCCTCTGGATTGGCATAAGGCGTCAAGATGGAATTAGAGACACTGGTAATAACATATTCCTATTATAGTAACATTTATCTCTATATTAAGGGGAGATATACACCTAGGAACCGGAAAAAAGGTCCTTTTTGTGAATTTTTTCAAGGAAACCTATTTGAAATTTCGGATTGGGGTTTTAATTATCTAAAAATATATACATTCGAAAGGATGTTTAATTTTCTTTATTTAAAAATATCAAAAATATACAAAGATATTGTATGATCCTTGGAGCGTCGTAAAAAAATCTGCGTACACGGTACCCAGTGGTGTTTCTTAAAAAATCATCTGAAAAAAAAAACCAAAAAGATTATTAAATTAGATACTATAATCTAGTACTTGTCATAGCCGATTTTGAAAATATCGATTTATGACAAAATGGCGGACGTTTGAACAGAAATAGTGATTTTTGGGCCAAAAATTAGTTATTATTTTGCCTATAAAACAAAAACTAAGTAACGGAAAAAAATCCTATGAAAAGTACTAGATAATGGTGTATAGAATAACCACAAAAAACCTCAAGGTAATCGGTTCATTGGTTTTCGATAAATTTTGGGTACCGATTTGAAAAACGTGGTTTTGAGAAAAACGCGTTTGAAAATTTGTGAATGAGTAAATCATGAAATTTGTCAACTTACATGAAATCATCGATACCAGGCCCATAGTGTAGGTCTTCTACGGTCGACGGAATGTTCATAGCTTCTACATCCTCGACCTCGACCATCTAGGTGTATATCTCTCCCTAAAAGGTCTCTACTCGAAAATTACAATATTTTTCTCGGCCAGCCTAAAACTTTCAAATCCAATCCTTCGATTGAAAATTCAAATTTTAATGAAGGATATAAATGTCTTTAAGAACTGTAAGCTTTGGTCTAAAAAATAGCTCTATTTTTAAAATATACGTCAACTCTTCCAGAATCACGCATGAAAGAAGTTTTTCTTAAACGTGTTCTAAAAACGCACACTAACACACACATACCATACTAAATGAGTCAATTTTGTGCAACGGGTAGTTTGTCCGGTAGGGATGCAAAAGTGTCTAGAATGTGAAGAGTAAGAATCTAGAAAACGAGAACGAGATAAACGTGGAATGTGGAGTATTGACGAGAATCGATGAGAATCCTTCAATGGTTAATCGTTATTCGGTTCCGTCCTGGCGGAGCATTCACCTGAAAGAGTTACCGATTCATCCGCGGAAATCACATTGGTTTCTTAGCTTTCGTTCCCGCTTTCCAGCCTCTCCCATCTCTCCTCAGCTTCGATCCAGAAGCTCACTAATTGGCAGGATACTTTTAATTTTTTCTTCATTTGTGTTAAAGGCGAGGTTCCAAGAGCTTGTAAGCTCGCAAGTTCCCGAAATGTAAATCGATAGACAAAAAGGTGGCACCGTTGGTTTTTGAGAATTCGGAGGGATTTGCAAGTGGTGTGAGAGTTTTCGAGTACAAGTTCGTTTTGCTTACCACGATACGACGATCGAGAACTGGATGTCACGATGTTTTGAAGTCTGCGAGATTCGAACGAGAGGACTGGAGGCTCGAGTGATCGATGGGGTGTCCCGACAGCCCTAAGCAAAACCGGAAATTGCCAATGGTCGCTTTCCAGCAGTTGCTCGGCTCTTGAGTCGACGAAAAAACGATTAAACGCTCGCATTCGGTCGGAACAAACGTTATTTAAGGCGTTATACGTAGTTGCAAGGCCAAAAAAGTAGTTTTTTCACGATATTTTTCTGGAAAAGGATTTCATTTGGGCAAAACGAAAGGTATTAGGCAGTATAGTGGCATCTTTTAGCTTTAGATTGGCATTTTTTATTTTCAAAAATATTCATTAACATTGCTCCTCTAGGAAGTCTCCCGGAGGTCCCCGAAAAAAAAAGTGTCCGGCGGTGAGCAAAGTGTCTCCGGCTTGGATTATCTAAAATGAAAAAACCAAAAAGATTCTTTTAGGGGATAGATGAATCCAGATATTAATCGAAGGAATAGTCAAAATTTTAATTTTTGACAAACTGGTGGCTCCGGAAAGAAACAGTTTCGATTTTCGACCAAATTTTTTTCGTTAAATCGTTGAAAAAAAATACAAATAATTATCGGGATTCTTATTCCTTCGATCAATACCTAAAGAATATATCCGACAAGGTTGTGTTAAAATTGCAGACCGATCGGTTGAGCCGTTTTTGAGAAATCGTGCTCACCGACTTTGAAAACACCGTTTTGAAAAAAAATACGTTTGAAATTTCAACAGTCGTTCTTTGTAGCGCGCCGAGCGTTCTTATAAATATGTGTGTACCTCGAAGAATATTCGCTGGATCGATCGATTTGAAATTCGCTGGATCGATTTGGAATTTGCAGGGAATATACGCACACATTTGTACATTCCGAAAATGCTATAAAAAAAAAAGATTTTTTTTAAATTTCTAACTGCGTTTAACCCGTTAAGGGCTTACACCACTGTAAACGTCTAAAGTGTTTTTTTACAGGAAGGACAAGTAAGCGGATAATAATATTCAAGGATATTATTAGTCACGTCTTCAAGTGAACAAAAAAATGTATATATTTAAAAATTATACAAAACCGTGATGTCGGAGCTATTCTCACGAGGAATGTTGAATTTGAGACGCTCTGCGGCACGCAGTCGAACTGACGCAAATTTCGATTTAGACAAAATAATGTAATTCTATTAATTTCCATGAGTATGGCTAGAGAAATACGTAGATTTTGAGAGTGATTTTTTTGTGTAGTTGGCAAACATTCAACGGGATATCCCTCTCTGGAAGCCCAGTTTGAAGGGTCAGAATGATAATTTTTTTTCTAGTAACACATTAGTTGGAATCAATAATTCCCCCCCCCCCCCCCCGCATGTTGTACACATTTTTGTGGTTACAATGTAATTTTTTTCGGAAGAAAATCTTTCAGAGTTCGTGGCGCTGCAGTTGGTGTTGCAGTCCTCGAACGGCGAGGCCCGAAACGGCGGGACCTCTACCAGGCTCAAATGCAATCTGAAAATAAAACAATGAAAAAATTTCTTTAAACATATCCAACTGGCTATGGGTTCACGATTCACTTTTCAAAAATTCGAAAAATACGAAAAATGACAGCTTCTCCCAAAAAAACCTCATTTTTATCTTTGAGAACAACATGCTAAAGTCATTATTATTAATAAATTATTCATCCAATTAAAAAACGCGATCGTGAACCAAAAATTACCCTTGTTTGAACGCTAACTGTGCAAATTTAAGTCAATAGTGTGAAAGTTGCTCAAGATATCAATTTCACCGTGTCAATATATGTAGTTTCGAGATAATCGCGTTCAAAGTTTTGGTACATATTTTACTAGCCAGCGATTCCGGCACCATATAAGTGTCCTTCCTCATAATCGAGATCGCGTTGCACGCCTAATCTATGCAATCTGCGTGCAGTTCGGGTCTCTTTTGAGTGTTTTGTGCTTTGATGTCCGCTTTCGTTACATGCGAATCATCCTTAACGTTATACACTGTTTCACGAAAACACGTGCAACTTCGTCAATTTGTAGAATTTCAGGGTCCGGTTGGTCTTCAAATATTCTTGAAAGTTCACACTTTAACAATATGCAAAAATAAACGATTTTTTGAACTTTCCAGAGAGGGATACCCCCTTAAAGTAGAACCACAATTTTGTTTACAGAAAAAACGGCCAATCTTTTGTCAATCACTAATGTTATAATTAACTCATGGAAAATCCTGTACATGTTTTTCTTCGGAATGTTAATTTAAAGATGTGCTCAAAACTTGGAGTTGATAGAATGAAAATTGTTGGAGTTTTGCTGTGTGCCGTTTTGAAAAATTATGTTCCTAGCAAAACGGCCGACGTCTCGCACGAGGGCCAGCATCTGTCACGCTTTTTTACAGGTACCAAGCTATTTTCCCCTTATTCTGGATAGTTCAAAGTATCTCTCAAGTCAGTTTTAAAAATCCATTTTTTCAACATTCTACCGTGGTGTTACCTCTTAAAATAAATGTTTAGTGTCAACTAATTGGGAATAAAAAGAAACATCAAACCCAATCGAGGAGAAGAAGCAAGAACAAATGTAAAATCTTAAGGGGCTACATCTAACTAGAGACCCGAAAAAAATGGCCACATTTCGATTTGTCATCTGGAAAACGGTTGGTGAAAAAGAAACGCCTTTTTTAACACAACGGTACATATATCGAGGGCCTTGAAAAAAAATACAGGATAACAAAAACATGGGCGTCGGCGGATGGTGAAATTTTTCTCGCGACGTTTGGCGGTGGACCCTCTCTAGGTCAAACGGTCCATGTGAGACGTAAAAACCAAACGGGGTATTTAAGTCAACAATATTTACGAGTCATTGACGATCTCCGATTTTATAAATCTTCTTTTTTAACAATGTGCCGACGAATTGAAACTCGAGCATACAAAATCTACGAAAGAAGTCGTTATTTTTACGAAACTATTAAAAAATAAACATCGCTTTTCGAAAAGTGAGATCGTCAACGACCTTCAAATGTTTCTCGTTATATCTCCTGTAAATTTGGAAACAATCCATTAAGTGGTTCTCGAGATATCATGTCCACCGACTTTAAAAATAGCATTTGGATTTAAAAAAACACGTTTAAAGTTTGAAGTACAAAGTTCAATTTTCCGAATATTTCAATGAAATTTTCAGGGAATATAGTTAAAAGGTGACACTATCGAATAAAAATATTTTTGCAAAATGCAATTTTTCGACTCATCTAAGTAGATGTAGCCCGTTAACTCAACTATTTTCCTAGTCAATAGAAATCACGCGTAAATACGTAATTTTACGTTTTCACCTTTCGCAGCGTTTCCCATCGAGAACAAGTTTGCCGCAACTTACGCAAACTTGTCGAAATCTTCATCAGTCACCCCCGGCGAACTTTCTTACGCGGTATCTTCGCGACACCAAGACTTTGCCCGTTAGCTTTTCCCAATGATGAACTAACGCCGGCAGTGAAAACCCGGCTGTTCGTCCTTATTAGCGAGGCAAGAGTAAGAGAATCGGAAAAAACGATATTCGCGCGAAGCTCAATGAAATTAGAGCCGACACTTTGTCTTTCTCTCCGTCATCCCCTATCTGTCCTATCGTTCCCTTCACTTTTCGCTCGTTTCGGCAAAGTCGCGTACTTTTACTGCATTAGTCAAGGCCCGAAAGGTATATATATTTGCGACAAAATTGCTCGTGACTGTAGAAATTTATCGTGACAGACAAGGGGCGAGGGGGAGGATCCGGAGGGGGCTGCGAAGGGAGAGTTGAAAGTGTGGGCGGTTAAAATGGGGTGAGAACTCGAGTTACGTCGTTACTCGTTCAACTACTGGTAACGTATTCACTCTCTCTCACCACCAACAGAATTTTCCCACACCCTCAACCCCCTACCCTCCCCTGCCCTTATAACCCTCGGAACTAGCTGCGCAATGTACTTCCTATAGTTCGTGCAATACTACTAACACTAAGAGTCATTCCCTTTATCCCCGTACGAGCCTCTCTAAACCAACCCCACTCTCAGTTTACTGCGTTTTAGCCTCTCGAATCATCCCCCCTCCCCGCTCGGTTGCACCATCCCTCCCTTGGCTACCACCATGATTATGCTACGTCCACCGGGCCAACGAGACCCGAGTTAACTTGTTGCGAGCTCGTAATGAGATTACGAACAAACCCAGCAAAACCGCAACTCTCATCGACCAATCCTCCCTTGCCTCTGGCCACGCCGACCCCCTTTCGCTGGCCACCTCTCGTCAGACACTCCACTTCAACGGTTGTTCGAGCCTTTGGCAAGATTCCCTGTCACTTTCGTCGCAATGTTCTATACAGTTTACCCATCCAACGTTCCTATTCTCTAATATTGCAACGAAACATCCCGAGTAGAAATATTATCAGGCTGGCCTGATATTTGATCTGCGCCTGATCACCTTGTAGTACGAAGGCCTTACTTAAGTTTGCCTTAATTTGCCTGATCAAGCTGGGGTCAGGCGGTGGTCGAGCAACCGGACTTACGGTTTACTTCAATTCGCCTGACCCGGCTAGCTTCAGGCGATGTCAAGCAACTGGACTTACGGCTTACTTCAATTCGCCTGATCCAGCTAACTTCAAGCAATCATCATGTAACTGGACTTCTACAGTTTGGCGCTAAAAACGTGTCTAACCTCATCTTGTCAAATGATACACAGACACGAGAGAAGCACGAGACATATTATTAATCACTTTATACATTTTTATACATAACGTGTACGTGTGAATAAGATGCACAAACACAATCGGAAGAAAATTGCGCAACGATTGCGTCTGCGTGAATAGCGGGCTCTAAATAAGGGAAAAACGAAGAAATAATACAGGAGCAGGTTAGTATAACAATTAATTTTTTTCAAAGACTTACAGTTCTTAAATCTATAAATATAAATTGGATTAAATCTGATTATAAATTAACCATACGCCAAATTATATATGCATTGGTTGAAATATTTATTATGATACATTTGACAGATCCGGAACAGATCCTCTCAGCGAGGAACAACTCGAAATTCCTGAGGATTGGCATGTGTTGGCAGTATCACTATGTAAGTAGATTTGTATTTGTTTTTATGTATCGCTTTTATTTTCCTTTACTTGGTCCGTCTCCTTTGTCAGACGGGAAAAAGAGACAGCGTAGGCCAACCAAATAATGGTAAGCTGACAGCGTAGTTCAATCTGGTAAATGTTTTGCCATCGGTGCTGATTAGCCCAGACGGCGTAGGCTAACCGAATAATGATAAGTTAACTGCGTAGCTCAGTTAAGTGAAAGTAATTCCATCGGTGCAAGTTAGCCCATAAGAAATGCACTTCGGATGGATATTACATTTACTGAACTGACTACGCTGTCAACTTACCATTATTTCGTTGGCCTTCGCTGTACGGGCCCGAACAGCATAGGCTAACCGAATAATGATAAGTGGACTGCGTAGTTCAGTTAAGTGAAAGTAAGTCCATCGGTGCAAGTTAGCCCGTAAGAAATGCACTTCGGATGGACATTACATACACTGAACTGCACTACGCTGTCAACTTACCATTATTTGGTTAGCCTTCGCTGTACGGGCCCGGATAGCGTAGGCTAACCGAATAATGATACGTTGACTGCGTAGTTCAGTTAAGTGAAAGTAATTCCATCGGTGCAAGTTAGCCCATAAGAAATGCACTTTGGATGGACATTGCATTCACTGAACTGCTCTACGCTGTCAACTTACCATTATTTGGTGGGTCTTGGCTGTACGGGCTCTCCTGCTTCGATTCTAATTTTCATTAAAAAATGACCGCTCGCAGCTTTTGCAAAAATTTTTTTTCTTCTTTAAAGTAGATAATTGTATGGTGAGAAAAAGGTTAAAAAAAATAGAGCTCAAATTTGTGCCACCCTAATAAAATAATGTGCAGACCTTATATAGATATATATGTAGACATTGACTTCTAAGTGGGATACACATTTTCGTATTTTTCAGTGGCTGTCATTTCGAAATATAGGGAACACGGAATAGAAGTTCTTTCGAAGCAAATTGGACAAGCCGTTGGAGCGGTATCAAGGCCTGATTAATTCAGCAAAAGACTGGGACAAGTTTCGAGCGTCGCAGAAAAAAAACGAACAGAACGCCAAATGTAACGTTTCCTAGAAACGTCTGGTCATAAAAACGTTGAGCTCTGTTTACTTTATTCATGAAGTTTCTTAAGTTTTTGTTTAAAAAATATATTAGTTTATTTCGGGATGATAAGTGGAATATAATACAGTGATATATCTTAGTTTATTTAGAGTTTTTGTTCTATTACAAATACAAGAAAAATGATGTTTGTTTTCCACATAGATATATGTGAAAAATATATGTGATAGATTTTATATTAAGATTAAAAAATAAACGATCAGCGTTATTTATGAAGTCGTGTCTTTTTCTCTTTTGTGTATGCGTTGTATTTTTTATTTCAGGAATAAATCGATCATCCTGAGCCGTGAAAAATCATATGATTTTTCACTCTGATCAAGCCGTGAAAAATTAAGCTCTTATCAGGCCTTAATTTTTTACGCTGATCAGGCCTTGATTTTTTACCCTGATCAGGCCTTGATAGTTTATCCTGATCAGGCCTTGATTTTTTTACTCTGATCAGACGGAAGTCAGGGATTGTGTTTCAAAAATGATCAGGGCTTGATAAAAAATTCTGATCAAGGCTGGAAAAAGAAATCAGGATGCCTGATCAGGTGTTTATTGAAGCTGGAGCAAGATTTCTACTCGGGATAATCCTCCCAAGATTTTCACGCTGAATAGCTGCAGAAATGGCTCCCAATTCTGAAGGATCGAACACTTCATGCTCACACGCATGTTCGGTCAATCACTGCATCGACCGAGAAAATGAATGTCTCTAGGGGAATTGTGCTTAAGGGGAGATATACACCTAGGAGCCGGAAAAAGAAGGTCATTTTTGTGAACTTTTTCAAGGAAAACTATTTGAACTTTCGGATTGGGGTTATAATTATTTAAAAGTATATACATTCAAAGATATGTTTAATTTTCTTTATTTGAAACTATAAAAAATATACACGGATATTGTTTGATCCTTGGAGCGTCGTAAAAAAATCTGTGTACGGTACCCACTGGTGTTTCTTCAAAAATCATCTGAAAAAAAAAACAAAGAGATTATTAAATTAGATACTATAATCTAGTACTTGTCATAGCCGATTTTGAAGATATCGGTTTATGACAAAATGGCCGACGATTGAACATAAATAGTGATTTTTGGGCCAAAAATTAGTTATTATTTTGCCTATAAAACAAAAACTAAGTAACGGGGGAAAAAATCGTATGACAAGTACTACATAATGGTGTATAGAATAACCACAAAAAACCTCAAGGCAATCGGTTCGTTAGTTTGCGAGCAATTTTGGGTACCAATTTGAAAAACGTGGTTTTGAGAAAAACGCGTTGGAAAGTGAAAAATTTCGTCAGATAATTTTTAATAACAAATGAACTATGCAATATAAAAAAAAAATCCTACGTACTTCCATGGACAATGTATTTTTCAAGATATATTCAACATTTCCAGTGAATCGGTTCAAAATTGTCTGAGTTATGTTTCCAGCCAACTTAAAAAATGCAGTTTTGAGATAAACGCTGCACAGCTGCCATTTTGAAATTAATCGCGAAAAAAAATTATTGTATACAGTCACTGATATGTATGATAAACACCCTTTTTTGTAATCTCGATTTATTTTGTAGTTTTTCTGGAAAAAAAATCCGAAAAAACCTACTCTTTCGGCCTCTAGAGTGGGCCGAACCCTTAACCCTTCGATTGCACACTTCCGCCAAGGACCACTGACTGCATGGGGGTCAATCGGACCCCAGACGTTTTTCATATCGTTGTATTTCCGTAAATATGCATTTTTAGAGACGTTTTTTGTAGCCAATGATACTTATTTAATGGCCCAAAATGTATTCTTTAAGAATAACAAAAATTAAGTGCCCAAACATTCGTTCAAAGTGGGAATCAGTCAGTTGACGGTGCAGTCTCTTGAAAAACAATGGGGTCAAAATGACCCCGTAGGCAGTCAAAGGGTTAAGATGACATACTTTTTCTTTTGCAATAAATATTCAAATTAATGACGTCGTATAAACGTAAAGTCAAGCATATATTCAAAAAGGTTTAATATTATAATGAAAGAGAATCGGTTTCAGGGCATCAGTTACTTAAGGCACCACACCACGGGTAAAAAAATATTTTGTCATTTTTTTTATTTTATTTTCTGAAAGATACATTTAAATCTCTGCTCTCATGTTCTCACAGTTATATAAATGCTCTCACCAATTTTTTTGAAGAAATTTCTAAAATTGGCGGAAATGCAGCATTTTACGTGAAACCGTTCGAAGCGCACGACCGCGCCGAGCGGCAGATGTGCGGCTTTGAACGCGTTTTTCTCGAAACTACGTTTTTTTAACCTGGTTGACAACATATAAAAAAAACTATTCATCCGATTTGCATGGGCCAAGTCTTAAACTATCCGAAAATCCAGTCTCTATGGCACCACGTAGGGATTTTTTTATAAAGGAACCCTGAAATTTTTTTCATGAACGATACAAATTTTCCATGAAAATTGGGAATAAAATTCGCTGAGCCGCCATTTTTTTAGATATCGACATTCGCCTACGTGATGCTGTAAACCTATATGCCTAGTTTCTAAATATATTTTTATTTTATTCTTCAAATGAACCGTACGGCTTAATCGCTGTCAACCGCCGAGCAGCAATTTCATCGGAATGTCCTTTTGGAAGTGACGTACACCGAAAACTATACTTTAGATTCAAGTACAAAAATTTGTATGCAATCTTCTATATGTATATATTGACTATGAGTATTAATTTAAAATATTCCATTCATCGTTTGCTTGAAAATAATTACGAAAAATACACCCTCGTACCGCGCAAGAAACGTGGTACCTTAAATAAAAAGAATAGAAAAATGACAAACCACATGTAGGTCGACGTGTGCAAGACGACATACCTTAGTCTAATGTATGTCTCCGTCATCAGTCTAATGATGACATATGTATGTCATTTTACACACGTCGACCAAATTATGCTCAGCTACATTAATTTCTGAATTAGAGGTTGCCTTATCCGACGTCTGGTATGTCAACATACCCATAAATAAATGCAGATATTGTTTGCTTGTCGTGACAAAAGCTTTGGAGTTAGAATATTCGTTGTGCAGTATTTGGGAAGTGCAATGACCCTAGATTATTAATAAATTGGTTCAACTAGAAAAAACACTTACCCGACAGCTATTTTTTGCACCAGATAATAAAGTGGTCAGTTTTCTTTGGCATTTCAAAATCGTGTAAATATTTACTACGTAAAAGCTCGCATTCACTGACGGCTCTACTAGATTTTGCTACTAGCACCACTAATTGGCTACCATACCATACCACTAATACTATAGTTTACCGTAACGCCTCAAAAATAGGTGGGCTAGGTAGCTCCATCACAACTCGGCAACGGCTTGTCTGTAACCAAAAAATCAAAGTCCATTAGATTCAGTATGACACCAGCTACAAAATGACCCTCGGATCTAAAGTTTTATCAAAAAATAAAAAAATGTCAGATGAAAAACGAAAAAAGTAAAAAAAACGCGGTTTTTCGCAGGTTTCGCAAAAAAAGAGTAAAAATCAAAATTTTAAAACCATCGAGGGTCATCTTGTTGCGAATCATGTTTACAATATGTGGTTTAAATTTCAAGAGAATCGGTTCATTAGTTTTAGAAATACGATGGAGCTAGATTTTGAAAACATTGTTTCGAGAAAAAACACGTTTGAAGTTTATACTATGAAAAACTCTTACCTAAACTCAATCGGCAATTCCTGCACCGTACAAAATCCCTTCTGATTGCTCGTCATCGTCGATTTCTTCAAATCTTGCTTGCTTTCGATTTTTTGAAATTTTCAAAGTCAACTGGCCCCCTTAAGCATAACTTCCCTTTTCTTTTCCTATGCTCAACCCCATATTTTTCGTTTTTGAAGTTCCCTAGCCACTAGCAACCCTCACAATTTCCTCATGTACGTTCATCCAATCCCTTTGTGACAGAATCCCAGCTCCTACAGTTCACCACCATGATGCTGTAATTTGGCACCCACTTCAAACAAAATCGTCCGCTGATTATGAATTTTTCACCGCTTGTCAAAAAGTTTTGGTCCGATCGAATTTTCACTGGGAAATCGGGGATTTCCATATGAAAAGTCTCGATGAAAAAAAAATGCGTACCTCATTGAGGAAAGTATCCTTGGAAGTAGAATGCAAAAAAAAAACACTTTCGAATCGACAGAAAAATGGTCGTTAATTTGACAGACTTCGAGCTGCCGCATTTCCAAAACTGTAGGACTGTTCCTGATAGGTCACTGTTCAAAATTGCAATTACCTTTTAATTTAATATTACAATCCGCGTAACTAACAACCCACACACTTTTTCACCCACAGAGCAATAACGTTTGAATTAACACGATTGCCACTCGACTGCCAGTGATGAACGTAAATTGCCTCTGTTGAGTACACTTAAATTTTTCAAAAGCACAATATTCATTATACGTTAATGGAATGTGGATTAATTTATTGATTTATTGCTGGACTTTATTGTTCCAGCGGTCGGTTCCGTTCCCATTAGTTCCCATCATAATTAACACGATATTCACGCTCGTTGCCACTGTTACGATAATTATTTCAGCAATCCGTCGAATACGGAGAGCCTTCTGTGCGACAAAAGCCCCGCAGAGAAATATCATCACTGACAGTGGGAATAGTCGAATTTCGCAAAGATAGGACACTTTTCTTGCAACTGGTAAAAACTTTTTCCATCCCTACTGAAAAAGCCCACTCGACTGTACGAGCAAATTCTTTGTATCCAGCGATATCGCATTTCACGTTGCTACATCGCCGGGAAATTCGTTTTTGCAAAGTATCAGCTTTCTGGGGCGGATGAGGAAATGCGCGAGTCCCGTGAAAACGGTAACGCGTCGGATTCGAAAGGCGGGCATGTCTTCCGAGTTCTTTTCTGGAGTTTCGTATCGACGCAATGAGCCACGTCAAGATAAGTCTCGTCGTCGCAATCATGCTCTCGCGCGAGGACACAAAGACTAGAGCGGGATAATCTCCGGTGGACAATGATACGACCTTCGTACGAAGAAGCGAGATTTTGTATTCTCCTCGAGGTCGCGTTACGTCGTCGAGGCACTTTGCCGTCTCTGGAGAACTATGAATACGTCTGGTCGTTACCTAAGCTCCTTGCAAAACGAGCAGCCCCGGAAGCACCATTTTTTTTCATCCCAACGCACTTTTGACCTTCAATGAACAACTGCCGCACGGAGTACAATGCCCAATGCAGATTTCGCCGAGGATTTACTCTGATAACGGATCTTTGGCTCGGGTCCCTTTATCCTCAAATGCTCAATGATTAAGGGCGGGGTAAAGTATTTAAGTTTTTTTTTTCATTTGTTTTTTAATTTTTTAAATGAATGCATAATATATTAAGAATATTGTGTTAAAATTTCAAGTCGATCGGAGTAAAATTGACGAAGTTATGAGTATTTGAGCGTCTATTGCTCCATGCCGGGTTTTATGCCTGGGCGGCAGCTGCGCGGCGCGCTATTGTATTTTTCGACCCCGAATAAATTTCTTGATAAACGGGCCTGTTCCGGTCGAGTTATGTATGCCCGACAAGTTTACGATTTGCGAATTAGTAGAGCAGAGGAGCAAGCGGCGCACGACAGTAAAGAAGAAAGAGTTTTGCGTAGACAAACGCAAAAAGATGCTCTCGATCATCTTGATGGAAGCTTTTTGCTCTACGGACCTGGCATCGACGACTTTGCGTAAGTATAAGAAAATTATCGAGTTTTATTTTGAATTTCTAAAAATTCAAAGATAATTGATAAATCTGAAAAAAATCATACGTATATCAGAAAAATGAACGTATCACGAAAAAAAATTGGGTTGCGGGGAAATTTGTTGACTAATTTTTTTTTCATCATTTTGTTAATAACATTTTGGAATTATTATTATGCAAGATTAATCTTTTGAGTACCTTCAATATGCATGAATTTTCTCAGATTTTTATGCAATCGAGAAGTGTTCTCAAACTTATGTGCAATGAGCGCTAAGCGACCAAACTCTTCTGCGTTTTTCAAACCGTTTTTCTGAGACTTGTCATATTTGAAGTCCGTGTGCACGATAACTCAAAATCTACTGGACCAATCGCTTTGAAATTTTGCACAGTACTTCTTCACATAATTCACCAGGTATTGTCGAGAGCTTTTTTGTTTTTTTTTAATGATTACTAATTTTTCAACAACAAATGAGCCGATTTTTTTAGCAAAAATCGGGTTTTTGGCTCCCAAGTGCTAAGAAAAATTGAAAAAACGAAAAAAAAAATCCTCCCGTCATTACCTCGAAAAACATCTCCTTTAACAAATGCATTTTGATTTTTTTGTTTCAGATGATTCTGTTGCGAGTTATGGTGCACACCGCAAACCAACTTTTTTTCGAGGCGCCTCCGGGGTTTAATGTTCACTCGCTCAATTTTGAATATTTTGCAATGCAAATTTAGGAGAATGTTGTTCAAATGTTACTTTATTATATGTAAATTTTTCAATAAACGAACACTATTCGTTACGCCAAAAAAAAATCTTAAAAACATGCCTTTTTTCGCCGAATTAACTTTACCCCGCCCTTAATGACTAATATTAGGACGTTGTGATAAGTTATCGCTATTTTCCAAAAGATCGCCTTACCAGAACTGCGTGCGTGCAGTTTAAGATGATAACGCATCTGTAATGAAGCACTACAAGCAAGCTTGAAATTCAGTGTACGTCATTTGGCCGAAGTGTAGAGAACTTTTTTCATAGTGTTGAGGGGGTCCGGTGTGAACGTTGAAAATTTTGGTGATTTTCGGGAATTTTTCGGAAGAAAAGTACTCGGTTGAATGTTTCGGAAAATTAAGAATATATTTGGCTACATTTGACCTATATTACATAATTTTTTCATAGACAAATATTGAGATCCAAGCGACGTATGTGCTGCCTTTGGAAGCACCGAAAAAAAGTTCCTCCACTGCTGACATGATTCCGGCCGATTGAGTAGTTGAAACCGAAAAAGGAAAAAATGTCGCTAATCTGGAAGGTTTTTCCTGTACACTGACGTAGGATTTTCGAAAAATATCTAAATCTAACAAAATGGCGTAGTTGTGAAAAAAAAACGTCTGTTTTATTGCCTATGAAATGGTCGCTTTGTTCAATGCCAAATCGTCAATTTTCATCCAATCAAAAATATCCTACGTCATTGTAGAGTAAATATATTCAAGAGTACTCAGTTAAAATTTCAAGTCAATCGGATAATTGCTCTTTGAGTCACAATGTCAGCAAATTTGAAAAATCTCATTTCGAGAAAAACGCGTTTAAAGATTTAAATATCGATTTTTGCAAGATGAAATGATTAGAGATACGGCCTTGAAATTTGTACAGGATATTCTTGAAAGTTTAAACTGTCGAAATTGGCAAAAAAATCGATTTTTTTTAAGTGTCGCACTGGTTTAGCCCCTTGAAGCATTGGGAATGATTTTTTTTAAATAAAGCATTAATTTTCACGAAAAGAACAGCGAGAACTTATTCAACATACCAATAGTAAGAAAAATCGGTATATTCCACCAGTAACAACACTCCGGCAACGCATGGTTTTATCGAGCTTTCTTTTTACTCGAGAACAATTGTTCAAAATGTACATTTCGATCTCAATTTATGTCTTCAATCGCAATACCCAAACTTTCGCAGGCGCGCTTGAGTGTCACTTGGTCGTGAGTGATGCTGAGGTTCATTGGAAAATTCGAGTTGGAGAGTCCGAATCCATTCTCGTGAGGACATTGCTTCGCGAAACCGCATACTCGAGGTCTTGATCCCTCAGGAGCTTCGGTCGCCGCGGACTTTTGTGAAAGCTCCATGATCCTTTGTCTCGAAGCCACCAGGTCAAATTTGTCCGCCAGTACGTGCCTGATAAGTATTGATGTGGTTTTACTTGTTGAACAGCCATTAACGTGGTTCTCGTGTGACAATGGTGTGAAAAAGTTTCCCCCGTGACACATGGCCAAATGTAGGAACGCTTTGATGTTAAACGTTGAACTTTTGATTGGGTCTATACTGGGTTCGATGCTGTAGGTACACGAACGAATTGGCTATGCGGGCACATTCGTATGCCGTAAAGTGTTCTCCTGAGTTACGACCATCGTATTTCAGGCGACCATTCTTGGTTGGAATTGAATCTTATTCGTGATTGTCGAAAAGAAAAGCGTCAATCATTTTTTCTTTACCACATCTGCATAATGGTCCTGCGTTTGATACAATTGGACGATATTTTTAGAGTTTCTAACTTTGATGTCTAATATCGGGAGCTAAAAAGGGTGAGAGTCCTTGAAATTTGACAAAAGGGCAATACAGTTTTTTCCATTGACTATAAACTTTACTAAATTATGTCAAAAGAGGAATTCGTGCTAGAACTACAGTAGAACCTCGATTATCCGAACCGATTAGGACCGAGACTAGTTCGGATAATCAAAAGTTCGGATAATCGAAACGTGGGTTATTTGGGACGGGATCATAAACAACACCTTTTTACATAAAAACAGTACATACATATATGGATGTACTGTTTTTATACATATATGTATGTACCTTTAGGGTACATACAAAAAAAAACACGTTTCGATTATCCGTACTTTTTATCCGAACGATTTTATAAAAAAAAATATTTAAAAAGGCGTTCGAATTTTGGGTTTTTTGGGACGAGATCATAAACAACAACTTTTTACATAAAAACAGTACAGTACATTTCAAATTTTAATATATATGTATGTACTGTTTTTATGTACATACATATATGAGGTGTTAATATATATATATATATATATATATATATATTAAACACTTGAAAAAAGTCGAATGCCTTTTTTAATATTTTTTTTATAAAATCGTCCATTTTTAATTGACGAACGGCCTTAACGCGTTTTTGAGCGGCTGTCTCGCAGCCGTTTGAGAAGAAGTTGCGTTGGGTTGCTCATTGTTGCTCACGGCAGTGGCAGCGAGCAACGACGTATCTTTCGCGCCAACTTTCGGATAATTGAGCGTTCGGATAAACTAAGCCATCGTTCGGATAATTGAGGGTTCGGATGATCGAGGTTCGGATAATCGAGGTTCTACTGTACATTGATAGCTATAGTCGATTTTCGTTTGTTTCGGAAGCTTAAGGCCTTAAGCCACAGTAACGGGTATAAAATCATTTCCGAATTTAACCATTTTTTTCGTATGAAAAAGTGAT
The DNA here is from genome assembly GCA_964007375.1 of Ophion obscuratus. Taxonomy (NCBI): domain Eukaryota; kingdom Metazoa; phylum Arthropoda; class Insecta; order Hymenoptera; family Ichneumonidae; genus Ophion; species Ophion obscuratus. The sequence goes on from OZ023313.1 coordinate 19,229,274, forward strand.
TCACTCATAAAATTAATTACACATCTATTTAGTATGAATTTCAAGCTGTTAGAAAAAATATATATATTGTTTTTTTTTTCGATGTAAAAAATGGCCGACTACTCGAAACTTCTCGAAACGGCTTTTTTCCAATTGGCGTGACGAATAACTTCAACAGTTTTCACTCGATTTACTTCAAATTAAAAAATTATGTTCCTAATTGTATTTCGAAGAGAAGTACGTAAGGAATTTTTGATCAATCAAAAACTTATCATTTTATGAGCAGTTCAAGAGCAGTTATAACAAAATTTTTCACTGAAAATTCATTTCTTAAGTTCGAATACCTACAACTTTTGAATAAAACATTATTTTTTAAATTTCGTACGTACTTCTCTAGGTATTCTAATGTAGATTGACGAGAACTTTTGTTTTTTGTTCTAGGTCAAAAATTGTCGATGCCAAATGTCACACCGCGGAGTGCCTAAAAAAAGATAACAAAAGAAAATATTAGTAGTCGGCCATTTTGTACATCGAAAAAAATATATATATATATTTTTTTCTCTAACCGCTTGTTGTTCATCCTAAATAGATGTGTAATTAATTTTATGAGTGAATCACTTTTTCACACGAAAAAAAATTGTTAAAATCGCACATGATTTTATACCCGTTACTGTGGCCTAAGGCCTTAAACAAAGGAAGGTTTATGGAACTCGGAACTACTTTCCACTGGGTTGAAAGCACCATTCCGAAAAATGTAAACTGTTTTAAGGACACCACTGTGATGACCCAAAAAAAGATCACTTGTGGCGAATTTTTTTGTCTGCTAGATTATTTATTTGCGATTTCGAAAGGTGTGGTATTAAGCATACATTAAACTTATTTCGTGTAAATTTTTATCTAAAAAAAAACAAAAATTAATTTTTAAATGTTGGTCTGAAAAATAAAAATGAAAAGTGTTATAATCTATAGAAATGTAGTTCTCGTTGTACGTAGCCCTATATCGAAAAAAAAATTCTCAACTTGGCGGGTGTTCAAAAAAATGTGTCCTTTTAGCGAAATTTTTACCCATATTTGAAAGCTTCAAAAATACTAAATCTAAATAATGGCTACGTACTACGACTGGACTTACTGAAATTTTTTTTTTTTTTTTAAATCGAATATCGGACAATTGTAGCCAGAGTTAATAATCCGGCTAGGTCGAGAAAACAGGGATGGAAAGTTTTACTATATGTAAATCGTTGTGCTACCTGCTCTCACTAAATCATCTTCAACTTGGTCAATTTTCAATATTTTTAATTACTTTTTTTCACACATTCTTAAATATGTTTACTTTGAGAAAATGCAAAAAAAATCGATATCTTCCCATCACAGTCGTGTCCCGCCTTAAGAGAAAACATAAACTTACTGTTAATACCCATTCAAATTTATCACACTTATGATCTGCGAAGGATTTCTTAATGGATAGGTTGTTGACATGTCCCTCCAAATGTGGATCTAAAATTTGTTTAGTAAAATAGACCGTGAACGTTTTGAAAACTTTTATTTTTGTTTTCCTCTGTAGTGACGTGCTGCAGGTTTATGTGATTAAAAAATCCCTCGTTCATAAATCTTGAGGCGTGGCAGCTAATTTACTTCCGTTTAAAGAACATGGCTATTGGAGAGGCTCGTCATACAAGAATAGGTTCCGAGGCAGGATCGCCATAAATAATCGTGTATACCTGATTGGGGACCAGGGTCTCTTTTTCAAAACGACTGGCTTGTACCTCGCCTTCGTTGCATCCACTTTGTAATACCGAGCCGGTGGCATACGACCGTAACTTCTCGATCTGGAAAATAAAAAAATAATGGAACTCAAATTTATCGCGCTGTTCTTTCAATTTCCTCTTCATCCTTCTGAGCATATATCATATATCCTCAACCATAATCTTCCTTTTCCATATACAGGGTGTTTGGCGCATGGACCGTTACATTTTTTGGCGGATTGGGGGGGGGGGGTCATTTGCTAATTTTTTCACCCTTAGACCCTATGTCCTAAGTGTCACGATAATTGAGATATGATTTTTTTTTTTCGTTTTTTTATTTTTTACCCGGAATTTCGCCTTTAAATCGTCATAACTTTTTAATTTGTGGTTGTAATAGCACAAAATAACTTTTGTTGTATTCTGCAATGTACGTTTATTATAAATCCAGTCTTGAAAAAGGGTAAATGTATGAGAAATTTCAACTCCAAAATTCATTGTAAAAAGAACTTATTCTCTTTATTTTGACCACATAATGAATTATTTCTATGACATGTAGCATACCATTGGAAAGAGTATAAACTAAAGAACTTTTTAAAACAAAGCTGAGTTCAAAATAGTTTTTAGTTTTGTTTTATAATGAATTTAGAAGTTCATGTTTTTCATACATTTACGCATTTTTAAGACTTTGGAAGTCATTTTTTTAAATTAATATACCAAATAATGATTTATTTATAATAAACATACATTGCAGAATACAACAAAAGTTATTTCTTCCTATTACAACCACAAACAAAAAAGTTATGACGATTTAAAGGCGACATTTCGGATAATAAAAAAAAGTTTAAAAAATCGTGTCTCAATTACCGTGACACTTAGGGCAAGGGTCTAAGGGTGAAAAAATAGCAAATGACCCTCCCCCCTCCCCCATCCACCCCGAAAAAATGGTGTCGGTCAATGGGCCAAACACCCTACATACACGAAACAGAAATAAAATCGAAACGTATATCTTACAACACATGAGATACCAAAGGATCCGTGCCATCGTCCATTCGTATTTCATCATTTCCCGGCTCGAAATCTCCCGAGCCCTCAGTCAATATCGACTTGGAGCTTCCGATCAAATTTTTTCCCTCGCTCTCCTCACTCAACGCCGAAGCTTTCGCGATCGAATCCACGCTGGGGCGAGTGTCGAGGTGAAGACCCACCGTTTCTGCAAGCATTCCCACCAACGTCGGTCCATTTTCGTCCGAAGTAATATCGTCGTTCGTCGTCGGAAAGTCGGCTGGCACTCGTGGCAATTCCTGGCGAGGTCGGGACCTTAGCCACATAAAGGGTGGCAAAAGGGGTGACCGATCGACACCGCGACGAATTTTCCATTTTATCGGCTTTTTGTCCATGCTTGATGAAAATTCAAAATCGTTGGTTGTGCCATTTTTCAAGATTCTGCATTAATTTATTTCCCGTGCTGAAAGAAGTACATTTGACCTTTCAGCATCATTCGGGTATTTGTGAATTTTATCAAGAATTTAAACTTTTCTTTCGCACAGCATGGATGAAAATATATCTTCGAATTAAAACTTACATTTGATTTATAACGGAGTTGAAAATTTTATCTTGTCGGTAATTATGCCTGAACATTTTTTTTTATTCAGGCCCAAAAATTATTGCAAAAAAATGTTATTTTTTTACCACCCATACGACTGTTATATTCATTGCAACGAGGGCGAATTTTTTTTCATGTCAATTTGCGGAAGCGTCTGAAGTGATTCGAGACGAACGCAAATATCTCTTGCCTGCGCAATTCGTTTTTTTTTCTCGAAAGTTTTTCTTGCACCTCAATCTGTCAGGACTTCCGTCCGTCGATTCCCATCCGTTGGATTTTCCTCTCCTCGTGAATCCGTATGCACCACTCCCCTACACACCGATCCACCCTGCTCCACCCACGACACCGGTAACAATTCCGATTCGGAATTAATTCATTTCCTGGTTTCCCGCGGGTATTCTTCCGCGAGGAGTTTCACTGTGTTATCTTTGAATTTGACATTTAGCGATTCCGTCTCCATCGAGAGGTCGCGGGATTTTTCAGCTCGGCTGCGAAAGCCTTCGAGGCGATTAGGTGACCGTTGAAAGTGAAACCGCGTTTATCTTCGGCTGGCGGAAAGGAACGATCGAGCCTCTGTTATTCGTAAGTTGACACTCGCAATGGTTGAAAAACATCTGTAACTCGTGGAAGATTTTTATCCCATGTGTATGAAATAAAGATCGAAATGAGGATCATGCTGAAACTTCGCTCAACAGCGATCTAGTAACTTTTGTATTGCAATAAAATTAGATTTTTATCATTATTTTATTACCACGTTTTTATTAACTCGCTTTCTTGTCGGACTGTTGATTGTCTGTTCGGTGCAAATTTTGCAATCGATTTTAAATTGACTTCCGAACGACCTAGAGACTTGAAATTTTAAACGTAGCTTAGAATTGGATGACAATGCAATATTAACTCGCTTTAAAAAAAATGAAATAAAAAATGTGAAATAAATAAATAAAGAAATATTGGTGATTCTTTGGATAAGTGACTTTTCTGAAAAATGAGCCCAAAATGATTTTTTTATTTTCTCGTTTATTAGGTTATAAATGATATTTAGTCGAGGGAAGCTAAAAATCGCCCCCCCCCCCCCCCCCCCCATAAAAACTTATGGGGTTTTGTGAAGTTCGCGGAAGCACGTAATAAAATAGGGCATGGTTGAACATTTTGACGTCTATGTTGGGTTTGTTTGGGTTATAATATGTAAAAAAATTGTTAATGAAAAATGTCAGCTTCCCCAGACTGAATATAAGCTTTTATAACCCAATAAATGAAAAAATAGCAAAAACAAATGTTTGGCTTATTTTTCCGAAAAGTCAGTTATCTAAAGTTATCTAAGAATTACCGAAATATTAATAGTGAATAGTGCATCAGTTACTAGGGTTGTCAAATTTCCGGTTTTCATAAACCTAAAACTTGCCACAAGCGTCATTCATAATGTCATAAAGATGTTTAAAATCGATTGCAAAATTTCACACACACACAAGACTAAAAAGCAGAGAATACACTGATTTAAATACATTTATTTTCAACCACGTTTCTATAATGGACTAAAAAGTATAAAATAATGTCTCCTAGCCCCATACAGAATTATAACCCCATACAGATTGTCCTGAAAATTTGTGATGATGAATTTTTAAAACCTATGAAAATACTTATTATATTTAAGGAGGGTGGAGCGTTAGCCCGTTATAAAATAAAATACATGTTATTGCTTACACTATACTGAGTCTTTATGAATTTTTTGAACTTTTTTCACCATCAAACACCAGAGATAAAAAATAGTTTAATGTATGTAATCTAACGTGCGGTTAGATGGGCAAGACTTTCACACTAAAAGTTATGAAATTTAGCACCAAGATAAACCATTTCTAAGAACGGATTAACGCAAACTGAACCTTTATGAACATTTAGAAAAAAAATCCTCATCTTGCCCATCGTAAACCATGGGCCAATAATCTCGTGACGTAAATATGAATAGGCATAATTATGAATTATTCAAAATTTCATTGTGAATTGTATAAAACATTCGTTGTCGTAGTTTTTTCATAATAATCATCGATAATGTTATGCTTTTTCAAGTTGGTAGTAACATAAAAGCGTTTCTACTTCACGTAATCAAAATGTTAAAATGCATAATTTTGAGATTTAATTATATATTCAAAAAAATTAGCATATATAGAATAAATCTGTACCTCGTATGCATTTTTATGAGGTTCATTTTTTTTAAAATGAATAAACGGTCATTTGACTTAACTGAATCGCTCCAACCTCCTTAAAACGAAAAAGTGAGGCCCATGCAATAGATAATTGATCCATGAATAGTTCACCTAAGTCACTAACAATTTGATTGCACTGCCAATAATGTGAAGTTTTGGGTGAGTTTTCTCAACGACAGCTACTCCCTACACTCTTTACTATTATATATTGCATGTGCCCCACATTTTTCGTTTTACATCTTACACGTATTTTCATACTTATTAAAAATTCGCAATCACAAATTTTTAGAAGAATCTGTATGGTGTTATAAATCTCTACCAAGCTCGGCGAAATTATTTAATACTTTGTCTTAAAAACGTTGTTTAAAAAAATGTGTTTGAATTGTTTTATTTTATGTTCCATCGTGAAGCTTATTAGGGGGAGATACCTTCAGGCGAGAAAAAAATGTGTTGATTTTCATTATTTTTCTTTAAAGAAAAAATTTCTGCATTATTTTTGAGACTTAGGGTATGTTTTAGTACTACTTTTGACTGTTACATGGTATTTTTTTCTTTATTAGCCTTTATAAATGGTGAAGGTATGGCACGGTCTGCTGAACTGCATCTTCAAACTGGGGTGACGTATAACCACAAAACTAATTGACCGATCCTGATGATATTTGATATGAATCTTTTTAACCTAATTGTTTAAATCAAGACCTCAAATGCTTTTGAATTTTTTTTTAAGTATTGTTTCATTGCAAAATTTAGTCTTTTTATTCAGAAAAATCGATCTTTTTATTTCAAAGCGTGCCATTCCATCGATTTTCACTATTTCTCACTTTTTCTTAATTTATATTCTGCGTATAAGTGTTAATGACAGAAAAATCTTCATTGGTTCATTGTTTCAGATAAATCCTGCCGTCGCTACGTGTTACGCCGTCTGACAACATCCACCGCAACCCGTTTAGACGACTGTGCCATACATCCGTCATTTTTGAAGATTAACAAAAAAATACCATGTAACAGCCAGAAGTAGTAATAAAACATACCCTAAGTCTCAAAAGTGGACATGAAATTTTTCCTTTAAAAAAAAATCGTGAAAATCAGAATTTTTTTCCTCGCCGAAAGGTATAAAAAATATATATTACCTCTCGAATTTCCAGTCACCCTGTTCATATTTAGGCCAACTTAGATCTCGAAATAACGCGATCCTCGGCTATTTCACGTGAATAAAAAAAAATACCGAAACGCCACAGACTTACTTTCATCTCGACACATTTTCAGTGAATACCCTCAATATGTGGAGCGTGAATGAGATCGTAGAATAAAGGATTCTATCTTAAGTTTTCACGTTCGCTCAACTGCGTTTCCGTTCTGGCTCCGGGAAAAATATAGCACGGCCTCCTTGGAAGTTTGAGATCCAACGTAGCTTAATAGAGAGAGTCTAAAGGCGACAGCGTGCGGCGAGCTTGCCCGAAAACGTTTTCTCACTCTTAACCTCCCCGTGCAACTCCGAAGTAAAATTACGAGCCATAAAATGTCGCATCTGGCGGTCGACTTGTTAGAAGTCGCCAACTAAACTTCATCCAGCCACTCAACCGTAAGATATGAAACTGATAGGCACGGTGCCCTCGAGTGAATCTAAATGATGAAAAAAAGAAGAATCAGGTGAAACAAAACGACGTGATTAAAATTCGGTTCAGAGAGAATAAGGAAAATAGCCCCCGGTTGGGAGAGAAAAAAGTCGAGCCAAGTGGTAAAGCACGGCGTATGGTCAGCCACGAATATTGAGTCCTCCAACTCGTCGGGTTAATTTTATCGCGTGGAACTAAGAGCACAATTGTTATGGACTCGGTGTGTTTTTAGTAACTCAAAAGGTCAAAGGGTGTAGAGAGGCTCGTTCAACAGAGAATTTGGTTACTTTCAAGGAACATCACTTAAGGCCTTAGGCCACTCTAGAGGCCGAAAAATCAGGCTTTTTGGGGATTTTTTTTCAGAAAAACCACAAAATAAATCGAGATTACAAAAAAGGGTGTTTATCATACATATCAGTGACTGTATACAATAATTTTTCTTAAGCAATTAATTACAAAATGGCGGCTGTGCAGCGTTTAACACAAAACTGCATTTTTAAGTTTGCCGGAAACATAACTCAGACAATTTTCAACCGATTCACTTGAAATGCTGAATATATCTTGAAAAATACATTGTCTATGGAAACGTAGGATTTTTTTTATATTACATAGTTCATTTTTCATTAACAATTATCTAACGATTTTTTAGGCAAATTTTTGGAAAGTGAAAAATTCGACCGATTTGAATGAAACAAAAACAAAATTGTTCTCATGTAAAGCGATGAAAAATCCACTATAGAATAACTAAACAAAAAAATCAAGGGGTGACACGCCTTTCTTTGAGGGGTCGTTTCCCCCCTCAAAAACGTTTTTCCGCAGATAAAAAAAAATACGTGTCGAATAGTTTTCAATCCTTTATCACATATATTAGTTTCAGCAAAATTGGAGGCGGACACTAAAGTGATGTTCATTGTTAGGGAAGGAAAGTCGCGTGAAAAAATCAGTAAACGACTGAGCGCAATGCCAAGGTAAAGAGCAAGCAATAGGTGAGATCAAGTCGTCATGGTAATCATCTCCGTTACCACCACTGTTTGGAAATAAAAACTGCGATCGTAAACAATATAAAGATTTAAGGGATCATCACAGAGTCAAATTTTCAAAAAATCGACTTGTTTGCATTATCCGATAGTATAGACGGTTATAAAAATGCTGTTCAATTTTTGGGGCGAAATTCGAATAATTTCGGTCGCTACAGCCTTTCGAAATGTCGTTTTTCAAAACTGTGTACACTCTTAATGGAAGAGTTTTCAAGCTATCCGTCTTAAATTTTAACACGACATTCTTCACGCCATTTTTTATCTTGCTATGGAAGCTTTTTTTTAATCTTCAAATTTTTTAAACGAGAAACTGTCGAAAAAATTGGCTAAATTCGATACTTTTTTTTCAAACCGCCGCCATTTTGTCATTTTTTATTTAAAAAAAAACCTCTATAGCAAGAAAGCGGCTTATATACTGATTAATAATATTTTTACAAATGGCGTTCCAGATAATATTTACGGCCACAACCGTGTACACCGTGAGGACTTCTTTATTCGAAGACATATTCAACCGTTAAAAAAAATGTGAAAAAAATGAAAATGAACGTTTCAAAATTAATTTTCTTTTCTTCATGAGTGCTTTGATTTGACATAAAAAAATCAGACTAATTAGCATATTTTAACAATCGAAAAAAAAATCGCGCAAATCAGTTATTTTTCAACCCGTTACACTGTGATGATTCTTTAATCTGCAGTCAAAAACATGAGAAAGATTACTCTGTCAGCACCACTGGGGCTTACACCAAAAACACCCCTTCTATTCTCATAAGTTCGTTTTTATCGAAATGCTCTTACAACCCTTCGGATCATCCGCAGTACTAAAGACCTCGAATTTTCATTACAAATTTTCATCAAATTGCGAAGGAACTGTTTAAATTAGTTAATTAAAATGAAAAAGGACGTGTTAAACGCAACCTGTTAGCGAATGAGATAATCCGAAAATCAATTAAGAAAATGCTTCACCATTGTAATCCGTGAAAACGAAGACGACGAGGCAACGACTGTGAAATTATATTTCCATCAGGATAAGTGACGTAGTTTCATATACCAGTTAAAAATGAACTTTACACTCCGTCAAATTTTACCAGCTGATATCTCGGCGTATACGTTCCTCGACGTGAATACCGAGCAATTATTATATTTTCAATTAACTCAGTTAATTATTCGATTGTGTGGACAATATACTTATTGAGCTATTACCAGGATTTTCTCATTCCTGTTAACGATTATAGCAGTGAACGAAAAAAGAACAGTGGAACGTACTTTTTTTCTCTCGTTCTGCCTCTACCCGTTCGACCTCTTTTCACAAGCTCTCGGGCGTGCAAGTTTCGCTGGGGATTTTTCTACCAGCCCGGAAGGGAGGTACCAGCGGCCTCCTCGTTTCACCCCATTTGCTCACTCCTTCTTGTTTATCATAGAGGACAGAATAATCCGGACTTAGACCGTACCAAGGATTACGCGAAAATTATACGCTCTGCTATCGCAATTAGAAAACTGCAAAAGCGACCGAGAAGGGGATGGAAGCTCGTTCTCTTACGGGATTTATGTGTGCACGTGGGAATTATTTTATGTATTTCCTCGCCGGTTATGAGGCTTGAAAGTCCGACGGTTGGTCTCGTTTAAACAAAGAAAGAGAAAAGGAGATTATAACGGTCGATAAATCCGATGGAACAATGCTGAACTGTTCACATGTACTCGTGCAGCCACATGGTACAGTCGAAAACTTTATTTACATGAGCTAACGCCGGTAACATGATTTGCTCTTTGGCAATTGATTACTAACCAATGTATAGCATGTATGTACATTGTACACGGTATATTGTACAATGTATATTGTACAATGTATATTGTACGCGGATTAATTTTTTTTAGGAGAAAAAATAATGAATGCGAATTTTGAAATTGTACACTTTACACTTCCTTCGAGGGCAGTGTAATAGTTGGAACCACTTTTTTTTAAGGGAGGACACCAGTGAAAATTTTTCGAAAAATCGTTTTATTTTTGGAACACTTTTAATGGGGTATCCCTCTCTGGAAGCCCAATTTGAAGGGTCGGAATGATGAAATTTTTTCTAGTAACATATTGGTTGGAATAAATAATTTTTTTTCTCAACAAGTTGTACACACATTTGTGGTTACAATGTAATTTTTTCGGAAGAAAATCTTTCAAAGTGTTCGTGGTGCTGCAGTTGGCGTTGCAGTCCTCCGGCGAGGATCTCTGTCGGGCTCAAATGTAATATGAAATGAAAACAAGGAAATTTTTCTTCAAATATATCCAACTGGCTATGAGTTTACGATTCACTTTTCGAAATTTCGCAAAATACGAAAAATGACAGCTTCTCCAAAGAAAACCTCATTTTTTTCTTGAAAAACAGCATGCTGAAGTCATCGTTATTGACAAATGGTTCATCCAATTAAAAAATGAGATCGCGAACCGAAAATGACTACTGTTTGGACGCTAACTGTGCAAATTTAAGTCAATCGTGTGAAAGTTACTCAAGATAACAATCCCGCCGTGTCAAGATATGTAGTTTCGAGATAATCGCGTTCAAAGTTTTGGTACATATTTTACACGATCTTGTGAAATATTGTCGTCTTACCGCTAGTCAGCGATTCCGGCACCATATAAGTGTCCTCCCTCATCATCGAGATCATGTTGCACACCTAATACATGCAATCTGCGGCCAGTTCGGGCCTCTTTTGAGTGTTCTTGTGCTTTGATGTCCGCTTTCGTTGCACGTGAATCATCCTCTACCCGACGCACACTGTTCCACTAAAATAGGTGTAACTTCGTCAATTTTTAGAATTTCAGGGTCCAATGGCCGTAAAATATTCTTTATAGTTCACACTTTAACAATATGCAAAAAAAATTGCTTAAGTTTGCAGAGAGAGGTACTGCTTAAAAAATTCTTCGAAACTTCGAAAATATTATGCATATTCGTTTATGGCTGAAAAACCTCTTAGATCCAGGATTAAATTTATGACAGTTCTTCTGCGTGTCGCAGGGAGGGTTGGCTGAAAACTAATTATGCTATAAGGACTCGTTCGCCGCCATTTTGTATTCTTTTGACAAATAATTGTTTTTTTTTACATAATTCAATATATACCTAATTAAGCCTAAAAGTTATTTTGAATACGTATTTTATTCCTTTCTTTAAAAAAATTCCAATAAAAAAGGTCGAAAATGGACAGTTACAGTAGTGTCCTACCGTAAGGGGAGAAACCATTTTCTCGACAATTTTCGCCCCCAAAAAGTAATTTATTTACGCGATAACCTTAAAACTTTAGGTATATTCTTCCAATAATTTTGTAGTGAAAAACCTCCCAAAATGTCAGCCAAATCGATCAATAACTTTTTAACTACAACATGAGCAGTTTTTCAAAATACGCCTAACGAAATTCCTTATAACGCCGTCATTTTGATTTGTTAAAAAAAATAACACTTGAAAGTTGTAATAAGAAAATGTCAATTTTTTAAAATAATTCCATTATTTCACCACCTTTGGAAAAAAAACATAACAAATGACTCATTTTCGGGCGTCCAAAAGTCCCCGCAAACCCCACAAACATCGCATTGTCGTTTTTTTACAATACGAACACCTTAGGCGAAGTTATCATTTATTAGGTCGAAATACTTTATACAGTATTTGACCGGAATAGATTCCTGAAGGTCTGATGTAACCCAAATATTGTTTATTTACGGGCACGATACTCAGTGAGAATTTTGTCATTTAATACAAAAAGCACATGCCTATTATTTGCTAATTCGTGTACCGCAATGCCCATTAGGAGAAGTCGAATTGCGCACGATACAGCCACCAAATTTCTCAACCCAGATGGCTATTACCTTACAATGATATTAATGACTTGCCCGAGGCTCGCAGCATCAGAACATTACTGAATAATGTAGACGTAAATCGCAATTAGCATTGGGATAGTGGATCGATGCACCGCTGCAGAATTCCCAAGTAGGTGTTTATCCTAAAGTAGCACAGTGATTCCCGTTCAGTTCAAACTGATTCACTTGACTATTTAAGATAGCAATAACAAAGTCAAAAGTATTTTCTGATGAAATTATTGTATTTTTTGTTGCAGGTGAGTTGGTGAATCACAAAACGAGATTGATCTGAACGAAGACTACTATCGATGAGTAATTTTACTTTGTATTCGATTCCGAGAAAACTGTTCTTGAACATTCTCATTCAAACTTGATCTGTAGGATTAAGGTATCCTTTTACGAACCCGAATATTCAACATTTAACTTGTTTCCGTCTATAATTAAATAGAAACACGTCCAAGTATACTGATCAAATTTCAAGCCAAGTTACGGAACTTGTAATGAAAAATTACATGTTACATTAAAAAAAAATAGTCCCATTTATGATATCGTAAAATGGGGTTACTTTGAACAGAATTTGGAAGTTTTTTGTAGGTTACTTTTTTTAACATTCTAAATACCACCTTTTTTGCTCCTATGGAACAAAAGTCGTTGAAAAAGTCATTTTGAATAATTTGTACAGCACGTTAAAGTTTTTTTTTTAACACATTTTTTTCAAGCCTGACAAAAGTTTTAATTTCACGATTTTTTCAACTTTTTCTTAATTCACCCAGAAGAAAAATATACGACAATTGAAAATTTAATTGGTTTATTTGGTTCAGTCAAGAATTACGAGGCAAGACGCACATGGCTGATAAATCTGCAGTCATTTATTGTTTCATAATGAACATTTTTTATACATTTCAAATATACATGAAAAGATACCTCAATGATTACTGCGCTCACTTGTTTTTTCCCTCCCAAAAAAAATGCCGAAAAAACGCGTTTTTGGACCTTCTAATTCAGGCTCCCGCCTTAATGATCGGCATTCTAAATACATAATTTACTATAGTAGCGCAAAATAAAAAATACCCATAAGCATTTTCTATCGTAACTCACATACATCTAGGAATAAAACACCAAATTACACAGCAACAAAAAATGTTTTCACTTTCACCGCAATACTGCATAAACGGGGTCGATTCGACCCCAGCTTTTTTTTCAACAGCTGTCCTCAGTGCACGAGCAGCTTGGGGGCTGAGTGTCCACCTATAGAGTAGGAGTTTGGGAAAATTCGAGCGCCGCATGGTGGCCGAATAGATTGCCCCGTTTTGCGGCACAGTCAGTTGAAAAAAAAAATTGGGTCGAAATGACCCAATGTGTAGTCAAGGGGTTAATGTAAAACACCAATGGAATGCTGACAAACCGAAAAACAAGATTATCAATTGATGTCATTGGGCGCAAAAAAGGTTAGCAATAAAAAATTCCGTTTTTGCATCGTCTGATCACTACACGGCTAATCCACTGACTCGTCTTTTCGACATGCGGTGTGTGGAAAGCGTCCGGTCGAATAATTTCCCTTGAGAAAACGATCTTCGTAGAAAGTTAAAGGAAAAGACGAGCGAAATGTTCAAAGGGATTTAACTCTCTCCTCGAGGGAAAAAAAATCGCTCGAGGCTATGGTCTTGCTATATTCTTTACACGAGTACTTTTCCTCGTCTTTCTTTTATTCTTCCGGCAGCGTTTGTGCTTTTGTCGCAGCTTTCTCGCTCTCTCTCTTTGCCCTCCGTCTATGTGTTCTCTCTCCAAGGAAGTTCCGGGTGAACCGAACAAATTAAAAAATAATCCCGAGTCTCGCAGGAGGTCGAATTAGCGTTATTTTGCCAATGGGACGGTCTCTTCCATTGCGAAAAAAAAAGATAAGAACCATGATAAAAGAAGTCTAGAGACAGAGCGAAGGAAAGTTTCACCGGTGGCATAATTTATCGACGATCGTGAACAGAGCAACGGGAAGAGCGAAAATTTCCGTCGAGCTTGGTCCGCGTCTGACCTAGTCCGGAACTCACTACTTCGGAGCTACTGGGGCCCTCGGGGCACACCAGCGTCGCTGCTCGATACTCATCCGTATCGATATATTCTTTTTACAAACTCTATATATAATATTATTGACACACCGTCGTTTGCTGCCTATGTACTAGCTCCATCCGCAAGCGATAACAAAGGTGTTCGATAAAAAATTCGTTTACGATGAACTGCACGAAAAAAAAGACATCGTTTTTTTTTCATCACTGTAAAACGGTATCGATATAAAACGTTTCTCGCAGCGTTCACTTTCCGTCTATCGTGTCGGAAATTTTTTACTGAACATTGCTGAGATTCCGCTACGATCGCATAGATTGGAACTCAGGAAATTAAGGGGAGGGTAGGGGTTTCAGCGTGAAAATAGAAACACTTTTTTGCGAGATTTTTTCATCTATATGGATAGAGTAAATTTATTGAAACCTTTTGTACATTGTTAAGTATCATTTCAAGAACATTCAGTAAAATTTGTACGCGAAAATATCCACAAACAAGCCGGTGCCGCCTTTTTTGTCGAAACCACTTTTTCAAAGTCCGTGTTCATTGCCATTTAAAAACTACATGACCGATTTATTTCAAACTTGGTACACACTTTCTACATATAAAATACCTCCCCCCAAGGGTTAGTTAGAGATTTTTTTTACATTGAGGGGGTTTTCCACCCCCAAAATGGCGGAAATTTTCGTGAAAAATAGCACTTTTCACTTTACATGACTACCAAAAATTTAGAAATGAAAAAAAAAAATTATCAAAGACCGTTGAGGGGAGGATTTGATGATACTTTGACTAAATTTTATTGGTACTTAATTTCAGATAATTTCTCGCTAAGATACAGTGAACACCGCAAATCGTGATTTTCCAAAGGCGTTCTTGGAAAAGCTTCGTCACCGGCTTGTTTGTGGATATTTTCGCGTACAAATTTCACGGAATGTTCTTGAAATGACATTTAACAATGTGCAAAAGGTTTCAATAAATCTATTCTATCCATATAGATGAAAAAAAATCGCAAAAAAGTGTTTTTTTTTTCAAGCTGAAACTCCTACCCTCCCCTTAAAAAAAAGAACAGCTTTGCACTACCCAAAATATCACGAGATCGAAATACAATCATTTGGGCAGAAAAAAAGACTCATAATTTACGAAAACGCAAACGCAGCGTTGCTGCAAAAATGATGTTTCGTCCATATGCAGAATTTATGCTCGTGATGTAAATTCTCATCGCGTAATATCGTCGGAATGATATGGCTCTACGTTGTTTCGTAATGTGCAATTTGTGAATTATTGTATTGCATCGGTGTCGTTGGTGAAATGCCATATCGAAATAGGGGATGTTAGAAAAGGCAGGCGCCACGAAGGGACGATAAGGGTAAGTGAGTCGGATATAGGAAAACGCGGTGGAGGGCACCAGTCGTAAAAAGTCTTGTAATATTCTACCTCTGCTGTTTCAAAGCTTCTGTTACTACCGACAGTCATGTAGACACTGGTACAGCAATAACGGTGAGACCACCCTCGCTCATCCACCCGTACACATCACACAGGCACACTTTTATCCGCAAATATTCCTGCACCCTCGTCTTACACATTTATGACTCACGCACGTGAAACACACAAACTACCCCTTACGTCCATGCATTTCATGTTTCACATAATTCTCACGTTCCTCGGACCAAAATTTTGCGCACTGTATGACCACCCTCTCGCTTAATACGTACACAGCGAATATTTCGCATCCACCCATATCCGAGAGGCAAAAATGGACTGTGAACTATAATAAGAAACAGTTATTTGGAAAATTGCTCTACTTCGAGAAACAACTCTATAACCTTTCGAAATAAAAGCCCGCATCGTTGCTGTGGAAAAAAATCTACGAGCTTCGGCGTATAAAGAAATGTCAAGATAAAGGAAAAATCCGAGGTAGCAAAAGAATGCACACGGATCTAAATTCACCCCGTATGGGAGGGGTGGCGTGTTCAGGGTTGTAAAATTAAAGATCTCGGACGACAGTCGACATCCTAACAGCTATGAAATGCTCGTTTATTGAAGATTCTCCCATAAACGAAGTAGCAAAATGTTTAAGCTTCTGAAAGACGAACAGGGGGTATGGTTAGTTGTAAAAGTCGAAAAATGACTTTTCTCAAAATCAATATATTTTGACAGTATATCATCTTATAAATGGTCCCTGAAAATTTCAAGGTGATGGGATCAAAATTGACGGATTTATTTGACTCTAAGCTATAGGAAGTATTTTGCGGTGAATAACGTGTCCTTAAATATTGGGTTTTATCGAAAAAAATAACAAAATTATATTTTTAACTTGCTTTTTTATTTTTCTCCGAAACTAAACTTAAGGAATCATCACAGTGTGACCGCCCGGAAAATAGCCGATTTTAAGTGGATAGGATACGCTAATCGGTCTGATTTATTTTATACAAATTGAAGCACCGATAAAGAATACAAAATGATTTTTTTTAACTTCCCTATTTATTGTTTCACATTGTTTTTATTTGCGGAAAATTGCGTGGAAAAAATAATGTCCCACGGTGGCCAGGATTGCCGACGCAAATTTTATCCGAAACAAAAATTTCAAAATAATGATTAATTTGTAGGAAAGCCGCTATATTCCTATGGAGGTTTTTTTTAGTGACAATTGAAAAAGTGGCAGCGTTTTGAACAAAAAGTATGAAAAACATAGACTTTTTTCAACAGTTTTTCGTTAAAAAAAAATAGAAAGATTTCAAAAAAAGCATCCATAGCAACATAAGGAATGACGTGAAGAATGTTCTGTCAAAATTTCAAACGGATAGCTTGAAAACTCTTCCTTTGAGAGTGGTCACCGTTTTGAAAAACACCATTCCGAAAAAAAAAACACCTTTAAGGGGCTATACGAGTGTGAACGCTGAAAATTTGGGTGATTTTCGGGAATTTTTTGGAAGGAAAGTACTCAATTAAATGTTTCGGAAAATTAAGAATATATTCGGCTATATTTGACTTATATTACATAATTTTTTTATAGAAAAATATTGAGATCCAAGCGACTGAGGCGTTGTCTTCGGAGGGGCCAAAAAAAAAGTTCCTCCACTGCTGACATGATTCCGGCCGATTGAGTAGCTGTAACCAAAAAAGGAAAAAATGTCGTTAAACTGGAAGGTTGTTCCTGTACAATGACGTAGGATTTTCGAAAAATATCAAAATCTAACAAAATGGCGTAGTTATGAAAAAAAGTCTGTTTTCTTGCCTATAAAATGGTCGTTTTTTTCAATGCCAAATCGTTAATTTTTATCCAATCAAAAATATCCTACATCATTGTAGAGTAAATATATTCAAGAGTACTCAGTTCAAATTTCAAGTCAATTGGATAATTGCTCTTTGAGTTACCATCTCATTTCGAGATAAACGCGTTTAAAGATTTAACTATCGATTTTTGGAAGATAAAATGATTTTGATATAAATGATATAAATGATAATGATATTCTTGAAAATATAAACTGTCGAAAAAGGCAAAAAGAATCGATTTTTTTTAAATGTCACACTGCTATAGTCCCCTAAGCGCGCCCAACTTTTTTGTAAATTTGACATTTCGGAAATTCCGTCGATTAATCACAAGATAAACTAATATACTAATGAAATCTGTTTGATTTTTTTACCACCGCAAAAGACGTTTTCGAGAGGTGCTTCTCGGAACTCGGCTATAAATCGATTATGATTAAATATTTTTACGCAAAACAAATACAGAGTGTTTTTCAGATGATACTTTTGCAAATACCGAATTTTTCTAAAAATGTATCATCACAATTTTCTATTTAAAAATCCCAAAATTGAGCTTTTTTCGACTGTTACAAGTAGGCATAACCCGTAAATAGAATCACCCTCTCTGTATAAAAAAAAATAATGATAACGTCATTCTTCAAGCTGAATTAACAAATAAAAGCTGATAATACTGGTCTATTGAGATAAATAAATAATGAGATTGGTTGATATGAACTTTTGTTATTAGTTAGGCAATGAGCAAAGGGTTAATGACTGAATCCAATCTGTTACAGTAGTTTCTGGATACGTTCAAACTATGCGTATCATCATTTGTGCTATCTCTCGCATCTTCTAATGTAAGCAAGTTGAACATGAGATAGCTTATCTCTCTCTATGAACCTTTATCTTGTTTGGGTATTCTAGCGAAGGCAAGTAGTAGAGTTCGCTCTCAGACCATAAGTACAATACACGTACGAAAGTTCGTACTCGCTGGTCGGAGTTTCTCTCGCCATGATATTACTGAAAAAACGTACCAGACTCCTTTTTTACTCAGCTCCTGTGGATTTATTGTCGCTTGCATTACACAAAACGCCTGTTGTATTTAAAAGTTATTAATTATTTTTTAACTCATCGACATACGTTTCGTACGCAACTTTGTTATGGAACATTTTTCTACAAGAATGTTAAACAGACGATCATAAATTACTGCAAAATTAATTTATTTACTGCCGACCATAAATTGAATACATAAGAAATTAAGACTATTTTCGTGCATTATATTTAAATATATGCACAAATATTTGTGAAAATTTCCCGCTGCTGAGCGATATTACGTACATCATCCAGCACGAATATTTGCCACATTGTTTCTCATCAGAAGGCTTAGTCTCTTTTAAACAGAGATTCGAGAGTTATTTTTTTATTATAAAGGTAGTACGAGCACGTAATTGATTTTTAGATCGCAATTTAACTTTTTTGCATTGGCTACAGAAAATGCACACAAAAGTGTATTTGAAAACTCAAACAAAGTTAACAACTACAGAGCGTAAAAAAATAATCCTAACCCGGAAGATAGCACAGGAGACTCTCTGACAAGGAACATCCCTCAGGTGTCCGCCTCCGATTTTGTTGAAACTCATATATGTGATAGAGCATCGAAAACTTTGAGACACGTATTTTTTTTTATCGGCGGAAAAACGGATTTAAGGGGGGAAACCGCCCCTCAAAGAAAGGCGTGTTGAAGGGTGATTTTGCAGTTTCACCTAGAAGCAATCCACCGATCTGAATGAAACAAAAACGAAAATTCTTCTAATAAAAAGCGATGAAAAATCCACTATGAAAATGTTAAAAAAAAATTAAATTAGGGGGTAAACCACCCCTCAATTTGCCTTTTTTTCACTCCACACTTAAGAGGGTTGTATGCAAATTAATAAAACAGGTATCATTTTAAGGGGGAATTAAAATTAAAGTTGACGGGTTTTTGCGTTTTGGCGGCATAGTAAATTTAAGGGGGTAAACCACCCCTAACATACATTTATTTATCATGGTCGTTTTTCTTTGTTTAAAGAGTATCCGCTGATTTTAAATATTTCTATAAGCTACAATTTAATGTTTTATCATATTTCAAGATCATTATATTCGTCTTAAGGGGTAACTACCCCTCTGACGAGAAACATCATTGAAGTATCCGTATAAGTATATATGTGGCAAAGCATTGCAAACTATTAAACATGTTTTTTTTTGTATCGGCAGAAAAACGGTGTTAGGGGATGAAACCAGCCCTCAAAGTTTCTCCCACAAGCAGTCTACCGATCTGAATGAAACAAAATCGAAAATTCCTCTAATATTAAACTGTGAAGAATCCACTACAAGAGTGTTTATTAGAAATATAATTAAGACGTAAACCACCCCTCCATTTGCCCTTTTTCACCCCACGCTTAAGAGGGTTGTATGAAAATTAATAAAACAGGTATCATTTTGAAGGGGAATCAAAATTCAAGTTGACGCGTTGTTGCGTTTCCGCGGGACAGCAAATTTAAGGGGGTAAACCACCCCTAACATAAATTTGTTCATTTCTATTCATTTCAAAAACCAGAAGATTTTGAAAAACCTGTTACCTTTGGTTTTAGTGAATCGAACACACATTGTGGAATACCCGGTTGCAATAATTTGGCCATTATCAGATGTGCATGGTGCAAGAAGTCGTTGTGTTTAAAGCATTTTTTTGACGATTATCATTATTGCAGGCATTATGAGCCATGATTGTTGATAGTTGATAGACTAGAAAAAAAAGTATATATCACAAGAAAATGATTTGACGGCATATGACTGCGATACTTTTCACAAGTACTATTAATTAAATCAGCTGATATTATTCCCAAATAAAATATGTCAAAATATATTAAAAACATGTTCGTTAACCTACTGTAAAACCCTCAGTTTCATTAATATGTTTAATTAAATAAACGGTAAAATAATAAAAATATAGATTCCTCCACAAAACTACCTCGCTGGCTATATTATCGCTTGATCCAGGCGCATCATCGTTCCGAAATATACGAAGTGAGCCTTATAATTTATTCTGGAAATTATTATAATTAATGATATAGTAGAAGTGTATGTTTATTCCTATGAACATGCGTAATGGACGTGCATTTTAAAATCGGAAGCGTTTCGATACGAAAATATGTGTCTTATGAGTAAGGGGTAGCCCCACGTCCCCACTCCCAAAGTACCGCTCCTAAAACTCACAACGAATATGCCTGCACACACAAACATAAAATTGATATTACCGATGAAATGAAAACAGTTTTAACGAAATTCGTGAAACCTTTCGCTAAACTTCAAACGAAAAGCAATTAAAGGGGGTAGTTTACCCTTAGAATGTAAAAATTTAAAAACGTAATAATTTTAAAACGTGGGACAATATTTTGAATCCGCGGATACATGTTAAATGCAGAAAACACGACGGTGATGAACAAATTTATGTTAGGGGTGGTTTACCCCCTTAAATTTGCTGTCCCGCTGAAACGCAACAACGCGTCAACTTGAATTTTGATTCCCCTTCAAAATGATACCTGCTTTATTAATTTTCATACAACTCTCTTAAGCGTGGGGTGAAAAACGGCAAATGGAGGGGTGGTTTACGTCTTAATTATATTTCTAATAAACACTCTTGTAGTGGATTTTTCACAGCTTAATATTAGAGGAATTTTCGATTTTGTTTCATTCAGATCGGTGGACTGCTTGTGGGCGAAACTCTGAGGGGTGCTTTCACCCCCTAACACCGTTTTTCTGCCGATACAAAAAAAAACATGTTTAATAGTTTGCAATGCTTTACCACATATATGATTTTCAACGAAATCGAAAGCGGATACTTCAATGATGTTTCTCGTCAGAGGGGTAGTTACCCCTTAAGACGAATGTAATAATCTTGAAATATGATAAAACATTAAACTGTAGCTTATAGAAATATTTAAAATCAGCGGATACTCTTTAAACAAAGAAAAAACGACCATGATAAATAAATGTATGTTAGGGGTGGTTTACCCCCTTAAATTTGCTATGCCGCCAAAGCGCGAAAACCCGTCAACTTTAATTTTAATTCCCCCTTAAAATGATACCTGTTTTATTAATTTGCATACAACCCTCTTAAGTGTGGAGTGAAAAAAAGGCAAATTGAGGGGTGGTTTACCCCCTAATTTATTTTTTTCTTAACATTTTCATAGTGGATTTTTCATCGCTTTTCATTAGAAGAATTTTCGTTTTTGTTTCATTCAGATCGGTGGATTGCTTCTAGGTGAAACTGCAAAATCACCCTTCGACACGCTTTTCTTTGAGGGGCGGTTTCCCCCCTTAAATCCGTTTTTCCGCCGATAAAAAAAAATACGTGTCTCAAAGTTTTCGATGCTCTATCACATATATGCGTTTCAACAAAATCGGAGGCGGACACCTGAGGGATGTTCCTTGTGAGATAAACCCGTGATATTCATGGCAGAATAAATCATTTCGAAATTGACGGTCAGTCGTGAAATAACAGCAACAAAATTGCTATGATGAAATAAATTTTCCAGGTTGTGTTCACGTGTCAAGTACATCAATCAATCACTATGCGCCGAAACTAGTTCTGTCTCAATGTGTTGCAGACTGCGAATCACAGAATCGAGTGATTTCAGGCACATGTAAAATGACCCTTAGTATTGTAATTAACCATTACAATTAGACAATACAATAATTGTAATTGTAATTCACAATTGTAATTATAATTAACAATTACAATTTCTACAATAACAACAATTACAACAAATAATTAAAATTGTAATTGCAATTAACAATTACAATTAGACAATAACAATTACAATTACTTAGTAATTGTAAATGTAATTAACAATCACAATTACTACCGTAATTGATAATTTAATTACTTTGTAACGGATTACTGAATTAGCTAGTTACCACAAATACCAAGTGTAGATAATTACTGTGTAATTTAATTGAAAGCTAATCTGATACAAATCAATCGATTACAGATTAATTTAAATGATGTAATTGTGCGTGTTACAAAAATCCGAGTTACAGTTTTTGCAATTCACGAGCGCGAGTGGGCCTTACATGTGTGTAACCAGATTAATAATCAAATGACAATGTGATTTAGTTATGCCCATCACTGCTGCACATGTACCACCTTGAGAAAACTGAAAAGGCAAGTCTTCGTTCGGAGTTGAACACTCAATTATTTTGGTGGATTGACAATATCAGCGTTTCAATTGGTATCAATGTCAAACTACTCAGGTTTATTACAAACTTTAAATACGTCTTTGATAAAACTGCTTCATTGAGTTTCATCTTCAAATGAGAGACTATGTGTTGTATTCACTAAATTAAGGGGTCTCCTCACTTTAGACGCTAAAAAAGGCTTTTTTCAGGAATTTTTTGTTAAGTTTATATTATAGATATTGATATAAAAGTTGTTACACTTAATAAATACACTTTCAAAATACATTAAATTTTTTTTAAATGTATTTCCGTAACCCGAACAAGCTTTAAACGCGTTTTTCTCGAAACAATGTTTTTCGACGGCTTGTTCATTACATTTTCGAAACTACTGAACCGATCCTTATGAAATATTAACCACACATTCTTCAAAACTATAGCTATAGCGCCTATGAAGGATTTTTTTAAATTTTGATATTTACTATTTTTTTGCCAAAAACGGTGAAAAAAACACGTTTTTATTTGTTTTTTCGAAAAATGTCCGCCATGTTGTTATTATTGCATATATCAAAAATCGTATTATATGCGCTATAGCCATTAAGGGGTAAGGCCACAGTAGAATTAAAAAAAAATCAATTTTTTTTCCTCGCTAAAACGGAATAAGTTCCTATTCGATTTATAGCAAGAAATTTTTTTCACCGACTTTGAGCGTATAACGTAAGCCCACCGCTGGCACGGCCATAGAGTACCTAAAACTTTAAACGCATTTTTCTCGAAACAGCTTTTTTTCAATTGGCGTGACAAATAACTTCAACAATTTTCACTCGATTAATTTCAAATTTAAAAGTTATGTTCCTGCATTTCGCAGCGAAGTACGTACGGAATTTCTGATTAATTGAAAACTTTTCATTTTATGAGCAGTTTTATACGAAATTTCTCACTGAAAATTCATTCAAATACCTACAACTCAATTCAAATACCTACAACTTTTGAATAAAACAATGTTTCTACAGTTCCGTACGTACTTCTCTAGGTATTGTAATGTAGATTGACGAGAATTTTTGTTTTTTGTTCTAGGTAAAAAATTGTAGTTGCTAAATTTCACGACGCGGAGTGCCTAAAAAAAGATAACGAAAGAAAATATTAGTAGTCGGACATTTTGTACATCGAAAAGAATATATATATTTTTTCGAACAGCTTGATATTCATACTGAATGGATATGTAATTAATTGTATGAGTGAATCACTTTTTCATACGAAAAAAAATTGTTGAATTCGCACATGAATTTTTACCCGTTACTGTGGCCTAACCCCTTAACCCTTCTCGTACACCTGGGGTCAAGTGGACCCCAACGCCAACTTGTGAGCTAAATTTGCAACAGTTAGAGCCTATAGCATGCATTTATATATATTTATATAAAATAAAGAGCATTTTTTTACTCCAAAATATCTCATGTTCATACGTACAAATAAATACCTTTTTTTGAACACCCAATATTGCACTATTTTTTAAATGAAACTAATATACGTGACAGTACTTCCCTGAAAATTTTACTTAATTATCTATAAAATTAACGGAGTTATGATTTTTTTTGTAAAAACAACCGTTTTTCACGACTTTACTCGTTTTCGTGCATTTTTGACAACCTTAACATTAATTTTTTTTCAATTTCATCCTATAGCATTCTAGGCGGTTGAAGCTGCGTTTTGGTTTTTGTTTTATTCAAATCGGGCAAATAGTCTTCTCACAGCAAGCGCTCAAAAATCGATGGGGGCCTCTGGACCCCGTGTGTATGCCCCGGGTGACGGCAGATGTGTGTACGAGAAGTGTTAACATACTGAATCTGAAACCGTTTGATTTTTTTGTTTCGGATGATCCATCTTCGATATTTCATCAACAGCGCAGACCTACAATTCTTTTAGGACATTTTTTTAACTACCATTTTCGTACATAAATAGTGACTTAAGTAAATAAATACATATTTTTTATGTATTTCGAAAGTGTATTTATTAAGTGTTACAACTTTTATATCAACACCTATAATATAAACTTATCAAAAAAATCAATTAAAATTGCCTTTTTTAGCGTCTAAAGTAGGCCCCTTAACCATTGCAGCCCTAATGGCGGAAACAAATTTAACGGCATGCCGGTGCAGCGGCGGCTCCGGATGAACATTTTGAAACCGAGATGGTGTACAAATTCCCAAGATGGTTTCTAAGCACAACGTTAGACACCCAACGGAGTTTCCCGTTCCGAAGCTGTATACCTGGGCAACCGCGTACGTGAAAGCGATCGCAACGAAGACTTTGCTTCCGTGTAACTTCCGCTCCGGTATTCAGACTACCTTGCGAACAGCCCGAGCGCCGAAATTTCGGTGGGGTTCTACCTAGGGATCTACATGGTAGCTAACTTTGGGAAATTTATTTTCAAAAATTGCCAATTCCGGAGGTTAATCCGACGAACTTTCACCAGCCCCGGCCGGTGAATTAAACGCACACGGTTGATGAATATGGAGTGTTGTATGAACCTAATGACTCAACTAATTGATACCCTATCGACAACATCATCGTTCTTATCGATGAAGTTTACACGGACTTTTTTTTAGTGTGTGTAATTTATTGAAATACGTTTTTTGGAATTCCTACCAGTCTCGACGGTCGAGTTTCCAGTTCCGTGAAACTGAGAAACTTTACGGAATCCAGCAGTAGGTGTAATTGGATGAACGAGTATAGCGGCAAAGTGGATGAAAAAGTCAAGGGTGATCGGAGTATTCGATGTGGTGAACGCAAGAGTAAGCTTCCATTGCTAAAAGTTCACCACGAAACTGGGATTGCACCGTGTGATCAACGAAAATTAGTGGACGGTGTAGAAAAACTGATTGCAACAATTTCAATCCAAGACACACTCCGATCGCTTCGGGGAAGTTTTCATCAACGTTTTATGTACGTTGGGATAAAGCTTCGAGTCAATGGATTAAACGTGGAGGACCGGAAATAAAACGTAGAGAGACGGAGCGTAAAGCGTAGTTGCTAATCCTACGAGCTTTGCTCTCGGTTGCTCCACCGGTAAGATAAAGACGGTGAGTCTGAGAAAGCCGGAAAGAACGGAAAGCGTACGGAAAAACATGTACTTACTTATTTCACATCGGGGCACTATTAAAGTTTTCAGGGGGTAAGCTACTGTGATTACCGGAAAATCGGGGCTTAAAAAAAAATTGAAGGAATAAGTAAAATGAGTGAAAAATCGTTTGGACATTTATTTTTATGTGCATTAACGAAGTTGTTTACCGAATTTTATAGAAAAATATTAATAATTGAAGAAGTTATAGACGATCTCGGGAAGGCCCTTTGGAAGTGAAGGGCTCAACGGTGTACTCGATTATGGCCACCTGGTTAACCTAAAAAACGAGGTGTTTCTTAAAATTATATTGGCTAAGACTTGACGAAACTTTTTTTGTTATTGTGTTTCAAGCAACGAAAAAAAATTAATTTTTTTTCGATTTTTCGAAGGAAAAAGAAGTCATTATTGTTAATAACTAATGAAAAAAAAATGTTAAAAAGAAAAACATCTGTCAAGACTAAACTACTATTGCACTGAATAAGTATATCAAATTTCAAGTTAAGCCGTTTATCAGATATCAAGAAATCGTGTACACCGATTTGAAGAACATCGTTTCGAGAAAAACACGTTTATAATTTTACCAGCAGTTCTATCGTTGCAATCATACATAACCTTCAATCTGAGATTCTTGCACCATATGTCGGACCTTCCTCTTCAATTTGAGTTGCCTCAAGCTACGAACGACCGTTCGTCATTTTCCCAGTAGTCTAACCCCTTAAGGAATTAACGAAAAGATTTAAAGCAGAAACCCTCGTTGTTATCCTAGCCAAATCCGTAACTTCGCCCAGGTCAAGTCCTGCTTTTTGTAATAAAAAAAAACAATCCCTAAAACTTGGACTGTGCGTCCTTCCCCAACATTATTTCTAAGAAGCTTAAGGGAAGGTTCTGCCTTGTTGGGCCAAAAAATGTTCGATGTTTCATCAATTTTTTATGCGAAAAGTTTTAAATATAGAATGTTGATATTTGGTATGTTGACTAAGCGGTCTTTATTGAACATCAAAATATTTTTTAAAGTTTGACAAAACATTGTGGTGGGAGTGGGAGGAGCCACGTATGTCGGTGCGCGGGCGATGACATTCTTCGCTTGCGGAAGTCCTAAGTCCCGGACAGGTGATCTGAAGGAAAAAAAATCAAACATATTTTTACTTTGTACAATATTGTGTATAGGTTGACCTACGAATCAAGAAGAAACAATTGAAAAATAGATAAACAGTGAGCGTTCGAAAGGAACTTTGTTTTTTTCCAACAAATTTCGTAGTTTTTTGCTCACTTTTTTTATTTTTCGATTTTTCTTCTTGATTTTAGGTCAACTTATACGCAATATTGTACAAAGTAAAAATATGATTGATTTTTTTGCTTCAGATCACCTGTCCGGGACTTAGGACTTCCGCAAGCGAAGAATGTAATCGCCCACGCACCGACATACGTGGCTCCTCCCACTCCCACCACCATGTTTCGTCAACCTTTAAAAAATATTTTGATGTTCAATAAAGACCGCTTGGTGAACATACCAAATATCAACTTTCTATATTCAATACTTTCCGCATAAAAAATTGGTGAAAAATCGAACATTTCTGGGCCCAACAAGGCAGATCCTTCCCTTGAATGAGCCCTTTGAGGTAAATTTTTATCTATTTATTTCGAGTTTCTAGGTCGTTCGTCATAACGAAGAAATACAGAATACATCTACCAAATTATTTCATCGACTTTCATTCATGTGCTTCTTTCACAATTGATAAATTATGATTAAAAGTTGCAAGTGCCCGGGGCTACCGCCCGTCCCTCTATGATGACATTCTCGCCACGCCGGTGTTTGTGGATACGAGAAAGTGCCGAGGAAAATGACAAGATGGACGTGGCTTCAAGGATCTCATACTGAATAACGTAGAGAATCTTGGAGAATATACGCCAGCAGGGGGTACAAAGTGCAAGCGCATTAGAGGCCAAGGTACCCCATGAGAAATGCAATCATAATTTTGATTAAGCTGCCGCAGCGTGACTAAATAACAGCATGCAACCGCCAAGTTCCATCCGGCCCACCCCTCGACCGATAACTCGAAGGAACTTTGGCAAAATCCGCTGGGAATGTATCACCCCCCCCCCCCCCCCCCACGGACGTTGAAACTTTTCGCAAGATATAACAGATTCCATCCGAATTCTCATCATTCAGAGCGAACAATTTCATATTCATGGGTCCTTTTATAATTTTGTTTGTCAGATAAAATGAAATGGCATACATGAAGTATTTTTTTGTAAATTGAATACAACCGGTGCGTTAATGGTATCTAAATTTCATTTTCACGAGATGTCTATTATCGCGTTACGAAAAAAAAAAACTTGCTAATGGTCCAGACGAAGTACATGAAATGTTTAGATTTTGTTCAGTGCAATTTGAAGTTTTTTCAAGAGCTTTTTTAGTGCTGCAAAGCAAAAATACATTCGCCGTTAGTTTACCCTGCTTCGAAGTAGAATAATAGTAATAATTATTCGACCATAATTCATAAAAACAAAACACAAGAGTATACTTGCAGTTTTGGCCTGGCAGATCGTGTCAGGTGTGCTCACGAGTATGTTTTTTCAGATAGAAAAAGCTCTCCAGCCTACTCGGGTAACAAGGGAGAGTACAATTTCCAGCATGGAAATTTTTCCACGCACCCTTAACTGCGCGGAATATACGAGGAATATAACTTCACATTCCACGAGCCGCGAAAATTGTACTGTTTTTACAGTGCCTGGTCGGTTTATTGTGCGACGAATGCGCGTCGGGGCGAAGCTTGAAAAACTCCCCTACAAGTGACACAACCTTGGGCATTGGATTTTTAAATGCGAAGCGCGTAGAATGACAACGCTGTATCGATCGCTCTATGATAGTGTCGAACGTGAGGTCGAACGTCAAAAATCAAGGTGACAAGTGAGAGTGCTGTTTTGAGAACAATTGGTTCATTAAGGTTCGGTGCAACGGGGTTTTTGAAGTACATCATGTGAAGAATGACACTCATGATGAAGATAATGTGAAGTAAGGAAGAGTTTTGAAAAATTTAACCGTTCGACTGCACACTGGGGTCATTTTGACCCCTTTTTTAAAAACTGACCGTACCTCGAAACCGGGTCATCTATTCGGCCGCAGTGCGGGGCTCGAATGTTCCCCCACTCCTACCCTATAGGAGGCCACTCGGCCCCCCTCCTGCCCGTGTACTGAGGACAGCTGTCGAAAAAGGACCTGGGGTCGAATGGACCCCGCTTATGCAGCAGTGCGGTGAAAGTGGAAACATTTTTGTTGTTGTGAAATTTGGTGTTTTATTACTACATGTAAGTGAGTTACGATAGAAAATGCTCGTAGATATTTTTTATTTTGCGCTACTATGATAAACTATGTATTTAGAATGCCGATCATAAAACTGAAAGCAACTGTCCGATATGCAGGAGGGCTATGTGCAACGGGCACCGAATGTACTTATGCGTTAATTGCGGTAAATGTGAATGATAATAAATCATTGAAGTAAAAAAAATTCGGAAATTGGACGTTTTCAACAATTCATCTGCCGAAAGAGTCGATTTTTTCCATTTTCTCACTATCCCGAAAATGCTCAAATTCAAACCTCCGAATAAATATACTTTTCGGAAAGACGGTCGATACTGTATTTTTTTCCTATCTACAAACCTTCCTCTTTAAAAACCTCAAAGGTCTTTTTTATATTTTGAAGAAACAAATTTTTTATCTAAAAAGATTACAATGTTATACGTATTTTTTCAACGCATCTCCCACTTTGAACGGATGTTTGGGAACCTAATTTTTGTTTTTCTTAAAAAATAAATGTTGGGTCATAAAATCAGAATCATTGACTACAAACGTCTCTACAAAAAAAAAAACGAAACGTCTCTTTAAAAAAAATACATATTTACCAAAATACAGCGATCCGAAAACCATCTGGGGTCGGATCGACCCCGTATGCAGTCAGAGGTTCGTGGCGGAAGTGTGCAGTCGAAGGGTTGATGATCGCAAACTCATGGAAAGTATACGGAAATTACTATGAACAAGTCAAATAAATGATCCCATGTCACATGATCACACGACAAAATATCACGGACTAAATATCACCACGACAAAATATCACCACGACAAAATATCACCACGACAAAATATCACCACGACAAAATATCACCACGACAAAATATCACCACGATAAAATATCACCACGACAAAATATCACTACGACAAAATATCACCACGACAAAATATCACCACGACAAAATATCACCACGACAAAATATCACCACGACAAAATATCACCACGACAAAATATCACCACGACAAAATATCACCACGACAAAATATCACGACGACAAAATATCACCACGACAAAATATCACCACGACAAAATATCACCACGACAAAATATCACCACGACAAAATATCACCACGACAAAACAAACCCAAACAAACAAACCCACTCTCGCGTGGGTGTTTGGGTGGGCGTCGTGATGTTTTGTCATGGTGATAATTTGTCCGTGTATTTTGGCGTGTGATATTATGACATGCTACCGAATAAATGTGACAAAGTCTCGTACAGAGGTCACTTCAAATAGGAAAATCAAGTGGCAGCATCCGAAGAAAAAGCCAATGATGTAAATACGATCATTTTGACACATCAAATGGAACAACCGAAAAGCTGGAATCAGTCCTGGATTTACCAATCAGCCGTATAGGCAGCTGCCTATGGGCGGCAGACTTTAGAGGGGGGCGGATTTTCGAGGCACCCAAAAAGGCCTCGGTAAATACTAGCAATTGAGATAGGAGGGGCGACATAAAGTCAAGTGGCCTATACTTTTAAAAAAGTATAAATCCAGCACTGGCTGGAATAAGAATTCCTTGGTACACGAATATATCAATCAAAATTGCGTGCGAGCAGTCTGGAAAGCGAAGGACACGAATAGCTGCAGAAATTGCCTCATTAAGACTGAGGTTGACATGGATACGTGATGTTGGTGGAAATCGAATGATTCGGCTGATAAGCTAGGAAAGCCAATTTCTCAATCGCTTCGATCACCCAGTACAAGAATTCCTCGCCTGGTTTACCTTCTCGTTCATCCCTCATTTATTTGCCCGTCTGGAATCGCATGCTCCAATGAGTCTTGTGGCAAACTAATCCAAGTTTTCGACTAGTTTCGAGCAGCCCAACTTGCCACCGCACAATGGGAGCTGGCACTGGTCTTACGTGTGACTATTGGGTGAGGGTAAAGCGTTGTTAGGTTTTGATCTCGAATCCTCAGATGTTGGGCTTTCTCACTTCCAACTTCGA
This sequence comes from Ophion obscuratus, assembly GCA_964007375.1. Taxonomy (NCBI): domain Eukaryota; kingdom Metazoa; phylum Arthropoda; class Insecta; order Hymenoptera; family Ichneumonidae; genus Ophion; species Ophion obscuratus. Next base: position 19,260,226 of record OZ023313.1, read on the forward strand.
ATTCCAAGGACCTCCTTTTGAATTGGCCTCGACGGTGGTCTTCTTAAGGGTTACTCCGACCGTACCGGGAGATCGTGAAGTGTAATTCAAAGATCGAAGAATGCTAGGTTTTCACTATCGTTGTTTCTCCCCTCACCACCTGCCGATCCTACAGCTGGGATTTTTTCAACCACCTTGTAAACTCGATGGACCCGGAAGTTGTAGGAGTTCTTATGAAAGCGAATTCAACTCGCTGCGAATCGATTCCACTTGGCGCCGAAACGAGAACTTTGAAAGTGGAATCAAAACATTTGACAACCCAATGAACTGTGAGATAGAATGGAGCACATGATGGGATACAAGTGTGTTGGAAATGATGAGAGTGCGAAAAGGCCAAATTCAAATCCCAAGTTAATGTGTACGTTTGCTTTGAATTCCAGCTAATTGCTTTTTGAGCAGTTTCCCAAATTAAATACGGTAACAAATACCAGCATAAGCCGTTTTAGCGGGTAAATGGTTTTCCTACATTCGTAACACGTGGTCTACGTGGAAGAGCAAGTTACGAAAATGACTTACTCAAAGAGTTTTATCGTTTATGCGAAAGAAGTACACGGTTAAGCCGACGAGTCCCGAGCCTTGGTGTATTTAAAGATCTTTATTCATAAATAGGGGCTTATACCGAAGTTCCAGAGAGTCTTATTCATAATCGTAACAAAAGGAGCAGCCGGCACATTTCATCAGGGACGAGTTTTAACGTTATAATTTTTCCCTCTCGACTCGAACAATTAGTAAAATTAATGTAAATATGCGCGCATAAACCTGGCGTTTGTGGCTTTCGGTACGCCCCCTTTAGGATCCAGCTCTCGTGGGTAATAAAAATGGAGGAAATGAAGAGTTCAGTTTTGGTTTTGTAGCGTATATGCCATGCCTCCCCCGGGCTTACCTCGTTTCCTCTCGAGCGGTGGTAAATTAACAAAGCTGGGGTGACGTGGAACTTGAGTGGGGTAAGGGTTGATTTCTAGAGTACGCGAATGAAGGAGACGATGAAAAGCTTGGCTGTAATAGCAATCGAGGTGGGGAGTGTGGAAAATCGATTTTCTGCGTATCTGCGATACGTGCATTGCATTGCTTAACCGTCTCCAATGTTGGAATGGGGAAATTACTCACATTCCCCACAGTGTCGAAGTACATCGTGCCCTATAGCATCCACTTCGCGTCTGCCAACTATCTCATAAATTGTAATGTAAATTACAGCTGAAAGATACAATATACGTAATACAGATCAAATCGCTTATCCAATTTTTTTTTCTTTTACGTTTCCAAATTTTTGGATTTTCGAAATAGAAAAAAAATTAGAAAACGCTTGGACATCCCGGAAAGTGGAACGGCCGGGCTGAATCCGGTGACACTGGATCCCTTTGAAGGGAGAAGATTTTAAAGAATTGTATTCTCGAGAATGATTTTCAAGACAGTATCATGGAGAAATCGGTTAGGAAAAAACAAACCCTACCCATTAAAAACTTACACATTGATTCCTCGTCAGTTTATTTTGCGCACGAAACTTCTTTAATGAGGAAGCCACCATGGAAAAAGCTTCGGGAGCGCAATGAACACCGAGCAATGTGCTGACTATGATTGCAGTGACGTGTATCAATTACGCTCCAAATTACGGAATTCCGCGATCTATCTATCGAGGTTTATATTCAAATTCTAGTTTACAGCACTGTATTACTTTATTGCTCGTAGTCTCTATACTTTTAAGGGATAAATATTTATGTGTTAATGTGAATGTAGTCGAGAAAAAATGTGCTGACTTTTATGATTTTTTTCAAAGAAACGATTTCTTCCTCATTTATTAGACTTAGGGTTTATTTTATTACTACTTTTGGCTGTTACATGGTATTTTATTTTTACCGATTTTTTTTAATCGCGGAGGTATGGCACGGTTTTCTAAACTGCATTTTCAAAACTGGCGTGACGTTTAGCTAGAAAACTAATCGACTGATTCCAATGAAATTCGTTATGAATATTTCTAACCTTATAATCTAAAACATGAGTTCTTCAATGTTTTTGAAAGTTTAAAAAAAAGTATTTTTTATTGCAAAATGTAACTATGTTTTGGAAAGTTCAATCTTTTTGTTTCAGAGTGTGCCATTTTATCGATTTTCAACATTTCGCATTTTTCCTTCGTTCATATTCTGCGTATGAGTGTTAATTAAGGCCTTAGGCCACAGTCACGGGTGTAAAATCATGTGCGAATTTAACAATTTTTTTCGTATGAGAAAGGGATTCATTCATAAAATTAATTACACATCTGTTTAGTATGAACATCAAGCTGTGAGAAAATGTATATTTTTTTTCGATGTAAAAAATGGCCGACTACTCGAAACTTCTCGAAACAGCTTTTTTCCAATTGGCGTGAAAAATAACTTCAACAATTTTCACTCGATTTACTTTAAATTTAAAAGTTATGTTTCTAATTGCATTTCACAGAGAAGTACGTACGGAATTACTGATGAATCGAAAACTTTTCATTTTATGAGCAGTTTATGACCAGTTGTAACGAAATTTTTCACTGAAAATTAATTTCTTAAGTTCAAATACCTACAACTTTTGAATAAAACAATATTTTTTTTAAATTCCGTACGTACTTGTTTTGTGTTCTAGGTGAAAAATTGTAGATGCTAAATGTCACGCGGCGGAGCGCCTAAAAAAAGATAACAAAAGAAAATATTAGTAGTCGGCCATTTTGTACGTCGAAAAAAATATATATATATTTTTTCTAACAGCTTGATATTTATACTAAATAGATGAGTAATTAATTTTATGAGCGAATCACTTTTTCATAAGAAAAAAAATTGTTAAATTCGCACATGAATTTATACCCGGTACTGTGGCCTAAAGCCTTAAAGAAAAACCTTCGTTGGTTTTTTTCAAATGATTCCCGCCGACGCTACATGCCACGCCGTTTGAAAACATCCGCCGCAACTCGTTTAAAAGACCGTGCCATACCTCCGCCATTTTTAAAGATGAATAAATTTAAAAAATACCATTCAACATATAAAACTAATAATAAAACATACTTTAAGACTCAAAAATGATGAAGAAATCTGTCCTTGTAAAAGAAAAAGAAAAATCAGCAATTTTTTTCCTCGCGTAAAGGTATTTCCCCCCTTTATAATTCGAGGATCTCGAGATCTTGAAAACTGGCAGGTACTGCGCTAACACGTGTGCATAACGTTTTGTTCCAGCCGCGGCAACGTACGCAACAGTTCATAATTAAATAATAAATATTCATAATTACGAAAGTTCGTCGGTCCTCGCGAGGATATCGCAGGGTTTATATGTTACGCGTGTATTCGTCGAGTGCTCGGAGTCAGAAGGGCATACCCTGCATAATGGAATATATGCAAAAGGATGTAGAATACGACTGTTGACTTTGAGGGCTGAGTACAACGGTGCCCACACTAAAGAGGACGAAGTTATTCGTCCAAAACTTTCTACATTGTAGAGGCAATGTTATCATCCACGTGACGATTGGCCACGTTTCTCGAGGATTCGAGAGAACCGGAGAATTAGTGAAGGACCTGAATGTGAGCTTTCCTCAACAGTGAGACAGCTCAGCTAACAGCGGAACTTTGTCCACGATCACGCAAATTATTTTGAGGCTTGTGAACGAGGTGTGAAGGTCTCCATGTCTAAGTATCTACGGCTAACTTGCCACGAGATCAACTATTCATTTCACATAAATATATGCAACGAAGACAGATCTACAGGGTGTTAGGAAGGTCGATGAAAAGCCTTAAGGGGGTGATAGGTCACCTCGTTAAGAACATATCTAAAATTAGGTACTAACTCGTTCATAATGTTCAAAAAGACAATCATTGGTAACTAAAAACTAATTTGCGTCTCAGCTCAATGTGTATTCAATCGACAAACACCGATACAATCATCTGTATCCACACAACTGACTGAATGGGACATGTTGAATAATTCAAAACTTGTCGAAAAATAAAAATACCTCTTATGTTAATGCTATTTAAAAAAAAGAACGCTAACATAAAAGGTAAAAGAGTACCTAATTTTGAGAAATTTTTCCAAAAATCATACTTACCATGATAACTTAAAATCCTTAGACTTTGGACCAAGGTAACCTAGGTTAGATATGTTCCTAATTAGGTGACCTATCACCCCCTTAAGGCTTTCCTAACACCCTGTATACGTGCTCGTAGCATACACATGAGAAATGTAAATGATACTGCGCTTGCTGAACGCGTTGCTTCTTGAGGGGTGTACTCACTTTAGACGCTTAAAAATGTTATTTTCATTAACTTTTTTTATAGGTTTATATTATAGATATTGATGTAAAAGTTGTTACACTTAATAAATCCACTTTCGAAATATATTTAAAAAATGTTTTTTTAATGTATTTATGTAATCCAAACAAACTTCAAACGCGTTTTTCTCGAAACAACGTTTTTCGACGGCTTGTTGATAAAATCTTCGAAACTACTTTACCGATTCTTATGAAATTTTAACTACATATTCTTTACAAATATAGCTATAGCGCATGTCGAGGTTTTTTTAAATTTCGATGTTACTTTTTTTGCCAAAAAACAGTGAAAAAACATGGATATTTGTTTTTTTTTTCGAAAATGACCGCCATTTTGTTATTTTGACATATCTCAAAAATCGTATGATATGTGCGATAGCCATTAACATACTGAATCCAAAAACGGTTGATTTTTTTTTCGGATGATCCATCTCCAAGATTTCATCAACAGCGCAGACCTACAATTTTTTTAGAACATTTTTTAACTACCATTTTCGTCTATAAATAGTGACTTAAATAAATAATTTTTGAAGGATACTTTTTTAACTACCATTTTCGTCTATTTTTTCGTCTTAAATAAATGTTTGTCTTAAATAAATTATTTTTTTTATATATATTTCGAAAGCGTATTTATTAAGTGTAACAACTTTGATATCAATATCTAACAACTTTTATATCAAATATAAACCTATCAAACAAATTCATAAAATAGACTTTTTAGCGTCCAAAGAGAGAAGACCCCTTAATTGACAAATATCTACCCTGCTCATAAGTATAGATCCCAACATTGGAACCACGCAAATGCATTGTTTCGCCAGCGTAATATCCCTACTCGCTTACCACAGGCGGATATGCAATTGTTCAGTAGACTGCTACCTACATTCTATTATTGCCCCCTCATAAATTCATTGCAGCATTAAGCCGACGGCAATTAAACAGTGAGATCACAATAGCACCAATTTGGTGGCGATACATGGAACGCGAAAAATATTAAAAATACGATGTATCTCCCATCGATATTAAAATCATCGGATTATTCGAATTGTACTGTTAAATTAACAATTTCTCCATACAACTACCGCCTGCAAGTAATTATAGTCTTAATTGCAAATTATTTTTGCGGCAAATCATTTTAACCAAGTTAGACAGTGGTGGCGAAGACGAAAGACTGATGAAAGTTCTTTCTTCTTGGTATTGTGGCTTCAATGGAGTTGCAGAACTTTTTTCCAAGCATATCCTCGAAGCTCGACGATAACCCAAGCTTAAGGGGGGAGACACCTTCAGCCGGGGAAAAAATTGCTGATTTTCATGATCTTTTTTAACGAAAAGATTTCTTCGTCATTTTTTAGACGTAGGATATGTTTATTGCTACTTTTGGCGGTTACATGGCATTTTTTATTTTGTTTTATTAATATTTAAAAATGGTAGAGCTATGGCTCGGCCTTTCAAACGGGTTCCGGCGGATGTTTTCAGACAGCATGACATGTACCGTCAGCGGGATTGATCCGAAAAAACCAACGAAGATTTTTCTTTTACAAACGCTTATATACACTTTGAAACAGCAGATTAAATTTTCCGAGATGAATGGCTACATTTTACGATAAAAAAATACGTTTTTTTTTAAATTTTCTAAAACATTTAGGGTCATATTTTAGACAATAAGGTTTGAAAGATTTATACCCAGTTTCATCAGAATCGGTCGACTCGTTTTTTAGCGTTACGTCACGCCAGTTTTGAAAATGCAGTTTAAAAGACCCTGCCATACCACAGCCATTTTGAAAGATTGATAAAAAAACATGTTTAACCCTGGACGAGCCAAAAGTAGTAATAAGGGATACCCTAAGTCTCAAAAATGGTGAAGGAATCTTTCGGTTAAAAAAATCATAAAAATCAGCGTTTTTCTCACCTGAAGCTACTCTTCTACTTAATGAAATGACAACTTTGCAGTCTAATTTCGGCCCAGACTAATTTGCCGGATAATCTGTATGAAAATCTACGTCTCAATCCTCGAGGAGGAGGTTGTTCTTTTACAATGAACGAGAAAAGGAAAACTCTTGGCGTAACTCAAGAATAATTTGTTTATTTCAAGAAACACCCAATCCCCAAAATAAGACTCGCCATCTTGGCAAGTTAAAACGGGCGAACTATATTTGAAATGTTCCTGAGAAAATGCTCGCTCAATTCCAGGTATTCTGACAGCTGGATATGAGTTTGACTGACAAGGAACATCCCTCAGGTGACACCCTTCGATTTTGTTGAAATTTGGATATGTTATAAAGCACCGAAAAGTGAGCGACACGTATTTTTTTTATCGGCGGAAAATGGTTTTAAGGGGTGAAACCACCCCTTAATATAGGGGTGGTTCACCCCTTAAAATAGGGGTGGTTCACCCCTTAATTTTTTTTGCAATGTCACTGTAGTGGGTTTTTCGTTGCTTCGAATTAGAATTTTCGTTTTTGTTTCTTTAAAATCGGTGGACTTAAAGACTGTTATATTGCCCCTAGAGATGCCTTTTTGAGGGGTGGTTTCACCCCTTGAAACCGTTTTTCCGCGGATAAAAAAATACGTATCGCTTACTTTTCGGTGCTTTATAACATATCCAAATTTCAACAAAATCGAAGAGTGTCACCTGAGGGATGTTCCTTGAGAGGGCTGCTTAATCGGATTAATTTGTCGCCATAATGTATCCCTTGTCGAAATTCCCATTGGTCCCCCCGCTCTCTCTCTCTCTCTCTCTCGCCCCCTCCCTCCTGCTCTCTGCCCTTCTTCCCTTCCTCTCACTCTCGCCATGTCTCCCTATCTCCTTCGTCATCTTACACTACACTTCCAATGGCTCTCTTCACTCGTTCGTGACTAATTATTGCTTTTCAATCTTGCGAGGGCCCTCGCAAAAGCAGCTTACACTACCTTTTAACGGTATTAGAACGGTAATTTAGTGCCTGACTAATCGAATCCTACGGATAGCTGGGCAAATTGCGACGAGAAGGATTCGACTCGCTCGTGTCTTTGGCATTTCCCTTATCGGGCTTCACGCTCATCTTGACATCGCCTTTATCAGGTCCCAACCTTTTCCAAATTAATACGAAAGAAGTGGAGAACACTCGGCTGTCTGAGGCAATTGCTCCGAAGTTAATAACATATCGTTGTTCGCGATCAGATACGTTGAACATGATTATGGAAGCAGATGTACTCATAGACGCACACATCTCAATTTGTAGCCACATGCCAAAACGTTTCGTTCAGTTAAGATCTTTCATAACCCCTTCGTTTGCAGAGAGAATTCGACAAAAAGTGCTCGAAATGGCAGGAAAATTTGTTTACCCTGAAAACTTGCACTCTCGCGTTTCTGAGGGTGCTGATTACGAATCTGAACTCAAAATTCAGGAATTCACAATGACGAACAAATATGGCGAATGGAAATACAAATAATACAGATTTATTTAGATGAAACTCGGTACTCACAGATTGTGTAGGTCACTGTTTGTGAATTTGAACATAAAATTTGCAAATTCAGGTTGCGGATACAATAGCAGGCTGTATGAAGTGGAAAAAATATTTTGCACACTAGTAAGTGTTAATAATGATTTTCAAACTGGAGTAAAATGTTCAATTTCGGTCCGCCATTTTGAATTTTCAAATTTAATGTGCAGATTCGTAATAAGCGATCTCAAAAATCCAGGAGTACTAATTTTCATCTAAACCGAGTGAAGTTTTTTATTTTTGTCCGCCATATTGGGGCCGGCATTTTGAATTTCGAAATTTTGACTTTAAATTCGGATTCAGCGAGCCCAAAAACCCCCGAGTGAGGCTCCGATTTCAAATCAGAGCAAGTTAAATAGGGAAATTAAGGTTGACGCACTATTGCGTCAATGCCACACAGGGCACGAAATTATTTGGCGCTCTATTGCGTCAATGTCAACGAAGGGGTTAAGGCGGAAGCCTGAATTTTTTAGAAGGGAAAAAACAAGTGAGCCCAGTAAACCAATAAAATGTTCAATTGTCGTATCTTATTATTCTGAGTGAATTAAGAAAAAGCTGAAAAATCGAAAAATTATAACTTTTCTCACGTTTAAAAAAAACACTTTAACGTGGTATAAAAATTATTTTAAAATACTTTTCCAAAGCCTTTTTAATTCACATGAGAGAGATTTTCATACTGAAGAAAATCAACTTTGGTTTGATTCAACAGGGCGTTTAGTTTTTCTGCCATCACGCTTGCCAATTTGGAAAAATCGTGAAAATGAAAACTGGAGAAAACGCGCTTCAAAGTTTTCAATAGGAGGAAATATGAATATCAAATATCAATGGCTTCTCTGCTTTTAACCTTATATTTGTATAATTTAGCCTCTTCGAAAATATTTACAATCGGCCTCTGTAACTTTGTAAATATATACTTGGATTGTTTATCTATCGATTTAAGCAATGAAAAAAAAAAAACATTTTTCGGACCTGCTAATTCGGGCTCCGGCCTTAAGGGGTTATGCCTAGTTGTAAAAATTAAAAAATTACCTTTTAAACCAATATATTTTGACAGTATATCACCTTATAAATGTTCCCTGACAATTTCAAGGTATCAGATCAAAATTGACATTGATCAAAGTGACATGATTAACGTTGACGGCCGTCGGAACGCTCGGAGCGTCGTTCGAAACTTTCAACGCTTTTTTCTCGACAGTACGTTTTCAAAGTCGTTGAATAAAATATCTCAAAAACTACTGTATCAATATTTCTGAATTTTTTAGAGCTTTTTTTATATGTAAAAATATAGTATTTGATCGAAGAGTTTTTCCGATGCATACTTTCGATTTGATGAACGAAAAATGTCCGTTTTTCCGCAAAAATCAAGACTCTGAACACGTGCCATTTTTTTTTAATTGGATTTTTCGAAAATTTCTTCGATTAATCATAGTATGGTAACGAAGTCTGTTTAATTTTTCTATATTCGATAATCTAATTCAGAACGTTATTGCTCACCGCAAATGACGTTTTTGAGAGGTTCTTCGCGGACATTGGCTGCAATCGATTATAATTAAGTCACATCACAGTGTGACCACCCAAAAGATAGACGATTTTCGTGATTTTTTTAGGTAAATAGGATAAGCTAATCAATCTAATTTTTTTTCCAATTGAAGCAACGATCAAGAATACAAATCGATTTCTTTTTCATTTCTTCATTCATTGTTAAACATTGTTTTTATTTGCGAAAAATTGCGTGGAAAAAAATAGTATCCCATGGTCGTCAAGATTGCGACTGCAAATTTTATCTAAAACAAAAATTTCAAAATGATTATTAATCTGCAGGAAAGCCACTATGTTCCTATGGAGATTTTTTTAGTGAAATTTGAAAAAAAATGGCGGTGATTCGATCAAAAAGTATCAAATTTAGCCTATTTTCGACAGTTTTTGTAAAAAAAAATAGGAAAATTAAAAAAGCTTCCATAGCAACATAAGGAATGACGTGAAGAATGTTTTTTTTAAATTTCAAACGGATAGCTTGAAAACTCTTCCTTTGAGAGTGACCACCGTTTTGAAAAACATCATTCCGAGAAAAACGCGTTTAAAGTTCGGAGTGCGGGATCTGACGCTCCAATCACTTTTTTTCTAAGAAAGGCCGAAATAAGACCGAAATAATTCGAATTTCGATCCAAAAATTGGACAAAACGTTTATAACTGTGTATACTATAGGATAATGCAAAAAAATCGATTTTTTGACAATTTTACACTGTGATGATCCCTTAAATAATTTTTCACCGAAAAAAGTACAGTGTTGGAACCTTGATGATAACTACACTGATCCGGTATCGCGACATTTGTCTTAATTTCTTTCTGGCCAGCCTCCGAATCTCATAACCGTTTAAAATAAAAGTGCAAGAGCTCTACTGATCCTTTTTTTCACAATTTATCTGTAGAATTGATATCAGAATATCATCAATTACCAGCAGAAAAAAGTAGCTGTATTTGTAAGTCGACGCCTAAGAGGTTTGACATCATTTTTGGTAGTATTAAGGGAAGACACCACTGTGACGGGTCAAAAAAGGTCGCTTTTCCCATTTTTTTGTGTCGACTAGATAATTTGTTTACGATTTGGCAGAAGGGTATGTTGTTAAGGGGCTATACCAGGGTGAACGCTGAAAATTTGGGTGATTTTCGGGATTTTTTTTTAAGAAAAGAACTCAATTAAATGTTTCGGAAAATTAAGAATATATTTGGCTATATTCGACCTATATTACATGATTTTTCCATATAAAAATATTGAGATCCAAGCACTGCCTTCGGAGGCGCCAAAAAAAAAGTTCCTCCACTGCTGACATGATTCCGGCCGATTGAGTAGCTGAAATCGAAAAAGGGAAAAATGTCGTTAAGCCGAAAGGTATTTCCTGTACAATGACGTAGGAATTTCGAAAAATATCAAAATCAAACCAAATGCCGTAGTTGTGAAAAAAAGTCTGTTTTTCGGTTTTTCGGAAGTTCGGATAATTGCTCTTTGATTTACAATGTCAGTAAATTTAAAAAATATAATTTCGAGATAAACGCATTTAAAGATTAGCTATCGATTCTTGCAAGATAAAATTATATTTACCATAAAAACTGCTAATCAGCTATACCTGGCCCATACAATGGACCCTCCTCTTCCTCGAATAATGCCTGCTGAGAGGCTGAAGCTTTTCAGACTGGTATAGCCCCTTAAGCATACACTGAACTTATGACGAGTACATTTTTATTTTAAAAAAATAGTAATTAACAACGCTATTGAGCTACAATAGAGCCTCGGTATACAAAATGTGGTCCAACGGCCGGATCAATATCTTGACAATGGTGAGTCTGAAAGATAAAAATAAAAAAGTTTCATAATCTATATAAATTTAGTTCTCGTTGGACGTAGCCATTTTTTCGAAAAAAAAAAAGAATTCATAAAAGGGCGGGTGTTCGAAAAAAAGAATGTACTTTCGGCGAAATTGTTACTTACTTTCGGGGGCTTAAAGAATCCTTCATTAATAGAAAACAGCTACGTACGACGATACCAACTGCAATTACGAAAATTTTGGTTATTTATATTTGAAAACCGGACAATTATGGCTGGAGTTATGATTCCGGCCGGGTTGAGAAAAGTTGTTTCGAAAAAAAAGCGATTAACCAAATCATCTGTAACTTGGTTAATTTTCAATATTGTGACTTGAATTTTTTCACATAATCTTGAATATGTATACTTTGAGAAATCGCGAAAAAATCGATTCTTTTTAGCTGTCACAGTGATATTACACACATGCTCGAATGAATATTACCCCAAATAACGTAGCAAGCAGATGGAACATAAAATATTTTCAGAAAAATCATACTCGCCCGACAAAACTTCATAAATATTGACGTCAGTCCCACCAAGGAGCTTTCTTCGACCACAAACTGATTACTAGATTTATTCTATTTCATGAGCCTTTTACATTGATGAGTCTCTTCAAGTATTGAAGCTCTGGAGAATTCATGTGAATTCAATCGATTTTTGGCAGACTCCGGTACTGCAGCCTCGGAATGTAACGGTGCCAGATCACGGCTGACCATATGGCGACTGAAGCCCAACATGACCTGGTTCAACCAGCATTGCCATTTGCCCCAGTCCGCAAAGTGGAGCTCAACTTCCTCCCTCGTTCTCCTCGCGCCACTGCGTGAAACGACTTCGGCAAAGTTACAAACTGCAGATTGCCTCGGCCTGTCCAATTCTCCTTCTCGTTTAATTGCGACACTGCGGTAGTGTGTAATACAAAAAGAAAACTCGACATAACGCGGCATTTTCGTAGGCCGCAAAACTATTGCAGAATTTTAAAAGTCGCTTAAAACCCTCGCGAGAGAAAAAATGAAGCAGAAATGTAAAATGCGTACTTTTGAAGTATGCATAAGCGACTACTTAAATGAAACTTGGGCTTGGTACGTTTAAGGAGGGCTTTGGCCAAGGAAAACATTTTCTGAACTTCATGATTGTTTTTTTCAAGGAAAGATTACTTGGACATTTATGAGACTCAGGGTATGTTGTATTACTACTTTTAGTTGTTAAATGGTATTTTTTTATTCGCTTTAAAAATGGTGGAGGTATGGCACGGTCTTTTAAACTGCATTTTCAAAACTGGCGTGACGTTTAGCTGAGAAACTAATCGACCGGTTCTGATGAAATTTGGTATAAATCTTTCTAACCTTATTGTCTAAAACACGACCCTAAATGTTTTGGAACATTTTTTAAAAAGTACTTTTTATTGCAAAATCTATCCATTTTTTGGAAAATTCAATGTTTTTTTTTCAAAACGTATCATTTAATCGATTTTCAACATTTTACATTTTTTCTTGGTTCATATTCTGCGTATCGGTGTTAATGTAATACAAATATATGTTGGGGTTTTTTCAGATTAATCTCTTCGACGTTACGTGTCACGCCGTCTAACATTTGCTACAACCCGTTTAAAAGGACGTGCCATACTTCCGCCATTTTTAAAGATTCGTTTCAAAAATAGCACCCTACAGCCAAAAGTAGTAATAAAACATACCCTAAGTCTCAAAAATGGTGAATTTTTTTTTAAATTAAATAAATAATGAAAATCTTCAATTTTTTCCTCGCCTAAAGGAATCTCCCCCTTAAAATATGGAATTATCTTTAAGATGATCTGTCAATATAGAAAAGCAATCTTGAAAGCCACAAATGATGCAATTTTCCGTGCAGGACAAGAGTTGTCCTAACTGTAAAAAAGATTACGTCAACAATCGTGGATGATTCGAAAGCTGGAACGGCGAAGAAGAACTGCTGGAGCTTTTTCCTTCAAGAGATTCTCCTGTGAGAATAGAATTCTCTATTTCTGAATCGAAACCATCAAAGTGCTTCGACTTTATTTATGAGTGCCAACTGTGCTCGTCCCTCCGACAGATATCCTCATCTTCACTGGACATCTCAAGGATGCCTTGAGGAGAGCCCGTCGATCACTTGATCTAGTTCGCAAGCACGAGCCGGACAAAACTCGCTCGATTACGAGCTGAAGGAACATGGATTGCCTGCGACGAGGAGAGACCAGATAAAAATGTTCTGGATCTACAGTGGGCAGAAACATTCCTAACTTTTTTGAGAAAATAAAATATTAGAAAAGGAATATCAAAAAGATAAAATTAATGATATTTTTCAACGGAATGAAAAATCAAATGTACGCGCAATTTTTGTTTATGCTTCGAATTAATGTACAGTCCGACTACGGTGATTTCATTTTTGTCATTCAATATTCCATTGCACTGGATTTCAGGTTTTTTAAATTCGTGATTGTTTTAAGTAGTCAAATGAATGAATGTCACGAGAATTCGGATAAAAATAGTTTTTCCGAAAGCCAATACGCTTTATTGGGAGCATTTGTAAAAGAGAAACTATTTTTTATTTCAGAAATAAAGTATTTTGCCACAATTTTTCACAGCATCAGTAATAATAGTCATTATGGTGGTGCAAAAGACATTAAACAAATAAAAATATATACACAATAGGCAGGAATCGATTTATTTTAACATGATCAAAACAATCATGAACTAAAATAAAGCTCAAATGCGGTCGATAAAAAAATCTAACTGGAAAAAGTAAATAAATGCATTCGAGTAGTGTAATGGGGCCGATTCTAAACCAAAATTCCTACTACCGACATTTACCGACATAGTTGAGAAACGAACCAAAAAATGGTTGATTTCTGAGTTATCGGCGGATGGTCAGGTAGGGTTTTGATTTAGAATTGGCCCCATGATCGACTGCCGATGTTTCTACTTACCGACCAATGGTAGGTCTCCACTGCTTGCCGACCGATGGTAGGGCTCTCCTGCTTACCGACCAATGGTAGGGGTCACCTGCTTACCGACCGATGGTGGAAAGTCCCCCTTCGCCTTGAATAGAATTCGGCGCTAGGGGGGAGGGGGGGGGGGTAAACACGGGGCACACGTCCGACTCCTAGCGAGGCCGCGCAACGACTGACAAAGAGTCGAAGTGCTTTGTAGTAAAAGGGAGTTCCCCTCCCCTCCCGCGGGGAGAGGGGGGGGGGGCGGTGGGAGGAAGAGTGGAGGGTCCGATTTCTCAGAAATTGTTTTAAACATTTGTGGGTGGTGAGTCATCGGGCGCTTGCCGTGGCTTGACAAAGCCCCCCCCCCCTCCCCCACCTCTTGCTGAGATGCGATAGTTTTGTTTATCGACGGGTTGAAACCAGCGTATTGAGGTGTCGAATGATTATTTTTTCCGAGAATTTATCATCGGCACCGGTGACATTTGATAGCGTCAATATGGCGGCGGGATTTCGTCAGATTTCTACGAGTTATATTTTTTAAACATTTTGTGGGGGGAGGGGTGAGTCACGGCACGAAAAATCTCCTCACCGACAAACGTCATTGGTCGAGGATTCAGAGTGGAGGGGGAATAGTGGAGGGGGTAAGTATATAATCTCGTGAAGACAGCTTCGAACGATCAGACGACAAGTGAAACATGGACGCGATCAATAAGATTGGCAAATACGCAGATTTTCTTCCGGCGAAGAAATTGAACGAGTTGACCCCCGAGTCGGAGTATCCCATCACCAATATACGGGAAGTGAACACGAAATTTGGCAAAAAGTTCGTGATTGACATTCGCAACGAGTTTACCGTATTTCTACCGGCGAGGATCAGCAAGGTACTTGAAACGAATCCGGCGACGTTCCAGACGATGTTGGCGTCAGCGTACAACGGAGATCTATGCATGGTCTACATCGGTGGAAAGTTCAATAGCATGGAATTCAAAAACCTGGCAGACGAACCTCGCGAATGCAGTGCGCGGTAAGGAGGAAGGCGACTAATGTCGATTGACTGCTCAAGTGAATTGCAAGTGAAAAAATGCTGTTTTTTTTTGTTCTCCAGAAACCCCGAGTCGCCATGAGGTCTCGGAAAAAAAACACATCACAAAGGCTCGATGTTGGCGGAGGTGCTCAGCCTGAAATCCTCAGGCTAACCTCGCGGCAGCGAATCCATGGCAAAAGATTGTGTTTCGGATCACCAAGGCGCTCCAGGTTGACATCAGCGCTTAGATGAGATCTGGTGCGGAGGAATCCACGAACCTTGCCATCACAGTATTAAGAACATTTTCTGTGTGTGTGTGTGTGTGTGTGTGTGTGTGTGTGTGTGTGTGTGTGTGTGTGTGTGTGTGTGTGTGTGTGTGCGCATAAATGGGAGAACATTTTGTAAAAAAATTTTTTTGTAAATAAAAAGAAAAATTATGTAATCGACAATAAAATTTTTTATTTCCTCGCATCCTCTTTCAACCATCTCTCCAGACATTTCACATTTTCATAGGCACATTTGAATTTTGGGTGGAGAGTCGCATGGTAGGGACATCCGTTGTTGTTTCTCAGCTCTTTTGTCGCAAGCTTCTCCAACGATGGGCAATCCAGAGTCTCCAGTTCGATGATCTCCGTTGCTAGGTCGGTGAATTTCTTCAACCACAGCGATTTCTCCAATCCCTTGATGTAGACGATTCGAGCGTGTTGTAAAATTGATCGAATGAACATGGGGACGGTGTCGTGTGGAAAGTCGCCGTCGTCCCATCGCAAACCATGGTAATTGCGCTCCAACCACATATTCGTACTCTTGTACTTTCCCGGCAGAGAATCCCAGGCGTGCGGTGGTTCGAAGAGAAACGTCAAGGGCTTGCAGTCAACGCTCGTCACCTCGACAATTGATATTTCCTTCGGGACGAATTTGTTGATCGGTCGCTTGAAGCCTTGCACATCAACGATAAACTCCATGATGACTGAAGGGGGGAACGCGTGATCTCAACTTTATATCAATTTTCTTACCCCGCCACCTATCGGATTGTACTCGACAATACGATCATGGAGAATGAGACAGTATGCGGAAGTATTGGCGGGAATATTGGTCTTTGATTCGAATTCGATGCGTACGTCAACGGGGCCGGACTTGAGAGAATCGTTCTGCTTCGAGCAATCAATGACAATGAGCGGAGCATACTTTATGAAATCCAATTTTTTCAAGCATGGTTCGGGCTCTCTATTGTAGTACGAATATTGAAAGTTTGCATACATTTGATAGAGAAGGGCATATTGGTTCTGAGCAATGTCCAGATTCAAATTCCCATAGGGATAACTTTGCGAATTGAGGTAGAGTTTGACATCGGTGAGGTCACAATGATCGAAATTACACGCATTTGCGCTTTTCTTATTTTTACGATCGGTCTGGAAGGCTAGAATGACATATCGCGGCTTCTCAAGTTGCGTAGATGTCTTCACGGCCCACATGTGTTTTGAGGTTGCGGGGAGCATTGGGTACTCGTACAATTCCCATGAGCGGAAAGTCATGGGTATCGGTGTGTCTTTACCGATAAATTTGAGAAGTTGGATTTTACGCTTATCGGAGAGTGTCACGTATGGTACGAGCCATTCTACTTTTTTCAACGTGAATTTGATGTCATCCTCACCTGTGGCTTGCCATATCGCATTATCATTAGTCTTTGAGCGCAATAGAATCAATTCGTGCTTCGCGTTCACAATGATTTTTTGATAATCTTCGGCGAAACCGAGGATCATACTTAGCGGTATGCATACGTCAAAATTCCCATCGGCATCTGCGACAGCGTGCCCGCTGCGAACATCATACCAGCCAGCATTCTCGAGCTTATAGTTCTTGGATTGACTCACGGATGCGTATCCCTTCATCGAGCTCGTTATGCCCACATTTTTACATCGATCTATTTCCATGGCATTGAGCTCGTATCTCACCTCGTCGAACAAATAGCAAATGCCATTGTTTGCGAAATGTGTATTGGCGGCGATTGTGCCATCGGCTTTGGTGACTCGCCCGCATACGCGTAGCGAACTTTGACTGGGAAGTATGCATATGTCTTGATGCTGAATGGAAATACGTATTTCATCACTGTTATTGAAGGTTGTGGATGCATACGGCTGATGAGCATGAATCTCGTAGTGCGCGATGGAATCATCGAAGATGACGGGGTTTTTGATATCAGTTATTTCCGTCTCCATCTCAAACAGCATACGCACGCAATGCAGATTATATAGTTTTTCATGCGATTTTTCCACGTATTCGTAGACCCAAACTCCGCAAAAACAGCACGTTCTGCGGTGTTAGCGGTGTGCGTGTCCATCGACTACTGGACTCTCTCATCGACGAAGTATTGTTTTTATAAGTGCTCGAGATTCTGTGAAAGACTATACCCATTGCGATTTGATGTGTAATCGTATGGTTATTGTCTCACCGCGAAAGTTCACCAAATCACCATCCTGATCCACTATTCGGAGTTGAATGTTGTCTATCGTCTTGCTCGCGATTGGTAGATAAATGACGTGCGACGGTATTTCGATGATTTTATAGCCTGGTGGTACGGATGGGAAAAACTCGTGGATTGTGTGTACTCTTCGCTCGTTAATATACGCGCCGGCTGTGAGGTTACATTCGACGCGCAAGGCGTTCACTTTGAGAATGGTCACTAGATTATCCGATTGATGCTTTTCACCAGCTCGTAGTCTACGGGGTGCAAATCCTAGCATACGTCCGATAGAATCCTCGGGCGTGAAATATATTTCATAATTGCACTCGATTTCACTGCGCAGCGTATTGTGGTTGAGCCTAATGCGAATGGTAATATTTTGTTTTGCCAGCTCTTTTTCCAAGTATGTCGCAATGTCGGCTAATTCGTAACTTCCAGTAGGTATGGTAAAAACATTCTTGCCAACGTAAAATTTGTTATGTCCAATGTCTATATTTGGAATCGAATTGTAGGTTAGGAGTTCGATGAGTCCGAGGGTATAATTCTTGTGGGGGGCGAGTTCAATGGGGGGAAAGTATTGAGCCTCGAGCACAGACGATGATCCCGATAAGGTCAACGTAAGACTATTGTCCATAATGTCGTTTGACAAACTGACTCGATTTTTCCCTCATCACCCACTTTTATACAGAGAAAATCTCTCTCGTCGCGCTAATTGTCGACAGAGAAACTTGAGACACAAATGACCACACTCGAATGTGTCGTATGTCTGGTACCTCTTGTAATTATAATTCACGCTACTCACACCGAAGTATTGCAAAAGTTCGGCAGGTGGTTGAAGATCGCCGAAACTATCGAAATAATGGACTCTATTGTTGGTTTTTTTGTACGCCACCCAATGTGTGCCAGACCCCATATCCTCATCGAGATTTACAATGGCACATTCGCGTAGCCATGGTCCACCCTTGGGCAATTGATTTCGCATGTAACATCCACGAAAATAGGGGATTTTCATTATTTTGGCGTATTTTAGCAAATCTGCATCGGTGAGTGGTCGGTGAGGTAGCTCTACTTTACGTTTTTTGGCGCGATAAAAAGACCCATTCCCTGTTTGTACGGCTTGAGATGTAAGCCTTTGCCCAATGCTATTGCTTCAATCGTTCGATTGTGACGCTTGTTCTCTTCGAGCTCACGTTTCGCTGCTTGAGCGGCCTTGACCGCTTTGACTATGTTGGCCGCACCACCTGCTAGCGCCCCTGCAGCGCTGAGACCGGCAAAGATGGGTACGAGAAACGGTAGGAAGCCACCGATTTTACGAGGTACGGGCAATATTCGAGGCGTACGCACTTTGCGCGTGCCACTTGTGACCCTCTTGACAGCTGCTCGGGCGCCCTTTAAGGCCGACGCAGCGACTGCGCTTGAATCTTCGCTCTTCACCATGGCTTCTCTCGCTGCATCGATGATTTTCTTCAAGCCGACAATTTTTGCTCCCCCCCTCTTCTTCTTCTTAATTCCCATGCCGAATTTTCTCTTCGCTTTCATGATTCCTGCTACGGCAAGCGCGTTTGTTTTCTCCCCGATACTAGCGTCGCTGGCGCGAACTCGTTGCCAAGCTTTCTCCTGCAATATTTTATCCGCAGAATGTCTAGCTTCGAGGTTTTCACGATTTTTCGAATATGCGATATCGTGCTCCTTGCAAGCTGCATCCAACGCATTTATTCCAGGATCGCCGCGTGCAAGACGTTTAGCTAGCTTTGTGCCGGGTCCGCAATACTGATATCCAGGCAAGTGCAATTCAACGGGAAGTTTGTTGATGATACGATTGAGGAGACCTTTACCGGACTTCTTTCCTCGATGTTTGACCATGATGAAGGTTGACGCTCGACTGAAGCGGCAATAGATATAAAAGCTCGTTTTATACCAAAATTATGTCAGTTGCGACGAAGATGAAGTCCAAGACGTATGGAAAGTTGCCAGTGATAAACTTTGATGAATTTACGCAAATTCGGGGAGAGGGTGGACAAAAGCGTCATGGTGATTTGCTGCCAAATACGATTCGCGCGGTATTCTGCGGTCCGTCAAACTGCGGAGAAACCAACGCGTTGCTCACCCTCGTAATACACCCGAATGGTCTAAGATTCGAAAACGTTTATCTCTATTCAAAGTCGCTGAAACAGCCGAAATATCAGTTACTCGAACAATTTCTCCAGCCCGTGAAGGGTCTCGAATATCATCCATTTAACGAGCATGAACAAGTGGTGCCACCTAGCGACGCACGACCAAACTCCATATTCATCTTTGACGATATAGCGTGTGAGAAACAGGACAACGTGAGAGCCTTTTTCTCCATGGGAAGGCATGAGAATGTGGACTGTTTCTATCTCTCTCAAACATACGCTCGTATTCCTAAGCATCTCGTACGCGATAATACGAATTTCATAGTTCTCTTCAAGCAGGACGACTCGAACCTTAAGCATGTGTACGATGACCATGTCAATACCGATATGTCATACACACAATTCAAAAATATATGTTGCGAATATTGGAATTCCAGCAAGTATGGATTCCTTACAATTGACAAGGATAGTAGTATCAATGAGGGTAGGTATAGACGAGGGTTTGATTCTTTCCTCCGAGTCAATAAATAACGTGCTCTTTGTTGCAATGCATACAGTATTGCTTGTATTGTGAAACTGACAACAGCATGAAGCGTCGACAACTTTTGCAAGAAAAAGATGTGTTGCAGCAAATCGTCAAGGCTAGTGATGCAATTAGACGAAAACATCGAATGATAAAGATGGGTAGAGATAATGCTGATCAGGCGATGCAGGATGTCTTTAAGCCGATAGTCACACCATTGGAAAAGCTCGTTTCTCACAAGACGTCACCATTGAAGGAGGAGGAGGAGGAGGAAATCAAGAATGAAACGGAAGAAAATGAGAGTGAAGTTAAGAATGAGTCACCGGAAGATTCAACTTTCACAGCGGCGTATGAGCGCAAAGATGATGCGTCTGATGACGATGATGATGCCGATGATGATGATGATGATGATTCACCCAGTCGAGTCGATGAATTGATAAAAAAATATCTCGTATTGTTACGTATGGGTAAAAAGAAAAGTCTGGATACGACATACGGTGTGCGAATGCTCGCCAGCACCAAATTAATGATTGGCGATTCTCCGATATTTTTCGAGTCTCCGCATATTCGTGTGGGGGAGAAAAGTTATGCGACAACTGTGGGATTGACGGAGTTCCTATTTAAAAAAGTGCCAAATGTCAGTTTTCTCGAACCGAACGATTTGAAAAATTATGAGAATATCATCATTGACACGAACGCGCATAAAAAATATTACAAACCGGACGGAGCTGTGCGACGTGAAAACACTCACAAATTCAAGATTTATATTTCGAAAATAATTCGAGCACGTACGGGTCGGGGGATGTATAAGAAGGCCAGAAAAAATATGCAATTTGACTATGTTTACTGGGACAATCCAAATGAGCTTGTAGATCGTCTTCGATTACTCCACGCATCTCAAGCGGCAGGCAACTCATCGCATTCCAATGAGATCTTATCGATCATCGAAGAATTGCGCGAGGCTGGCATTATTTATTAAACGATCGTTTTTTTTCCATTCGCATGTTGAACGTTGATGTGTGTGGATCTCCGCGCGCGCGCGCCATGAATGATGACAAAAAACTGACTCTCGTGCGAGAGCTGCATAAGCCTGCACGAAGAAATTATACTCGTCGACACGTTGACATTCGAGGTCTGGATGAAACGTGGCAAGCCGATATCGTAGATATGTCATCGTACGCGAGGCAAAACTCGCAACATAAGTTCCTCCTCACCGTCATCGATATATTCTCCAAATTCGCCTGGGCCATACCGTTGAGAAGCAAGAGCGGTAGAGATACGACGATTGCCATGAAATCTATATTCAATCAGGGTCGCATACCCAAGAACTTGCACGTCGATCGGGGAAAAGAATTTTATAATTCACAATTTGAAGCTCTTATGAAAAGACACAATGTCAACATGTATTCAACGTATAGCAATTTGAAAGCATCAATCTGCGAGCGTTTCAATAGAACGTTGAAAAATAAAATGTGGATGCAATTCAGTCTTCGCGGATCGTACAAATGGATGGATATTCTGGATTCTCTCGTTACCGAATACAACAACACCGTGCATCGAACTATCCGGGAAAAACCGAAAAATATCAATCGCACAAATGAAAGAGAGATTCTCCAACGTATTTTCCGCCAGCGTCGATTATCGGCAAAAAAATCACAAAAGTTCAAAATTGGCGATAATGTGCGAATTAGCAAATTTAAGAATGTATTTGAGAAGGGTTATACGCCCAATTGGACAACGGAAATATTCACGATACGCAGAGTGAAAAGAACGAATCCAACGACGTACAATCTTAAGGACCATCGGAACGAAACCATCGCCGGCTGCTTCTACGAAGAGGAGCTCCAGAAAGTCAAGTATCCCGACATTTACCTCGTTGAGAAGGTGGTGAAGAAGCGTGGAAATCGAATGCTCGTCAAGTGGTTAGGTTTCGACGATACGCACAACAGTTGGATCGACAAAGGAGATTTGTGAAAAAAATGTTTAATTAAAAAATTGTCTTCTTCGAAAAAAATACGTCATTTTTCCCTTCGCATCTCACACAGCGTTATGTAACGGAGTCATGTGAAAAAGTTGTCTCAAATTAAAGATATCTGAGGTTTCGGAGGCACAGCAGACGCGATTCATACCGTCCTCCTTCCACACGCGGAGGGTGTTGTCACGAAGTTCGCGCTTCCGCGCTCTCACATTTTTGGCGGCTGCTATGAACTGATGCTGCCATTGAATCTCTAGGGACTCATTCTGGTCGGGCCCCACGGTCTAGAAACAAAGAGGAGGAATTTTTTTTTTTATACAATATTTTTACTTAAAATTTTTTTATTCAGTGCTTACTTACCAAAATCATATTTATTCCTTCGAATACGATGGAATTACCTCGAATATGAAAAGACATCTGGGGGGGGAAAAGAAAAAAAATGTCAATTTCAAGCCGGAAGATTTTTTTTTTTTTTTTGGTATAGACTTACGGTCGCTGCTGAATAACTCCACAGATAAAGCTTAAGAGAGGTGTTGTCCAGAGTGGCTTGGGAAAATCATTCCTCGTCGAGGTTCCAAAATTCTTCGACTTGTTGCCTTCGCGCCAAATTAGCAAAAGTACACGTTTCGTAGCCTGCAACAGGAAATGCGTATTTCCCAAAAAAATTTTATGCGTTTTTCCCCCAAATTTTTTTTCTCTTTACCAGAGAAAATTCGGCATGGGAATTAAGAAGAAGAAGAGGGGGGGAGCAAAAATTGTCGGCTTGAAGAAAATCATCGATGCAGCGAGAGAAGCCATGGTGAAGAGCGAAGATTCAAGCGCAGTCGCTGCGTCGGCCTTAAAGGGCGCCCGAGCAGCTGTCAAGAGGGTCACAAGTGGCACGCGCAAAGTGCGTACGCCTCGAGTATTGCCCGTACCTCGTAAAATCGGTGGCTTCCTACCGTTTCTCGTACCCATCTTTGCCGGTCTCAGCGCTGCAGGGGCGCTAGCAGGTGGTGCGGCCAACATAGTCAAAGCGGTCAAGGCCGCTCAAGCAGCGAAACGTGAGCTCGAAGAGAACAAGCGTCACAATCGAACGATTGAAGCAATAGCATTGGGCAAAGGCTTACATCTCAAGCCGTACAAACAGGGAATGGGTCTTTTTATCGCGCCAAAAAACGTAAAGTAGAGCTACCTCACCGACCACTCACCGATGCAGATTTGCTAAAATACGCCAAAATAATGAAAATCCCCTATTTTCGTGGATGTTACATGCGAAATCAATTGCCCAAGGGTGGACCATGGCTACGCGAATGTGCCATTGTAAATCTCGATGAGGATATGGGGTCTGGCACACATTGGGTGGCGTACAAAAAAACCAACAATAGAGTCCATTATTTCGATAGTTTCGGCGATCTTCAACCACCTGCCGAACTTTTGCAATACTTCGGTGTGAGTAGCGTGAATTATAATTACAAGAGGTACCAGACATACGACACATTCGAGTGTGGTCATTTGTGTCTCAAGTTTCTCTGTCGACAATTAGCGCGACGAGAGAGATTTTCTCTGTATAAAAGTGGGTGATGAGGGAAAAATCGAGTCAGTTTGTCAAACGACATTATGGACAATAGTCTTACGTTGACCTTATCGGGATCATCGTCTGTGCTCGAGGCTCAATACTTTCCCCCCATTGAACTCGCCCCCCACAAGAATTATACCCTCGGACTCATCGAACTCCTAACCTACAATTCGATTCCAAATATAGACATTGGACATAACAAATTTTACGTTGGCAAGAATGTTTTTACCATACCTACTGGAAGTTACGAATTAGCCGACATTGCGACATACTTGGAAAAAGAGCTGGCAAAACAAAATATTACCATTCGCATTAGGCTCAACCACAATACGCTGCGCAGTGAAATCGAGTGCAATTATGAAATATATTTCACGCCCGAGGATTCTATCGGACGTATGCTAGGATTTGCACCCCGTAGACTACGAGCTGGTGAAAAGCATCAATCGGATAATCTAGTGACCATTCTCAAAGTGAACGCCTTGCGCGTCGAATGTAACCTCACAGCCGGCGCGTATATTAACGAGCGAAGAGTACACACAATCCACGAGTTTTTCCCATCCGTACCACCAGGCTATAAAATCATCGAAATACCGTCGCACGTCATTTATCTACCAATCGCGAGCAAGACGATAGACAACATTCAACTCCGAATAGTGGATCAGGATGGTGATTTGGTGAACTTTCGCGGTGAGACAATAACCATACGATTACACATCAAATCGCAATGGGTATAGTCTTTCACAGAATCTCGAGCACTTATAAAAACAATACTTCGTCGATGAGAGAGTCCAGTAGTCGATGGACACGCACACCGCTAACACCGCAGAACGTGCTGTTTTTGCGGAGTTTGGGTCTACGAATACGTGGAAAAATCGCATGAAAAACTATATAATCTGCATTGCGTGCGTATGCTGTTTGAGATGGAGACGGAAATAACTGATATCAAAAACCCCGTCATCTTCGATGATTCCATCGCGCACTACGAGATTCATGCTCATCAGCCGTATGCATCCACAACCTTCAATAACAGTGATGAAATACGTATTTCCATTCAGCATCAAGACATATGCATACTTCCCAGTCAAAGTTCGCTACGCGTATGCGGGCGAGTCACCAAAGCCGATGGCACAATCGCCGCCAATACACATTTCGCAAACAATGGCATTTGCTATTTGTTCGACGAGGTGAGATACGAGCTCAATGCCATGGAAATAGATCGATGTAAAAATGTGGGCATAACGAGCTCGATGAAGGGATACGCATCCGTGAGTCAATCCAAGAACTATAAGCTCGAGAATGCTGGCTGGTATGATGTTCGCAGCGGGCACGCTGTCGCAGATGCCGATGGGAATTTTGACGTATGCATACCGCTAAGTATGATCCTCGGTTTCGCCGAAGATTATCAAAAAATCATTGTGAACGCGAAGCACGAATTGATTCTATTGCGCTCAAAGACTAATGATAATGCGATATGGCAAGCCACAGGTGAGGATGACATCAAATTCACGTTGAAAAAAGTAGAATGGCTCGTACCATACGTGACACTCTCCGATAAGCGTAAAATCCAACTTCTCAAATTTATCGGTAAAGACACACCGATACCCATGACTTTCCGCTCATGGGAATTGTACGACTACCCAATGCTCCCCGCAATCTCAAAACACATGTGGGCCGTGAAGACATCTACGCAACTTGAGAAGCCGCGATATGTCATTCTAGCCTTCCAGACCGATCGTAAAAATAAGAAAAGCGCAAATGCGTGTAATTTCGATCATTGTGACCTCACCGATGTCAAACTCTACCTCAATTCGCAAAGTTATCCCTATGGGAATTTGAATCTGGACATTGCTCAGAACCAATATGCCCTTCTCTATCAAATGTATGCAAACTTTCAATATTCGTACTACAATAGAGAGCCCGAACCATGCTTGAAAAAATTGGATTTCATAAAGTATGCTCCGCTCATTGTCATTGATTGCTCGAAGCAGAACGATTCTCTCAAGTCCGGCCCCGTTGACGTACGCATCGAATTCGAATCAAAGACCAATATTCCCGCCAATACTTCCGCATACTGTCTCATTCTCCATGATCGTATTGTCGAGTACAATCCGATAGGTGGCGGGGTAAGAAAATTGATATAAAGTTGAGATCACGCGTTCCCCCCTTCAGTCATCATGGAGTTTATCGTTGATGTGCAAGGCTTCAAGCGACCGATCAACAAATTCGTCCCGAAGGAAATATCAATTGTCGAGGTGACGAGCGTTGACTGCAAGCCCTTGACGTTTCTCTTCGAACCACCGCACGCCTGGGATTCTCTGCCGGGAAAGTACAAGAGTACGAATATGTGGTTGGAGCGCAATTACCATGGTTTGCGATGGGACGACGGCGACTTTCCACACGACACCGTCCCCATGTTCATTCGATCAATTTTACAACACGCTCGAATCGTCTACATCAAGGGATTGGAGAAATCGCTGTGGTTGAAGAAATTCACCGACCTAGCAACGGAGATCATCGAACTGGAGACTCTGGATTGCCCATCGTTGGAGAAGCTTGCGACAAAAGAGCTGAGAAACAACAACGGATGTCCCTACCATGCGACTCTCCACCCAAAATTCAAATGTGCCTATGAAAATGTGAAATGTCTGGAGAGATGGTTGAAAGAGGATGCGAGGAAATAAAAAATTTTATTGTCGATTACATAATTTTTCTTTTTATTTACAAAAAAATTTTTTTACAAAATGTTCTCCCATTTATGCGCACACACACACACACACACACACACACACACACACACACACACACACACACACACAGAAAATGTTCTTAATACTGTGATGGCAAGGTTCGTGGATTCCTCCGCACCAGATCTCATCTAAGCGCTGATGTCAACCTGGAGCGCCTTGGTGATCCGAAACACAATCTTTTGCCATGGATTCGCTGCCGCGAGGTTAGCCTGAGGATTTCAGGCTGAGCACCTCCGCCAACATCGAGCCTTTGTGATGTGTTTTTTTTCCGAGACCTCATGGCGACTCGGGGTTTCTGGAGAACAAAAAAAAACAGCATTTTTTCACTTGCAATTCACTTGAGCAGTCAATCGACATTAGTCGCCTTCCTCCTTACCGCGCACTGCATTCGCGAGGTTCGTCTGCCAGGTTTTTGAATTCCATGCTATTGAACTTTCCACCGATGTAGACCATGCATAGATCTCCGTTGTACGCTGACGCCAACATCGTCTGGAACGTCGCCGGATTCGTTTCAAGTACCTTGCTGATCCTCGCCGGTAGAAATACGGTAAACTCGTTGCGAATGTCAATCACGAACTTTTTGCCAAATTTCGTGTTCACTTCCCGTATATTGGTGATGGGATACTCCGACTCGGGGGTCAACTCGTTCAATTTCTTCGCCGGAAGAAAATCTGCGTATTTGCCAATCTTATTGATCGCGTCCATGTTTCACTTGTCGTCTGATCGTTCGAAGCTGTCTTCACGAGATTATATACTTACCCCCTCCACTATTCCCCCTCCACTCTGAATCCTCGACCAATGACGTTTGTCGGTGAGGAGATTTTTCGTGCCGTGGCTCCAACTTTATTTTTTCAAATATCATCCTCAGCGAATGAATCTGCGCCCACGAGTCTATTTCTCCTTTCAATTGTTGAATGTCTTGCAACAATCGTTCGATGCGCACTTTTAATTCACGTCTCTTGCACGAATTTTTTTCGCTGTGCCGCATGATTCCGCAGCCTTTCATGGCAACTTCTCAACAAGAGCCTATTTTTTCCGTGAATCACCTACAGCTCCGTATCGCCCGGGACGAACATTAGCATTATATGCTTCACTCCCTTTGATCTTTGGTACTTTTGAATCGGAGGGGGGAGGGCCTTTTCGAAATTGATCTTCAGCGAACTTTTTCAAATTTTGCGAAACAGGATTTTTTGAATCGCCGAAATGACTCATGTTGACGAGGAAACGCTATACTGACGAATATTTTTCTAGACACCCCCACTTATAGTCCCAGTCATAATGGCGAGCGAGTTTCGACGCGTTTATCGATATCGCTTTCGATTGGGGGGGGGGGGGGGACTTTTGTTAAGCGCAGCATCCGCAGGGTGTGTGTGTGTGTGTGTGTGTGTGTGTGTGTGTGTGTGTGTGTGTGTGTGTGTGTGTGTGTGTGTGTGTGTGTGTGTGTGTGTGTGTGTGTGTGTGTGTGTGTGTGTGTGAGTGAGTGTGTGTGTGTGTGTGTGTGGGCACGCGCGTGAAAATGGAACGTCGCATGGCTCGAGTATAAACAGCGGTCTTTTCATCTGTTTATTTCCTCCTGTCATCAGGCTAAATTGAGGGCACGAGGGTCCGAGCGCGGAAAAATGTCACGCGTCCGATGACTCACCCCTCCCCCCACAAAATGTTTAAAAAATATAACTCGTAGAAATCTGACGAAATCCCGCCGCCATATTGACGCTATCAAATGTCACCGGTGCCGATGATAAATTCTCGGAAAAAATAATCATTCGACACCTCAATACGCTGGTTTCAACCCGTCGATAAACAAAACTATCGCATCTCAGCAAGAGGTGGGGGAGGGGGGGGGGGCTTTGTCAAGCCACGGCAAGCGCCCGATGACTCACCACCCACAAATGTTTAAAACAATTTCTGAGAAATCGGACCCTCCACTCTTCCTCCCACCGCCCCCCCCCCCCTCTCCCCGCGGGAGGGGAGGGGAACTCCCTTTTACTACAAAGCACTTCGACTCTTTGTCAGTCGTTGCGCGGCCTCGCTAGGAGTCGGACGTGTGCCCCGTGTTTACCCCCCCCCCCCTCCCCCCTAGCGCCGAATTCTATTCAAGGCGAAGGGGGACTTTCCACCATCGGTCGGTAAGCAGGTGACCCCTACCATTGGTCGGTAAGCAGGAGAGCCCTACCATCGGTCGGCAAGCAGTGGAGACCTACCATTGGTCGGTAAGTAGAAACATCGGCAGTCGATCATGGGGCCAATTCTAAATCAAAACCCTACCTGACCATCCGCCGATAACTCAGAAATCAACCATTTTTTGGTTCGTTTCTCAACTATGTCGGTAAATGTCGGTAGTAGGAATTTTGGTTTAGAATCGGCCCCATTACACTACTCATTCGGTCTAGACTTTGTACTCTCCAAATCCGTAAGATAATAATTGATCGTGAATGAATTAAATATTGTACTCTCTCGAAAAAAATCTCGAAAGTTTCGTATTTCTGGGATTCTTTTTCTGAAACCTTTTTCTATAAACGGTCATGTTGAGGGTTCTTTTATTTTTTGTATTCATCAATACCAATATTATTGCCTTCATTGCCGATGGAACCACGAAATGACATCAGTAATAACCGCAGTGATAGTAATACCCACCACGATAAAAATCGATTAGCATCTGTACAGAGTAAACAAAAATCCATTTATTTCGCTATAATCGAAACACCGATGAACGGAAATAAATCACGAGCGCAATGCGGTAGAAGATCGAATGGCAAAAATTAAAGGGCTACATCTACCTAGGTGGGTAAAAAAATTGCATTTTCCAAAAATATTTTTATTCCATAGTATCACCATTTAGCTATATTCCCTGAAAATTTAATTGGCATATTCCTAAAATTGAATGAGTGCTTTTTCATAAATTTTGAATGCTCGAGTTTCAAACCGTCGCCATGTCGTTTAAAAAAATGATTTAAAAATTCGACGATTGTCGACGACTCATATGTATTGTTAACATGAATAACCCGTCTGGTTATTAGATTTTGGATGGACCGTTTAAGCTGGAGAGTGTCCACCGTCAAACGTCGCGACAAAAATGTCATCATCGGCCAGCCGCTATGTTTTTGTTGTTTTTCTCTATTTGTTGGTGATTTCTTTTTTAACGGCTCTCAATATATGTATCTTTCGTATTGAAAAAAATGCGTTTCTTTTCCATCAACCGTTTTCCAGAAAAAAAATCGAAATTTGGCCATTTTTTCGGGCCTCTAGGTGGGGGGTGTCCCTTCAGGGATAACACTCCTCTATGATTTTGGAAAAATCTTTTTTGGCTTAAAAAATACTTTGGGCTCATAAAGACCATATACAATTGGTCCTGTAGCGAACTTTTTTTTTTTAAGTTTAATTATAGATTTTGCCGCGGCGCCTCGGACTTCTTTCAGGCGCCTCGTACAACTTTAAATGCGTTTTTTCAAACTCGGAAAACGAATTACTGGGGAAACGACCTTTGCATGAATCGATTTGAAATTTTGATAGTAACTTCACAATTACATTCTCTATGGAAAAACGTAGCCGTTTTTTATTAAATGTAAACTTTTTTTTATAAACAACTTACTGCTTATTTTTCGGGCAAAAAATCTAATTATTTCGAAGTGCACTATTTTTTCAAAATTTGATTTAAAAAAATCCCTACGTAGTGCTATAGCTAATAATGTATAGATTATTATTTTTTTGGTTTTTGTTACAGGTCTTACACTTTACGAGAAAAACATCCTCCCGTGAAGCTATTTATAAAAAAAATGTTTTTCGAAATGGGCTCTGTCTCCGCCATGTTGTATGAAAATTAAAATAATTTTTTTTTCTTACTTTAATATGTGTTGAAAAAAACCCTCTCAACAGAAATCCTATTCCTTTTTTTTATACTCCCAAAATAAATTGTCAAAGTTAGGCCTTATTTTCTGCGGCTAGAGTAGTGTTATCCCTTAAATAAATGCTTAGGTCGTAACCATGCATTATTTCAATCAGTCAGATCGAGGACGAAAAAAAGAAGGGTGAAGTCCGAGGATTCTTGAGACCCACTACCGGGCATCGGACCATTCGATAAAACAATAAGAATGCCGGGATCTTAGAAAAAGCTCCCAAGCACTTATCCGCCTCGCTCCTTCGCGTCCAAGGGTACAGCGAGGGCTCATGCTGTTTTTCCCCGATCGAAGATCAGAGACTGAACGAGGAAGGCCGGGCGTTCGGAAAAAGAATGGACTTAGTTATCCAGCTGAGGAGTTCGGTACCCTGTATCTTAAATATGTATGACCCTCTGGTGGTATTGCACTGAGCTTTCGTGTTTTCCGACGGAATGACAAAAACACGAGTGAGGAAAAAGTAGATGGAGAGTGGATTCGATTTTTTATCCGCCATTCTTTTCCACAATGGTTGGGCAAACCGCGTGTCAGCTAAAGAGATAGATTCAACGAGCTCATGCTGATTTCTAGGAAGGCCAAGGAATAGAGGGTGAAGGCAAATTCAGGGGAGGGCAGGGATTTCAACGTGCAAAAAAAAACACTTTTTTGCGATTTTTTTTCATCTATATGGATAGAGTAAATTTATTGAAACCCTTTGTACATTGTTAAGTGTCATTTCAAGAACATTCCGTGAAGTTTGTACGCGAAAATATCCACAGAGAAGCCAGTGCCGCGTTTTTCTCGAAACCACTTTTTCAAAGTCCGTGTTCACTGCCATTTGAAAACTACATGACCGATTTATTTCAAACTTGGTGCACACTTTCTACATATAAAATACCTTCCCCCAACGGTTAGTTTAAGATTTTTTTACATTTAAGGGGTTTTCCACCCCCAAAATGGCGGAATTTTTCGTGAAAAATAGCACTTTTCACTTTACATGACCACCAAAAATTTAGAAATGAAAAAAAAATTATCAAAAACCGTTGGGGGGAGGATTTGATGATACTTTGACTAAATTTTAATGGTACTTGATTTCAGATAATTTCTAGCTGAGATACAGTGAAGACCGCAAATCGTGTTTTTCCAAAGGCGTTCTTGGAAAAGTTTTGTCACCGGCTTGTTTGTGGATATTTTCGCGTACAAATTTCACGGAATGTTCTTGAAATAACGCTCAACAATGTACGAAAGGTTTCAATAAATTTACTCTATCCATATAAATGAACAAAATTCGCAAAAGTATTTTTTTTCACGCTGAAACCCCTACCCTCCCCTTGAGGAGGGAAATCCCTTTAGATGCCCGAAAATGAGTCTTTTTCATGATTTTTTTTAAAGGTGATCAAATAATCGCATCATTTCTAAATCTTGACATTATCTTATTCCAACTTTCGAGTGTTCATTTTTTTGTTCCTTTTTAAACACAACAATATAGCGGCGTCATAAGCTATGTCGTTAGGCGTGTTTTGAAAAACTGCTCATATTGTAGCGCGAAAAGTTATTTATCGATCTGATTGAAATTTCGGGAGGTTTTTCCACTATAACATTATTGGAAGGATATAACAAAAATGTATTTTAACTATTCAAGTCGGCCATTTTGAATAGGCGCCAAAATTTGAAACGCACAAACTATTGCTCCCTGCTATAAATTTCTGACCGCCGTTTCATAAAGAGTATTTAAATTTTTAATTTTAAATATTTTAAAATTTAAATATTTTATATATTACATATATTCAATTTTTTTTAATATTTTAAATTATTCTTTACAGAAGCTGCAGCGCATGTGTTTCGACATAACTTTCAAATCAATTACGCGTCGTCCCTCGACTGCGCATTCATTTTCCGGCTCAACTACTTTTTTTCCGCCGCTTTCCAGGTTGTACTTGCTCCAACCGTCGATTGTACTGTTTTTCGGTTTGCATTTTTCCCTTCCATCTTTTCATTTTCGCCAAACAAAAAAAACGGAATTCGCGAAGGATGTTTGGCAGCTACGCGCTCGCAAAATAAAGATACACAATGTTTTACTTTATTAAAGAAAAGAAAAAAGAACGTACGAGCCTTAACGTACGAACAATAGGGATAAAATACTTAAGAGTGGTAGTAGACGCGTATAAAATGGCAATAACGATGAAAAGCCTTTCGGCAGTCGCCATCAAACCATCGAAGATGTTTTACTTTTGCTGTTCCTTCGTATTTTTATCGTACTGGCTCAAGAGACATAAGACAAAGGCTTTTGCAACCTTATCGATATTTCAATTTTCCCTCCACAATGGCTCTAGATCTACCGCCATTTTTCATTCCCGTATATAATCCTCGTACCCGAGAGCTTTCTTTCCACGCGTGGTGCACGTGGGGTCCCTGTAAATATCGAAAACGACAAATCATTGGGAGACGCGAGAAAAATATATTTTTTAATATCCGTACGAGGCCACAACGTCTACTGTCTGGATGCGGATTTGCATTCTACAGAAGTGGACGTGAAAATGAGAGAAGAATTTGAAGCTTCGAAGGTATACACGCTGTTTGAATTCGCGAGGTGGCAGAGAGGCTTGCCAACGGATAAAAACGAACGAGGGTGCAAAGGAGTAAGCTCGAAGCCGAGCTTCGATATTAAAAGCTCTCGAACGGCTGAGACCGAGAGAAAACACAAAGATTCTTCGCGGTCGGTGCGTTGGTAGACGGCGTGGGAAAATGAGAGTGGAAAATGGAGAGGGTGAAAAAACAAATTTCACGTACCTGTCGAATCTGCTCATCGTCCAAGTGAATCGTGAACTGGGCATCTTTATCGAAATTCCCACGACTGGGTAGTGAACATGTCAGGTTTTTTCACGAATTGGAAACCCAAAAATGTTTTTATCTCATACGTTGTTTTGTCAAACGTGTGCAAAATCGAACTTTTTTCTACAGTGGAAAAACGAATGTGTTGTTTTTACACATGTTGAAACGTGATAAAATTGTCTACAGTCTACAGTCTACACACTGAAAGTGTGTAAAAACAACACACTTATTTTTGCAGTACTGTATACACATGGGACACGGCGTAATAATAAATTAAATAAAAAAAGCTTTTTATCGTCTAAATATATGCATTTATTAACCCTTAAGGGGAGATATCCACCTAGGCGCCGGAAAAACGTCATTTTTGTAAATTTTTTCAAGGAAGACTATTCGAAATTTCGAATTGGGGTTTTAATTATCTAAAAGTATATACATTGGAAAATATGTTTAATTTTCTTTATTTAAAAATATCAAAAATATACAAGGATATTGTATGATCCTTGGAGCGTCGTAAAAAAATCTGCGTATACGGTACCCACTGGCGTTTCTTCAAAAATCATCTGAAAAAAAAAACCAAAAAGATTATTAAATTAGATACTATAATCTAGTACTTGTCATGGCCGATTTTGAAATTATCGATTTATGACAAAATGGCGGACGTTTGAACATAAATAATGATTTTTGGGGCCAAAATTAGTTATTATTTTGCCTATAAAACAAAAACTGAGTAACGGGAAAAAATCCTATGACAAGTGCTAGATAATGGTGTATAGAATAACCACAAAAAACCTCAAGGCAATCGGTTCATTGCTTTTCGAGAAATTTTGGGTACCGATTTGAAAAACGTGGTTTTGAAAGAAAGGCGTTTGAAAATTTGGGAATGAATAAATCATGAAATTTGTCAACTTACATGGAATTATCGATACCAGGCCCATAGTGTAGGTCTTCTACGGTCGACGGAATGTTCATAGCTTCTAAGTCCTCGACCTAGACCATCTAGGTGTATATCTCTCCTTAACAGTCATCGGGGGTTGAATCAACCCAGCCGTTTTTCGACCTGCGATACCTTCCAGAAATATTGAGAAAATGGACATTTTTTTCTATATTAAAAATTACACGACTTGAAAATAATGGGTCTGGTCTTACACACTAGGATTGAAAATGCATTGCAGTATTTTTTTTCAATTTTTCCATTATTTTTCACTCTCCAAAGTGAGTGGGGTTGATTACACCCCCCAATGATTATTACGTCACAATCTGGAGGTGTGACTGACAAGGGTTAAACTGAAATCAACAGTACTTAGATATTACTCTGTAGTATGTATGAGAGGTGACACTGTTTTTCTTGTCTTCGCATAGGCTAGATTCTCACACAGCTTCACGATGACGGCCGCTTTTTGCTTGTCGGTGATGGACTCGAAACAAAAATACGTCGCTAAACATACTGCCATTTGAAAACTACATGACCGATTTATTTCAACCTTGGTACACACTTTCTACACATAAAATACCTCCCCCCAACGGTTAGTTAGAGATTTTTTTACATTGAGGGGGTTTTCCACCCCCAAAATGGCGGAATTTTTCGTGAAAAATAGCACTTTTCAC
The DNA here is from genome assembly GCA_964007375.1 of Ophion obscuratus. Taxonomy (NCBI): domain Eukaryota; kingdom Metazoa; phylum Arthropoda; class Insecta; order Hymenoptera; family Ichneumonidae; genus Ophion; species Ophion obscuratus. Next base: position 19,295,037 of record OZ023313.1, read on the forward strand.
TTTACATGACAACCAAAAATTTAGAAATAAAAAAATTATCAAAGACCGTTGGAGGGAGGATTTGATGATACATTGACTAAATTTTAATGGTACTTGAGCTCAGATAATTTCTAGCTGAGATACAGTGAACACCGCAAATAGTGTATTTCCAAAGGCGTTCTTGGAAAATCTTTGTCACCAGCTTGTTTGTGGATATTTTCGCGTACAAATTTCACGGAATGTTCTTGAAATGACACTTAACAATGTACAAAAGGTTTCAATAAATTTACTCTATCCATATAGTTGAAAAAAATCGCAAAAAAGTGTTTTTTTTCACGCTGAAACCCCTACCCTCCCCTTAATACTTTTCACATAAACAATTGATGAAAAATCGAAGATTTTTTGGCCCAACAAGGCAGAACCTTCCCTTACCAGCCTATAAATCCGTGAATTTTGATCCCATCGCCTTGAAATTTTCAGGAAACATTTATAAGTTGATACACTGTCAAATCATATTCGTTTTGAAAAAAAAAACGGATTTTTTTAACTTTTAAAAGTAGGCATAACCCCTTAGAGTCACATTTATCCCAATTACGTCTCCATTCAATTTCAACCCAATTGTCACTCCTCATTCTCATTCCTCGAACTCCAAGCACACAGGCACAAACTTCGAGAACTCAAAAACGCGTTCGCCCTCCGCAAACGCAATTTTATGAGCTAGTGTATCTCATTTCTTGACGAAAGAGAAACTTTCGTACTATTTCAACTCCGTTGAAAACTCCCATCCCTTCCGGAATGTCTATCTCACCCCCGAGGTGTACACTTTCGAGTGAATACTGAAGCTGCGAAGCAAGATGATTGCATTGATAATAACAACGTAACAAAGCGTAACGCGCATATTTGATCTCGATAAGAATAAAGTTATCGCAACTTCTTATAATCGCGAAATACTTTCGAGATGGTATTCTAGCTTTTTTTTATCGCGAACGCAAGCTGTACAAGTAGATGCCACCAATCAAATTTCCACCTTATAACAGTCTCCGTGTAGTCAACAAGTCCGTATCCCGCGAGTATGAAAATTGTATATCGCCAGAGAGGGAGAGTAAGCTAGACGATGGATGGAAAATGGGAAACGTGAGAAGCCACTTTATATGGAGCTCTCGAAACGTGAGAGGTTTGACAGTCTGCCATAAATACTCACGGGCGAATATTCCGGTAATCCTGCCTTTCGTGAAACACAAACTCCCTTGATGGAGAAGTGACGAACGATTGGAGTAAATCTTCCTAATAGGGTAAACCGACCAGTGAATGAACGAACAACGACACTGTAAGATTCAGATGGACTGTAAAATGAAAATATTATTAAAACAAACTTTTCAGTCGCTATGGCTAACAAAAGATATTATTGTGATAGTAGATAAAAATATTCGAAGTAATTTGAACGAATTATATTGAAGGAATTGATAAGTAAGTAGCGAAATGACTAAATCGCCAAAAAATGACACTCCACCGCCAGTAAATGGACGTGTAGTGTGAATGAACCTGTTAAGCATAACGATTTATTATTATTTTTTTATTAAGGCGTTATACGCAGTTGCAAGGCAAAAAGTCGTTTTTTCACGATTTTTTTCTGGAAAAGGATTCCATTCGGGCAAAACGAAAAGTATTAGGCAGTGTAGTGGCATCGTTTGGCTTCAGATTGGCAATTTTTATTTTCAAAAATATTCATTAACATTGTGGACGCTCGGAGACGCGCTCCGAGCGTCCTTACAAATATGTGTGTATTTCCGAAAATATTCGCTGGATCGATCTTAAATTTTCAGGGAAGATACTCACATATTTGTACATTTCGAAAATGCAATTAAAAAAAACGACTTTTTGAACTTTCTAACTGCGTATAACCCTTTAAACGCTACATTTGGAGATCACTGTGCTGCCCAAAAGTTATAATATTCTTATACATATGAGTATTAAATGTTATTCCGATTTTGAGAAAATACAGAAAGTTTTTTTCCACCTTAACGTAACATTCTCAAAAAACTATCACAGTTTGTTTCTACAGAGAGATAAAAAGTCAAATTTCGTCAAAATGAAAAAATTATTTGATGACAAAATTTAATGAGAATTGCATTGTTAATCCGTAACAGTAATTAATTTCGAAAATATTAGGAGAGGAGCTAAAGTAATACTTATCTTCAAAACTCATTATAAAAACCTCTTGTTTTTGCCTCTAGAACACGTACCGTACCCTGCCGTCTCGTAGCTAACAAGGAACATCACTTAAGTGTCCGCCGTCGACTTCGTTGAACGTCATATATGTGATAAAGCATTTAAAACTATCAGACACGTATTTTTTACCTGCGGAAAAACAGTTTTAAGGGGGGAAATCACCCCTCAAAGAAAAACGTGTCGAGGGGTGGTTTTGCAGATTTCACGATCTGGATGAAACAAAAACCAAAGTTCTTCTAATATAAAGCGATGAAAAATTCACTGTAGAATGATTTAAAAAAAATGAAATTAAGGGGTAGCACGCCTTTCCTTGAGGGGTCCTTTCACTCCTTAAAAACAATTTTCCGCAGATAAAAAAAATACGTGTCTAATAGTTTTCAATGCTTTATCACATATATGAGTTTCAACAAAATCGGACGTGGACCCTTAAGTGACGTTCCTTGTAAGTTGCGCGGTGTGCAAGTACCACAAACTGGAACAATTCCGTGTGGGGTCAAAATTCTAAATTAAACTGAGCAATCGGTTTTAGCGACACCTGTGATTTTTCTGCTCAATTATAGTGATTCGAGTTTTGATCGACAATTCATATTCTTTGCTTATTTCAAATATAAATCAGCTTTCGTCCATTCACCGGTCGGTTCACCCTAGGACATGATTTCATCGAGCGATCAGTACGAGACTTTCATCACGTGTTTCCAATACAGAGGATCGAAATTGCTTCGGAATTCACATGAGAGATGGGGAACTGTAAAAACAGCCCAGAGCTGTCGGAGATTCTGCAAATGTTCAAAGGCGGAGAGAAAATATAATGTCTCTCCAGGCTGAATAAACGTTGAGAAGGGGTTGACGGTGAGGGAAAGGCAGTTGAAGGGTGGTAATGGAAAAGATCGTGCTTACTGCGAATCTTGGCGACGAATCCAATTTTAAATGTAAGTAAAAAAAAAAGTTTAACCCACCGAATATAAATAACTTAAGGCTGCGGAGACGAAATGGAGAAAGGGATGAAAACGTGCTCGACAGTGATATCCTCCAAGGCTCGGGATAAGAAAAACTCGTAGAAGCCCGCAATTTTAACTCACCCCACGTACTCTCGTATCATATTCTACGTCTTAAATGTAAAATCGTACCTTTTTCTCTTCCATCTATCGTTGTAAAAATTTCAACCAGAGTGGATGAACCTCGAAGACTACCCTACACAATCGGGTCTCGGGAAATAATCTTCGAGCAGGCATTTCCGGAAGTGAATTCTTCACCCCTGCTAATCTTTATTCGTAAGGGGGTACTGAATCCAAAGCAAAGCACTTTTCTTCAATCTTTTCGATTATATTTTTCAATTTAGCATTTACCAGAGTCAAACAAACATAAATATTCTCAGTACAAATACTTTTTTCCATGTGAATAAACAGTGAGATTTATTACATTTTCTCCATTTACCAAATTCCCACTGCTTGCTCATTTTCCACGTGCAATATTCTTGCAACGACGAAAAAAATTAAAGGAGCTTTAAGGCAGGATATACATTAAAAAATCGATTAAAAAATTGCGTCAACATTGCGTCAACAACCATTAAAAAATCGATTTCTTGTTTTTTTATCTTTAAACGATAGAACTATATATGTAGAATATTTTTCCAAGGTTTCAAAGCGAAATTTGAAAAACTTCAAACGTCACAGCCCGTCAACGCTGTGCCTCATTCGGAGCGGGCGTGAGCTTCAAACGCGTTTTTCTCAAAACTGCATTATTAAAATTGGCGTGCAGGATTACTCAAAAACCATTAAGCCGATTGAGTTGAAACTTGGTAGAAATATTGATATCGGTACCTTCTACTTGACGAGAATTGTTTTTGAAAAATTGGAAAAAAAACTACTTTTTTAATCCACATTTCACAGAAATGTTGCGTGAAATGTTGATTTTTTTTGTAAATACGTGCCATTTTATTAAATTTGCATTTCCTTCATTTTGAAAAATGTTTGAACTTTTTTGCAAATCAAAGTCTACGGGAAGCTAGACTGCACGCCGATTCGCAACTCCCGCGACGACCTTGCTGGAACACTCTGCCACAGCTCCGTCATTTTGTTGATGAATTAATCTTAAAAAAATTGTTTTGTATACTTAAAGATACTATTAAAGTATATCTAAACTTTGATAATTGTAGAATATATATTTGTTAGTTTGAAAAATCCCTCAATATTGCTAATTTTTTCCTGTCTAAATGTATAAACGCCTTAATCGAAGCGGTCGAACTGGAAAATTTCAGAGAAAAGAGCTGAGACCCTCAGGCATGAATGAAAATAAGCAGGGAGAAAATGCCCGTGAGGGCGACTGGGGAGAAAAAAGATAAAGAGACGCGCATATGTCAGACACCTTTACATTCAGCATCATCGAATTCCGGGCACGCCGAGCATATCTTGAAATCGGGGAGTTGGCATAGAGGGAGCACCCAAGATTACGGGGATGGTGAAAGGAATAGAGGACAAAAATCCACGCGACATTTTTGTCCGTGTCGCTGGTGGAGAATGCATTTGGGCATTCGACACTTTTATTTTCTCCTACAAAATGTACGAAATATGTGTACAATGCATATGTATCGACTCAATCAAAAAATATAACTTGATCCACGTACATGCCCGATATAAAACGTTTTTATTATTATACTAAATTTTTTTTATACATTTATATATTTTATATTCAATTTTATATTTAATTTATAATTAATTTATATTTAATTTATGTTTTTATATTGTTTTTATTATACTAAAATAGCAATCAAAATGACGTCTGAGAGGTTTCTTTCAATCTGTTGGCGTAAACAAGAAAAAATGTCAGCAAAAAAAATACAAAATAGCGTCCCAATCGTAGCTATATTGAGAACATTTCTTCAGGCGCTCTGCGTAAGGACGCAAAAGTGTGGCTCGAGACCCAGAACCAATAAAAAAAATTCGTCTTTTACCTCAGTTTGTTAAATAATTACACACGATTATTAAAAAATATGGATTTTTCGCACAATAGCAACATTTTGAATTAAATTATTGTTTCTTCGCTAAAAAATCGGCCTTAATTATTTATAAAAACGAAAATTGTTGATGGATCATCAAAACCGTGTGTACTTCTTCAGGAAATCTGTCTAAGAAGCTACAGTTGAAATGTCAAGTCAATTGGATGAAAACTGCCCGAATAATGCGTTCTCCCGATTTCAAACACGTGGGTTCGAGAAAACGGCGTTTGAGGCTTTAAAACTGATTCAGGAGCTATCGTTCACCCGGCGGAATTTAAGCTCTCAATTGAATTCTGCGTGTACCCACCGAGGCATTTTCATAGTGGGTCTTCAGTTGTTAGGTCGTTGTATATTTTTTGTACAACGACTGGACTGAACGACTCCAAATTGCTACTTTCACTGTCTAGGCTGTTTCATGCGCAATTCAAAAATGAGATTTAAAAAGTTTTTCAACACTTTTTTGCGTATAATACCTCTTGTATATCATTCTTGTGATGTTCACACATCATTGAAGGCCTTAGGCCACATTAACGGGTATAAAATCACGTGCGAATTTAAGAATTTTTTTTTCGTATGAATAAGTGATTGACTCATAAAATTAATTACACATTTATTTAGTATGAATATCAAGCTGTTAGGATTTTTGTTCGATGTACAAAATGGCCAACTGCTCGAAACTTCTCGGAACAGCTTTTTTCCAATTGGCGTGACAAATAACTTCAAAAATTTTCACTTGATTTACTTCAAATTTAACAGTTATGTCCCTAATTGCATTTCGCAGAGAAGTACGTACGGAATTTCTGATTAATCGAAAACTTTTCATTTTATGAGCAGTTTATGAAGAGTTATAACGAAATATTTCACTGAAAATTCATTTCTTAAGTTCAAATACCTGCAACTTTCGAATAAGACAATATTTTTTAAATTCCGTACGTACTTCTCTAGGTATTCTAATGTAGATTGGCGAGAATTTTTGTTTTTTGTTTGAGGTAAAAAATTGTGGATGCTAAATGTCACGCCGCTGAGCGCCTAAAAAAAAGATAGCAAAAGAAAATATGAATTGTCGGCCATTTTGTGCGTCGAAAAAAAAATATTCATATTTTATAACAGCTTGATATTCATACTAGATAGATGTGTAATTAATTTTATGAGTGAATCACCTTTTCATACGAAAAAAAATTGTTGAATTCGCACATGATATTATACCCGTTACTGTGGCCTAAGGCCTTGAAGCCAATAAAAAAACAACGGTCATAAATTTTTATTTTCTCAGTTCTAACATTCTCAAATATAATTTTAACAAGAGAAGTTGGACATTCTCAAACATAAATCTTAAACGTAGAGCACATAACTTAAAATTAATTGCACGATTATTCTGCAGCGAATGATCTTAAAATTACCCAAAAAGTTTCTTTCATAAATGAGCAATAAGCACAAATTTTTTTTTTTTTTATTTGCATTTATTTTGCTATACTCTTTTTCATTACGTCTGAAAATAAAGCGACGTCTCATTAAAACGCATGGGAAAGTACAGCAAACCAAAAGCATTATTCTACAACGGATAAGGGGGTCGATCCCAAATGTTCCATGCAGGCTTAGAAACGCAGTAACAATGCATCCAATTTTTGTCGCCATAATAGCATTTCTGTAAGGCGTATATACGTGTCATATATACGTGCAAGGTATTCCTGGCCGTAATCTTGATCTGTATTTTCTCTGGATATATCTAGACGTTGCAGAGTGGATAGCGAAAGCTCGAGTTTGCCGACGAACCACATACGTTATAGTCGAGTTCCGCATTGGATGCAAATGCGGATTCCTTGGTTGTCGTATATACGTCGATGTCCAGGGATGCTTCCGAGGATAGAGGGGAAGTTTGGCGAGCCGGGCGAGAAGGAATTAACAATTCGCAATTGCGGCTTACCGGGGACCGATTTCGGCGTTACGGTATCGCGAATTCTCTTGCAACAATGCATGATTAACGTCGTCATCCGCCACGACTGTTTTGGGTTTTGTTACGCCATGATTCTCACGGGTAACCTCCCGCCGCCCTTTATCATACCTCATCCCTTGCGGCTGTTTCTTTTCGGCAAAATTACTCGAGAGCTTGCAATCAGATTGATTAATATTTAAGGAGAAGATACCCTTGGGCGAGAAAAATAGCTCATTTGCCTGATTTGGTATTTAACGAAAGATTTCTTCACCATTTTTTGAGACTTAGGGTATGTTTTGTGATTGGGGTAGAATATCCATAAGAAATGAGTGCCAGAAATGACGGGAGGTAAGTGAGTATAGAGGGAACCCAAACAAACTCACTTATCTCGCCCTCCCGCCATTTCTGGCACTCATTTCTACTCAATACTCATTTATGGATATTCGACTTATGGATACTCATACTTATAGATATTCGTACTTATGGATATTCGACTTATGGATATTAGACTTATGGATATTCATACTTATAGATATTCGAACTTATGGATATTTGACTTATGGATATTCGACTTATGGGTATTCGTACTTATGGATTTTCGACTTACGGATATTCACTTGTTGATATTCGACGACAGTGATGTTTTATTACTACCGTGGGGGTTACAAGGTATTTAAAAAATGATTAATCTTCGAAAGTGGTGGAGGTATTCTCGTAGCGTCGGCGGGATTCATCTGAAAAACAAAACCAAGAAAGATTTTTCTTTCGCTAACACTCATACGCAGAATATGAACCAAGAAAAAGTGAGAAATGTTGAAAAACGATGAAATGATACGCTTTGAAACGAAAAGATTGGATTTTCCGACAAAAGTGGCTACACATTTTGCAATAAAAAAAATACGTTTTTTTCAATTTCAAGCACATTTAGGTCCATTTTTAAGACGATAAGGTTGGCATGATTTATACCAAATTTTGTTAGAATCGGCTGATTCGTTTTTTAGCTATACGTTACGCCAGTTTTGGAAATGCATGCATTTTCAAAACTCTGCCTGACCTTTGCCATTTTTAAAGGTTAATCAAAAAAATACCACGTAACAACCAAAAATAGGAATAAAACATACCGTAAGTCTTAAAAAGGGTGAAGAAATTTTTCCTTGTAAAACAAAATCATGAAAATTAGGACATTTTTCCCTCGCCTAAAGGTATCTTTCCCCTTTAAGGCCTCATATTCGCAATTTCGTCGATTTTCATAGGTACATTGACAGAAGCTGTGAAAAAAAAAAGTTACGCATTTATCGCCATATTTTGTTCTATACAATATTTATTCAATGTGTTAACTGCGTAACAAAAAAAAACATATGATGAAATATTAAAATGCTTCCCAGGCAAATATGCTAGAAGAAAACACTGAAATTCGGCAGGGCGCGCACCGGCTACCTCCCTGCATTGGAGAAAATAAAAATGTCGACAATTCAAATTATGTAACTTCAACATTTAGTTAAAACTTTTTATTCGGAAAAGCTTAAAATATTCCCAAAAGTTCAGGCTAAAATAATATCGAAAAAAATGTATTTTTTCGTGTTTGTGAGGTCTTAATGCATTTAAGATTGTGAATTAGGCTGATAATTTGAGGCCAATATTCCAAGTGCAAGTCTAAGCTTCCAAGAGGACACTTCTGTGATTTTTTTTATTTGCTAGATTATTCATTTGGGATTTAGAACAAAAAAGTATGTTATTAACCATGCATTAAACTTATTTCGGTGTACATGTTTATGGAGAAAAAATAAAAATTAACAACGTTATTGTGGTATAACAGAGCCTCTGTATAAAAAGTGTGATCGAACGGCCGGATCGATAACTTGGCAATGGTTGGTCTGCAAAATAAAAATAAAAAAGATTCACAATCTATATAATTGTGGTTCTCGTTAGGCGTAACAGCTTCTCGGAAAAAACATTTTCTAAATAGCGAGTATTAAAAAAAAAGTGTATTTTTGGCGAAGCTTTTACTTATGTTCTAGAGCTTTAAAAATACAAAATTTGTTTCAAAAAACGGCTACGTACAACGATAGCTGCTGCAATGACGGAAATTTTGATTTTTTAAATTAAAAATCGGACTTTTTACATATTCGCGAATGCGTGTATTTTGAGAAGGTGCAAAAAAAGTTTTTTTTTGCTCCTTCGTAGTGATGTTCCGCCATAAGGAGGGTGCAAGCTCGCAACGCCATATAGACGACTTCTTAATCGAGCTTGAGTGGTGCTTGGAGATTGAGTGCGAGTTAAGTGTGCGAGCGCAATTAAGAGTCTACCAGGGCGAAATCGAATAAGCGTGTAAGCGTAGGGTCGAGTGTAATTGAACGTGGTGGAGCCCTATTTTTTTTTAAATGTACGTACGTATGAAGGGATGTAGCAGGATACGTGGAGCGTAAACCGCGCACCCAACATATTTTCGGCCTTTCATCCCGAGGCAAAGGGCTGGCAACTGAGAGAAGAATAAGGGATAAAAAAGTTGCGTCCCTTCGTCCGCGAAGGTAACAATGGAGCGTAATTGGAAGGCGGTACAAGGGAATCCGGAAAAAATAAAATAAGTACTTTTTGCCGCTTCGGTTCGACCAAATTTTATTCCCTTATTATGATTTAATTGCGGATGGTTTAATATTCCCTCACGCTCGTAGAAAATTACGAAATTTACGACGTAAATTCTGGCCAGCTGAAGGCTTGCTAGAGCGAAGTGAATTGATTTTCATAGACTGTGGAGATAAAATTATACGTTTTCCATAATTATTCGTGATTAAACGGTTGAAGGCACGTTTAATTGATCGATAAAGTGCTGGTAGGATAATGAGCGAACGCAAGAACGACGAATACATTTTCATTTATCCGGGAACACGACTAACCAATAAATTGCGATTTTGGGAACGCTTTTTAATACTATTTAACGGTATTGGTGAATGAATAAGTGTAAATGAATTAGCGTCAGTCAGCGATAGTGACCGCACAATCGGTGCGCGATTTGGGCGACCGCCTACGTCAAACAGCGGTGGATCAATACTTGGATGGGTGACCGCTTAGCCACTGGCTTGCGCACCGAATACTTGGCGAAAGGCGGTTCTACTCAATATGCGATGGTGACACATCGGAAATCTAGTAAAATATTGCCGCCTTTACCGACACGGGTTTTCCTCAGTTTCCCTGTGCCCTCGTGCAAACGCGATGCAGCCGAGCGTTGGAAAAAAGTGGCCGTGGCTTTCGAAATATCTCGAAGGAACTGGCATTAGCAAATTGACTTTCTGTGAGATGCAAAACGGAAAATCGATATTTCACCCACTTCCCGATTACTTAGAGCTCTTAAATTGTGCAAACATGCTTGTATAAGGTGACAATGCATGATTCAACTTAAAAAACAATATATATATATATATATATATATATATATATATATATATACATATATACATAAAATTTTCAACTTTTCATGTAAAATTAGCGATATCTAATCATCCATATAAAATCTCACTAACACATACTAACAAGTTCGTAACCGGCTGTGTTTGTACGTGACAAATTTATGTGCAGCAATTAGTCGCAAGTTCAATCCCAATTACAGTCTTTGTGATTTTGTGCAAGCGTTCCATGTTTCTAACGTACAAACTCGTAAACTAGTAACCTACCGGTAACAACTAACTAGTAAAATGAATTAAAGACTAAAAAGTAGAAAATGAATTATATGTAAAGAAAATCTTTTTTTTTAAACAAGCTTTTATTTAAGGCGTTACCGCCACTTGTAGCGCAAAAAAAGGCCTTTTTCATGAATTTTTTTAAAGAAAACTACAAAACTTTTTTAATCGATCAATATACCATCTTAAAGAACACATCTTGAAGAACAATCAGTAATTTTTTTATTGAAAAATATTACATTGTTTATTGGCAAATGGCCGTCAATGAAATAATGTTTTTATATACACGGTTTGCGGTGACCAACATTGCGGCGAAGTGGATCATCTGAAAAAAAAATGCGGATGGATTTAGTCAAATATAAGTATAAACTAGTCTTTAATCGAAGGATTTTAAAAAATATTCATTTTTCACAAAATGGCGGACAGTCAAAGTTAATGGTTCGATTTTAACGAAAAAAAACGGCCGTTTTTGGCTATAAAACGGCCATTTTTTCGAAAAAAAAAATCGAACGATTAAAGACTACATTTTTATGTATTAAATAAGCCTGCACAATTTCAAGAAGATCGGTTTATTAGTGTTCGAGTAATCTTGGTCACCGACCTCAGAAATGCCGTTTTGAGAAAAACGCGTTTAAAGTTTCAATTTCCGGTCGTTTACACAACGGATTCTTCTCTTTCAACGCTCATATCTCAGTTAATTTTGTTCGGATCGACTTGACATTTTCAGGACATGTTCTCAGATACTTATACTTCAAAAAAATGCAATGAAAAAAATCGATTTTTTCAAAATCGCAAGTGGGGGTAACCCCTTAAAGGGAGATATACACCTAGGAGTCGGAAAAAAGGTCATTTTTGTGAATTTTTTCAAGGAAAACTATTTGAAATTTCGGATTGGGGTTTTAATTATCCAAAAGTATATACTTTTGGATAATTATACAAAGTATATACTTTGGAAAATGTTTAATTTTCTTTACTTAAAAATATAAAAAATATACAAGGATACTGTATGATCCTTGGAGCGTCGTAAAGAATCTGCGTAAACGGTACCCACTGGCGTTTCTTCAAAAATCATCTGAAAAAAAAAACCAAAAAGATTATTAAATTAGATACTATAATCTAGTACTTGTCATAGCCGATTTTGAAAATATCGATTTATGACAAAATGGCGGACGTTTGAACATAAATAGTAATTTTTGGGCCTAAAATTAGTTATTATTTTGCCTATAAAACAAAAACTAAGTAACGGAAAAAAAATCCTATGACAAGTACTAGATAATGGTGTATAGAATAACCACAAAAAAACCTCAAGGCAATCGGTTCATTGGTTTTCGAGAAATTTCGGGTACCGATTTGAAAAACGTGGTTTTGAGAAAAAAGCGTTTGAAAATTTGAGAATGAATAAATCATGAAATTTGTCAACTTACATGGAATCATTGATACCAGGCCCATGGTGTAGGTCTTCTACGGTCGACGGAATGTTCATAGCTTCTAAATCCTCGACCTCGACCAACTAGGTGTATATCTCTCCTTAATGTACTAAAAAGTAGAAAGCATTTTCTTTTACCAAATCACCTATATGTGACTATAAATAAAAGCTTGAGTCGCTCAAAATTCAGACATATAACCTCCAATTTACATAAATCCGTTAACATATCAACTGTATTTAAGTTACTGTAAAACAACTTTAGATTTCTTAAATAAAAATCCTGAAACTGAGTATAAGCGTGTGATAATAATTTATCTATTATTTTGAGTTGAGCGCCGCAAGCTTTCTTATAGTCACATATAGGTGATTTGGTAAAAAAAATTATTTTCTACTTTTCAGTTTGTTAAACGAATAACTGTTTTTTAAAATATTTTTTGACATGTAATTTAATGCTAGAATTAAATTTTATTCACATATAACTTTTTTAAGGCAATAGTTCTCGAGGTTGGAGATTCTCTTCAAAGTGTACATACAATACAGGACAAAAAGTTATATTACTCTGCGAAATAAAGTGCAAGAACAACTTGAAGTAACAAAATTAAAGCATAAGCTTGCCCATTTGAGTTTCCCTAAAAAGAAACACGTGCTCATATTTCTCAAAAAAAATTACACGTGACTTTATGAGAGTATAAAAATTGCAGAATTGGAGTGCAACGAAGATTTCTTAAATAATTTCATTAATTCATCGCGATTATTATACAAAATCTTTATTGCGAATTTTTATTGTAGGTCTCTAAGATAGCATCTTGAAAAATCCTTGGAAAATTTTTGTGGGCAGAGTCTGCCAGGACAAATTTAAAGAATTCAGAAAAAAATAATTTTCATTTCACTCCAACGATGCAAACTTCAATCTCATTATAAATTACCGTAAATTAAGTATCATACGATGTAAGCGAATGCTTGAAAAAAAAAAATTCCTTTTACCCCCGTTGTTGATCTATTTAGTGTCAGCAGGATAAATCTTTATTGGGAGATATTTCTGTTCGTGCAGCAGCCTACCGATAACTTTGGAAGGTGCAACTATATAGACCGCGCATAACAACAAACAGAAACATCCTTCCGTTGAAGAGCTGTCAGTCACGAAGCTGCGAGTTTCGAAAATAGGTCGCAATGGAATTAAAGGGGTTTTTCCACGTCCAGTAGTAACGGCAATAGTGGACGTTGTGCGCGAGAAAAAAAAATAATGGAATAAAAAAATCCGTTCGTTTCGACCGGTAAATTGAGGTCAGTTTACCAAGGGTAAAGAATCCCGCGGCCAGCAATTTAAATCCCAGTCACGTATTTGCGCGAAAAATAAAAATATTGATCGTCCGGCGTGGATATTTGTGGCTTACGTGGTAAGAAAGGAGAGCTCGATTCGTTTACTGGTCAATTCACCCCCTGTAGGGTAAAAACGAGCCAGTCATCGAATATATATGTATGGCTTTCATCAATAATTATGTGCAGCAGGCTTGTGGCAAAAAAAATAGTTTCCAATAATAAATAATAATAACTAATAATTCAATTTCAACAAATTCGTGTCGGTGCGTGAAATATTATTTTATCAGAATAATTGGTGTGTTGCTTACTACCGCTACAGAGGCCAAAACAGCAATTATTTGTTTTGAGTCTGTCTGTTTGTCTGGCTTGTATGTGCACGAATCACGCGGAAACTACTCAACGAGTTTCATTGAGAGATAATGCCTAGTTGTAGAAATGGAAAAATCACTTTTTTCAAACCAAAATATTTCGACGGTAAATGATATTAATAATATCAATTATATTGATATATTATCTATATTAATATCTATAATTCATATATATCTATTGATATATATCATAATTGATATTGATGTATATATCAATATATATTAATATATATACATTGATAATGATTATATATATTATATATATTAATTATATTAATGATATTAAACCAAAATATTTCGACGGTAAATGATAAATGATCTTATAAATGATCCCTGAAAATTGGTCAGATTGGTCAGAAAATACAAATTGAAAAGTTTTATAATCTATATAAATGTAATTCTCGTTCCAAGTTTTTCGAAAGAAAAAAATCCACAAAATGACGGATGTTCAAAAAAACGTATAATTGTGGGGAAATTTTTGCTATATTCGGAGGCTTCAAAAATACTAAATTTCAACAACAAAAAACTGCTACGTACAACAATAGCTACTGCAATTACGGAAGTTTTGGTTTTTTTTTAATTAAAAATCGGACAATTATAGCTAGAGTTATGGTTGAGGCTGGGTCGAGAAAATTCGTCTTGAGAAAAATGCTACTAAAAGTTTTAGTATATGTAAATCGTCTCACTGCCTGCTCTCACTAAATCGTCTGTAATTTGTTAAATTTTTAATGTTTGAACTTGAAAATTGTTTCACACATTCTTGAATATGTATGCTTTGAGAAAGTGTAAAAGAAACCGATTTTTTTTACTCGTCACAGTGGTGTCCCGCTTTAACCATGACGTCCACGCGAACGGAGCCACGGGTACTAGTCAACAATGAAAATGCGAGATAATAAATATCAATATTTATTTGCAGTGGATAACTCTTGTTGTTTCGAGCAAGTAAATTGATGAAGCGAAGTTACACGATCTCATAAAAAGGTGTAGTCGTGTGCGTTAAGAAGCGAGTATTTTCAGGGTTCCGTACCCAAATGGCAAAACGGAACCCTATTAAGGGGTAAGGCCACTGTAAATTTTTTGAAAAATCGATTTTTTTTATTGGCTTAAAAAATAGTTTAAACCCTCTAGAATAAGAAAAAAAAGGTCCTGTGCTTCTTCTTTTTTTAATTTTTTCCAATAAAAAACTATTCGCAAAACTTTAAACGCGTTTTTCTCGAAACATGGTTTTTCAAAATGGCACGCAGCATAACTCGAACAATTTTCATTTTTTTTACTTGAAATTTTAACCAGATGTGAACATTTACATTATCTTGAGAATGTCGATCGGAATTTTCAAGAACTTTATTTATTGATTTTTTATTAACAAAAAACTTGTCGTTTTTTTCGTCAAAAATCAATTTTTTTTGTTCTAGATTCAAAAGTGCACCAGTGGTGCTGCGTGCCGCGGAGCCCTGGAAGCAAAACATGTCCCGGGAAGATAGCTGTGGAACCGCCATTTTGTTTTTTTTTTACTGTAAAAAAATTGTATAATAAAGTTTAATGTATGCCCGATAACACCATTAAAAGTTTTTTTTCAAATACCTTCAATTTCGGGAGCAAAAAATTAGTGAAAAAACCTTTTTTTTGGGCCGTTACCCCTTAATGTGGATATTTTGTGTAGAACGTTGACCCAAAACCGAATATTGAATTAGAAATTCAATTAAATTATTTTTTAATATTCTTCAATATTCTCACAATTGATGTTCATACATGAAAAAAAGGAGCAGGAAACAATTAAAAATTCTAACCCTGGCATGTGGGGTATCATTTTTTAAAGCTCATTGAGTAGAGCACAAGGATATTTGTGTTCCTTTTTTATCTTAAAAAGTGAAAAGATAGCGGGCCGTCAAAGTTGTCAATTTTAGACCATTTTTGTTACGGAATCCATCTCAAAAACTAAACTAGTTAGGAATTTGGAATTTCTGTATATTATGTACAATATACTGTATTCAAACAACAAATACTAAAAACGCCGATTCATAATGTAGTATATTCAATAATTTATTGTATAAATAATACAATTACTTTATAATAAAAATATATAAAATTATGGTTATTTATACTTACAATACCAACTGACTTATTTTTGGAGTCGGTGCCAGCCAAGAATGAAAGATTGACGTCACAGAAAAAAGAGATTTCAAATTTAAAAAAGACTGTAGATCGTATACTTCATTAATTTTTTTCGCCTCCTCTTTTGCTGCGAAAAATGTGTCAATATTGGCTATTGGCTGATGCCGACTTCAAAAATAAGTCACTTGGTATAGTCAATATTTAAATAACAATAATTTTATATATTTTCATTATTAGCTTACAGCAGGAGTATGCGAAGCTTTCTTTAGCTATCATCACCCCATATGGTTTCAGTTTGGTACTACCCAAGACCTAAGGCAGAAAAAAAGCATTACCCAATTAAATATCCAGTTAAAAAAAGAAAGTTAATTGGCCATATTTACGGAACCCCAGTAGAGCGAGGCCCGACTCGCACTTGGCCGATTTTTTTTTTTAATTGTCGCCACGCCTCGTAATTCTTGCTGGAATATTCACGTTGCGCTCACTCACGCCCCAGATAGATCTGTCCCGAAATCCAAGCTGATTTTCCCGCTGATGTTAGACTGCCTTTCTCGAGTTTTTGTCTTTATCACCCAGCGAGTGAAAGAGGATCCGGCACCTTTTTTTTCGTAAATCCAACGAAACGTCGGTAACCATTTGTATTCACGCGAAGCTCCCGTTGTCCCTTACCAAGGATTTCGAACGATAAACGAGCACATTTTTTTATCAACCCCTGCAACGACGAGATTGAGTGTCTCTATTAAAAGACAGGCAACAAATACGACGGCGCTATACGACCAAGGCAACAACTGCGACTGAAATGGTGGAAACCAAGTGGCGAGGAAGGATCGACGGGATCGTTTGCCCTTGTTGCTCGCAGCCTTGTTACTTACAGGACCCGACTGTCTCTCTCAGCGACCGCCCGTGTGTCACACGTGACGAGTAGACTAATTGTGAGAATACGCGCTGCCGCCTTTCTCTGTACTCATCGGTGGCCACGTATGTAGGGTGGATTTGCTCAAATCGTGACTGCGTTCAACGATGAATCGTACCACTGTCGTTTTTCGCTAACACTAGATTGGTGTAAATAAAATTACCAGTCGACCAGCTTTTTCGCTTTGTTTTCCGGTTTTTCGGTTTCGCTAGCTCTGGGTAGCGACAATTACGAAAGTTTGCTGCCCGTGATTGGTAAAATGTCGAAAAAGTAAATGTTTTATCGTTTTTTACTAATATTTTATTCGCATTAGAGAGCCTCTGTGATATTCAAGTTTACAGAATTGTATTCTTTGAGTAGCACGTACAGAAAAGTAGATCTTTATTGAAAAGTGTGGCGTTCATTCTGATAACCAATCACCAATCACTTATTTAATTATTTTATTGGGTTCCGGGTTGTCCGCTAGGAAGAGGTCGCTAATGACGATGGAAATTATGTTGCTCAGTGAATAGAAATTAATTTATTGGAGATGTATTTTTTTAAATTCAAATACGGACAGAATTTTCAAGTAGACCTAATACTTCGCGTTCGATAGTTGCGCATATAGTTGCGATTCAACGATAATTGTACGATCGATTTGAGGGACTACCTGAAAGCCCGAAAAAATAGCTTAATTCCATTTTTTTGCCTGGTCACCGGATGGTGAAAAAGAAACACATTTTTTTAACACAAAAGTAAATATAATGCGAGACTTAAAAAAAATCACCAAAAAATAGAGAAAAACAACAAAAACGTAGCAGATGATGAAATTTTTCGCGACGTTTGACGGTGGACACTCTCCAGCTCAAACGATCCATCCGGAATCTAAAAACCAAACGGGTTATTCGAGTTAACAATAAATCCGAGTCGTTGACGATCGTCGATCCCTAAAATCTTTTTGTTTCACAACGTGGCGACGAATTGAAACGCGAGCATACAGAATTTGTGAAAAAAAGTCGTCATTTTTACGCAACTATAAAAAATATTAGGCTCGATCTGAAAAAATGAGATTGCCAACGACCTTCAAATAATTGTCATCGTATTTCTTGTAAATTGGGACTTTTTACCCACCTAAGTAGATGTAACCACTCGAAGTACATTTTATTCCTGGAATATTTATGTAATATACAGGATGTTTAGCGCATGGACCGACACATTTTTTGGGGAGTTTGAGGTGGTCAATTGATAATTTTATCACCCTTAGACCCTATGTCCTAATTGAGATATGATTTTTGTTTTCGTTTTTTTTTAATTACCCCAAATTTCGCCTTTTAATCGTCATAACTTTTTTATTCGTGGTTATAATTGCACGAAATAACTTTTGTTGTACTTTGCAATGTAGGTTTCTTATAAATAAATCATTATTTGATACAATTTTTTTCAAGAAAATTTGTTTAAAAAAAGAGAAAATATATGAAAAAATTCAACTTAGTTGATTAAAAAAAATTATTCTCTTTATTTTGACCACATTGTCAATGGTTTCCACTATGGAAAAGGGTATAAATTAGAGTTGGAAAGGGTATAAATTAGAGAACTTTTTAAAATACAGCTAAGTTCAAAATAGCTTTTAGTTTTTTTTTTATAATGAATTTAGAAGTTGACACTTGTCATACATTTACGCTCTTTTAAGACTTTGGAAGCTCATGAGTATTTTTTTTTAAACAATCGTATCTAATAATGATTTATTTATAATAAAAATATATTGCAGAATCTAACGAAAGTTATTTCGTGCTATGACAACCACAAACAAAAAAGTTATGACGATTTTAAAGCGAAATTTCGAGTAATTAAAAAGAGGGAAAAAATTATATCTCAATTACCGTGACACTTAGGGCATAAGGTCTCAGGGTGAAAAATGTAGCAAATTATCCTCCCAAACCCCCAAAATGTTGTGTCTATCCATGCGCCAAACACCCTGTATATGTAAATATAAACAGATTTGAAAAAAAAACGAATTATATACGCACTAATTTTCCTGTTCGAGCTAGGATCAGGATAATTGTAGATAAGATAAGATCCACGAATGTTCACATAAATATATAAATTTCGTATTATCCCGTCTGACCTGTAACTGCATTTTCCACTGTCAGGTTCGTACGAACGATCAAGCGAAATACCTTGGCACTCGACTCGAGAGCTTTCAACAGCGATGAAAAATAAATGAACAAAGCAAGCTGTAGTTTTATCCGATGCGAAAAGCTTGTTCGACTGATTTCAACAACAGATACGAGGTAGATACTTGGGAAAACGGTCCTCCCTTATCTGATTGAGAAACCGAAGATGTTCTTGTTCCTCTAAGTTTCCCGAAGTTACCGGCGCGCCAAGTTTCGCATACTACACCCGAGAATCTTCGGGTCCATTAGAAAACAACATGAATCATAAGACGGAACATTCTCACTGCGATATTGATTGCTTTATGCCCGAACATATGATGAGTTAAAATTACTAAAAAAAATCATTTTAATTATTCTTTTCTTTCGTATCGTACGGGCTACGAAGCAAATATCGACAAAAAAAACTTCTATCTCATTTTCGATTTCAACTAATTATCAAATAAAATTACGTAGCTATAAAGATTTAAAAAAAAAAGCATCTCCATCAAAAACTTATCGTCTCGTTTCATTGTTATCCCGAGGCTCCCTATCGATCTCAGCTTGCTTTCACAATACTCGCTGTTTGGTTAGCGCTCGAAACGATGAAAGCCCGAAGAAGGAATAACGTCTCCTCTTAATTTGGCCCCGAGCATCCAGAATTCTCATTCAAGAAGCAAGCACTCGAACGCAGAGACAGCCGAAGCTCTATCTGATTGTCGATTCGCTGGATAAACTTCGAGCAAGCTTAACATGCTCGGGGGCTTAAAGGGGTTAAACGGGTCGGAGAAGGAACAAGTCAGCTACGTGATTGGAGGTAAAGCTTATACGTGAAAATCCATGTGCAGATGGCACGACAGCCGGAAAAAGGAATCGGGCCCGTTTCGTCGAGTACACTCGTGTACTCTTTGAATTCATATATATATATATATATATATAAACTAGATAGATATAGACGAGATGTATATATATCAACTTTTCACATGTGTATGTATATATATATATATATATATATATATATATATATATATATATATATATATATATATATATACACATACACATGTGAAAAGTTGATTTTCAAGACGTTCGACTCCGAGGATCGTCCTCATAATAACATGCAGTCCCTAATCTCTCCTTTATGTGCACCGAATCCCGAAAATTTTAGATAAATGTAAACATATTCATATAAAAGTAATTTTCGAGACTGCCTCATGCTCAGGATCAATCAACTAAACTAAAAATCAACGGACCGTCTGTAAAACAGCCATACGTCCTTAGCCTACTTTTCGAACTTTTTCGAACTACTTTTCGAACTTTTCGACACATATACATATACATATACACATATATACACACATATATATATATATACACCCCATATATGCATATACATGCATATATGGGGTGTTCAAGTTAAACTCAGACAACTATTTCCCTCGCCATCGTTAATTATATATTTCCATAGTGGAAAGCCTCACTCACGTTACAAACGAAATTCAATTTGAGTGGAATTTATTCCATTCTGAATTCTTCTCTAATTATCCCAAATCCTATTTTTGCTACGTTATCTATCCTATCTGAGATACAGTGTTATCTAGTTCTCCTTCCCCCTCTCTCTTCCACACTTTTTTGTTGTGCTAGTATTCTGAATTTACCTGAACAGAAAAGGCTTCGATTCATTTTTTCAGCTGATCCTTCCCCGAGCATTACATATGTTACATACATTCTTTCTATTTTAGAAACACATTTTTCTCGTCATTTTTTAAGTTCTTTCCATTTAGAAGACCAAACAGGTACGCTTCTAACTGCCCAACTGTTGAACAACTATGCCCAAAATCGACATTTTACCAAAAAAAAAATAGTAGTCATCTGAAGTTGAACTTTGGTGAAAAATGCACAAAACAGGTCTCAAGCGTGTCTATTTTTTTCAGAATTTACCCCGAATGGACCTTTCAATTTTTTGCAACCGCAGAAGGGCAAGGGCTAGGGAAAATATTTTTTTCAAATTAGGTGTTGTTTTGTCACCAGGATTAAGGATTTCCACAATGGAAATCTATAATCAACAATGGTGGGGGAAATAGTTGTCTGGGTTGACCTGAAATACCCCATCCATACACCCAGGTCTGTACATATAATCATCTACTGCATAAATATTTCTATTTCATATACACGAGAGTATACGTACAGGCATATGTACACGTGACGTAACGTAAAAGAAATAGAGCCAGGTATGTACGGACGAAAATAGAAAAGTACTTTGAAAATTGAAATACACTGCGTCTGACACGAGACGAGAAGTGTACAGTTTGTAGAAAAAGGGTCGGAAAAGAAGTGAAAAGGGATAGCCAAGGAAAAAGGTAGACAGAGTGACGCCAAGACGACCCTGATTAAACTCAGCCCCTGGACTGAAACGTCTGCGCTATTTTCCACCCTCCGCCCCTCTGAGGATTGGCGGTGAAAAAGCAACGTCGAAAGCATTCTACTAATACCAGTATTCTCATCGCGAAAATTCTCTCGGTTTGCTGCGTATTAAATGTAGCCGGATATCGGAAAAACTTGAAGCCATTTCAGGAGTAGACGCGCAATGTTCAGCCGATTTTACATCGATACATTGGTACATTTCACTTCGTTTGCATGCTGAAATAGATTATTGACTTTTCAACGTTGTCACAACAGATATGAGTATAATTAGAATTCTCGACTATGCAGAGCCCCGGGCACGAAACGTAGATAATTCGAGCAGCTGGTTTGCCGTAATAATTGATGCAATATGCGCATACGATAACCTAATCAATCGAAGCGTAATTGGCTTTAAGTTGGGATGGCATCGAAGCAATTGGTTTGGCCCGGAGCGAAGTCTCGCTGCCCAAGTATTTTCTTCCTCTTTAGCTGAAGCTATGCTGCAACGAATAACGGAAATCTATTTTCTCGTGACCGAAAATAATCCGTCTCTCACGTTCTCCTAACGTTTTGCTGTTTTCAACGTTACCGAAGTCCGTGCGAATGTTTTTTTTTTTATTTATTTTTTTATTTAACTACATTATTGTGAAACTCCAAGCTATTGCAATGAGCACATTTATTAGTTGTTGACGAACGGTACACTGAGAAACAAATCATTGATCCAATGTCATTGGTGTTATTGAATGAAATTTCGTTGATTCAATTGTAAAATTGTTGGTGTAAATAATCGCATTTATTAGTCCAAATTAAACGCTATTGACTTTACTGACATGATAAAATCAAAGTTTTTTTTTCATTCAAAAGATATATTGTTAGCCGAAAACAATATATTATTTAAACCATCTAAAAAATGATCGCGAACAAATTATATAGTTTTGAATGCATTTTGTGCAACGAACAAAAAAAGCGTTTCAATTCATATCATGAATATTGTTGATTGGAGTACACAAGAAAAATTGAATTTTGCTCGTTCGATTCAGATAAAATTTCTAGTGAGTAGACATTTTTTCTCACCATATCGGATATTGATTTCCAAGTACATTATTCGTTAAAATATTAATATTTTATTTTAATTGAAAAATATTAAGCAAATGTCTGAATTGATTAAAAAATTATGCGAAAATAAAATTTGTTTCTTGCGCATTTGGTTGAAAAAATTCAAGCAAATCATGGCCGAGCGCTACCAAAATTAAAGGTGTGAGGAAACCCGTAGTTCTCGGAGTAACCGCTAGAAGCCGCACGCGCGCTCGTTTCTCGTAAGCGCAGCGCGAACCGAAAATCTACTTAAACGCCAGAGAAACTCTAAAGAGTATCGCTTCTTGGCCTGTGGCTAAGATCAAAGTGTAGTATCTGTTCTTATCAGTTGAATATCTGATATTCCCTCCATGGATATTCTATTGGATGTCTGATATTCTCTCCACTCTTATCGTGGATGATCATTCTAATGCTCACTTTTTATCTAAGATTTAAAACAAATTGAAAAACTTACGTGCCATGGCATATTCGTTTTGATGCAGCAAAGAAATAATAAATTCTATTGATTATATTTTTGTACGAAATAAAAAATGTTGTAGCAACCGCTTAATAATTTCATCCATACATCTACGGATTGTATATAGAATTATTTGAATAGAATATAATTTTGTTTGAAAGATAATGTAGATATTCAGAGAACAGAAGGACTTTTTAAAATAAAATAATATGTTATTTAAATCAATCACATTTTTTAATTTTTTATAGGAATGTAAAAATCTCATTTATCGGTGGCACTCCGCAGCAGCACATTTATTTGGAGCAACGAATATATTTTTTTCATTCAATTTGTTTCTTTCTCAGTGTAGGAAGTGTGAAAGTAGAGGGCGCATCCTGTGATGCACGTTGGTCTATTTTTTCTTGCGGATGATGAAAAGAATATCACGGGACGTGAAGACGACCCTTGAGATATATGAACGAGCATTTCTTCATCAGGTGACATATGTCTCAGAGTAGAAGATTTTTCGAGATTGTATTCTTGCGAAAGTCAATGGAATTCATAGGTTCAACGTGCTAATGAAAATAGTAGACGTCGTGAGTACATTCCAAAATCGTTGTTCCTCGTCAAAGAGTAAAAGGATGGTAAATTCCAGAGAGTGAATGGATATTGCACCGTGTGTATACGTGGCAACGATAACCCGATGGGCGACTAGAAAATACACGCTTCGACGGTGATGCGAAAGGAGGCGAAGAAGGGCCAGGTAGGTAGAGATGAGATCAAAGGGAATTATAAAACCGGCGAAGCATGTGCACCCATACGAGGTACTGCACGAGCCTTGCTATCTCGTACAGAGTGAGCTCGCCTCGAGAAACTCCCTCGTATTTTACCTACAGATTAGTGGACCAAAGGTTGGGCGGAACTCGTCGTTGCCGACTCTAACTTTTAGATTTTTTTACTTTGAATTGTAAATTAGCGAATTGAACAAACGGGACAAAATTGCTCGAAGTTATAACTCGTGTCCAATTACACCGTACGAATATGTCACGTGAACACTTTGTTGCGGAAAGTTTCTAGAAAAAACAATTGCCCAAATGACAATTTCTCAATAACAATTGCCTGAATAAACAATTTCTGACATACAATTTCCCGACATAACAGTTGTCCGAAAATAATTTACGGAAAAAACAATTTCGCAAATGAACAATTTCTCGAATACAATATCCCGAATGGACAGTTCCCCGAATTAACGTTTGCCCGAATGAACAATTCCTCGAATGAACATTTTCGATGAATTTTTCAGGCAACTAATTTTCTCGGGTCGAATTTTCCATTAATTCCGAAAATTTCCGAAAATTCCATTTTTGCATTAGTCTTCCCCCCGTGCAGAAATTTTGACCGGGATACCCTATGTCCGATCAAATCCCGATCAGGATTTGTCATGGATTCCCCAAAACCGGTATCCCGGTTAGAATCCAACTTGCATCAGTATCGGCATATGTACGACGACGATGGCATGATTTTGAAAATTTTGGCGTCACGTGTATTTTCTGTATTACTATGGAATTCCTATCTATAGATAAGAATTTCTGTTTATAGATTCCTATCTATAAAATTCCTATCTATAGATAGGAATTACATAGTAATACCGAAAATACACGTGATGCCAAAATTTTCAAAATTATGCCATCGTCGGCGTACATATTCCGATACTGATGCAAGTTGGATTCTAACCGGGATACCGGTTTTGGGGAATAAGTCTCTGTTTATACCCACCGACATGTCGGTGGGTATAAACATGTATTTAAGACAAATTAAAATCAAATTCACAATGATTAGATTAAAATTTACACCAACCGTGAGTTCTTACGTATTTCGAGAGAAAACATTTCGTCGAGGCAAAGAAATTTTTGCAAAAAAAGGTTGTGAGTTTCAAATATTACATTATAAATATGAAAAAAATCACAAAATGAGTTGTGAATTTCCTCAAGTTGAAGAAAATAAAAATCGAAATCACGACAGTTATATTAAAATTTACACCACAAGTGTAAACGTATTTTGAGAGAAAACATTGTGTTGAGGCAAAGAAATGTTCGGACAAAAAGTTATGGGCAAAAATTTCTTTGCCTCGAGGTAATGTTTTCTCTCAAAATACGTACGAACTCACTTTTGGCGCAAATTTTAATCTAATCATTGTGAATTTGATTTTAATTTGTCTTAAATACGAAAAAATTCACAACTAATTTTGTGAATTTTTTTGTATTTATAATTTCTTGTCAATACATTTGCATTCACAGATTTTGATGTGAATTTTTTTTAATTCACATCAAAATCTCGCGATGAGCGCGATCTGCCATTTAAATCTTTGGACAAATTTTTTTTATTGATAGTTTAATGCACCAAAACTTTATGTTATTTATTTTTATAATAAATTTAACATGTCATAATTCCATTTTTGACATTTTATTTCAGCCTGTATTCACCCGTGATCCTTCCCAGATTCCTCAATGATTCCATGGGGAATCTATTTAGAGTCATTAAAGGATCCGGTTCTGGATCCCTAATAGAATCCAGTTTACGGATCTTACATTTAGTCTTCGAATCTGATCCGATATCGGACTAGATCCCAACTGGGAGCCCGGGATACAAGTCAGAATCCAGCTGTATCCCTGCCAAAATTTCTGCACGGGCCGTTATTGATTTCGGCATTAGCAGACACCAGAAATATACGTTCCCACACTTAGTTAGCAAAACCCAGAATCAACGACCCGGACGTCGTGGGTTCTGACTCCTTTTCAAATAATTTTTTTTTTCTTTTTTCATTTCAAAATAAAAAAAAATCTTAATATATTTGTTTAACTTGTTTAAAGTTGTTCATATTTATATTTAACCCAAACATACCTAACCACACGAAAACAAAAGATTCGTCCATTGGAGAAATGGTTTATTCGGCAAATTGTGTACGAGAAATTGTCCGTTCGATAAACCGTGTCCGGGAAATGGTTCATTCAAGAAATAATTCTTTCGACAAATCGTATTATAAAGATTGTCATTCTGGAAATTATTTTCGAAAAATTTTCCGCAAACGCACGTGAACATGTTGAGTTATAAATATTCCATTTTTTTTCGCTAAGGGAGGACAACACCGTGACGCGTCGAAAAAAGGTCGTTTTTCCAAATTTTTTGGATCTGCGAGATTATTTATTGTGAATTCGGAAAAAATATATGTTATTGAGCATACATTGAACTAATTTCGTGTAAATTTTCATTTAAAAAAATTAATAATCAACAACGCTATTTTGCGAAACAAAAAAAATCACAAAATGGTCGGTGGTCAAAAAAAGTATAATTTCGGTGAAATTTTGACTTGTATTCGATGGCTTACAAAATATTAAATTGAAAAATATACCGCCTAAGTATAACGATAGCTACCGCACTTACGGAATTTTTTTTTTTTTAATTGAAAATCGGACAATTATAGCTAGAGTTATGATTTCGGCCAGGTCGAGAAAAATTGTTTCGCGAAAATGGCGATTGAAAGTTTTAGTGTACATAGATCGCTGCGCTCTCACTAAATCGTCTGTAAATTGGTCAATTTTTAATATCTCAACTTCATATTTTTCCACATATTCTTCACTACGTATACGCTGAGAAAATGCAAAAAAATCGATCTTTTTACCCATCACAGTGGTGCTCCGCGTTAATATTTCCATCTTAATTTACGACACGTCACAAAAAAATTGAAAAGAAAGAAAAGACAAAGAAAGCATTGTTTTTGGCATCTTAGGGAATGTTAGGAAAGGGGTTAAAAGTGGTCAAAACTGAAACTTTATTGTACGCTGCTGAACGTCGAGAAACTTTCGAGTAGTAGAAAAGTTGTGAAATATCGGACGGTCGCCGTCTTAATTATGTGGAGACCGTCAAAACTCAAAGGCTCTTTCTGTTCCATCCACGCCCTACCAATCCCTCGTCGCGATCCTCCCCACCCTCAGAGATATCAAAGTTCCCGAACATGAAGTGGTAGATAGTACTGGTTGAGAAAAGTTTGCCCTTTTGCAATGTTCGTCAATCCAACACGCTGGATAAAATTTTTTCTTCTTCTTCGTAGTATTTTTATTTTCCTTCGCGAGCTTTTTTCTCGCAGTAACTCGTTATCACCGTGAGCTCCGGAGTTTCGTTACTCCCTTTTTTCTTTCATCATTCTCTGGTTCATTTCGGTCGTTGATGCTTCTTGCGATAAATTTTCGTTGTCAAACGAACCGGCTATATGTGTAGAATTAAGTTTCAACCCACGAATCAACCCTTCGAGGTACGGAAAACACCCTCATTTTGTTCTGTCCTTATAATGTAGTCTTTTTTTTCTATTCCAGATCCGCTCTGCAATACCGAACGCGCAACTTATTCTCGGAGATAATTTTTCCCTCGTGGATGCATGCAAGACGTCGCAAGCTCGATTAAAAAAGTTGCACTTTCGTCGCAGCTCTAATATTTTTCGTTGCAGAAACAAAAAGCCGAGAGAAAGAAAAGAAGAGAGAGAGAGAGAGAGAGAGAGAGAGAGAGAGAGAGAGAGAGGGAGAGAGAGAGAGAGAGAGAGAGAGAGAGAACGAATGAGACAGAGAGCGTACATCATCCCCCAACAATATCCTAAAACTCGTTCTTGTCCCTGTACAGTTTCATCCTGCTAAAAACAAGAAGGGTAACAGAGGGGTTGAAAAACAGCGGTCAATTGCATTTGTGATCACGATGAGTAAAAGTGCCTCGAGGGATCACATACGGTTGACAGCAGTGATCAACGGGAGTTGGACATTTCAACGTTTCATCCCTCGAACTACCCTCGTTTTCTTTTGCACCTGCTTCATAAAACGAGACAGGTAATTTCTCTCGTAAAATGTGTTTCCGTATACACGTCCATTTCGTACTGCATACCCATTTTCCACGCATACTATTTTTTTACACCCCATTGCGAAAGAGCAAAATAAACCTTCAGAAAGGAAAAAAACCAAATCGATTTTGTCCCAACCCATAATTTTCACGATGGCACAAAGATGTTCCTAAGGCCGGACACCACTGTGACGGGCCAAGAAAATCGATTTTTTGCATGTTCTCAAAGTATACTTGTCCTAGAATATGTAAGAAAAAATAACGTTAAAATATTGAAAATTGACCAAGTTGGGGACGATCTAGTGAAAGCGGGTAGCGCAATGATTTACGTGTACTAAAACTTTATATCGCGTTTTTCTCGACCTGGCTGCAATCATAATTCTAGCTATTTCGATTTTCAATTTTTGAAGACCAAAATTTCCATAATTGCATTCTCCATCGTTGTACGTAGCCATTTTTATCTAATATTTTTCACGCCCCCGAATGTAAATAAAAATTTCATCAAAATTGCACTTCTTTTTAACACCCGCCGTTTTGTGTGTGTGTTTTTCGAATGGCTACATACAACAAGAACTACATTTTTATTTATTATCAAACATTTTTATTTTTCAGGCCAACCATTGTCAACTTAACGATCCGACCTTTGGACCACATTTTTTGTACAGAGGCTCTATTGTACCTCAATAACGTTGTTAATTTTTAATTTATATTCAAATAAAAAATGTAGTAAAGAAAAAAATCGGAAAAAACGACCATTAGTCAGCTGGCCACAGTGTCATCCTCCCTTACACACTCTCTGTCAAACCACCCAAGATTGGACAGATATGTTTTTGCCTTTTTCGTACGGAGCCCAAAATAAAATTAATAAAATCGAATAAGAATGAGAAGAAGAGAACGAGGTTATAAATAAAATTGCCGAGCGAAAAAAGCTGTACCGTCTTCGACTAGTTTTCTCCCGCGCATTCATCCGTACTTTCCGTCCGTTCCAATTCTTATTTCTCCACCCCGGCGACGAAACTTTTTAGCTCAATTAGCTGATTTTCCTTCGGCCATGTCGGAATACGCAAAAAAAAGCGTAAGCTCGAGAGAGCGTTGTTAACATTTCGAATTCGCCACATCTTGCAGGTGACAACCGTAATATACGGACTGCAGACCAGCGTATATCTGGGAGAAAGCTCTTGAGCCTTTCTTCACCAACATTATTCAATTCCTACAGGGATGTGACGGTGGTATATGATTTTTTTGTACGAAGTGCTTTTCAAGTGCTCAAGATTGAAGCGAATCGCGCAGTACTGAAAATGATTTCGTTCTTTTTCTTCCTCACTCTCTATTTCTACATCCCCATTCTTTTTACCTGTAGGAAATGGAGCGAGAGAAACCGGGCGGAAAAAAGTGCAAAAAAGTAGTGGCATGGTACCGAGGGTGTGTCGCAAGCTCGAGAAGCGCGATACAAGAATTGCTCTGCAAGTGCGAAAGTACACGCAGGTCTGAACTTAAAGTATTCCTTTCGCGAAGGGCCGTATTTTGTGGGGGCACAAGAAGGGCCCTTTCGAATTATTGGTAAATTTCAGTGGCGCTTAATGAAAATAAATCTCAATCAACTATTATACCCAACAATAAACTGGAATTAAAAAATCCCGAAAATTTAGTAGATTTAGATATTTTTATATTTTCTCTAAAAAGTCGCGGCTACAAAGATTTCTCTGCTCCTTTTTGTCACATTTTTCTGCCAGAAGACATCGCTCAAGTGTCCACCTCCGATTTCGTTTAAACTCATATATGTGATAAAGCATTGAAAACATTAAGGGAGGCAGACGACCCCTCAAAGAAAAGTGTAACCCCTTAATTTTATTTTTCTTCAATTATTGTATAGTGGATTTTTCATCGCTTAACATTAGAAGAATTTTGGTTTTTGTTTCATTCCAATCGGTGAACTGCTCGTGGGTGAAACTGCGAAACTACCCCTCGACACGCCTTTCTCTGAGGGGTGGTTTCCCTTTTCAAATCGTTTTTCCGCAGATAAAAAAAAATACGTGTATAGTAGTTTTCAATGGTTTGTCACATACATGAGTTTCAACTGAATCGATGACGGACACTTAAGTAATGTTCCTTGTAAGTTGTATCATTGATATTTTCTTTAAGATTTCGGTGACCCCATTTTTTGTGTGTTGTTACGGAATCTTTAGAATGTTTCACACATGCATCAAGAGTTATTTAGTGTCTAAATTATTAGATAAAAATCTAGCCAGCGTATTATCTTCATAAACTGCCGTATAAACGAGACGATTTTTGAAGTCGTAACTTTTTGTTAAAAGTTCGGTAACTTGGCTTGAAGTTTCACCAATATACTGGGATGTACTTTTACTTCATTATAGTCGAAAACCAGTTAATTGTTAAATATCCGGGTTCGCGAAAGGAATACCTTAAGCAACTGAAAACATTGAAAGTTTTTCGCAACAAATCGATGTTCACATGTGCTTTGGTATTTTTTCCACGCGGGCAAAAGTACCTGCGACTTTTTCCAAATACGATCGCAGCGCAATACGTGAACCTCCGAGCTTTGAGAATGTTTAAAAGGATGCATGCGCTGCCACGTCGTGGAATGAAGCAGCAAGAGCGGGTATTTTTTTCAATTTATTTATTTACTTAATGCGAAAAGAAAAAATCCAATGGCAGTGTACACGGTAGGCTGCGCGACGTACGGATTAAGACCAGAGTGCACTGGACTCCGTAACTTCTGGTTGAAGCCGTCGCAACACACCAAACAGTGGGCCATTACGTATGACGTTGCCAGAAACGTATAGTCGACACATCGAAATAGCACGAGCTCCGCGTAGCCCCGTGATGCCGAAAGAGCAGCCAAAGCCATCACGTATGCACCCACATACCATAACGGAATATGGTGGTATATGCGAGAGGCGTCAGAGACGTCTACGAATCCTGTACATTACGCCCGACCGCGTAAACAAACCACATGTACACGCTGGCATTAATACAAACACATGCATACGCGCTGCGGAATAAGTTACTGAATGATTTATATTCCCCACATGCACTCCGTAACTAGTTTGGTACGAGAGGGCATGATTAAATCTCGAGAACACAATGCCTGACTATTTAGGAATGTTTCCACTTGATAAAGCCATTCACGTTTCTTTTTTCATATTAATGACAATTGGGCGAGTTCAGTTGCTTATTTACATAACTATGCAATTAAAAAGGGTAATTAAAATATAAGTTACAATCCCACACGAATTGTCACGTAGTTTCATCAACGTGATTGTATACTTTACTTGCCGTGGAAGGTTAAGGGAAGGTTCTGCGTTATTGGGCCAAAAAATGTTCGATTTTTCACCAATTTTTTATGCGAAAAGTATTAAACATAGGATGTTTATATTTGGTATGTTCACTAAGCGGTCTTTATTGAACATCAAAATATTTTTTTAAGTTTGACAAAACATGTCGGTGGGAGCGGGAGGAGCCACGTATGTCGGTGCGCGGGCGATGACATTCTTCGCTTGCGAATGTCCTAAGTCCCGGACAGGTGATCGGAAGCAAAAAAAATCAAATATATTTTTACTTTGTACAATATTGTGTATAAGTTGACCTAGAATCAAGAAGGAAAATTGGAAAATATGAAAATAGTGAGCGATAGGAAGGAAGTTTGTTTTTTCCCAAAAATTTTCGCAGCTTTGTGCTCACTATTTTTTTATTTTTCAATTTTTCTTCTTGATTCTAGGTCAACTTATACACAATATTTTACAAAGTAAAAATATATTTGATTTTTTTGCTTCAGATCACCTGACCGGGACTTAGGACTTCCGCAAGCGAAGAATGTCATCGCCCGCGCACCGACATACGTGGCTCCTCCCACTCCCACCACCATGTTCTGTCAAACTTTAAAAAATATTTTGATGTTCAATAAAGACCGCTTGGTCAACATACCAAATATCGACATTCTATATTTAATACTTTTCGCATAAAAAATTGGTGAAAAATCGAACATTTTTTGGCCCAACAAGGCAGAACCTTGCGTCAATATACTGGAGACTAGAGACAGGAGACCAAACTCCAACGGGGAGACAGTGAACAAAAGGTACCGGAAAATGGGAATAATGAGGATGGCACGTCGATGAAACAAACTCACATATATAGTAATTGGTCAACGAGGTGAAAGTGGTCGGACGAAGTTCCAACATTACAACAGACCGGTCGTGAGAGTATCCTACTTTGAACGATTTAATTCGTTTTAAAAATGTGCATATCGGATTTTTAGGGAAAAAACTATTTTAAAAGCAAAACAGTGAGCCTCTTGCGAGATTTAATTACATCTGCAGACTCAACTTTTGTAATACATACTTGTTTTTGTAATCCGATAAATTACATACGAGAGCGAATAAACATTAATTCCTTAATATAAAAAAATCTACAGATATTACATAAATTGCAACTATTTCATGGCATTGAAAATGTAATCAGACTTTTCGGGTAATAAAAAAAAACAGGTAGATGTAAATAATATGAGTTGGTCTTTATCATTTTTCAAAAAATATTGATACATTGAGGTATCTAATTAAGTTGGTTTAGGTTTCTTTGGGTTTGTTTAGATTTA
Source organism: Ophion obscuratus (assembly GCA_964007375.1). Classification (NCBI taxonomy): domain Eukaryota; kingdom Metazoa; phylum Arthropoda; class Insecta; order Hymenoptera; family Ichneumonidae; genus Ophion; species Ophion obscuratus. Next base: position 19,327,542 of record OZ023313.1, read on the forward strand.
TTTGTGTTTGTTTGCATAATAATTGTTATATAATTTTTTTAATATATATATATATATCTTTTTTTATTGTAGATTGCATTGTATAGGGTCTTCCCCCTTATTACATTCCCCACCATATCCCACTACTCATCCCCTATTTTGTATTTGTAATTTTTGTAATATATTTGTAATATAAGTTGTAATATAATTTTTAAATTAATAACACGATCCTATACCCAGCCTGCCTCAACAAACAAATACAGTTTTAAAAGCATGTCAATGTTAAAATCCTAAAGCACGCATCTGCGTGCAGTTACTGAAAAAATTATACTACTTCATCAATACTGTATTCGTACCAATCAGCGTATCGGTTAAGGCAGGATTCTACTTTGAAACCATGAAAAAAACGCTATTTTCGTGATTTTTGCTGAGAATACTATTAAAGATATCGATATGGGGTTTAAACTGTTCAATAAATACACTCTTTAAGTACATGAAAAAAAAATTTTAATGTATTTTATTCATTTTTTGTACACGTAAAATATGTTTAAGGCCAACGCCTCGAAAAGCAGATACCGCTGCCGTGGTCGTGAAATCTTCCCGACGGATGGTCTGAAACAAAAAAATCAAATAGTTTCATGTTCAGTATGTCTTCAGGAACCGACCTAACTAGAATATTTTATATACGTGCAAAATTAACAAAGTGGCGGCTAAAATACGAAAAAAATGCGTTTTTTTTGGTTCTTTTTTGCAATAAAAAAATAGTTCTAATAAAAATTTTAAGTTGATTGTAGTTAGGTCGGTTGGTACACACATATAGAATATGTGTTCTAAATTTCATAAGGATCGGTTCAGTACTTTTTGAGTTATCACGACCACGGTACTTGAAAATGTCGTTTCGAGAAAAACGCGTTTAAAGTTTTGGTGAGTCCGGGCCGCGCGCCGGGCGGGTCACAATAGCGCGCTCAGGTAGGTGCGTTCGAAAGGCGAAAAAGGATAGTTAGACTGCTTGGAACTTTATAAAATTTTGACCGAACATTCTTGAACATATTTACTTTCGAAAAATGTAAAAAAAAAAAAAAAATTTCTAAGTTACAAAGTAGAATCCTGCCTTAATCTTAAAATTTATTATAAAACTGACACATAATTAAATTTATTTTAATTAAGAATATTCTCTTTTATATTTTTTTCGTTATTTTTTGTAGAAGTATTTTTCTCTTATATTCTGAAGAATATGTTTTTGAATCTACATTTTAATTGATCATCAAAAATGTTTTCCAGGGAAGCTTTTTAGCCAAATGTGAGAGTTGTCGTTGATAACACTGATAACTAATGAAGGATTATTCTGCCACGGAAACGGGTATGTAGGTCCAGTGGAATAAACCCAAAATGTGTAGGATATTCAACACGGGATTATTGGTCGGTCATTTTTAATCCAATATTCGTATCTACTCAATGAGGCTAGATATAAAAATCGGTAAATATCGATGAAGAAGAAAAAAGTATAATCATTGCTGTAATCAAACTTTAATAAATACTAATGTTTGGACAAAGCAATGGGGATACTTTTTTCTCGTTTCAAAATGATCCCTGCTTGCAAGGGGTCGGCAAAAGTCAACGAAAGGTTTTCATAATCTCTCCTTGCCCAGGTTTGTTGCATTTTCACCCGAATTTTATTTTATCGAACTGAAATAGTTTTGTTAAATCTTCGCACTCAAATTTCGCTCTATGGTCGAATAGAACCGCCAACTTACGCGAAATTGAGCATAGAGCATGATTATGGACAAGTTATAATCGCCTACCAACTCTCCAAGGATAAAATTACATGCATTTTATCCCTCTAATAAAGATGCAAGCAAAACAACCCTATCGCGCGATAAACTTATAGAAACCCCCACAATAATGTAACATTTACGAGAAAAATTTCTTAGTTCGTGAAAGTCGTAAAACACTTCTTTGACGAATGCGAGAATCCTTAAGGGATGAATTTGTCAAAGGGAAGATACGACGAAGAATGCTTATTTTTTCCGATACCTAGAATACAGCAAGCGACATTTGTAAATACAGTATTATACATGTATGGGTCCAACGTCTCTTCGCACACTCGAACGGACATAAAATTGCGCATTTTAGTATCATAAACCAAGAGCTTCTTGGAATACCTTTGAAAAGAATGTTATTATTCTCTTCGAATTTTGCCGACTCACATCACGACATTCTTTTACAAAATCTTCAACCGGACATTCCCCGAATTTTTTTTAATCAAACCAAATTTCCTCGTTACGCCAATATCCCGGGCAAACATAATGTACAAAAAGTTATGGGGATGATCCACCCGACGAAGGTGGTCATAAGTTCTGAGGGGACGAAATATATCATATAGCCGTAGCAATAATAATTTCTACCGAAGATTTCCAAAGAAACAGGTTGTAGAAGTCTTGAAGGGTGAAGTGAGTTATTCGAGGGTTGAGTATGATATCGGAGAGGGTAGTTTATGGTTTCAATAATGATACTACACCGAGACGAACATTCCTAGGAATTGAAGAGACTGATTGAACGACGTCGCAGTCAGCGGAGATCTAAATGTTAATAAAGAAAAATTTAAACCTTGTGCCATACAAAAAATCTTATAAATAAAATTTGTGTACATAGAATGAACAATTCTTTATCATGCTTACTTCAGTCCTATACAAGAAGTATAAAATCCAATATTGCAATACTAGTAACGTTCTTTTCATGTAGAATGCTATTTTAAATATATAATATACTCATCAACAACGTAAAATAATACGTAAACCGTTATTATTCAAGCTCACAATATATCTGCGAAAGTAAGCTGTGGCTGAAGCTGCTAGAAGTGATATTTCGACAGAAAGATGGAATGGAAAGTCATTTCGCATTGGAAGGATGACTGATTAGCCTAGAATATTAGTTTGAAAAAGAGCTCGTAAGAGAACGAAATTTGTGAGGGGTGGCTTAAAGTTAAATGGGGCAAAGGGGTAGTTTTCGTGATGACAGTAACCACCAGAAATATTCTATCTCAGTCTAACGCGTATGTAAAATAGGGGTTGTTGAAATTGGTTCGAGGGTGCAAGCGGAGATGAAAATACATAGGGCTAATGTCATTTCTCTATATACGAGCTCATCATACTAAACGCTACTGGAATGACATCGTTCATCGCTCGCTCACGTTGGCAGACGTCTCTGCGAAGTTTCACCAACCAACCACTCAAAAGCACCCCACCTGTCAGGGCTCACACCCCTCACGGTATACCAAATTTATCGTAGTTTCCAAACCTCCCTTCGAAATCATTATGCATCTGGTACAGACCTCCATACGTTCAACATCATGCATTCGGTACTGCATTCGTATATGCTTCGAAGGAAAAGTCATGAGAGAGATTGCACTCGCAAGCACAAAGTACTCATCGGCAATGTAAAAAAAAATAGAGTTGCCGATATTATTTTTCTATAATTTGGTTTTATTCTCAGCCCTACAGCGATCTATTTTATTATTTGTTGCTTGTATTTTTTCCGTATTTTCTGTATTTCTAAAATTTCCCTTTTTCTCGAAAAATCCGTTTTCTCCTGTTGTGTCTTTTCAAAAAGACGTTTATTTCAATTTAACACAGTTATCCGGGAACAGAAACGCGTCCCACAATTCAAAAAAATGTATGCCAAACATCGAAGTCTGAACATCGCACAATAAATCGTATTTTGTGCGTAGACAGACTATTTTCATATGCATTGAGAAGCAAAAAAAATTGTTAATGAAATTTCAACATTGCTTTTTCGGTCTTTATATTTCTCACAAATCTTCCTGCATACGGAAGCTGACATTGATCGATATACTTGCCCATGTATACAAAACATCGCAAACCGTATAGAGAATGAGGATGCAATGGGCGAACGGGATTGCAGACATGTCCAATTTGCAATCTCCTCTCGTCCAAATACCATGATTTTTTTATTCTGATAAACGCACAAAGACTATTTACTAATTGCTGTTCTCGACTTATCAAGTACTCCGATTCTTCTTCTTAATTCACAAATGAAAGATACGAAAAACCTAATCTCGAGATGAATTATTGAAAAGATTTTAATGGAGCTGAAGTAAAAAATGGAAAAAGGTAAACGATTTTTGGATCAATTGTATGGCAATGGAAAGAGGCCATCAATCTTTTGAGTCAATCAAACCACCTATCAATTCTTCAATCGACTTTCAATCGATAAAATGATTAGGCAATAAATTTCACCAGTTTACATGTTATACAAGCACTGTCGTTTTTTTTTATCGTGAACATATTAATGTCGATAAAAGCATTTGTAATGTCGAAGGAAAGCACGAATTTGTTTCATCCTCCTAAGTCTTTAAATTACTGCATCACTTCTTTCTCACTTTACATGTTTTATGTTTTAACCCACCCTTGGGGCTCTACTTTGCCTCGCTCTGCTTGCCTCGTACATCGCTTTGGCATCTCTTCCCTTTGTGCTTTCGTACACCGGTTCACTTTCGACGTATACATAATATACGCACACTTGGCAACGTATTACGAGGTCTAGCTTGCCAGAATTCACCAGAATTATGGACCTTGTCAAAGAGAGCTCCCCACACCGTGAAGAGAACCGAAGAGGGTTGAATTAGCGCTATTAAAATCCTTCTGGCAGCTCGCTACGAGCTATCAGAGCAAGATCGATCGATCTTCGATGGCTGGACCAGAGAAGAGCAATCACGAGAGGTGCTGTCGTACCAGTGCCCACCAAAAACCTTCTCTATGGACAAGTAGTAAAGGATGGACTCGTTCAGACACTGTTTTGCGATCTGTTCCCGGGGTCTTGCTTGTTAATAAAAAATGTACGACTCTCAGGCATTCTCCGAAATCAGTCATTGCCAAGCTTTAGAGCCTCGGAATTGAGCAAATTTCCAAAGCAGTTGGGCCCAATCGTAGTGGTCCAAATAGGTCTCTAAATGAGCTGTTAGAGTGAGCGATGGAAAATTCGGGATTTTATTGAAAAGTTAAAAATAAATCTAGAACTCAGACACAACGTTATAGGCCCTCGCAATCAAAAAAGTTTTATTGGATCCATTTCTTTTCAAAGTCACATGTTCTTTTTGGGAAAATACGTTTTTCCGTAATTGGATGGCGAACAAACGAAAATTGCATAATGTGGGAACATGGGGAAGACGAAAATAATCGATAGTCGAGTTTTTCGAAAATGTACGAAATTAATCACGTGGAACTTTATCCGCAGCGATTATCAGCAGTGTCAGGTAATTATGGTAAGACAATGAGGAATATTGCCCTGGATTCAGAGATACGAAGCCTGTCCGAATTGGACGGCGGTCTGCTGAGCAAGATTGGCGCTTACAAGTTGAGCTGACCCATCTTTGAAGGACAATTCACCTGCATTTCCACCGTAATTACGCAGCCCTGGGGCTGCCTCTGCGATATCAGGAACGGTGGAAGTCATCAACAGGGAATCCCGGGCAAACCAAAGAGAATGTCACCGAGCTCTGCCGAATCACCCTCGTAATAATCACCAAACGTCATTCTCTGTGTCAATCACTTTTGACAGGAGCAAAACGTTTTTTTTTTTTCAAAATATTCTCGAATTTCGTAAGACGTCATTGAATTGCAATTATGTTTGCAACGACTTTTCAGGACAGGTTACCGTCGAGAGACATGAAAAATGCAAGAACTTTCGGGAATTTTTTTTTACACAATATACATACATTTGGAAACAGGTTTCAACGTATTTCATTCTTCTATCGATAGAGAGTAAATTCCAATTTTATTTATTTTAAAAATCCAAAATGGCGGCTTCAGCTCCGTCATATAGTCATGGACGGCGTGTTTTGGTCTGCGCGGGGCGCTCCACAGCCGTGCCAGTTCATCTCAAACAAAGGCGAGTTAACAATGATTAAACTAGACTTAATTTGGGGGCATTATCGTTTTTTGTTTGCTAAAAAAAAACCCTGGACAACAAAATGGCAGCCGTTTGAAAAAAAAAGCCAGTTTTTTTGCCCGGTCTTTTTTTGCTTCCACGGACGAAAAACATATTACTATATCAATTTTTGACAATAGTCGCTTCCTGCTGGCCCCGCTAATTGAATTTCCTTTCAATTGCGCGGTTCAACGGTTGAAGGTGTAGAGCGCCCCGCGCGCTGAAAAAAGCTGTTTCCAGTTTTCCAGCCGACGGACGGTTCCGCTCAACAGGCTGTAAATTCTAAAATACTTTGGATATAAAAATGTGCTCTTACCCACGTATTCTAAATACTTTGAGGGTGTAAATTATGTATTTGAAAAATCGAATTTTTCATCGACATGAACGTCAACCGGTCCTTAAAGAGGTTGGAGCGTTAGCCACAATCCAAGGTTAAATTGAATAAAAAATACACGTTATTGTTTAGACTATACTGAGTCTTTACGAATTTTTTGCACTTTTTCCACCACCAAACATCAGAGATAAAAAATAGTTTAATGTATGTCATTTAACGCAAACTGAACCTTTGTAAACATTTAGAAAAAAAAAATCCTCATCTTGCCCATCGTAAACCATGGGCCAATAAGCTCGTGACGTATATATAAACAGGCATAATTATAAATCACTCAAAATTTCACTGTGAATTGTATAAAACATTCGTTGTCGTAGTTTTTTCATAATAATCCTCGATAATGTTATACTTTTTCAAGTTCGTAGTAACACAAAAGTTTTTCTACTTTACGTAATAAAAATATTAAAAGGCATAATTATGCCTTTTAATGATATATTTTTAAAAAAATAGCATATACAGAATGAATCTGTACCTCGTATGCATTTTTTTTGAGGTTCATCGAAAAAAAAAATGAATAAACCGTCATTTGACTCAACTGAAGCGCTCCAACCTCCTTAAGGAAGGATACCACTGTAACTGCCCGTTTTCGACCGTTTTCTTTAGATTTTTTAAAAGAAAGGTTTAAAATATATGGTTGAAAGAACTGTTAGACTTTATAAGGTATATAGTGAGGAATGTAAAAAAAAGTATTTGTCAAAAGAATGAAAAACGGCGGCGTCCGAGTCACTATAGCACTATTCGTTTGCAGCCAGCCCTCTCCGCAGCACACAGTAGAACTGTCGCAAAAATCCTGGAAAAAAGAGTGAAATATTTTCGTTAATTCTATTAATTTTAGCAGTAGATGCGCGGAAATAAAAAAAAAAGTAATGAAAATAATCAAATAGAGACGAATTTGCGAAAAGTAATATATTATTTACAATCTTCAATTAATCGAAAAAAAGCACTCGTACCTAACTGTTAAAGCCATATAAGAAGCTACAGTTAACATTTCAAGTCGATTGGACCAAAATTGTTCCAGTTCTGCTGTGTGCCGATATCGAAAGCATGGTTTTGAGAAAAACGTGTTTGAAGTTTTCAGTACCCGCTAGGAAACAAATGTACGAGTGAATTTGCTGAAGCGTGGGAGCTTTTTGATTACGTGATCCTCATTGGGAACGGTTTTTACTTCAGGATTAAATTTTTGGACGGTATTTTGTGTAGCTGGTACTGTGTCTACCGGCGTGGCATCGCCGAAGGCGCTTTTCCGCGCTCGGAGACTCCCTTCAAAAGTAGCTCGAAAACCACTTCGAAACTGTTTTTTCAGCTATAAACGAATATGCATCATATTTTTGCAGGTTTGAGCGATTTTTTAAAATTTGACAGTAGTATCCTCAAAAGACGATCACTACAAAAGAAATGATATCCGCAGGGATTGAAGAATGATTGAATCCGCACGAGCTCGTGGAATAATGTTTCGGTGACAAGCTCGGAAGAGGGATTAAAAAGCGTCGTTGAAAGACATTGAAGAAAGAGTGCGGCGAGAGCAATTCCGGCAAACTATCGCCCACCCTTAGGAAGACGGCGTCGGGGCGGCGCGCGAGATCGATCGATCCCATCGTCCGGCCAATGAATCAAGTCGTCGCGCGAGGAATGATCGCGCGAGATGAGAAACGAGATTTCTCTGGTCCTGCGGACCTTCCCCCAACCATTTCAACCCCATCGTACCATCGTGAAAGTTTTTTCCGCCCTCCTACCCCTAAGAAAGTAAGGCGTTGCAACTTTTCTACGTCGTCGACGACCGGAACACGTCTGGCGACGTTTTCTATCACGGTTTCTCGTCTGCCAACATTTTTCCCGAGGGAAATGGCAGCCCTACAAAATTGAACAAACGAAGTTGCAACTTGAATGATCTGGGGACTTTATGAAACGAGCATGACCGAAGAATCCAATTCAATTATATATCTGACCTCGATTCACCTGTAAGGTCAATTTATGAATCCCCCGTGGGAACGGCAAAAGAGTACTTTGCCGCTCAAAAGTTTGAAATCACCTTTCCGACTTTTCCAGCGCGACAAAATGCTTGATTTACGGCCGAAAAAAAAAAGCACGAACTAAGACTTCAGGCAACTTTTTGAAGCAGAAGGGATGAGCTACATTGAGCTCTTTCTAAAGAAAGCTTCATGAAGCTCATGGAGTTCACAAATCAACTACGACTTTTTTCGCACTCACTAGATGATGTTTGCGCATAATTGTTTTTCTCTTGTTCTTTTATTTTCACGAAGTTACGCGTCGCATTTGTGGGAAACAGCAAAAACTATTCCTTTTCAGAGCGGCTCGAAGAGAGCAAGATCAGGATTTGATTTGATTTTGTGATATTTTCTGCACAAAGTTATTTCGGGATGAATCAGACATACATCCAGAGCCGAAAATTCGATTTGGTTGAAATTCAATCACTCCGCAATTCGACAAAAATCTGAAAATCATCAGACCCATTTAAAATATTAGGAAAATTTACTTTGAGTAATACTAATGCCAAAAAGTTACAAATTTTTTAAAACACATAATTATTTCTCAAATATCCAGTAAAAAAATGTTTCTGTATCTAATGAAATAGTTCATTTTTCTTAACTACTTAGAAACTTCCTAAGGGTAACGTGAAAGTTTGTCACAACAAATATATAACTCATGATCGTTTATCCATTCTTCAGAATTGTGAAACGATTTAAAAAAGAACGCAGATCTTAAGAAAATGCACAAGAATTCAGAAAAATCCTTTATAGTATATAAAGAAAATATCATTTTACTGATTATTTCTTTAACAATACTTTATTTATACCATTATCTTCTTACCATCATTGTTATATGAAGTCAAAGTTTATAACAACGTCAATATGTCTGAATTTTCCAAAATTCTCCTCGAATCACAAAAAATGTAAATCCTGATCATTTAAACCATTGACTAGAGATGTACGTATAATATACTTTTCTTTTTTTTTTGCACAGAAGTTGAATTTTTTAATGAGTGTCTTCTTGAGATCTGTATGGCTTGCAATAAAATGTTAAAAGGAAAAAAAAGTCGTGTCTTTTATTTTCAATGTATTTCAATTTTTTTAATGTATATTTCCTCCTACTTGAAATTCGATTTGCAAACTAGATGAAAAATCGTATAGTATACCTTCCGCACATATTAAACCCTCAAACCTATCGAAGAGACTGCGCAGCATGAAGGTTCGGATTATTCCTTGTCGTAACAAAATGAAAAACATATAATAATAAAGAATCAGGAATAATGTATTACCAGTGATTCAATTTAAATTGAACAAGAAATTCAATTTCATATAATTATTTGAAAAAAAAAAATCAATTTCAAGAAATTTGCGACAACGATTGGGGCCAAATCGATGGGTCAATATACTGCAAGAAATATGTACATAGGAAAACAGGTATACCCATAGAAAAATATTGGCAGGACAAGCTGATTAGCGGACAACGAAAAGAAACGTCGGCGAGAATAAGATGTGGTAATGTCAGAAAAGACGGAAAAAAGAGTATGTAGACGCCAGATGTAGAATATGCAAACAGCCAATTGAAAATTTAAAACGTATTTGCGAGTGTAGTTAAGGGAAAACTAAACCAAGGAATATTAAACAAACTGGAGCAATGGTTGAAAAATAGCGGGGGGTTAGAAAGTAACCGGAATATAGAAGGGCAACTGAAAATACAAACGGCAAAGCAAATATGTCATTACGTCAGACAATTTGGGAACTAGTAACCAGGATAGATATAAGAAAACTAATGTGTATTAATTTATGGAAATGAGAAGGGAAGGGCATTTATGTGAATACCCTTTAAAAGGGTAAACAAGGAATAAAATACCACTACTACTACTACTACTACCACTACTACCGTTACGCTACTGCTACTACTCCAATTACTATTGCTGCTACTACAACTGCAACTTCTACTGCTGCGGCTGCTACTGCTGCTAATACTACTACTACTGCTACTACTACTACTGCTGCTGCCGCTGCTGGTACTGCCACTGCTACTACTGCTGCTACTTTTTTTGTTAGCTGAAAAATCTTTTAAAGACGCCGTGTTATTCATGGTAGTGTGGGATTTCCACCCACTAAAAAAAACCCCTATTCATCGCAAGCCATTCCGGAACCGCTGTGGAAGCATATCATCAGGATGGCCGCTGTCTCTTCCTCATTCTGACTGTATTTGCAGTTCTCTCTCGTCAGATTCTTTCCTTTCCATTATGTTGATCATCAAAACGTTAATTATGTCCCATTTCTGTTTAGGTCCTATTAGTTCATCCACTAGGTTTTCAACTGTCACCTCGGTACCTATTCTGCAGTGCACTTCATGCCTTAGTCTCTCCCATCTTCCGCAATCGAAGAACGTATGTTCTGCTGTATCTGGCTGGTTACAGTATACACAGTTATCATCGATCGACTTTCCGATTCGTTTTGTGTAGCCTTTGAAACTCCCATGACCTGACAATACTTGCGTCATGCAGTAGCTTCTCGGTGCTTACAATTCACCCACTCCGTTATATTGGGGATTAATTTCTTAGTCAACTGTGCCACCTCGGAGTTAATTTCCCATTCTCTCTGCTACTCTTGAATGATACCCTTCTCACAATTTTCTTCGAATCGGAGGTATTTCCGTCCCTTCTATTGTAGATTTCCTTCCATTCTTTTACTAGGAGACCGATGGGTATTGTCCCGCTTATCACCTGCGCTGCGTTCGTAGATACCGTCCTATAGGTGCACGCCACTATTAGCACTATTTTTCTTTGGGCGCTCTCCAGCATTTTCCGGTATGATCTCCACCTTAGAGCTATATGCCAAATCGGGGCTCCGTATTGTATTATTGAGTGTACTACTTCGCGTAGAAGCTGTCATTTTTCACTTATCAGTCCTCCAATATTTGGCATTAGTCTTGCAAGTGCCGATGGTCTACCTTCTGCCTTTTTAACAGCTGCTTTAATGTGATCACGGAAAAAGCCGTTTCTTTCGATCTTTACTCCCAGATATCTCAATACTTTTCCCGGCACGATGGTGGCCCCTCTTAGGGTAAAGCGAACGTCTCCTCTTCTTCTGGGACCCTTCATGATAACTGATTCTGCATTCTCAGGAGCTAACTCCAGGTTGTGATTTCTCATCCATACGTTGATACGTCTTGGGGATTCGTTAGCCTTAAAGACTAAATCTTTCTCGTCGTCCGCACTGACTTTAATAGCCAGGTCATCCGTGAACCCAAAAGAGCCCTCCTTCGGGCAATTTCACCCGTAGTACCCTGCCGTGCAGAATATTTCAGAGCATCGAACCGAGAACCGAGCCCTGTGCGACTCCGCCTGATATCTCGAATTCCTCCTTGTCAATCCTTATACTTCTATGGTGGAAGTAGTTTCCGATCACATTGATTAGGTACTGCGAAACCTTTCTTTTGCGTAGCTCCTTGATGATTAGGGTCCACGTTGCTGTATTGAAAGCACTTTTAACATCTAGCGTTATTAGCGCTTACCATTTAGATTTGACATCGTTTTTTTTCCTTACCACCGCTTCGATGACTTGTATGGTTGATCTTCCCTTTCTGAAGCCGTACTGTTGGGATGCTAGTCCCTCCCATGACTCTATCTCTACTTCGAACCTTTTCCTAATCATGCTCTACCACAGTTTACTGAAGGTGTTGAGTAAGCAGATTGGTCTGAGCGCGGATGGGTTCTCCCCTCCCCTGCCGAATGAGGATAAGTTTTGCACTCTTCCACTCAGTTGGAAAGTCTTGCTTGCGCAGTAACTCATTTAAAACCCGCAGTATCCAGTCTGGCCAATTGTCACTGCCTCTTTTATCGCTTCCGGTGGAATGCCGTCTGGACCCGGTGCCTTTCCGGTTTTCATGCTGCTTCTTTAAGCTTTTCTTTCGTGAAAGGTCTCGCTTGCCTGAAGACTTCTTCAGTCTCTATCCTGCCGCTTGTTAGCGGAAACAGAACGGCTGCAATTTTATTTATCCTTTCGGTCGTCAGTTAAAACGGTACCCGGTTCGTTATTCGTCTAATAACAATTCTATATCCGCCCCCCCCCCCCCATACGTGGTTCCTGAGTTCGTCACACAGTTCTTTCCAAAGTTTCCTCTTGGATCGATTAATGGCCTTTTTGAGCTTTTTTCGGTAGCATTTGTATTCTTCCATCAGCCTTTCTCAGTCGTTTCCCACCAGATGGTTTCTGTTTCCCCTGGTCAGTGCTCTTCTTGCCCTGTTACATTTTTTTCTCTGCTCTTCTATGGCTTGTTCCATTTTGAGTCTTGCTATCCGCATATGCTTCCTTAATTATTTGCGTACTAGGTCTGAGTGTAGTTCCCTCTACATTCTCGTGCTCCACCCGCCATTCCAGTGTGGTTCTGAAGACTTCCTAGTCCATCTGTGTTTTAATTCGCTCTGTCCTCCGTTTGTTGCCTCGGCCTTCTGCGACATCAAAGTATATGAAGCGGTCATGACTAAGACTCTTTCACTACTTTCCACTCAGTAATTTTGCTAGCTATTCCCTGGATAGAGCAGGCAACGTCTATATACGAGTGGCTGCTTCCTCTAACAAAGGTTGGCAGTTCCCCAGTATTGTGTACTATCATGTCCATTGCGAACATTCATTCGCTGAGGTATTCCCTTTTTAGATCCCTCATCGGTGAGCCCCATTGGGGGGACTTAGCATTTAGGTCACCTAGGACGATGCTCTCCCCTGCTTTTTGCCTTACATCGTTTATGATGTTGTCCATTTCGGCCTCGAAGTTTTCTAGGGTAATATTCGGAACGCTATAGCAGCAATATATTCTGCATCGATTTAAATGGATGCACAGTCATCTATTGTCCGCTCTTACTCCTTTAATGCCTATTTTCTAGTTCAGCAGTAGTACTGTTACGTCACCTCTTTTATCCCATATCAAGTCACTTTTTGTTGTCAACTTCTTATTTGGTTCGCTAGCTATTATCATATCTATACCTTTTTCCACTGTAGAAGCGTATGCGAGGTCGTAGCTATTTTTTTGACCTCATTACGTTTGCCTGTATTATTATTATAGTCCCCATTTCGTCGTATTACCGCTTACCTCTGGCTTCCATCACGAGCTTTTTAAAGTGAGGACACTTGACTTCAGCTCTATGTCCGTTTTCCTGGCATTTCATGCAGAAGGCTATTTTTGTGCAGTTTTTGGCTTGATGGGCCTTTTCTCCGCAGTTTACGCAATTGTCCGTTCTGCTTTGTTTGTTGCAGTTTCGAGCAACATGTCCAAAAGCTAGGCAGTTGTAACACCACCGTTACCGTTTCTTTTATTTGGCACCTTAGCCATCTTACATTTGTTTTCCCTTGTTTATAAGTGCCTTTTCTAGCGCTTTTGGTAGCGCTTACGTGGCCATTTGGTTGTCCCATCTTCCGGGCCTGATCGATAAGACTCTAATTTGGTCTTCCTCCGCCCCTGTTTCCTTACTGACGGCTAGTACCACCTCCGCCTCCGCGGTCGTCGCATCCATCCCATATACGAAAAGGGTGGTCTCAGCTCTTTTGGTGCTCACTGTTGCTTCCTCAACTTTTTCTCTGATTTCTTGTCTCCAAGTACTGGTGTTTTCCGTCCCCTCGTACGTGAACATCAGGTTTCCTTCACCTGACTTCCGAATGCTCTTTATTTTAACGCCCATTTTCTCTATGTATATGCCATTTTTAACGGTTTTCAGTAGCTCTGCATACGTTTTTCCGTCCGCTTTGAGAGTCACAGTTACTGCTACTACAGTGTGGCGATATTAAGGGTGTAATTCAAAACGAACAGCGACAAGGGCTCGATAGATGCATACGTAATTCATAGTCTACGAGGCTTCAATTGACGTGCTTCCATATCGTGGGGTGAGAGATCATATCATCGGTGACTCATGTTTCACCCGAGGAATATCACGTTGTATTGCAGCGATCCACCTGTATCGTTTGGTGCAGTTTCCTCTTGTCCGACATCAAATGACACAAAGTACAGAATGATACTCCTCTGACCGCAACATGGTGAAGTAGAAATATATGGAACGAGAAATTGGTAATCGTAGAAGGGCAAAAGGTACATAGGCAATGATAATAAGCTACTGCTCATATTACTATTGTTATAATTATAATATGACTGTTCGGTAATTCATTGTTCATTAGTGTAAGAGTAAAAGGATAATGTCGCACTAGAGAGACTGATCCAGCTATGATGAAAAATAAACAATAAGGACAAACAACCCTTTTGCGAACCCTCGCTCGAGTGGATGTAGAAAGGCAGGGTGATATTAATATTGGGCTGAGAAAGTAGCTGGAGACTGCACAAAAGACGAGAGGATAAGAATAAGATCGATGAATTAGTGACACCCCTCTGGCGAGAACCCCCTCATCCACCCCTTGTCACAACCCTCTTATCTCTTGCTCGCGATTTGCCTCGTCTCCCTTCAAAGGAGCAGAGGCTCGATTGCTTTCTTCCGATAAGTTAAACCCTCGCACAGAGCGACTCACAATCAGATCAATCCTGTCGCAACATCTTTAGTAGGTACATAAGGACGGTCCCATTACAATGATAATAATCTTTTTATTTTTAATTTTTATATGTAATATTTAGATCACCGGAAAAATATTTATTGTCAGGGTCTTAAGGATGTATTGGGGATGAACACCGAGGAAAATGTAGCCGAAATTCGACATTTTCAAATATATGTTCTAAATGTCAAGTAACATCAGTCGTTAGGGGCGTATAATGTAGACCAAGCCGCAAATTTCTAATTGAGCGTGTTTTCGTTTTTATATTTAGACCTACATTTTAATATTGAAATTTATCAGGGTACTTGACAATAAATATTCCGCGCCCCGCGACTGCCAGAACTTTCGCCTCGCTCTTCAGATTGTTGCCATACATTGTGATAAAGATTTATGAAAGGATTGAACAACGGAACAAGCAGAACTTCAGTACGTTACAATCAATTACGCTACGATTATGGAATGGATGGTATGACAATTTCCAAAAAGTGTCGTACTTAGATAAAGTAAACAAGTTGTCCGCGCCTTTTGGCACGGTCAATTTTTTTCCCTAATTTTTCCTGGTTTCGCTCCTTTACCTTAAAATATAATAAAAAGGATCATTATGGTGGCATTAATGATCCCACTGGCAAAAATAACTACTGATCGCCGCCTCCATCGAGTGCCCTCGGGGTACCGCTCCGTCACGATACCTCCGTCGGAGTTACCCAGGGGCACCTTACCATCGACAACTCTTTTCGATGGCCCACTAGAGCATTCCTTCAACGGGGGGACCCGTCGATGGCCCACTAGGGCATTTCGACACCGAGGGGACTCGCCTATGGTCCACGAGGCCTTTTTCCTCTTGTCGATGCCACACCGAGGTCCTCCGCCAGCAGTGCAACAGAGACCCTCGCCGTCGTAACGTCCTCGTCGCTGGTCCTCCAGTGCATCCGTCCAGCGTTGAGTCTCGGGTGAACCCCTCCGCATCTGCAAGGGTCCAGGGGGAAATTATCACCCGGATGCGTTAGTGCACAATTTGGACAGGAGTGGAGAACACCAACGACGGCACGGATCCAAACCGATCCCATCTCTCCGGTCACCCAGCCCCTTCCTCCCCATACACTCAGTACTAGGCCTTTTTTTATAAATAATGTTTTTATACGTGTAAATATTATTTTTTTGTTTTTATTGGTCCTATCCTATTTTTTAGGTTATATTAATAGTCGGTTCATACTCACCTGAGTTCCCGTAACCCCAGCGTCCGCCACGTAAAATACGCATGCTTGGTCCACTATTATATAACACACACCTGTAAAAACCCCCGACACGCACCACGCACTCGCGAAACACGTTTTATTAATATTTAAGAGTCAAAACAAATTGTGCGGCTCGCGGTATGACACTTCGAGGTAACACCGAATTATCATAGCCGCGCCAAATAACGTCCACGGCGCACCGTGGGACTACACCATGTATTATCCTCGGAGGATACTTCACTTCCTTACCGACCTGGCCCAAGCCTGCCTCGCACTAGTTCGTGCGCGAGCCGATGGTGGGCATCGGGCAAAATCCTTTCCCGTACCGTAAACATTCACGACCAAGGACGGGCATAAAACTCCGGCCTCGAGTCGCAAACGGGGCATTCGATATCACTGTTTCACGGCCCGTGAGCAGTCGACCACGTAGCGAGCTCACAGCCCGTGACTCCTACACATCGTCTTACCGAGTACGCCGTATGGTACTGCCCCAAAAGCGAAGGACAATTTTTACAGAAAGTAAAAAATTTCGCTTCCTTTTTCTTCCCTATCCTTAAACCTTCTCCATTTATTTGTAATAATACTTATTTTTCTTTATATATTCATTTTTGTATCTTAATTTTCTGTATAGTTGTATTTTTTGGCGTTTTCAACATCCATATTAAAACCATTACTTTTCTATTCCATATCGTTTTCCTCATTTACTCCTTCATGCCACGTAACGCTAAAAATCCTTCATACACCTTCAAATCCCAGTACACCCACCGAAATCGCCTCGTTAAGAGGGAATGATACCTCATCGCGGTCGGTATGGTAGAACAATTATAGATTCCCAAAAATCTCGAAAACGGCTCTTCAGATCCCGTCGAAACTTTGCCAAACGACGTCAAATAGATAGACGAACAGCTGTCTTCCCCTCAAATTTTCTGAATTTGCCAATCTACATTTTTTTCCTCAAATTCAGAAAATTTGAGGGGAAGACAGCTGTTCGTCTATCTATTTGACGTCGTTTGGCAAAGTTTCGACGGGATCTGAAGAGCCGTTTTCGAGATTTTTGGGAATCTATAATTTTTCTACCATACCGACCGCGATGAGGTATCATTCCCTCTTAACCGGTACCGCGCTCGGCTTTACTCCTTCGGACGTAGGGAGGAGTAAATCGGTTAACAGACACAAAAGTCAAGAACATTCCTTGTCCTTTTTCCACCATGCTTTTTCTCAACACAATCTGAGTATAAAACAACATCCTGTAAGAGCATGTATGCAAATGAAATTGCAAATAAGAAGCGTCTGCTATTGCACATGAATATTATAATTCTTTAACAGGTTAGTGTATCGAGCCAAATTTTTGCTACAGGCTTAGAATAAACAGGGTAGCAATGCAGCCAACCTTTACGGCTGCGATAGCATTTTTGTAAAACTCCAATACATTCTTGGCATCCAGACATTCCAAATATTTCCATCGATATATGCATCCTTTCCGCAAGCTTCGATACATCATTTAGAAGAAGAACAAAAATAATCGAAAATAGAGCACCGTTTCTTTAAAAATATCGTGAATTTAGGTGAAATTAACACGTCTTGCAAATACTAATTTGTTGACGTTTAAATTCCAACGTAATACGCGATTTTTCCATTCAAAGAAACTGTACTAAATTGCCCAGATTTAATTTTAATTTTTTGCCTCGGAACGATGTAGTGAAATTCATGACAGCTTTGATAT
This sequence comes from Ophion obscuratus, assembly GCA_964007375.1. Lineage (NCBI taxonomy): Eukaryota > Metazoa > Arthropoda > Insecta > Hymenoptera > Ichneumonidae > Ophion > Ophion obscuratus. The sequence continues at coordinate 19,345,344 of OZ023313.1, forward strand.
TGAACTCTATTCGTCATATCTGCGTCCAAACCCAGGTAGGAATTGACGATGAAAAAAGGGCTCGCCAAGCTCTGAAACAAGGCTCACATTTTTCAATTCAGGCTGAGCACCAGCCTGATTTCAGGCCTAGCCGATCCTCTGAATGATAACGCGGTTTCAGGCTCTTGCACACAGGCTTGAACAAGGGTTGGTAGAAAAGCCTGTACTAAGCCTGAAACGACGAAACAACAAGGCTTGAAACGAGCCTCGTTTATGGCCTCAAACAAGGCCTTAAACAAGGCTTGTTGTTTCGTCGTTGCAGGCTTAGTACAGTCTTTTCTACCAACCCTTGTTTAAGCCTATGTGCAAGAGCCTGAAACCGCGTTATCATTCAGGGGTTTAGCTAGGCCTGAAATCATGCTGGTTCTCAGCCTGAATTAAAAAATGTGAGCCTTGTTTTAGAGCTTGGCGAGCCCTTTGTTGATCGTCAATTCCTACCTGGGGCAGGCTTATCCCAAACTCTTCTCGAGGCTATATCAGGCCTGTTTTTAGTTTTCTATATTCTACAATGGGGTACATTTAATAAATTTGTAATTAATGTGATCTATTCCATTTTTAAATTTTATTTTATCTATACATTTTATCATCTATATATTTTATCAACTCGAAACGATCACATACTTGTCAATGTTTCACATTAAAGAAGTTTGTAACTAGTGCTGCATGATCTTGCTGTGCGTTCATAACATTGTATGCATAATTAATTCCAATTTCATGATTTTTTCATTTTATATCTAATTCGTAAAAATATCTAAACAAAAAAGATCGTACATTCGAGTGAAAAATTTCGATTGTTATCGCATCAAACTGACTCTCTTTTTCTCGGTTCAAATCAATACTTTGTCGAAAATATTTCACATTCAATAAGAGCGTCACTATAGTGCAACACAACTTCGCTTTGTATGCATAACACTGTAATATTTATTTCATGGCTGTTTCGTTTCTTACTGAATTCATGAGAATGTCTAAACGAAAAAAGTTCATTTTTTCGGGTGGAAAAATGTCGATGTTTATTGCGTCAAATTGATCTAGAAAATTAAGATAGAGGATGAAGTAAAATGTCAGTAGTGTATTTTTTTTTGCAGATACACAATTTCAACATATTCTCGCATTTATTGCTAATTTTTTTTCATAAAAGTACAGAAAAAATATTATTTTAAACTTATTTTATTTTATCACAACCTGAAACAAGCCTGCATCCAGCCTTGATTTTTTAGGCTTAAAATTCACAGGCTGAATAAAGCTTGAAATAACCCTGAGTTTAGGCTAAGCAGCCAGTCTTGGTTCCAGGCTGCTCCAAACGATGCAATAAAGCCTGGCACAGGCCTGTCTCACTCAGGCTCGGTGAAACAAGGCTCGCACAAGCTTGTTTCCATCGTCAGCCTTTTGATTTCCTACCTGGGAAGAGAACAGGTAACTTTCAGTAGACATCGGTGTAACGCTCGACCCTCCTCAATCGAATAAATTGACTTATTTCGAAGAATATAACATTCTGTAACCTGGATTTTCTTACAACTGCTCCAATAGTTCCTATGGTTATTTTCTTTCCGTTTTTATACACATTCCATTTCTTTCGATTTTTTTACACATTCCCTGTATTTCCACTTTTTCACACGCTGCTGCTAAATGTGTATACTAATTCTACCGAGGAAAAAAATAAACAGCATTTTAATTTACATGCTCAATTATACCAAAATGTTTTTAAGCGATGAGTTATCTTCCTTTTTTTTAATTTCTAAAATATTAATCATTCCTGCACTATATGAGTCTGCATGCGTATGGGGACAACACGAGATATGAATATTCGTTGTGCAGGCGCGAAAGACGACGGTTCTGTACAGTTGTCGGAGGCAATCTAGGTCAAAAGTGGAATATTAATCAACTCACTCTGACAGTTCTTCGCAGGGATGAGACATCGAGACTGAGGGTTGTGATCGCACGTCGCAGGTACTCGCTGTCACTCGAGTCGACGTAATCCTTACGAACTGCGCCACCGGTAACCCCTATTCTGAAGGATCATCGTCCCTTTCCTCATCCACTCATTGTCACCCCCGTTAGAATATTCAAATTCAATTTTGTTCAACGTTCCGTGAGACCCCAAAATAATGATAAACATCATTAACGTAACGAGATGACAATTTAAAAAACGAGAAAAAATATAATTACGGTCACAATTATTTACCGATGCAAATTATAGCTCGAATTGCACGTTGCACGTTGTCGGAGCCTTGAGAAAAAAAGAATATAAACACAAGTCAAAGATCAACTAGGCTCAAAAAAAAATTGTGTGAAAACCGACTCTAGCGCATGGGCAGTTGGTGTCCAGGTCCGGTGGTCTTTCGAGTTAAGGGGGGAGATACTTTTAGGCGAGAACAAAATTTGCTGATTTTCATGATTTTTCTTCGAAAGGAAAGATTTCTTCGCAATTTTTAAGATTTAGGGTATGCTTTATGACTAGTTTTGGCTGATACAAGGTGTTTTTTATTAATTTGTCAAAATGGCGGGGGTATGGCACGGTCTTTTAAACTACATTTTCAAAACTGGCTTTACGTATAGCTTAAGAAAAGTTTAATCGACCGATTCTGATGAAATTTATTATAAATCTTTCTAACCTTATTGTCTAAAACCGAACCCTGAATGTTTTTTAAAATAAAAAAAATTGTTTTTTATTGGAAAATGTAGCCATTTTTCCACGTCTAAAGGTATCTCCCCCGTCAAGACGGCTATGCACGGAACGGAGTCTGGCTAGATTAGCGAAGTTCGAGTAAGGAGTGATCGGAAAGGCTTCAATTGGGAAGGGTAATACGTAAAAACCCGCAAAAATATACGTTGGAACTAAAGAAAAAAAATTGCGTGGGAGAAAATGTTTGGGCTGTCTGGAAAGTAGCTAATTACCACTTGAGGCACCTTTCAACCCTCTTCATCTCGCGACTGGGTGATTAAAGAACTGGCGAATCTTCGAACATAATAATTAACTGTCTCGACATCGTTCAATAATAGTTCGACTTTCAATTTACGAGAGTCTTCTGCACCCTTAGTGGAGGAGGGGTGACTGAAAAAACTCACCCCCTCTTCCAGTCTAAAGATATTTTGCTGCTTTTGTAGTGCCTCTTTTAATATGGAACCTTTATTACACTCTGGCATTTGGATGGGAGCCAGTCTGGCTCGCCAACCCCTTTCATCCCTCCTTTTCAACCTCTCGCGACTCTTACCCCAACTAGCCCCGAAACCGCTCAAAGAAATTTACGTTAGTGGTGGTTGGCACACTCACCCACGCTTTTGGAGGTGAAACACGTCAGAACCACAACCCCCTTTCGCATCCCCCAACCCCTTCAACCCTCTCGCGAAAGCTTCCCCCCGTGACCCCACTTTCCCCCTAGATATCGCAGAGTGCGCCACCAGGTGTGCACGTACCCAGGTGGCCAGAAGCCCGGGAGAAAATGGCAATTTAATTTTGCGTTTGATTTTCTCTTTCATTTTTTTTTCTTGTTCTATCCGATCCATGAGGGCGCTATCGAAAAATCGTTAAGGCATTACAAAGCTCTCTTTTTTTGTATCCCTACTTCATTTCTCGGTGATCCCGGTGCTTTTTTATTCTATTCCTTCTCAATTTTCCGACGTCTTTCGCGTCTTCGATCATTTTTATTGGGAAACTATCTCTGCGGAAAACGGAACGCCACCGGAAACCCGACGACCATTCATCATTCTTTTTCGATTCAAACTACTCGTTCAAGCTATCAGTCCAACCTAATGAGCATTTCAAAGTTTTCACAGTTTTTGCATTATCGCCGGTACCTTCAAGTTCTTATTATCTAAACTCTGATATTGCCACGTCAAAACTCATAGGGAAGTTGTGCTTAAGATGACATGCTTTTGTATTGCGATAAATGTTTAAGTAAATGACAACGTATGAATTCAAAGCCAAGCGTATATCCCTAAAGTTTTATTATTATAATCATATAGAATTAGTTTCAGAACATTGGTTACTTAAAAAAAAAACTAGAAAAATAAAAAACCGTGTGTAGGTCGACGTGTATGAGACGACATACTTCAGTCTGAAGTGACATATGTATGGCATCTTGCACAAGTTAACCGAATTATGCTCAGATATATTAATTTCTGGATTAAAGGTTAGTTTATAGCTAGAAATATTTACTGGAACATTATAATAATGATGATGAAGTGTTGCCTGCGGCTCGTTAAAATGTTCTAATGCTACAAACATTTGTAGCATTAAAACATTGCATTCTATTTTTGTATTAAACCATTGCATTCTAATTTTGTATTAAATTTGTATTTTGTATTTTGTATTTTGTATTAAGCATTAAAACATTGCATTCTATATTTGTAGCATTAAAACAATGCATTCTACTTTTCATTACAGCTTCATTCATCTTGGTCATGGGTTTTTGAGGCCAGCTCTTACGAGTTGAGATTCCTTAATGATAGTCAGGCATCCTCTAACGATAAGCCAAAGAATCTGATCTTCTATGCGATTTTATACACCGCAGGGTAAGATGACATAGTGTGATATCTCACACTGATGTCTCGTATGTCAACTTACCCATAAAGGAATGCAGATTTTGTTTATTTGTTGTGACGAAAACTTTGGAGTTAGAATATCCCTTATGCAGTATATGTGAAGTAAAATGGATATAGATTATGAATAAATTAGTTGAACTATTGGGAGTACAAATAAGTATCCGCCGTTTGACAAAAGATAGCCCCACCAGGAGGTTATGGTTCAAAATGTCACATATAAAACAGCATATCGTAAGGTTGGACATCTGGCAAGAGCATAACCTTCAAATATTAGCGATTTTGTATCAGCATCACATCATATCTTTTCGTGCGAAAATGTCAAGTTTCGAGCCGAATAAGCGTCATTTGCGGGAACTTTATAACTCTTCTTTACTTCTTTAATTTGAATAAATCTGCAGCTGAGGGGCATCGTCTGCTTGTAGAAGCATACCGCGAGGCTGCTTTAAAGTATTCCTTTCACGAACCCAAATATTTTACACTTAACTGATTTTCGTCTATAATGAAGTAAAAATACATCCCAGTATACTGGTAAAATTTCAAGCCAAGTTACCGAACCTTTAACGAAAAATTACGGCCCTAAAAATCGTCTCACTTATACGGCGCTTTATGGACATGTCACGCTGGCCACATGTCTTTCTAATAATTTATACACTAAATAACTCTAGATGCCTAATACAAACTGCTCACAGGTGTAAAAAAGTCTAAAGATTCCGTAACAACAATAAAAACAGAGGGTCACCGAACGTTTAAAGAAAATATTAATGTTAAAACTTGGAAAAGTGTGGTTAGCAGAAGAATTTTTGTAGCCGTGACGTTTCAAATAAATGTAAAAATGTCTCAATCTACTAAATTTCCGCGAATTTTGTTATTCTAGTTTATCGTTGTGTATAATAATCCATTATAACTTGTTTTTTTTATTAAGCGCAATTGTAATTTACCGACGATTCAGAAGGCCCTGCTTATGCCCCCAAAAAATACGGCCCTCCGCGAAAGGAATACCTTAAGTGAGAGAAGTTGTGAGTGGTTTCAAAAGTTTAAGAACGGTGAGTTTAACGTCGAAGACAAAGAACGTAGCGGAAGACCGAATCGAAGACGCGGAATTGGAAGCATTATTGGCGGGAGATTCGTGCCAAACGCACGAGGTCACGCAAATGACGCTTGTTCGGCTCAAAACTCGACTTTTTCGCATGAATAAAATGATGTGATGCTGATACAAAATTAAATGATTAAACGAACTTACCAAGTGAAGTTCTATCATAATTGTATGTAGCGCCTCTTCCGAGATGATCATCATGTAGTACCCTCACTCCACACCGACTTCGCCACAATTTTCATATCAACCGAGTTGAAAACTTCGGTTTCTATGTTCCGCTCGTACTCTTTCCCGATCGTCATTATTTGAAAGCATTGTTCTTCCGGTTAAGGGTTTTTGTTTTACGAAAAAAGGGGATTATAGGGTGGGTTTGATCATCTCGGAAGAGGCGCTACATACAATTATGATAGAACTTCACTTGGTAAGTTCGTTTAATCATTTAATTGTATTTCGCGCCTCTTCCTCCATGATCATCATGTAGTTGTTTAAAGGCAACTACGGTAGTAGTGATTGATTATAAGCCTGTATGTTTATTAAAACAACAAACAAGCATTTTCGCAGTAACAATATTTTTAGATGAGCATTAATGCATTAGGATAATATTTGAGCTGATTATTATTCAGAATGTAGAACTGACTTTGCGAACGTATTTTTGCTTGCAGTGACGTTCAAGTGATAAAACTTAGCGAATGTAAGAGATCCGGCAGTCCATCCTGCCGTTTTTCTTATTGTATCTATGTCGACCCCATTTCTTTTGGCCGCTGACGTTGACGCATGTCGCGTGCTATGTGCTGTAAACGTTTCTGTATCGATGCCGCTTTTCTCTAATATTATTTTGACCCAGCGACTGAGGGTCTGACTTGAAACCGCGCCGAAAGGTTTTTTATAAGATAAAATTAACGATTGTGTTTGATTCCTAATTTCCTTAGTTTCCTTTGAATACGTTTGTAATGCCGATGCTGCGCATAATTTGTCGTTTTCCGTGTAGAATGGAAGCACAAGAAGCGGCTGTTTTCGATTGGGTCCAGACGTTTTGATGGGGTCCGGAATTTTTATCTCTATCGCATCATCAACCTTGCGTATATTGTTAATTTTAATGAGACCGAAAGTTTGCATTCGGTGTCCCGTAACGAGGGCTAACAGCGTGATCAATTTCATGCTCAGATCTTTCAGCGTGAGTTCCTCGTTTTTCGGTAGTTTTGATAAAAATTCCAGAACAATTCCCGGATTTCATGTAGCATCGTATTTTGGCGTTAATGGTCTCAATTTGAACACGCCCCTGAAGAATCTTTTAATTTGATAGTCCTGGCCAATTTCTGGTCCTACGATCAATGAAATTGCGGCCCGCAAAGTGTTGATTTCTAGCCGGTGGCTTGAGCTCTTTCAATGATCGTTCCACCGCTTTTGCGGCCTTTAACTGTTCGTCTAAATTTCGTCCGCATAGCCACTCATCTACTGATGCGTTTTGTAACATGTTCTTAGCAGGTCCATTTACGCCTGTTAATATAAGGCTTTTCCGAACCGCTGACTCTTCTCTTTGAAGATCAGACAACAGTCTGCCGGAATCACAAAGATTTTCGATGATCAACAGATTTTCAGCATCTCCGTTGCCGTTGAGAGCAGTCGAGAGTGCTTTGCCGATAGCGGCAAGGCAACCAGCAATTCTTTCTTGCTTTGATACTATGCGAGTATCTCTTATTATCGCGGCTTCGGTGGCCGCTGCTTTAAGCTCCGGATTCAGTTTTGGAGCATCGATTTGCGTACAATTTTCCGGAGAAGGATACTTCTTTAGAATTTCCGACCGCTCATTAATCGGGAGTCCCATTTTTAAAATCTCTGCCCATCGTTCGGCGATGTCTTTATGGATTGGTGGACCCAGTATTTTGTCCGGCACGATACGTCTCCCCATAGCCTTCAGAACTTCTTCTGACAGTGCCACGACCTCGCTTTTTTCCCCCGTACTCTCAGGTTCAGGTCCGATTTTATTTGTTGATGGCAGTATAATATCTTCTGTGATTATTGGTACACCAATATTTGTCTCGTCTCGCCGTGGCGGGTCGACGTTCATCATATCCGTTGTCGGATCGAGGCCTCGGTTTCCTCCGGGTTCTTCTGTAGATCGAAACATCAAGGTGCTGACTCACTGAGACTATACATAGTTCAGTAGTGCAGGATGCGTCGTCTGTTAGCAGGCTACAGCCAGAATTGATTGCTTGCCGTATAAATACAGTTATGCAATTTTTTCTTTCCACGATCCTAGGCTGAGCTACAGCTCATCTGACAGCTCTATAGAGACTGAAAGATTGCCTGTTGCTAGAGCAAAAAGACCAGTTTAACTTACTGTTATTGATGTCTTCTGAAATATGTTCGCGTAAATCCGACGTCTGCAGATTATGCTTGTAACTGTCTAGGGATGACGCGCGAGAGCGCGATACCGCCGATCGAGACCGCGATGCCACCGATCGAGAGCGTGATGCTCTTGAGCTGTTATTCCTATGACGTCGTTTCTTTTTCGCCTTTTTTGATTCGAGCTTACGTTCTAAGCGTCTCAACCGCTCTTCGAGCCGTTTTTCACGATTTTCCGTGTCTGAAGTTCTTCCCATTTTTTCCCTCTCGCAGAGCTGCGTTGTGGCTTGTCGACACAAAGGTGAAGAATGACGATCGGGAAAGAGTACGAGCGGAACATAGAAACCGAAGTTTTCAACTCGGTTGATATGAAAATTGTGGCGAAGTCGGTGTGGAGTGAGGGTACTACATGATGATCATGGAGGAAGAGGCGCGAAATACAATCGCTAATATACCGAGGTTATGGTCTTGCCAGTTGTCCAACCTTACGATATGACGTTTTACATTTGACAACTTCAACCATAACCTCCCGGTGAGGTCATCTTTTGTCAACCGGCGGAGACTTATTTGTACTCCCAATAGAAAAAATCTTACCCGACGAGTATTGTTAGCACCGGATAACAACGTGGTCGGTTTTTTTGCATTCCAAAATCACGAAGACATTAACTACGTAAAAACTCGCGTTCACTGACGGCTATATTAGATTTCGCTACTAGCAACACTTATTGGTCGACCATAGAATGTCATCGTTACTCTTATAGCGCAAATATTTAAAAAGATATTGTGGGTGTGTCGTCTTATCCGACTGTGTCATCGTGATCACAACTTCCCTAAAATGTGATGTGTTGCCGAAATTCTGTACAAGGCGAATGAACCATTAAAAAAACATGTGTCCACTTTATCCTTATCCACTGCTTTCAACAATCATTTTGTCGTCGCTCTCGTTTCTCCACCCGTCCCAATCACTATAAACTTTAAACACGACAATATTCTGCTAATTAATGACCAATTACTTCCTAAATAATCGTCTATGTTTGTAAACTCAATCTAATGTGAAAAAAATTAGGAAATTCACGGTGCACGACGAGAAGATTTTCTTGCAATAATCTTCCTACAGTCATTCTATCACCTGACAGATGTATGCTGTGATTGCCGGATAAAATAGCGCGGATTTGAGATGGCCCATCGTGTAGAACGACGGAACTACCTCGTTGCTGATTATCCGGCCTGTCGAGAGTGATCTCGAGACGGAAATTGGTCCAGAGCTCAATTGTGTATATTGCTACGTTCGTCTCGCCGGATACGGAACGTTCGTTGCAAGCTATTCTCGTATACAGGCTTGGATGGATTTACGATCGACACGGGCGATGGCTGCCCTCAGCCAATATGTCCAACAACCTTTACGTATTGGTATATCGATATATACATATTTATTTATATATATATATGTATGTATGTGTGTGTACGTATATGTATATATATATAGGTGTATACCTACGTACATAAGATCAAATTGACACGCTATAGCCCCCAGCCAATTATCCATTTTTTATAGACACTCGAAAAAGCCACGAAACAAACATGTGCACTACTTCAAACTTACCAAAAATGATTTTGTCCTTATAAGCCGATTGCTTGTCACAAAAAAAACACATTGGACAGTTTATTTCCATTATAAATCTGAACAAATATTTGGATTTTTGACAACTGGATTGACGCCTGTTTCCGCAATACGGCATTATGCACTTCCCGCGATTTATAATTGTAAATCAACCAATAAAAACAAGTTGCCTCACACTGCGATAAATCTAGGGCGAAGAAAACCCAACCTGCACATTTCCGGGATTAAGGGGCTTCATCTGCCTGGAGACCCAAAAAAAATTGCTAAATTCCGATTTTTTCTGGGAAATGGCTGGTGAAAAAGACGCATTTATTACAAAGGTACGTATATTGAGAGCCTTTAAAAAAAAATCACCAGAAAAACAGCAAAAACATGGCCGTCGGCAGATGATGACATTTTTTTCATGGCGCTTGGCGGTGGACATTCTCCAGCTTAAACGGTTCATCTGAAATCTAAAAATCAAACGGGTTATTAAAGTTACCAATAAATACGAGTCGTTGACGATCATCGATTTTTAAAATATTTGTTTTTAACTGCGCGGCGACTAATTGAAACTTGAGCAGACAAAATCTATTAATAATGTCGTCATTTTTACGTAACTATCAAAAGATGAAGATCGATTTTTTCAAAAAGTAAGATCGTCAACGACTTTTAAATATTTCTCATCGTATATCCTGCAAATTTGGAAATAGTCCAGTCACTGGTTCTCGAGATATCATGTCCACCGACTTTGAAGAGTGTGTCGAGAAAAACGCGTTTGTAGTTTAAAATATGGTGCTACTACCTCTCGCTCGGCCGACTGTTATAAGCTGTAGCTTATTCAATTTTAGCAACATAGCAATGCATTTTTTCAGGGAATATGGCTAAAAGGTAATACTATCGAAAAAAAAAATTTTTGAACATGCAATTTTTTACCCACCTAGGTAGATGTAGCCCTTTAACGAACTACAGCAAAGAGTACAGCAATCTCGACCTGTACAATTGAAGACCGCACTTCTATTTGAGGATTTTATACTCTTCCTGCCGCTGGACATAAATAATTTAAACGAATTCAGTCGAGCGAGTGAATTTAAAGATTAACCAACTGCGAGAAAGAGAGATTTAACGTCGACCAGCAAAATTTAAGACCGCGCTTTTCTTCGGAAATTTTATGCTTTCTCCCTCTGGGCGTAAGTAATTGAAACGAATTCAGTCGACCAAGTGTGGTGAATATTCAGTTCACTGCGGACACTGCATTCGCTAAGATTTTTTTTAACAAAAACGATCGTTGAACAACTTTCATTTCCGCAATTAAAGAAGTAATGCCGATTTGGAATTTGTTGCACGTACGAAAAGAATTAAAGTGGAAAATGTATGCTTTCGAATTCCATAGGGATGATAGGAATATTAAAAAGTATAACCCGATATCTCGTGAATGAAATATTGGCTATGTATCATTTCCGGCATAATAAAGCGTATGACGTTGAAGCAGCGGGAAAGTTTGTCTCGAACTTTCGACATTCTCGTGTCGCTCTGCGCGTTTCCAGAAATTTCGGCATTTTAATCAAGCCAGCGGCAAGCGATCAATCATTCGTCGATCCCATGCGATCAATCATTCACAAATTGAATTTACGCTACCGAGACCAATGGGGAAATTCTCTTCGTTGGATGAAAGCTTAAAAAGCACTTCAGGAGAGGCCTAAAAAGCTCGCAAAGCTCGGTAGATTTCGTTCCTTTTGACCCTCGTTTCCTTCTTCAATTTCACAGAAGTAATAGCAGTCCCGTGTATAATTTTTATTTCAACATTGATCGATCAATCGGCACCAAGAAAAGAAAATCTATAGTTTCACAGGTCGTCGTCCCAAAAAATGTTTATCGTGAAATTTTCGTATAAATTTTTATTCGCGTGCATAATATACATGGACAAAATACACGTGACGCAGAAAGACGAAATATTATTTTTTAGGTTTTCTGATGTATCAAAATCATTTTAAAAATCATACAATCAGATAACATAAAATCGAATTAAAATAAAAATATAGTTGATTTGAAGAAAAAATCAATTTAATTTTAATTTGAAATTTCTTCTTTCAAATTCAACTTTAATAAAACACATAATTCCGTAAAATTATTCTTTTTTTTAGTTTCTTTTTCACTTATTGGCAATATTTTTTTCAAATTTCGTTCACATTTCACAGAAAAAAATTTAACTGTATTTTAAGAAGCCCAAAATTTGAGGAATAATTAAGTTCAATTGAACTTACGAATTGCAGCGTCCACTGTTCATTCTCACATTGTTGGAATATTTTCCAAAAATATGAAACACGAATATCACACGATATTCTCCGGTTGATTCATCTCGACTATCCTTTTGAAGGATATTTGCAATTCACAAGCTCGAAGGTAAATAATTTCAAGCAAAATTTCAAGCGTTATTCATGCCTCATTGTAAAACATATACCCCCTCGGTGTGTACTTTTTTTCATCCAGTATCGTTCGTTCACTCGGCTTTGGATACTTTTGTGAAAATATGTCGAGCGCGAGGGAGAAAAAGGTAGGTACGTCGTCGTTTAATCTCCCTCGCTCTGCTTTTCCGCCCCCACCAGCTCCGTTCTAATCCCTACGAGCAGCTTGCAGTGTGTATTCAGGCATTGGGGACCATTCCAGTCTGTATATATTATTTACGTGTATCCATCCTCTCATGCCGGGATGTGTTCGAGGCAGTCTTCGAAGTGAAGCATTCACGGAGGAACGTTACTTCGTACAGGGTTCAAGCGACCCTCGTGCGTCATGGATCAAGCTCTAAAAGCAAGCATTTTTTATCGGTGCTTTTGAATAAGTTATCGTATGGCGAACTCATTGAACACGCGGTTTTTTTCATATTTATCGCCACAATTAAATTGATATGGCACTCTCATTAAATAACTGAAATTTCACCGTTCATTAAGGTGGGACATCACAGTTCGAGGTAAAAAAAATCGATTTTTTGCATTTTCTCAAAGTATACATATTCGAGAATATGTGAAAAAAAAAAGTAAAGTCAAAATTCTAGCTATAATTGTCCGATTGTCAATTTAAAAAAACCAAAATTTCGGTAATTGCAGTAGCTATCTTTGTACGTATCCGATTTTTTTTCATTTAGTATTTTTCAAGTCCCCGAAGAGAAGTAAAAACTTCGCTAAAATTACACGTTTTTTTAACACGCGCTATTAGGTGATTTTTTTCGAAAAACGGCTACGTACATGGAGAACTACATTTATATAGATTATAAAACTTTTAAAATTTTAATTTTCAGACCAACCATTGCCAAAGTTATTTTTTTTTTTTAATAGAAATTTGCACGAGATAAGTTCAATGTATGCCTAATAACATATATACCTTTTTCAAATCCCAAATTAATAATCTAGTAGACAAAAAAAATCGGAAAAAACTACTTTTTTCGGCCCCTCACGGTGGTGTCCTCCCCACCAGGATTCCTTTAATTTTCGATGCAATGTTTTGTAATTCAATTATTATTTTAAAAAAATTAGAATTGTAGAAAAGTGTAGTGCTGATATACAATTATCGGAATGTCGGGCACTTTCAAATAATTTATTCACTAATGTTCTCTTACATTGATATCTCAGGTAACTTTCAGGTAACGTTTGTAACTATATTCGTCTGTGAAAAATGCGGAAATTGAATGAAAAATGGTTATCCATTAATATAAAACATCAATATTTTGTGCAATAGAGATATTCTCATCCGCTTATAACCTTTTCTTCAGTTTTACGTTCACGTCAAAAGATGAATGCAAATTCCAACCAGGATAAATCACTAATTTCGAAGGAACCAGTCAAAAGACTTTTTTAAAACAATTTCTCCCTTAAAGATGCAAATTTTTCACTTACAAAGCGTTGTTCACATTTATTCGTCTTTAAAAATATGATTTCAAGTTCCAATTTGTCTGTTTACAGGGCGCTGGAGGCAGTGGTGTCTGGACAGCGACCGTGACCTTTTTGGCACTCGGAAGTTGGATCGGTAAAGTTGGACCGCGTCCTGCGGATGGGGAAACTGCGTCACTGACGTCAACCAGAGAGAGGCTCGAGACAGTGCGTCAAGTACTTGCGGAGGTTCCTCTCATAGACGGCCACAATGACCTGCCCTGGAACATACGAAACTTCGTGCACAATCAGCTCGCCGATTTCGAATTCAACACGGATCTTCGACAGATCGCACCTTGGAGCAAGAGTGCCTGGAGTCAGACGGATTTGCTCAGGTTGCGACAGGGGATGGTCGGCGGTCAGGTAAACTGTGTAAAAGTATTCATTCCGTAAAACAGAAGCGCAACTTCTTTCAGTTTCATCGATAATCGAATTCATGCAATTGAGAAAATAGTTGAGTGTCCAATCAAATGTTCGCTTCTCCAAAAAATGGTTCCTTCTGAAAAAAATGGTCTCTTTTCCAAAAAATAGCCCCTTTCCAAAAATTGGTCCCTTCTCCAGAAAAAATAGTCGAGTTCCCAAAAAAGTTTTTTTCAATTTCATCGACAATCGAATTTATGCAATTGAGAAAATAGTTGTGTCCAATAAAATAGTCACTTCTCCAAAAAATAGTCCCTTCGCCAAAAAAATGGTCTCTTTTCCAAAAAATAACCTCTTCTCCAAAAAAATAGACGAGTTACCAAAAAAAAATTATTTCAATTTCATCGACAATCGAATTTACGCAATTGAAAAAATAGTTGAGCGTCAAATAAAATGGGCCTTTCGCCAAAAATGATCCCTCTCCAAAAAAAAATGGTCCCTTCATCGAAAAAATGGTCCCTGCTCCAAAAAATGGTCGTTCTCCGAAAAATGATCTCTTCTCCAAAAAATAGTTCCTTCTCCAGAAAAAATAGTCAAATATACAAAAAAAATGGTCCAGTTAAATCATTTCAGCAAATTCAGCACATATTTCAGAATCAATTTTTTTATTAGTTCCCCGATAACATCGCGAAAACTAACGATCAGTCTCCTTCAACTGCTATCGTGGAAAATAAATTCAAAATCGTTCCGCATCGTTTGGGCAAAACAAGATGAGTTTTTTTCTATTTCATTGCACCTTGTATTCTTTAGTTCATCTCTTGATTCAGCCAAGTCCACAGGGTGCTGAGGCCATATTTCAAAAAAGCCACCCCACATTTTCATCTTATCAGCTATCTCATATTATTCCCACCTCGTGCAAGCCCTCTCTCTGCGACCTCTCCCTTCCCTCACCGCTCGTCGAACGAAAGTCGAGAGGGTTGCACGCAGCGACTTCTTTGCAAGTCTGCAAAATCTTGTTTCTTCGTTTCACCCGGTATTGTCGAACTATCCTTTTTCATAGCCACAGTACGCGACCCTAGACTTCCTCGCGATGCATGTTGCGACTGCCAACTTTCCACGAGCAAGCCCCTCACCACCTTCCGCAGTTTCTTCAATTTTCTTCATACACCGCAGTCGAGAGCTCGCGTTTTCGATGCAGACATCGATTTCTCTCCCTCTCTCGCTCTCTCAGACTTTGCCTATATTTCCATCTTTTTTGAATCCTTTATTTTTTGCCCATTTCCTTGTTGTTCGTCTCGATACACCTGTCCACACGTATTTGGGGGCTCACGTACTTTTACCATTTTATCCAATTTTCCAACGTTGCCCGCTTCCTCGGCCTCTCTGTTTGTGCACCCAGTCGCGTCCTTTGCGACAAGAAACATTTCTGTAAGAGGAAAATGTCTACCACAGTCCCTATTGTCGACTGCACCTGATCCCGCTGGTGAGTTCAAATATTAACAATATTTGTTTTCGTTCTTCGACAAACGATACGATCTGACTTCCGACATACGGATACACGATCGCGTGAAAAAAGTTGGATCGGAAAAACGTGCACGTTCGTGGTGTTGAAACTCCCATATCGGCAGAATCCAACAAAAATTGTTTTTCGTTTACTTATTTTCCTTGTACAAAAACTTTTTTGCAGATAACAATTATAGATCTCTGATAGAGATGCCCCAAAAACGTTTGGGGGGTTTCCATACCCTGAATGTGGGGGAATGGTGCACGAGATGATACCCTAAGGGAGAATGCTCATAATTTCAACGATATTCAACATAATTAAGATCTGAAAGCGTTTACTACTGGCATATTTATCGATCTTACGATTGGCATATTCGAAATATTCAATTTATTAGGGGTTCAATAAAAAGATTTCCTTTTTTTAAACCTTACATAAGGATCATGTTGGACACCCCTGTGTACAAGATCCCTAGGGTATGGACAAGGTGATCCCCCAAATCATCTTGCCCTTATTTTGGAATCTTTTTATTTTAGGGAAATTAGATGAATATAAATAAAAATTTGCTCGAGTATAAAACACCTTTATATATATTAAGGGGTAAGGCCACAGTAGAATTTTCAAAAAATCGATTTTTTCATTAAAACGGTGCTCTATCATCATAAGAATAAGTTACTATTTGATTTATAGCACGACATTTTTTTTCACCGACTTTGAGCGTATAACGTAAGCCCATCTCTGGCACGGCCATAGAGTACCTAAAACTTTAAACGCGTTTTTCTCATAACAGCTTTTTTCCATTTGGCGTGACGAATAACTGCAACATTTTCCACTCGATTTACTTCAAATTTAAAAGTTATGTTCCTAATTGCATTTCGCAGAGAAGTACGTACGGAATTTCTGATTAATCGAAAACTTTTCATTTTATGAGCAGTTTTATACGAAATTTTTCACTGAAAATTCATTCAAATACCTACAACTCAATTCAAATACCTACCACTTTAGAATAAAACAATATTTTTTAAATTCCGTACGTACTTCTCTAGGTATTCTAATGTAGATTGAAGAGGATTTTTGTTTTTGTTCTAGGTCAAAAATTGTGGATGCTAAATGTCACGCCGCGGAGCGCCTAAAAAAATATAACGAAAGAAAAAATTAGTGGTCGGCGATTTTGTGCACAAAAAAAATCTATCAGCTTGATATTCATACTAAATAGATGTGTACTTAATTTTATGAGTGAATCACTTTTTTATACGAAAAAACATAGTTAAATTCGTACATGATTTTATACCCGTTACTGTGGCCTAACCCCTTAATCATAGGTATACAACATAAACTGAACTTACAAGTTAAATTACTTTTATATTATGAGTTTTATCTCACCCAGATAGAATTAAACTAAACCAGTCTTCTACAGCCAGTGTCAAGTCACTTGGGTATATAAATTATTATTTGTGAGATCAATTATACAGGAGTGGTGTAGTTTGAACATAAATAAACTTATTATATTTAATAATAAGTTAATATATTTGATATATTTAATAACTTAATATATTTAACAAAAATAAAGTAGATACGTTATTTGTGTACAAGATGTTCCCTAGGGATCATCCTGTACACCTAGAAGGGAATCACGTTGCCCCAAACTCAACTTTTTCATTAATTTCTCGGTAACATAACCTATAATTATTCCACTGTTACCACGCCAACCAAAACCCAAATAAAGCATATTATAAAGCCACAAACAGAACAATGATTGCAGCTGACAGCAAACAATAAAAGCTACCTAAGCTTAAAGTCAACCTTGCCTTAGATCAACAGCTCCCAAACTTGTTTTTTCTTCAAAACAAGTGCCACGCTCACACCGCCATCATGAGTTGACTACAGAGGGCGGTGCCTAGTAGATAGCGTTAATAGTTTCGTCGCTATTGCAAATGATCATCTTACCTCATGGGATCGACTCGTACACCATTTCCGTATCAAAAAAAAAATGGGCAGTACGATTAAGAAAAATATTTTCGTTGCGGTCCAATGACGAAAACATCCTGCAGATTCTGAATTCATACAAATCACGAACATATCGAAATTTGCAATGACTAGGAGGGCGAGAGGTGATTTATGTGGCGTTAATCCGTCAAACACATTGGATAATTGAAAAAAATTCATTCGCATTGCGTTCCCAGGATGCACACTTCAAGGGCGGGGTAAAGTATTTAATTTTTTTTTTCATTTTTTTTTAATTTTTTAAATGAATGCATAATATATCAAGAATATTGTGTTAAAATTTCAAGTCGATCGGAGTAAAATTGACGAAGTTATGAGTATTTGAGTGTCTATTGCTCCATGCCGTTCTCTTCTCTTCTGCGTTTTTCAAACCGTTTTTCTGAGACTTGTCATATTTGAAGTCCGTGTGTACGATAACTCAAAATCTACTGGACCAATCGGTTTGAAATTTTGCACAGTACTTCTTCACATAATTCATCAGGTATTGTCGAGAGCTTTTTTGTTTTTTTTAATAATTACTAATTTTTCAACAACAAATTAGCCGATTTTTTTAGCGAAAATCGGGTTTTTGGTTCCCAAGTGCTACGAAAAATCGAAAAAAAAAATCCTCCCGTCATTACCTCGAGAAACATCTCCTTTAACAAATGCATTTTGATTTTTTTGTTTCAAATGATTCGGTTGCGAGTTATGGTGCACACCGCAAACCAACTTTTTTTCGAGGCGCCTCCGGGGTTTAATTTTCACTCGCTCAATGTTGAATATTTTGCAATGCAAATTTAGGAGAATGTTGTTCAAATGTTACTTTATTATATGTAAATTTTTCAATAAACGAACACTATTCGTTACGGCAAAAAAAATTCTTAAAAACATGCCTTTTTTCGCCGAATTAACTTTACCCCGCCGTCAACATCATATGTCTTGGTTATACCTTGAGGCAATTGGAAAGAAAAAAAAGTTGAAATAAAAGAAACTAAAATAGAAAACTACGGTATATAATACAAAATGAATAAGTAGAATGGCGATGGAATAAAAGGTCATCGATGACGGTACAAACGAAAATGTTGATGACAAAATGGTAATAATGTGAGCAAAATTACCTCGGAGAAAATAATTTCCCGTTTATTGTACGCGTCAAATAATACCCGGAGAAATGATTTGCCAACGATGAAAAATGTTTTTTTCCCCAATGTGTTGCCTTCCTTTTTGCAGTCGGTGAATAGCGTACTACCTACGTACCACAAAATACACCCAGGTATCACTGTACAATGGTGTACGTATGTTTCCTCCATATCGAATGAGACAGTTCGCAGCAGTACCATGTACGCCTACGTTCTCCTTTCATCCCTCTTTCGTGCCGCATACATAATTCAAGAGAACGTGTCGTACTCCTCGCCATTGGAATACCATCCAATCCATCAGTACAAGCACAGCATCGTGTTACCTCTTACACCCAGAGGAGAAAAAAACGAGGTCTTTGCATACTCTCCTTACGAAGAGTCATATTTATTTATTCCATTGAGATATCGAACCCCGCACTTCACATCATCCACTCCCGAGCTATCGAAAGACGAATATCAGGTGGACCGTACATACCAGGCACTTGATGCGATATCAGTTTACTCGAGACTTTCTCGCCATTTAGTGCTTTCATTTATTTTACCACTTGTCTTTTTTATTTCCCGAGTTCCGACGTATACCCTTGCTGCTTTTTACGTATTACCCTCTCCAATGGAACCATTTCCTATCACCCCTTAGCCGTACTTCGCTGGTCTGACCTAAACTCCGTTGCGTCCACAGCCAACTTAGGGGAGGACACCACTTTGACCGGCCGAAAAAAAGGTTGTTCTTCGGATTTTTTTGTTGTCTATTTCATTATTTATTTGGGATTTAGGAGAAAGGTCTGTTATTAAGCATACATTAAAGTTATTTCGGGTAAATCTTTATTTCTAAAAATTGTATATTAACTACGTTATTGAGGTATAATAGAGCCTGGGTATAAAAATGTGGTTCAACGACCCGGTCGATAACTTGACAATAGTTGGTCTGAAAAATAAAAATAAAAAAGGTTTTTAATCTGGATAAATGTGGTTCCCATTGAACGTAGCAGTTTTTTGGGGAAAAAAATTCACAATATGGCGGGTATTTTAAAGAAGTATAATTTTGGCAACATTTTTACTTATATTCGGGGACTCATAAAATACTCAAGTAAAAAATACGGCCACGTACAACGATAGCTACTGCAATTGGGGAAATTTTGATTTTTGAAAATTGAACATCGGACAATTATAGCTGGAGTTATAATTGTGGCCAGTTCGAAAAAAGTCGTTTCGAGAAAAACGTGATTGAAAGTTTTAGTATACGTAGATCGTTGCGCTACCTGCTCTCACTAAATGGTCTGTAACTTGGTCAATTTCCAATATTTTAACTTAAAATTTTTTCCACATAATCTTGAATATGCATACTTTTAAAAAATGCAGAAAATCGATTTTTTACCGGTTGCAGTGCTGTCCCGCCTTAAGGGGGGCACTCCATGTAGAACGCCAAATTTTAATCAATATTAATTATTTTTTTAGAGGGTAAAGAATGTATTTATCTTTTCAGGGTCATAGTCACTTTTCATACATTATTCCAGTTTTCAAAACGATTTTTGTTGCTTGAAAAAAGTTAAAAATGGCGGAGACATAACCAGTCGCCGTGAAGCTGTCCGAAAGGGAGACCGAATGCGGTTTACACTCCAGCACCTCGTAGGATTATCTCAAACAGTCGGCGAAAAAAAATTGATTAGTATATACATGTGGTCACTTGATGAACCATTAATATTGAAGTTGATTTTTTTTAAATCAAACATTGATCCAGCCAAAATCATGTTTAATTTGATCATTTTTAATCGGTCTTAGGTTCATCAATGGCACATAAGTATCATGAAATCGTGTGCCAAATATAAGATTGATCGATCAAATAGTTTTTGATAAATCGTGTACACCGATTTTCAACTCATTGGAAAAAAAGTTTCGAGATAATCGCGTTTAAAGTTTCGGCAAGGAAAAAACGTATGATTCTGTGACTTACCAACTAGTCCAGCTATTCCAGCATCATATAATAAACTTCAGGTTCTTCAGGTTCCTCGTAATACTATATTTCTATGGATATATAAGCGTTTGTAAAAGCTATTATTGAATAGACGACTCACCTCTCCACATGGTACCTACACCTGCGCGCAGGGCTCCAAACGGAGTAGAGGTGAGTCACGCTCAAAGGCTCTCTGGACGTTATTTTTGAGAATTGACCAAAATCACTAACTGCATCGTATTCTACAGGTTTCAAACTATAAATTTAGGCAATAAAAAAATGCATTTTTCGAAGCCTCTATATGAAGTGACCCCTTTAACTCTTTGAAGCATACATTTTTCCTTACGTGCAATCAACTCAAAACTTTGAACTCGGCGGTTTTTGGGGTCGCTGGTTACAAATCTGCAATCAAAATTTGGAAATTCATTCAACATGGCCGGCCATAAATGCAAAAATCGTTTGATGAAAGCGAAAGTTGGTACTCGGGGGTTTCCGGGGTCGCTGATTACGAATCTGCACTCAAAATTTGAAAATTCAAGATGGCGGATCCAAATTGGCCGGCTACAAATGCAAAAAATGTTTGGTTGGGTTATAATAATATATAACATTATTTATATATTATAATTAATATATAAATATATTTTTATAATATATTATTATTATAATATATTATAATATAACATTATATATTATTATATATAATGTAAAAAATATATAAAAAAGTAAAAATAAATAAAAATATGAAGCTAGAATCTCGCTACGTCCTCGCCGTAAGCTCCGGGTAATGCTAAAAGCGTCATTCTATTAGAAATTCAGTATAACAGAATCAACATATTGAACAACTCCGATGTTTTAGTAATTCCAGTAAAATCTCCCGTTTTGGTCCGCCATATTGGATTCGCCATTTTCAATTTCTGGATATTGAGCTCGAATTCGTAATCAGCGACCCAAAAAACGTCTCTGAATTCATTTTTGGTGTATGGTTTACCTGCTAGATTAGGCACAGTTAGATTTATTGTCTGAAAAACGTGTCTTTTTGTACTGTAGTGATGATCAACATCCACCAAGTGCAACATAAGCCTTTAATAGTGATATTGTAGTAACAATTGATCTCCTAACATCCTGAATATACATTTACATTCGTCGTTATGCGCTAAAAAAAATTTTTATTCAGGAAAAACAGAGCGGAAGTAGGTGACATACAAGTATGGCACTATGCTTTAAAGGGTTAAGCTACACTACACCGCATTGCCGAGGGTACAGGACGATTGTGAAAAATCCGTACTTTTTTAGTACTTTAGTCCGTACGTTTAAAAAAGATTTCATTCATATTAGATGTAGTTTACAAGAAATCCATTATATTTGCATGAAATTAAAGGCAAAAATAATGGATTTCTTTTCACCACGCCTAATTTATTCAATCAAACAGCGATTAAATTCCCTTTAATAGTTGTTTATTCATTTTCGGGCGTCCAATATTTGTCATTACTTAGCAGGAGTGAACAGCCTTTGCTATACGGAAGCCCACCGATGCGATGTGTTAATACGTATATTTTTTTTTGGAATATATCCAATGATAAATTGCCACTGGCCATAAAGTTGAACGTTGTCGTGCTGTTCTTTTTACAAATCTCGTGTATCTCGGGCATGTATGCAGTTACGCGCTGTCTGGAATAAAATGCCTGTGGCGTTGCAGGTCTACTATTTCCACTAAAATCCAAACATGCATCGAACAATGTAAATATACACTGCATATTTGGGCCTCGACGTGACAGATCTTTTTTTGATACGGTACGAGCAGCTTCATGAGGGGAGGGACTATTTTAAAAAATGTCACTTTTTCCAACCGTGTAATATTTCGTACACGTTATACAGAGCAATGGAGCTGACAAGCACCAGCGAGGTATTACCAATTCTCTTAACAATGGAGCCATAGATCCCCGGAGACTCGGAGATCTTTTCTTTTCACTTCACGTGAATGGTCGTGGACTCTCTTAGCTTCGTGAAATTCAACCCTGTAACATTAATTTCGCCGAAACACCATTTTACATTTATAACGCTGAAAAACAGCTATTTTCACTTTTTTTTCATTGGCGACTATGATAATTGACTTGGGCGACGGAAAAATGACTGATTATCATGATTTTTTCAAGAAAAGATTTCTTTGCCACTTTTTGAGACTTAGAGTACGTTTTATTACTACTTTTGGCTGTAACATGGTATTTTTTTGTTATCTTTAAAAATGACGGAGATATGGCACGATCTTCGCAGCGGGTAGCGGCGGATGTTATCAGACGGTGTGACACGTAGCGTCGGCGGGATTAATCTGAAAAAAAACCAACGAAGAGTTTTCTTTCATTGATACTCACTCGCAGAATATGAACCAAGAAAAAGTGAGAAATGTTGAAAATCCATGAAATGGTACGCTTAGAAACAAAAAGATTGAATTTTACGGAAAAAATGGCTACATCGTGCAATTAAAAAAATACGTTTGTTTATTTTCAAAAAAATTTAAGGTCATATTTTAGACAATGAGGTTAGAAAGATTTGTACCAAATTTCATCAGAATCGGTCGATTAACTTTTTAGCTATACGTCACGCCAATTTTGGCAATCCAGTTTAGCAGACCGTGCCATACCTCCGCCATTTTTCAATATTAATGAAAGAAATACCATGTAAAAGCCAAAAGCAGCGATGGGCATACTCGAATAGCAAAAGTATTCGAGTACTAAACTAATACTAGTACTACTAATACTAGTATCTGAATACTAAAAGTACTAGAACGTTCTAGAAACTACTAGAAAGTAAAGAACTACCATTAAGAGTAGAAAAATAATACCGAATACATGTCAGATAGATATTCATTTTTTTTTATAATGAATCCACCTCGATTCAGTATTTGTTCTGAGAATAAATAATGCATCCAGTTGGATTCAGTACTCGTTCCTAAAATGAATATTGAATCCTACTGGATTCGGTATTCATTTTAAAATGAGTAATGAATCCAGTTGGATTCAGTATTCATTCCAAAATGAATAATGAATCCAACTGAATTCAGTATTTATTTCAACATAAGTAATAAATCCAATTTGATTCAGTATTGACAGAAAAATTGACAGAAAACATGTTTTTTCTATTACAACATTATCGTCCAATTACATTCGATTTACCCAAGGGAAATCGCGCTCTTAGTATCTAGTAACTGAAGAAATGGGACATTATGTTTGTCTCATTTCCATTGTCCATTTTTCCAGATTATTCAATTTAATGATATCCGAATACGGAATAAATACTGAATCTAGTTGGATTCATTACATATTTTGGAATGAATACTAAATTCAGTTGGATTCATTATTCATTGCGAAATGCATACTGAATCCAGTAGGATTCATTATTCATTTTCGGAACGAATTTTGAATAAGTTTCTTTATTATTCATGAATTAAAAAAAAATCGAATATGCACAAACCTGGCCAAAAGTACTAATGAAACATATCCCAAGTCTTGAAAATAGTGAAGAAATCTTTCCGATTAAAAAATATCATGAAAGTCAGCCAATTTTTTCCTCGCCTAAAGATATCACCCCCCTCAAGTGTCCGCCTTTGATTTTGTTGAAATTCACATATGGGATAAACCATTCAAAACACCCAACCACGTAGTCCGTTTTTTGGCGGAACACGGTTTTAAGGGGGATACCGCCCCTCAAAGAAAAATGTTTCACCCTTCAATTCAATTTCATTAATACTTCTATATTAGATTTTTCATCGCTTGACTTTAGAAGAATTTTGGTTTTTGTTTCATTCAGATCGGTGAACTGCTTGTGGGTGAAACTGCAAAATCACCCCTCGACCCTTTGAGGGGTGGTTTCCCCCCGTAAAACCGATTTTCCCTCGATATAAAAAATACGTGTCTTATAATTTTCAATATTTTATCAGACATATGAGTTCCAACAAAATCGAAGGGGGGCACTCAAATGATGTTCCTTGCAAGCATTGATTACCCTCAACGTATGCACGGATGATACAATTATATTCATCTCTAGATTTCCATAAATTGCCATCGCGATTTGAGCCTTCTCTCACTTCATACATGTCTTCCAGGTGGATTCAAAATTCAGCAACGTTGCTGGTGTAATGTATTTATCAAGGATTGTAAATTCAAATCTTCCCTGACGGTGATACCTGCTGCAGAATTTTGATGCAGCGCATTAACAAGTAATGGATAACATAAAGTATGCACAAAGCTGCAGCGGTGCACTGCCGTAGTACATGATGCGATTAATATTATCCACATAGGGTTGGATAGAGTCACGTACGATGGATAATCGTACCTACTTCGTATCGCCTGGTAGGTTCGTAGAGGTAATATAACTACCGAACGATGTTCGCAACTCAGTTCCATTCAATCAACTGATGAGCCACTTTCAACCCTAGTGGACAGTTTTTATCAAAGTAAGGGAGGATTAATTTTCACAACTGAACACAACCAACAAATTTTTTTTTACTCTGGTATTTTTTTCCGATCGCACACGTGGTCAGTAAAACAAACGTCGATAAAGATTTTTCGTCCAAAAATAAAAGGGATATACTCGCACGCTCCAATGGAAAATCCGTGAGCCCTTTTTTCGATTGCAAATATCTACAATGTGGTGGAAAAAAATTGACAAAATCCTTCAGAAGCTTTACGTCAAATATATCCGATGCATGATGTGAAAAAATAACCATACCGAAGCGCGAAACATATGGCGCGAAGAAGTGAACAATTATCCAAAGTGTCGCAAAGTGATAATCATTGGACAAAGGACAATTAGTACGAGTCTCGAAAAAGTGCAAGTACTCCTAAGGACCAGGTAAAACAATTTTGTGGAACTCTATACATAACACTTAATCTTGAAAAGGGGTGCAATCCGTTTGATACCGAAAAATAATTATTTCTACTTCTAAATTCTCGCTGTCGAACTCAAAATACCGTGGCGCAAAACTTTCGAGGCCTATTTCCGAAAAAAAAAGCGTTTTCAAAATTACTTGCAGCATAAAATTGAACATATTTAATCTGATTCACTCGAAATTTTCACTGTATCCTTCGAAATAAATTCTACCCAGAAACACGTAAGCATTTACCGATTTTTCGAAAACCCCTCCCCTTATAAACAATTTTTCACGATCTCATTCTGAAAATTAAACTTAAAAAAAATGCTTGCTTTATTTGTGGAAATCAATATTTTAAAAAGCTCCCACGTATTTCTGGTGTATTTCTTTCGAGGTAAAAAGTGCAAGAACTAAGAAATTATCTTTTAACAATTTCGTATACTTCAAGACATGTACAGTAAAGTACTTCGAGTAAACCTCCAACTTCTTTTCATTAAGAGGGGAGATACCTTCAGGCGAGGAAAAAATCATCAGGATTTTTTTGTTTTAAGGAACGATTTTTCCCTTATTTTTGAGAAAGGGTATGTTTTATTACTACTTTTGGCTGTTACATGGTATTTTTTATTGATCTTCAAAAATGAAGGACGTTTGGAATGGTCTTCTAAACGGGTTGCGACCGATGTTGTCACACGGCGTGACAAGTAGCACCGAGGGAATTCATCTGAAAATACACCAACGAAGATTTTTCTTTCACTAACACTCATACGCAGAATATGAACCAAGAAAAAGTAAGAAATATTGACAATCGATGAAATGGTACGATTTGAAACAAAAAAAAATGAATTTTCCGAAAAAAAATAGCTACATTTTGCAATATTTTTTTAATTCCCAAGAACATTTAGAGTCCTGTTTTAGATAATAAGGCAAGAAAGATTTATACCAAATTTCATCAGAATCGGTCGATTAGTTTTTCAGCTATACGTCACGCCAATTTTGAAAATGCAGTTTAGAAGACTGTACCATACCTCCGTCATTTTTTAAGATTAATCCACAAAAAATACCATGTAACAGTCAAATGTAGTAATAAAATGTACCGAAATGCTGAAAAACGGTAAAGAAATCTTTCCTTTAAAAAAAAATCAGTAAGTTTATTCCTCGCCTGAAGGTATCTCCCTCCTTAAGACTAAAAAATTTCAATGTTTACCCTTAATAATTTTTTTAAACGTCACCGCTATACGAAGTGGCCGAAAGAGTAGATATAGAACAACGTGTATGAACATGGTTAATATTCAGCATAACTAACGTCAGTGGAAAATCCCTCGTCTGGTAGGGCTCATAGTTCGGTATAGCAGTTCAGCTTTTCCGCGTTCGTATTCGATCAAGGTAAAAGTTGGATGTGAAAACAAGCTATGAAAAACTGTCGGCTGAAATTGCAGCTTCGCAATGGCAAGCGAAACGGAGACAGGAGCGAGGAACGAGTGCTTCTCGTTTTTAGCCCACAAAGCTGGCGCGCTTTGATGCCGGTGTACAATGACGGCAGCTTATAAAACAAGGAAACATAGAAATGGCACTCTGAATACGCCAATCCAAGCGTACGAGCTTCAATCAAATCGTGGCTCTATTTTCAATCACTCCTACCACTTCGATGATTGGGTAGACTTCAATGTTCATATTTATAACATTATCTTGATTCCATAGCGGTTTGGTGTTCCTACAAAAAGGAAAACCCAGACAGATAATGATATCTGATGATTAATTGGTAACGAATAATCCAATTCAATTCCTACCCAAGTGACGATCGATCTTATTGGATTACAAAATAGGATGAAACTATGATTCTGTTGATCAGTTTCATTGGATCATGCATGATCAGGTGGTCATCAGTTTGATTGTTATGATAATCAGCTGGCCAGGTGTTTGATTGTTCTAATAAATGATACCATCGGCTTAACGTGATTATTATTTGTCAATCAATCTTTCAATCAGTGAATATCCAGGCAGATACTGATATCTGATGACTAACTGATGATAAATGATTCAATCCAATTCAATTCATATTCATATCCAATTGATGATCGATTTTATTGAATTACAAAATAGGATGAGACTATGATTCTGTTAATCAGTTTGATTAGACCATTCATGATCGGTTGGTCATCACAATGATTGTTGTGATCATCAGTTGGTCAGTTGTTTGACTGTTCTAATAAATGATACCATCGGCTTGACCGTGATTGTTATTTGTCAATCAATCTATCAATCAGTGAAAATCGAGACAGATAATGATGTCTGATGACCAACTGCTGATAAATGATCCAATCCAATTCCTATCCAACTGATGATCGATCTCATTGGATTCCAAAATAGGATGAAACTATGATTTTGCTGATCGGTTTGATTGGATCATTCATCATCAGTTGGTCATCAGATTGATTGTTGTGATCATCAGTTGGTCAGTTGTTTGATTGTTGTAATAAATTATACCATCGGCTTAACGATGATTATTATTTGTGAATCAATCAATCAATCAGTGAAAATCTCGACAGATAATCATATATGATGACCAACTGCTGATAAATGATCTAATCCAATTCCTATCCAACTGATGATCGATCTTATTGGATTACAAAATAGGATGAAACTATGATTTTGTTGATCGGTTTGATTGGATCAGTTGGTCATCAGATTGATTGTTGTGATCATCAGTTGGTCATCTGTGTAATCATTGTAATAAATTATATTATCAGCTTAACGTTGATTATTATTTGCGAATAATTATCAAATGCTGTTCCATTATTAATCAAAATTCGAGTTTGTCTCGCTTAATGAAAGAGTTGCCCGGACAAACAAGGCAAAAAAGGCATTCGTTGAAGAGTGAAATTTCTTTTCATTTGATTAATCAACCGATCGACAAATAGCCATGGTTCAATGCCCAATGGTAAAATCGACTTGGGGGCTGATGCCAATCATAAATAATCCTCAAGACATGATTAGCTAAATCGCGATTTGCAAAAAAAACTCATTAATCGTGAAAAGCATCTTTATGGGAGTTCTCGATCGTGGGAAATACTCGAAGAAACTAGCCAAATACATTGAGAAGCCGGAAGAATAATGATGGATACTTGGAGCCAAGAAACACGTAAAAAAACTAATGATTGCGTTCGTTGAATGTTTGTGATCAATAAGGCACCTTGAATTGGAAAGCTCACCATAGAAATAAGCAATAAATTTAGAAATAAAGTCGCAAAAACCAAAGTTTTCGGAGAGCGAGACTTTTCGTGACGTAAAAGCAGCCATCTTGCTCGACGTGTGGCAACGCCGAATACCCGCGCAAATTTGTTTCGTCTATCGGATATTTTCAACGCGAATTAAAAATATGATTGTGCGAAGCCGTACATTTTTTAATGGATTATAAAAGGCCATTCGTCGATATTTATTTGAAGTTCTTTAACGTACAGCAAAGGCATCTCAATTTTTCTGGCGACATGTACCTATACAACGCATCTATATATAAATCCAGCATGTGAGAACCGTCATATAAAATAAACGTTCCTTTTTATACCTGCAAATGTTGTGAAAATTGGAAAAGGGAAAAATAATATAACAATCGATGAAATATGTTTTGACTTTAGACAGATTGGACATTGGACATTGTCAATGCGACGTTTTTTTTATTTGTAATCGCAATATTATCTTTTTATTTTCTAATTCTTGTCTTCAGGTACTGAAGTCTTGGACTTCAGGTACAATCCCGTTACTCTTTTGATAAACTTCCACAGTATTTTCATTCTCCATGTTAACCGGCTACAAAAAATAATAAGCCGGGCGCGTGGAACCGATGACAGCCATCGAAAATGCGACGATGCTAAACGTCAACGATATGGCGTACTACTGAAATCGAGTAGTAGATTATTAAGGTTGTTTCCATATTATAAATATAATAGGAAACTCGAAATTCAATACTTACAAAATATTTCTCAAAAAATAGGCCATTTACACATATCTAAACCGTGGCGGTATTGCGGCCTGAAATAGACTCTAAGTTTACTAGCATGGTCATCACCGTACCAACTTAAAATGAGCGAAAGTTGCCTCGTCTCGTGTTTTAGATGTATCCACCAGAAAATATTCACGAGGCGCAAATTTATTCCCAGCCCTTAAAAACAATGTATTCCATATCTGTTATCGTGTCACACGCCGATATTCCGAAATAAAATGAATATAAAAGACCTTTATATGTATTTCGAATGCAAGCGCAAAAAAAACCACGTAGAACAATGCATTGATCGAGTCCACGTAGCGGAAGCTCGTCGAGTGGATCAAGCTTGAGCCTACGATAGTTTCCCAGCAGCGTGTTCACGCGCACCCTTCTTTTTCTCCACGACCCATTTTATATTCGCACTCTACTCTGTCTCCACCCATCCCTACAGCCCTGATCTTTTCTTTTCTTTATTCGCGACCCCCTTCAGTCTCTTTCTACCTCATCATCCACCTCCTGCAGTACACGCTCTTCTTCCTTTTTTCTCAATCGACCTGATGTATTGTCGCCTATACCTTGCCCCCTTCCCGCTCGCCCGTCGCGACGCCAGACCCCATCTCTTCATTTTCGTACTGCAAGTTCGTATTGAATAGGAAACTTCTTCCACCTCCGCACGAGCTTACAATTTTTTTCAGAGTTGGCCGCTCATCAGTCCAGCTTTTTTGCTACCGCTGAAAACTTTTCTCTCGTTTTCTTTCTTTTTTTTTTCTTCTTCACTGCCCGGGAATGCTACTCTCAGCAACGACCTCGGGCTTTTCCCGCTGTTCCCTATTGAGGGATGTTTCTTTTTTGCTCCCTTTTTACCCAAGTCGTAATTGAAAACAAGGAAGCGATTCTGGTTCGAAATGATCGCTAACCTTATCATCCTGTAGATTTTCAATCGCGCGATCCCCCCCCCCCCCCCCCCCCCGCCCGGCCGCTTTGCTCGCCGTTCGTCGGAATCATTCGACAAAGGGAAAACGAATGCCCTGGAAACAATTAAATTTTCTCCGCTGAGGGGAACTGAAAGAAATTAATGGCTTTCGGATAGTAAGGAAATATCATTGTCGAGCTCTCAGGGTGGAATTGCTACGACCATTGTTTCGTACTCACGGAGAAATAATAGCGTCGATTTTTTACCATCTGTCCACGAACGCTTTCGATCATACTACCAAAGATAAACATGAAAAAGCGAAGCTCGCAGGGAGTGCTTCAGTCGAAATTCCAACACGAGTATATTGAGCTGTCATAAATCTGTGAGTGGAAAAAGTGGGGTGTTTCGAGTTGATTCCATCATTAAACGGACGAATTATGAAGTCGATTATGGCACCTGGAGTAGAATTATTAACAGCTACCATTGCACAGTTATTGGGTCGCAGTTGGATCATTTTAGTAATGGCTGCCGGTATCCGATAAACGAGGTACTCCTGGACCTGAATGCATTGTAACACCGGCCCCTTCAACGTTGCATACTCATACGAAAGATCGTTCTGCGATTCGCTGTGAGAAAACCATCAGCGATTTCTCTTCATTATGAACCACATTTACATTATCGCTTCACTGAATCTAGCACACCCAAGGCTTCGAAATGCATTAAGGCCTTAGGAAACAGTAACGGGTATAAAATCATGTGCGAATTTAACAATTTATTTTCGTATGAGAAAGAGATTCACTTATAAAATTAATTGCACATCTCTTTAGTATGAATATCAAGCTGTTAGAAAATATATATATATATTTTTTTCGATGTACAAAATGGCCGACTACTAATATTTTCTTTTGTTATCTTTTTTTAAGCGCTCCGCGGCGTTTAGCATCCACAATTTTTTAACCACACCCCGTGCAGAAATGTGACCGGGCATTCCCGACTTGACGTCTGGTCCAGGCCTGGCTTACCTCGTTCGATTTTCCTAACCGGGCCCTTTTGTGGAACAGACTAGGAATATCACAAAACGTTTTCCTGGGGAGAACATTGACATTTCCTGAATTTTAAATCCCAACCTATTATTAAATAATACTTTTTGCGTCATCAAAGATATTAATAATTGAATGTAATGATATGATTACATTTATTGTAATTGTATACTCCGTTTTATCATCATATTATTTTATTTAAGAATAATCGACTCCTGACAATGCTATCATAAAGAATAAATTATGATATTCAACGAAAATTATATGCTGATATGATGGAGGATATAATTACAATAAATGTAATCACATTATCAAGGTGAATTATTAATATCTATAGTACGAAGCCGACGTTAATTGTTTTTCATTTTTCTCGGCCTCTATATATCAACAAAAGTAATTTTGAGGATGGTTTTATCGACATTTCCTGGTCATTTACTGTTTGTTCTCCGGCCCGTTCCTGATCAGTTCCCGATCTACTCCCTACTACTTTCCTGGTCATTTTCCGCTTGTTCCCCGGCCCGTTCCTGATTAGTTCCCAAGAAAGGGAACAGCGGATCGGGACCTAACCTTAGACCCGTTACATTGCGAACCTATTCCAGGGTGGAAGGCCCGACCTGAGCCTGATATTATCTCGGGAAGGCAGATCAGGGGCAGTACTTTTTCCCGACTCAAATTTCTACACGGGACTGAACAAAAAAATTCGTTCATCCATCCAAAATTCAGTTGGTTTAACAAAATGTATCTTTAAATACGTTCAACCTGATTTTTGATTGGCATAACAAAACAGTATAGTTGGTGGTAAAATGGTATAGTGGTGTGAACTGTAGCTTATTTAGCGTGTCTGAGCAACTGTTGAAACAACAAAATTTCGAGACAACGAAATGCATTTTGCACATTCAACCATTCTTTTTTCTCCGTGTAGAACAAAAAACAAAAATTCTCGTCAATCTACATTAGAATACCTAGAGAAGTACGTACGGAATTTAAAAAATTGTGTTTTTTTCAAAAGTTGTAGGTATTTGAACTTAAGAAATGAATTTTCAGTGAAAAATTTCGTTATCGGTGCTCATAAAATGAAAAGTTTTCGATTAATCAGAAATTCCGTACGTACTTCTCTGCAAAATGCAATTACGAACATAACTTTTAAATTTGAAGCGACTCGAGTGAAAATTGTTGAAGTTATTTGTCACGCCAATTGGAAAAATGCTGTTTCGAAAAGTTTCGAGTAATCGGCCATTTTGTACATCAATAAAAAAAATCTAACAGCTGGATATTCATACTAAATAGATTTGTAATTAATTTTATGAGTGAATCACTTTTTCATACGAAAAAAATTTGTTAAATTCGCACATGATTGTACACCGGTTACTGTGGCCTAAGGCCTTAAGAGGGGACATACCTATAGCCGAGGAAAAAATTGCGACTTTCTCGATTTTTTTTAAAGGAAAGATTTCTTCACCTTTTTTGATACTTAGGGTATGTTTTATTACTACTTTTGGCTGTTACATGATATTTTTTAGAATTGAAAATGCTTTTAAAACTGTATATGTTTGTTGAGGTAGGCTGGGTACCTTTAGGGCTCTGGATGTCACACGCAACCAACGTTACCCCCACTTCACTGACACTATATTGCAGTGGAGTGGGGGGAGCTGCGACATGCTGAGTGCACGTGATCGGTTGAGAAATTCCCTCTTCCCAACCCATTCGAATTTTCTTATTATTTTAAAAAATTACATCTCCTCAATGTATCGATATTTTTAGAAAAATAATCAAAACCAACCCATATTATTTACATGTATCTGTTTTTATCACCCTAAACGTCTGATTACATTTTCAATGCCATGAAATAGTTGTACTTTGTGTAAGATCTGTAGATTTATTTCATTAACTTTTAAAAATGGCGAAGGTATAGCTCGGTCTTCTAAACGGGTTGCGGCGGATGTTGTCAGACGGCGTGACACGTAGTCTTGGCGGGATTAATCTGAAAGAAAACCAACGAAGGTTTTTCTTTCATTAACACTCGTACGCAGAATATGAAGCAAGAAAAAGTGAGAAATGTTGAAAATCGATCAAATGGTACGCTTTTGAAACAAAAAGATTGGTTTGCGCGAAAAAATGGTTAAATTTAGGAATCGAAGAATTGATATTTTTTTCAAAAATATTTAGGGTCACATTTCAGACAATAAGGTGAGAAAGATTTATACAAAATTTCATCCGAATCGGTGGATTAGTTTTTGGGCTATAGGGAAGGGGGACCAAAGCGAGCACCCGCCCTAAATCGGGCATCCTCCATACGACCAACGTTTTAAAACTAACCGCGGTTTCGCGATGCGGGGACGTTGCCCCCGTCCTACCCGACCTGCCGCAGTCGTGAAGCTTATCTGCGGCCGACCGCGCGGCTCGTGTGGCAAAAACAAAATTCCACTGGTTTTGAAGAAAAAAAACAGAAAATGTACATCGTGTTTTGTCTATTTGTGAGTAAAATAGATCAATACTGAAATGTGACTATTGCTTTATGCCTATTTCACTTCTCTTTATTCATATTTGCTTGAATGTATTCCAATCATTTTTTGTTCAAGTATGATGAAAACGTCAAATGGCGCAAAAGGGCAAAGCGAGCAGGGCAAAGCGAGCACGTGTCCGCTATGCTCAGTATAAAAGATGGCTATGTGAAATGAAGATGATACTTTATTTAAATAATGTCCCTGTTCATTTTTCCTTATTGTAGGGCATCGAGCACGTGCCTGCCTCTAATCACAGATGGCTATGTGAAATTGAGATGATAATAAAGATAGAAGATGGCTATGTGACTTTATTTTAATAATTTTCCCATTTATTTATCTATATTGGAAATCACCGAAATGCTATTATTTATTCCAACTGTTTTTTACCTGTGTGAAAGTGGTATTGATACCTTCTTATAACGATATCCACTATTATTGCCAGATGGTAAATAAATATAAACGAAAAACACAACATCTTGAGATGAGAGCCTTAAGAAGAATTTGAAAACTAAGGAAAAGCCAAAAAGGTCAAAAAAAGAAACAAACCACAGACAAGGAAAAGTACGTCTATATTATAAGCAACGAATCATATATAGATCCTTCCACCGGAGACTGGATTCCATGCAATTACTGTGAAATGTGTGCTCATGATGCGTACACTGCTTACCCTGGTGTTGGATCTTTTTACTGTGATAATTGCCAAAAAAAAGTAAAGTTTACTGACTTTACTGAAGAAGACACGTTAAATTTTTGTTATTTTATGATAACAACAATGACTCATCTGCAATAAAATATGAGGGTACATTCATAGTTTTTTCCCGCCTATGGTTCCCTATTCTCTTCTTATTTATGCCTGATCTCATAAAAAAAACATCCTTTACCCTCTACGCGCCCGCTTTGCCCAGAAGCAGTGCCCGATTTAGACTACCCCCCTGGGAAAAGCGGGCATTTCTTCAAGTTTTTAAATTGGTTTCATTATGTGTGTGTTGAAGATTTACTGGAAATGTGTGAATGTAATATTAAACTACGATAAATTCAGCACCCGATAGCAAAAAAATGGTTTGAATATGACATTTTATAACTGCTTTTTGTTCAATTTCCCTTAAAGTGCCCGGTTTTGCCCCTCCCCCCTCCCCTACGTCACGCCAGTTTTAAAAAACCAGTGTAGAAGACCGTGCCATACCCCCGCTATTTTTGAAGATCAATAAACAAAATACCATGTACCAGCCAAAAGTAGTAATAAAACATACGCTAAGTCTGAAAAGTGGTGAAGAAAGTTTTCCTTTTTAAAAAAATCGTGAAAATCGGCAAATTTTTAATCGCCTAAAGGTATCTCTCCCCTTAAAGAAGTGTGTCGTTGTCGCCGTAACTCCCGAAGCAAATGGTCGTCCGAGTTGTCGTTGGTCGAGGTCGACGAAGCTTGCATCCACTTTCCGTATCCACTCGTCAACGTTCGAGAGTATTATCCAGCACCAAACCCACGGAAAGCTGTTCATGAGAATAGAGATGGTAGAGGAGGAAGTCAGAGAGAGAGAGAGAGAGAGGTGCAAGGCTGGGTTCCAGATCGATATAGCTTGTCCCGCATAACCGCGAGACACAAGAGGGATAATGGAAACGTGTGCAATTCACCCTGAACCCTCTTGTCCGGCTACGTCACCTGCACAACGAGAACCGAGGTTGCAAAAACGTCAAAAGCACATGTGACCAAACTCTTCTCTTTTTCTTTCCCCGTTTTTTTCCCTTCCTCATCCCACTGTTCAGACGTGCACCTCTCCATTTAACGCAATTGTCTTCCCGCTGTCCTGTGATTTACATGGACCTGGAGTAAT
Source organism: Ophion obscuratus (assembly GCA_964007375.1). Taxonomy (NCBI): domain Eukaryota; kingdom Metazoa; phylum Arthropoda; class Insecta; order Hymenoptera; family Ichneumonidae; genus Ophion; species Ophion obscuratus. Next base: position 19,380,953 of record OZ023313.1, read on the forward strand.
GCTCCCGGCTAGTTTTATCCCCCTGGCTACTAGGCAAGATCCCTTTATGGCGACCCCAAATGGCAATGGTGAAATTTTCACTAAATGAATTCACGGATGTTCGTAGCATAGCCTCATACATGAATAGATGTTGAGACAACCCAATGATATGGATGCATTAAAGAATCATGGGGAAATCAATGCTGGCGTATGAAACTGACCCCTCGATTTTTACATCCTCAACATTCGCTAACTCCATTTATGGAAAATGCACAATGTTGATGCACGTCCAATAACGAGTTACGCTGGATACAATTACCACAAATGATCGTCGTTTATTATCCTTGTCAATTTGCCCTTAAACGTGCCACTGATCCGACCTAACCTATTACATTCCAAAGCAGGATCAATGAGTCCTAACAGCATGTTGTCCACTTCGATTTGTGGCATTGTGGTACTCGAAAGACTGTATTCGATTGATCTAAAGTTAATAACCCTAAACTGGCTTCCATTTTTCAAGTATTTACGTGCCCTTATTAATTTAGGTACTGGAAGTTCCTTGGTAACGCATCAGTCGATCCTCAAAATCCCTGGACGCTACTGCTACTTCGCGCAGCCCCGGGAGCCTGTTGTACTTGACACCCTGATACATCGTCTTCTCTAGATAGCTATACCAGCGCGAATGTGTACTTTCCAGTTAGTCTCGCGTACTCACTGCACGTTATCCCCTTCGCGCCACGTAGTTCGCTAATAGCACAAGCCCGTAAAAAGCGACCAATGGATATTCTCTCGTCCTTTCATCCCTCTTGCCTCGTTTCGACCCCTTCGCTTAGAAGTCTCTCGACGATTTTTTGCTCATTGACGCAAACCCACCCTGATGCAAATTGATGACGATAATTATCGGACTTTTGGGTTTGCTTGGGAAAAACATATACGGTGCCCCGATCTCAAGGATTTCGCGAAGGACATTTTTTTGGCAGTCTCTTATTTATCCATTTATAGAGTCGATGCGAACGATGATCTCTGAGTTTCAGACACGCCTTATATAAATTCCAACATCTCCGTAAGTCATCTATTGGGACTATCGTAATAGGCAATGATTTTGTCTTCTCTGGGTCGGTGAATAATCAAACGAATCAATGAAAGCGATGCTAAATATGTCAATGGAGAATTCATTCTTGTAAATTTTCTATGGTTTTCAGTTTTGGGCTGCCTACGTCCCATGCGAATCACAATATCTCAATGCGGTCCAGTTGACTCTGGAACAAGTTGACCTGATCAAGAGGCTGATCGAAAAGTATTCCCAGCATATGCAGTTTGCTGCGTCTTCGAGGGGCAAGTCGAAACAATGTTCTTCACATGCACTGCCCTTTTTTTATTCTTTTGAATGAAAAAAAAACCCAAAGTGTATGTATTAGGGTGTCGTAATAGATTGTTTCTGCAATCGTTTGAAAAATCGATTATCAACTGATACGCAGTTTTTATTTTTGCGTATGTTGTACCACGATAATTTGTTTCATCCTAATTTTGATTTCATTTAATAATTCGCAATCAAATAATCCAATGATACAAGCGGCGTGAAGAGGCGGGAACCTTAGTTTGAGATTCCTTGATGTCAACTTAACAATAACTTGATTATCCATATCACCTGAATTTCTTGATGTCAATTAACCGAAGTAATTTCGGTCGAAAATTCTAACCAAAGTACACAAAATCTTTTCGGATTCGTCAAACCTACAATTGAAAGATTAGAGGGGGCACTTGCACATCAGTTTGAAGCTTGATATTTCGCAAACAGGGCATACAAATTAAAAATGGTGAATGATAAACCTCGATTTCATTTTAAAACACCTGTCCGATGAGCCCTCAGTCGCTGGGGTACACGAAAAAAAGACCGTCCCCATTTCACATGTAGAGTAAAAAAATTATATTGAAGTTTGCATCGTTTAGTAGACCGAACTTTTTATTGGCAAATTTGGTCTACGAAAAACACTCGCACATATTTTGGAATCCTCATACGAAATCTACCGCCCAAATTTTCAGGATACAATTTTGGATGATAAAAAATCAAGAAAGAATGTTCGTTGCATTCCAACGATGCGAACTTCAACATCCTGTAAACAGCCCTATAAAGTCTTGTTTTGAATATTTTTCTACATATTATTTGACATCTCTATCTAAAGCATCTACTCGCAAAATCTGATGCATAAAGATTCAAAGGGGGCTCCTCACTTTAGACGCTAAAAAAGGCTATTTTTATGAATGTTTTGATAGGTTTATATTATAGGTATTGATATAAAAGTTGTTAAACTCAATCATTACACTTTCGAAATACATTTTGAAAAATCCATTAATTTAAGTCACTATTTATAGACGAAAATGATAGTTAAAAAAATGTCCTAAAAAAATTGTATGTCTGCAGTGTTGATACAATCTCGAAGATGGATCATCCGAAACAAAAAAATCAAACGGTTTTAGATTCAGTACGTTAATGGCTACAGCGCATATCATACTATTTTTTATATATGCAAAAATATCAAAATCACGGACATTTTTCGAAAAAAAAACGTTTTATCAACGATTTTGGCAAAAAAAATATAGTAAATTTCAAAATTTAAAAAAATCCACAATATGCGCTATAGCTATAGTAGCAGCTATAGCGGTTCTCAGAGTAGTTTCCTCTCAGAGTAGTTTCGAAGATTTTATCAACGAGGCGTCGAAAAACGTTACCTCGAGAAAAACGCGTTTAAAGTTTGTTTGGGTTATATAAATACATTAATTTTTTTTAAATGTATTTCGAAAGTGTATTCATTAAGTGTAACAACTTTTATATCAATATATATAGTATAAACCTATCAAAAAAATTCATGAACACAGCCTTTTTTAGCGTCTAAAGTGAGAAGACCCTTTTAATCTGTAGAAACTGCGAGGCTCTGACAGACGGACATCGCGAAGTTATAAAACTTCCTCATTTGACTACGGAACCCTAAAAAAAGAAATCCCAATACATTAATCAAAAGCGATGAATTTGCTTTTCTTTTAATTGTTCGCATCGTTCTTTACAGAAATTTTGGAAGCCCACTCCCGGGGTAGAATAGCTTCGTTGATCGGTGTCGAGGGTGGTCACAGCCTGGGAAGTAGTCTTGCCGTTCTGAGGACTCTGTATCAATTGGGCGTTCGTTACCTAACGCTCACGCACACGTGCAACACACCATGGGCGAAGAGCTCGTCCGTCGAACAAGAGGACGACGGTGACGGTACTTTTGAAATATAATAAATTCCAGTAATTGAAAAAACAATGTTTCTCCTTTCGAAGCCTCGTCATTTTGATTCGATATTTTTTCATCGTCCATCACTGCGTCAACCGTGTGTTTTTTCTACCCAGGTGGAGGACTGACGAGTTTCGGTAAAGTAGTCGTTCGCGAAATGAACAGACTGGGAATGTTGATAGATCTGAGCCACACTGCAAGAGCGACCATGAGGGATGCCCTTAGGGCTAGCAAAGCACCTTTAATATTTTCACACTCGTCGGCATTTGCAATTTGCAATTCAACGAGAAACGTTCCCGACGATATACTCCAGCAGCTGGTAAGCACAAAAATAATTCTCCAATAAACGTTATAAAAATTTTAATCGTCCAACATAAAGATATTGGGAAAGGGTGAAAAAGAAATCCGGAAAAGTTCCGTTTGGGTGATGCCAAGTCTGAGGGACGATCATTACTATTGCACATCTTTTACAGTCATAAGTAACTTTTTTGCACTATTTTTAAGCTATATCAAATTCCATTCCGCCACTTTACGACAAATAAACCCTTGACTTTTTTATAAAAACCAATGGCTTCAAAGAGAATCATTATGGTATAAAATTTCTCGTTCAAAATACAAATATTATACAAGAATTGCAATCGACTCGTAAATAATGGGTCTTTTTATCTTTTATAATGTAATTTAAATTAAAATTTTATAAGCTATCGAACAATATTCGCAAAAGTATCGCAACCTCAATAATTATCATGCTAATATCGTATTCTTTTTAAATTTCCATCAAGTTTGTCCCCGCAACTTTCTCCTATTTTCCATTTTAGTTTTCAATATCTGAATTCCCACCCCCACGATCTGCAGAGGGATGAAAACATCGCGGTAGTAGAAGGGCTATGAGGATGGGAGTAGATAATTACCGAGCTCGCTGGCGAGTCCTCGAATAGTCTGAAACAATTACCACCCACGATTCCTTTCCATTCTCGGGTTTTCTACCCCATTAAGAAAGCCATCCCCCCAACGCCCAGCCCCCTTCTCGAGTTCGTTAAGGGGTTAAACTATAGCGGTTCCTCCACGCCCATACCCTACTTGCTCCGTAGCTTTTTTTGCATCCTTTTGCCTCTTCACTATCCGCTCTCGTTCGAATTACCATTTCTCGTTCGCAGTTTTCCTGTTCTTACTTTGCGGCTCCGTCCAACAATTATTATCATTGTGATGTTTAAGCTCGAAAAGGCTCGCGTTAACATTAATCTACCGAAATGACTCGTGATAGTTGGATGATGTTCGTAATCCATCCCCATTTATGCCCCTTTTTTATGCGTGTTGTCAGCGCCATCAGAAGTTGAATGATCACCGAACGATAATTCGAGACAGGGACTACGGAATTGCTCAATAAAAATTCATAATTGATTTAGTAGATTATATGTGAGCGTTAGGCATCAGCGATAAAACGAATACAGGTCAGCGAGAGTGTAATATTGATGGTGAAATCGTTGTGAGCCACACCCGGAATTCTGGGCCGAGACGGTTAAAGGTCGATGGGTTCAGTAGATAAAGCCCGGAGGGTACCTAATCGTGCTCCGTGTATAGGACTCGGTTAAAGCTTCCACCGTCTCAGCCGCGGAATCGCGAAGTGCGGTGGCAAAGTGCTTAAGCAGCCCGATGGGGAAAGATCCCCCAGTGCAACACGTTACTTCCACCGCTCGACGTAGTTTACGAAAGCTGAACGATACCGGGAGGGTTGAAAGCTTCGCGCCTCAACCCCTATGCCCCACGTAGTGTCGGTAGATAAGGCTATTGTGCCGTTATTGCGGCTCGTTTGGAATGCAACCCCTTTCTCTTCGGGCCCCGCTAAAAAATTCGGGCAAACATATGGAATTCATTGCACATCGCGGGATGACTGCTCCGCGGCTTCGAGATTATAGGGAAATTTAAAATCGACCTGATGTTAGGGTATGTCAAGATGGCAGAAGGGGTGGCATACCTTGACATAACTGAGCGATGACATATCTGGCTGATAACGTACATGGCTTATGACAACCAGGCCTAATGACATATAGGTATGGTGACGTATCTCGTTAGCGACATACCAAGCTGGTGACATTCCTGGCTGATGACATACCTGAGTGGTAACATGCCTGGCTGATGTCGTACGTGGCTGATGACATACCTGGCTGGTAAAATACCTGGCTAGTAAGATACCAAGCTAATGACATATCTAGCTGGTGGCATACCTGGCTGATGCCACACCTGGCTGATATGACATACCTAGCTGGTGACAACCCTGGCTGATCATATAGCAGACTGATGCCATACCTAGCTGGTGACATACATGCCTGCTGACCAGGTATGTCAAGCTAGCGGAAAACGAAATACTGACGAGCACATCTGCTCGTAACGTGTAAAATAAAGGCTGCGTGTGCATCCTTTATCATCAGCCACGTAAGACATTAGCCACGTATGACATGAGCTACGTATGCCATGAGCCACGTATGACATCAGCCACGTATGACATCAGCCACGTATGACAGCAGCCACGTATGACATCAGCCACGTATGACATCAGCCACGTATGACATCAGCCACGTATGAAATCAGCCACGTATGACATCAGCCACGTATGACATGAGCCACGTATGACATCAGCCACGTATGACATCAGCCACGTATGACATCAGCCACGTATGACATTAGCCACGTATGACATCAGCCACGTATGACATCAGCCACGTATGACATCAGCCACGTATGACATCAGTCACGTATGACATCAGTCACGTATGACATCAACCACGTATGACATCAACCACGTATGACATCAGCCACGTATGACATGACCCACGTATGACATGACCCACGTATGACATCAGCCACGTATGACATCAGCCACGTATGACATCAGCCACGTATGACATCACCCACCTATGGCATCAGCCACGTATGACATCAGCCACGTATAGACGTGTGTACGTCTATTAAACCGTGCACTGAAGAAAGTGACTTGAGCTGACCCGGTCCGTCATTGAAGGATGTCACGAATTATTGGTTGATGAAATGAAATATTCGGTTACTTAAATAACGATTTACTCCACCAAAATAACGATGTTCGGAATAATAAGATATGTCAGTGTTTCATCTTAACATTGCGTTGGCCCCCCGTAAATCACCAAAAATCTTTGGTCCACATGTTCTCTTTTTCTCTCCGTAGCGCAAAAAATATGCCCCAGTATTTACGTTCTGTAACCGTACGAACAGTTAGCCGCAGCCGTCGTCAAATTCGAGCAACAAAAATGGGATTCGATCGAGAAACAAAAATCGAACGCAATATGTAAAACGTGGAAGATGACGGGCAGAACGATTTTTCCTCGCACTGTGGGCGATGATTAATGCTCGAAAGGCGACGGAAACGATGAAACAGGCATTGAATGGATGAAGGGACAATGGGAGCAAACAACAAAGGGAATAAAGAGAGTGTGCGGAACAGCGAATGGGATCTTGTTGAATCGAATTGTCTGCAATTAGATAACACTGCAGAATTCTATAAAGGCCAGGTATACCGAGGCAAAGGGTAGAGAAGAAGAAATGTCTGAAGGATAAAAGGAAGCTGCCGAGCAGTAGACGTGAGCGGGCTGTATAAAGGACCATAAACGCTCGAATGAACCGAATACAAACGGGCAAACGGACCGTGCAGATTATTGGTTTTATGACGGTTACCCGGTTTTCCGTAATATCTTACGCTTGTTGCGACACCATCGCCATTACAAATATGAATTCATTCTACGTTATAAGCATCGCGTAAATCTTGTGTATTAAATCTTTGAAGCAAAAAATTCAATAACCCATCAAACGACTACTTCATAGTCATGCAATTAAGGAGTTTCGGGACAATTTACGATATGTTACCATTTCATTCAAATTTATACAGTAAATTCTTCGTCATATTCTAAATGCACCCTCTACATTTTAAATCGATCGTCTACACGGTTGCTATCAAATTGACACTCGAATACACACTTTCAACATAGGGAGTTGTCTATTCGTCATAATGTAAAGGGAGGCGAAATTGTCATAATGTACTGAATGATTTGACAGTTTTGCACTCAATACATTATGACAATTTCGTCATCCGTGTCATAATGTACAATGATACGTAATGTAAATTGACAGTTTTTCATAACATTTTAAACATTTTTGCGCTCAGTGCCATTCAGCGATGAGTGTAGGCATCCCCCTGTGTTAAAAAATGTCTCCTTTTGTAAATTTTATAGAAACGGTATAGATGATCGATATAAAATTTGGAGGGTTCATTCAGTATATGACAAAAAATTTACTGTATAAATTTGAATTAAATGGTAACACATCGTCATTTATTCCGAAACTTCTTAAGGGGTTAGGCCACAGTAACGGGTATAAAATCATGTGCGAATGTAACAATTTTTTTCGTATGAAAAAGTGATTTACTCATAAAATTAATTACACATCTATTTAGTATGAATATCAAGCTGTTAGAAAATACATATATTTTTTTCGATGTACTATTCGACTACTAATATTTTCTTTTGTTGTCTTTTTTTAGGCGCTCCGCGGCGGGACATTTAGCATCCACCATTTTTACCCAGAACAAAAAACAAAAATTCTCGTCAATCTACATTAGAATACCTAGAGAAGTACGTACGAAATTTAGAAAATATTGTTTTATTCAAAAGTTGTAGGTTTTTGAACTTAAGAAATGAATTTCCAGTGAAAAATTTCGTTATAACTGCTCATAAACTGCTCATAAAATAAAAAGTTTTCGATCGATCAGAAATTCCGTACGTAGTTCTCTGTGAAATGCAATTAGGAACATAACTTTCAAATTTGAAGTAAATCGAGTGAAAATTGTTGAAGTTATTTGTCACGTCAATTGGAAAAAAGCTGTTGCGAGAAGTTTCGAGTAGTCGGCCATTTGGTAAATCGAAAAAAAAATTCTAACAGCTTGATATTCATACTAAATGGATGTGTAATTAATTTGATGAGTGAATCACTTTATCATACGAAACAAAAAAGTTAAATTCGCACATGATTTTATACCCGTTACTGTGGCCTAACCCCTTAATATCTAATGGGTCAGAAGCGAAGAGACCAAAAACTTTGTCTGCACGATGCTCAGGGATAGACAAACGTAAAAACTATACTGCAAAAACGGGCAGGCGGCTTCGGCGATCAGTTGCTAACGATGTCAAGCAATGTTAGCCTGCGCTAGTACTTGGATGGGTGACCGTTCAGCTGCTCGTTTACATGCAGAAAGTTTACTGAGTTTTCGATGGTAGCACAGCTGAAATTCAGTACAATACAGCCTGTATCGGCACAGGTTTTACCCAGCTTCCCTGTGCCCTCGTATTATTATCTAATGCGGTACATTATTGCATTAGATAGCTGTGGGCGAGAAACGGGAAACAGTGATCGTCAAAGGTTTAGGGGCGTCTTTCACAAGAGCATACGAAGGAACATTAGAAATCAATGGAGACGGCCTAGAGTCCGAAAAAAAGTGAATTTCGACCATTTTTATGGGTACCCAGTTGATAAAATGAAAATTCTGTTTAGTGACATTTATTCTACATATTTTGAAGCATCTTTACAATTTTTTTCCACTATATTTTGTAACAAAATGCGGCGCTGAAGCTGAATGAAGCGCGTCACCATTAGCTACAGTTTTCCTTCAATTTTTTACCCGGAACGCAAGTTCAATTTAATCGGTAGATAAAATTTGTCTTCGACGTACGTAGGGAAATGAAAAAATATCGTTTTTGGAAAAAGGTGCATCCTTGAAAGAAAAAATTCTTTTTGGTAAACAAAAGTCGCCGGTAGTTATTTCGTTGTGGAAAAAGTTTTCAACATATCAGAATCGCCTACTTCCTTCGAAGTGAAACTGTGTAAAATTTGATTCTAAAAATTCGAATCTCGAATTTCGAATCAATCGGTGGAGAATTAAACCGCAGGACACTATTAAACAAAAGTGACTCGCTTCATCCAGCTTGAACGCCACCAATTCGTTGCAAAAAATCGGGAAAAATATTTGCAAAAGTACTTAAAGATATGAAGAACAAAGGCCATTAAACGGAATTTTTATTCTATCAATTGGCCATCCATAAAAAATTGTCGAAATTCATATTGTTTCGGACTCTAGATTGGCAGTTTTACTGAAATTTGGATCACCCTGTACGTTACATATTTATGGGCATTAATGAGACCCTGATTAGACCGAAATCACGGGACTGCAAGTAAGCGATCAAGGACGAAGGATAATTAGCAACCTTGAAAGTGAGCATAAAGCGATCAAAGCGGCTTTTATCCACTCAGCCCCTTTCGAACGATGCAAATCAACCGCAAGTATCGCAACGCCATAGGATTATGCGAGCTCCTACTGTCAAGTATAGATTACATGTGATAGTCGTTCGTTGAATTTACCCACTGTACCTCAAGCAGTTTCATTAGCCACCCTCTACACTATGTACTCTGCTTGCCCACCAAGGAGTACTAATTGCGCACTCGTCGAGCAGCAACCTCATTTTTGATTGCCAAAAATCTCTGCTGGGCGTCATTGGGATACATGTACTGAGAAATGTACCTGAGAAATTCCAGCTCCAGCTGGATAATAATTACATCTATTTCTTTCTTTTTACATTTCCCGACGCAAGTGCACTATTGTCGTTCAGTGTTCTCCGTGTAGCCGGTGCCCGGATGGCTACGAGAATATAGAGAATATCTGGGAATGCTTTGCAGAAACTTTCTCGAAAAACGATTGCCCAAAATACAATTTCCCGAATAAAATTTCTGGACAACTACCAAAATAAACAATGTCTCAAATACAATTTCCCGAAAATAATTTACCGAATTAAGAATTTCCAAAATGAACAATTTCTGGAATACAATATCCCGAATGAACAATTCCTCGACTGAAATATTTCCCGAAAAAATATTTGCGACAATTTTTTTCGGAAAACCAGTTTTTTGGGTCGAATTTTCCTTGCATTAATTTTCCTGTTATTGATGTCGGCATTAGCAGGCGCCAGAAATATACGTCCCCACGCTTAGCATAACCCAGAATCAATGACGCAAATGTAGTGCGTTCTGACTCCTTTTTTTGTTTCCTCCTTTGAAAAAAAAATTGAATTTTATTTATTAAGACTTTTTTTGTATTTTATTTTGAATGTTTATTTTTTATATTTATATTTAACCCAAACAAAAAACTTGTGCATTCAGGAAATTGTCTATTCGGGAAATTGTCCACTCAGGTCCATGTGGGATATTGTATTCGAGAAATTGTCTATTTGGCAAATTTTTTTCAAAAAATGTTCCGCAAACGCTGGGAATTACCTCGATAGTGCAGTGATACTACAGTCATCCCGGAAATAATATATAGTATGAAAGTAATATACGAAAATATTACATGTAATAATATCGATAATATAGTCATCCTGAAAATAATATAATCGACGCAAATTCTAAATGTCGTAAATAGTCTAGATATAATCTGGATTGTTTTTAAATCATCAAACCAACTATATGTCGGTTTCATTTGGAAAGCTCTAATATCGGAAGAATCTACGGCGTCCCCGTTATTTCGCGATCACCCTACACAAATGACGGAAATGATCATATACAAGTATTTTATCTCGTGTTCCTCACAAAATTACATAATCAATTATCAACATAATTCTCGCGGGTCCAAACGATGTATATACGTAACTTCAAAGTGAACCCGATATTTTATTGGTGAAAAATCAATATTATTGATACATAATCAACGTTATCGATAAAATATCAATTTTATCCATAAAAACTCAACAGTATCAATCAAAGATCAATATTATCGATAAAATATGAACATTTTCGATAAAAAATCGATATTATTGATAAAAAGTCGATATCATCAATTCATAAAATCAACATTACCGACAAAAACTCAATATTATCCATGAAACAACATGATCGATCGTAACCCAATATTGCCGATGAAAAATCGATATTATCGATAAAAACCCAATATTATCGATAAATAATCAACAATATCAATTTGAAAAATCAATATTACCGACAAAAACTCAATATTATCGACGAAAAAAACCATATGATCGAATAAAACCCAATATTGCCCATAAAAAATCGATATTATCGACAAAAATCAATATTATCTACAAAACTTTGGAATTATCTAGGTTATCTGAAAAATATCTATATCTAGATCACGTAAATCGGTAATGCCAATACCAATAAAATATACACAATATCGATAAAAGATCAATATTACCGATAAAATTATCAATGAAAAACCAATATTATCGAGAAAAAAAATCAGTATTACGGCTGAAAACAAGGTTAATGATTTAAAAAACCCATATCATCGATAAAAAATGAACATTTTCAATTTAAAAAATCAATATTATTCACACAACTTGGGAAATGATCTAGGTTGTCTGAAAACATCTAGATCGTGTATCGCCATATCTCTCCTATACAACTCCAAAAACTCGATACATGAGATCGATCTTCTTTGACTGCTCGCAAGATAATCGAACGTCAAACATTTGGAATATTCACAATTAATCACTCTGGCCTGGCCACATCCTGATATTTCCACTGCTACTCGCGCGAAATTCAATGACCACGAGAACGATACACACACAATATTGCCGCTCGATAGTACGTGTTTGACCGGAACAACGAATAATCGTGCATTGTTTTAATAACAGGACCTTTCATCGATCCACGCGGTTGGTTCGGTGGCAATATTAATTGGTCAACGACAATAAGCAACGTTCATTAGCCTCGAATACAAGATATGGCTACAAGATATGACCATGATAATCGCCTGAATCGAAAGTGTCATACACCCCCGTTTCCTCCTTGTTGTTGTAATTAGAGTTTCCATTTGTTATTGTAATGCAAAATTTTGAATATTATACCTGTACACGGATAAGCGGTGCAATAATTAAATGCCTGCTTACCATCTTTACCCCACGAGTATACTCGGGGATACACGGCAGAAAGAACTAACGTTTAGCCCTCACAGGGATATTCATGAGGCAACTACACGAAGACAAGCAACACCTCCCAAAGGCAACACCCCCCCAGGAATATACACAAAGCGAAAGGAAGTCTCTGGTACAGAGAAATTGTGAGGAAACAACGTGCACGAATAAACGTCTACCTGCTCTCACCCCCGCAGCTGTTATAGCGCGTAGTTCGACCTCGTCGCGGATTCGACTTTAGGTCGAAACTTTTTTCATGAAGAAGAAGAAGAATAAAAAAATTAATATGTGACGCGCTTAAGGGGGTGAAAGGAATAATTATTTTGCGTTTTTTAAAATAATTTTGTCATGTGAATGCTTTATGGGCCTGGCATCGATGATTCTGTGTAAGTATATGAAAAACAAACACTCGTTTATTGATGTTTAGATTTTTATTCTCTTGTGTAGAAATCTTTGAAACTTTTAAACGCGTTTTTCTCACACTTAACATTTTCAAAGTCGGTGAACTCTCTAGCTTAAAATCGACTGCACCGATCCTTTTGAAATTTTACACACTCCTTCTACACATTAATTACGAGGTAACGCTGTCGAGTTTTTTTTTATTTTTTAGGTAAATATTTACAGAGGGGGCTCCAGCCCTAGTCGGCTCCAAATTTTTTTCACGTGTTCGGGGCCATTCTGCAGTATGAAAATATGTTTTCTGCGATGGGGGAGGGGTATTTTATTTTTTTTAAATATATTTCCGGAAAATATTCGATTTTCGAAATACGGTTTGGGTTATGAAATAAGGGTTGAAATTGTCTTCCCCCGACTTAAATATTATAAACAAAGTGCCCTGAAATACATCGACTGGGTACAAAATTTCTAAACCCCGTTTCTAGCCGGAGCCCCACTTGTAAATATTTACCATTTTTTATAATTTTAATTTATTTTACATTAACAAAATTTCCAATTTTTTGAATGAAAAATCGAGATGTTGACTTCTAGTGTAACCAAAAATTAAAAAATCAATTTGAAAAAACCCGACAGTGTTACCTCAAGGAACTTATCAACTAATGAAATCTTTTTGGTTTTTTTTATTGCAGATAATCCAGTGATGAGTTATGCGGCTCACCGCGATATAACTTTTTTTAGGCGTCTGCGAAGATTTACTGACAATAGCTCATTTCTGCATAATTATTAATGAAATTTGTCAGAATATTCTTCGAATGTCCTTTTTTATATACTGAGTACATAAATAAATATATATTAACTGTGTCGTCAAAAAAATGATCGTAAATACGGTTTTTTATAGCGAATTAACCTTTCCCCTCTCCCTGCCCCCTCTTAAATCTCTCGTGGACCCGGCGGTTTTATAATCTTCGACCGTTCGCAGCCGATATAACAAACCGTAGTAAAAGAAAGTGAGAAAGAAACGGTAGGAAGAAGTTATACAATCTCGAGGCACCAAACGAGAAAAGTAGATTGACGAAACTAAAAAGTACAGTAAGAATGTCACGAGTATGGTCGGTTTTATCGCAAGCGATTTTTAGTCGCCGCGTAGTAGCCACGACTCGAGTTGTGACTTTTTTATCGTGGAATGTTAAAAACAAAAGAAACGCAAAGTACTGTAAAAATGGCTGTTTACTGGGGGAAAAGTGGAAGCAGTAACGAGTCGTTGAAACGTGGGGAAATATTTAGAGCTCCTCGCGGTGCTCGTGTCCTTCGTTATTCTCTATCAAGGAAGCCCAGCAATTTTATGTCAACCACTACTTACTGTCCGCGTTGCTCTGTAGCCCATCGAAAACTTTTCATCGTGTAATCGGTGAAACAGGTTGTGAGGAGTTTTCACGTTTTTCTAGCTGTTGGTCGCGGCTTCGCTCGCGTTTGGGGGAATTTGGTTGGTACGGATGTCGAGGATGGATTTTAAGGCCATAAGGGGGGAGCTACGTTTTGGAGAGGAAAAAATTGCTGATGTTCATAATTTTTTTATAGGAAAAAATTTCTTCGCCATTTTTTAGGCCACTTTTTATGTTTTGTTACTACTTTTGGCCTGTTGACATGGTATTTTTTTATTTGTTGATCTTTAAAAATGGCGGAGGTATGACTCTGTTTTCTAAAGGGGTTGCGGCGGATGTTGGGGGTGTACACAAATTTCGTAACGCAACATTTTCCAATGTTATGAATTTTTAAATTTTTATCACGCGAATAAGAAAAACTTTTGTGTTACTACCAACTTGAAGAAGTATAACATTATCGATGATTATTGTGAAAAAACTGCGTCACTTAATGTTTTATACAACTCAGAATGAAATTCTTAGTCATTTATAATTACCCGAGTAAAAATGATTGTATATACTTAGATACAATTATATAAAAAAGATATACAATCATATATATTTATATATTGGTTTATATATAATTGTATATAACTCTATACATTCGTATATATAACCCGATATAAATGTACTTCGATCAAATTTGATTTGATAAAATTATACATAGTTCTGTATATAATGATATATGGAGATACTATTTTTATAGGGAGTTTATATAGTTAGATATAATATCATATACCGTTATATATAATTCAATATAGTGTTGTATATAATTATATATATACGTGAAAATTGTATTCGACTGTATATGAGTACCCGAGTAAAAATGAATATATATAAACATATATAATTGTATATTAATTGTTCATATGCAATTGTATACAAAAAATGGCCCGATAGTATTTTATATATTTGTATATAAACGTATACTATCCTACATAACGTTATGTACGATAGTATACGTTTATATACAAATATATAAAATTCTATCGGGCCAATTTTTGTATACAATTGTATATGACCAATTAATATGCAATTATATATGTTTATATATAAACATATATAATGCTATATTAATTGATCATATACAATAGTATACAAAAATTGGCCGGATAGAATTTTATATATTTGTATATAAACGTATACAATTGTATACGTTTATATACAAATATATAAAATTCTATCGGGCCAATTTTTTTTATACAATTGTATATGATCAATATACAATTATATATGAGTATATGGGTCATTCCATGTCAAATCGACAAATTTTTTACCTGACCCCCTTTGATTTCGCTGAAAATTTTCTATCTTTTTCTACCCCCCGAAAGTTATTTTTCAGAATTTTTTCAAATTTTTTTTCCCGACTCAAAAAAAGTTATGAATTTTTTTAAAAAACCGCTCTTTTATTTTTAAATTGCCAGAACTTTTTCAAAAATTGACCGTTTGGGAACTTTTTTTTTTCAAAATTTTTGTTTTTAAATGTAGTTTTCGAAAAAAAATATGAAAACATTTTCAGAATCCCAGATATATGAAATATTTTAGTTTTTTTGAAAAAACCGTAATTTTCTCAAAGTCCGACCGTTTTTTTTTTGTTTTTTTTTTGCTCTAAAAATACTTCAACTAATTCTGCAATGATCCCCGTTAATCAAAAGATGTGACGACAATCGCTTCTAATTTTTTTTCTTGATTATAAAAAAATTTTTGTTGAATTTTTGCTGATTTTATATAATTTTGTTATGAAATTTTTTTTATTTCCTCGTGAAACCTCAAAAGTTGAAAAATAAAATTTTATTGGAGAAGTTCAAGTGATTATCGTCCAAGAAATTGTTATTTTTTTTCAAAAAAGTAAAAAAAAAGGACTTTTCATACTCTTAAATAAATTCACCGTCTCTTAACATCTTTAAATAAATTAAAAACATTTTTTTGTATGTGTTCAAATTATATTATCTTTTATTTAACTTTCATCAGAAGTATTGTCAACAGAGGGCTGAAGCATTTTTTTATAACATGAACTACATATTCGCTCATCAGTCGACAAATTGTATCGAATTGCTAAATGCTCCGGTAAATTTCGCAGGGATATTTTTTTTCTATGCTTCTCCAAATTAAATGGATTGCAACATCGATCAAAAAACTTCGGCATTGTAATCACTCGTTAACAAAATATAAATTAACAGCACTTTATGATAAATAATAGGTACTTTATTTAGCAATAGTAAGTCTACGTGACACGATGAACACAACGACAATGTAATTATTCTGAAAACATAACCTCCATATTATTTAAATGAAATGTAGATGATATCTTTTTTACCGACAATCGATAGCTCTTAAATTATCACATTGTATCAACTGGAGGTAACTTTTAAACCCATTGTATTTTTGAAGTTGTCATATTTCAGTACCAAAAAAAAAACGTCCATAAGAGTAAAAAAATAACGTCAATGAGAGAAAAAAATTATTTTTTTTTTAAAATAACAATTTCTTGGACGATAATCACTTGAAATTCTCCAATAAAATTTTATTTTTCAACTTTTGAGGTTTCACGAGGAAATAAAAAAAATTTCATAACAAAGTTATATAAAATCAGCAAAAATTCAACAAAAATTTTTTTATAATCAAGAAAAAAAATTAGAAGCGATTGTCGTCACATCTTTTGATTAACGGGGATCATTGCAGAATTAGTTGAAGTATTTTTAGAGCAAAAAAAAAACAAAAAAAAAACGGTCGGACTTTGAGAAAATTACGGTTTTTTCAAAAAAACTAAAATATTTCATATATCTGGGATTCTGAAAATGTTTTCATATTTTTTTTCGAAAACTACATTTAAAAACAAAAATTTTGAAAAAAAAAAGTTCCCAAACGGTCAATTTTTGAAAAAGTTCTGGTAATTTAAAAATAAAAGAGCGGTTTTTTTCAAAAATTCATAACTTTTTTTGAGCCGGGAAAAAAAATTTGAAAAAATTCTGAAAAACAACTTTCGGGGGGTAGAAAAAGATAGAAAATTTTCAGCGAAATCAAAGGGGGTCAGGTAAAAAATTTGTCGATTTGACATGGAATGACCCATATATATTCATTTTTACTCGGCTATGCCTATTTATATTTGTCACGAGAGTTTTTTTTATTATTTCCATTAATTAATATTAAGTGCTGCCGAAATACGGCAACTTCGCGGACATCGAGGTTAGCAGCCTTCATTCGCCAGCCAAGATTCATCATCTTTTATCAAACCTTGATGGTTTAACATTGAATACATGTGGTTTACGATGGGCAAGATGAGCTTTTTATTTTTCAAATGTTCACAGACGTTTATTTTGCATTAATCCGTTGTTAGAAATGGTTTATCTTGGTGTTAAATAGCAAAAAAAATACTTCAAATCCTGGATGGTGCCTAACGCTCCAACCTCCTTAAGGCCCCGAATATAAGTAAAAATTTCACCAAAATTACACTTTCTTTTACCAATCTCCATTTTGTGATTTTTTTCGAAAAACGGCTCCGTATAGCGAGAACTTTTTCATTTTTCTTTTCCAGACCAACCATCGTCAAGTTATCGATCGAGCCGTTGGACCACATTTTTTATACAGAGGCTCTATTATCCCTCAGTAACGACGTTAATTTTGAATTCTGTTTCATAAAAATTTACACAAGAAAAGTTCTATGTATGCTTAATAACATACCGTTTTTCCAAATCTAAAATAAATAATCTGGTAGGAAACTACCTTAATGATCAGAGGAAACTACCTTTTTCGGTCCGTCACAGTAGTGTCCTCCCTTACGACGGCTGTGGATGCAGCGAAAGCTAGGTTCGATTAGCGGAGTTCGGGTAGGGACTGATAGGAAAAATTCAATTGGGAAGGGCAGTACGTGAAAACCTGCAAGCGTTGGTACGTTGGAACTCAGGAAACCCAGGAAATACAAAGTTTATTGCGAAAAACACGTTTCCTGTGCATCGAAAAAATACGTTTTTTATCTAGATCAATCACAATTCACCAAATATCACAATTCATCTAGCTCTAGATCACTAATGATCGCATCACCAAAAAAATGCGCCGTATATGATGAAAACTAACTAAACGGTTTTATATTGACATGTCCTGAGGAAATGTTCTGACTGAACATTTCCTTTGAAGTGCTGAAGGATTTCATTTCAATTCTCACATGCCAAAGTTTTCGAAAAAAGCTTCAACCGCTTCTATGCCAATTTTGCTCAGACAGATAACATTTCCAAAAACAATAAATCCAATCTCAGCATCATATTGTAACCCTGACAGCTTATTTTGAACCTGAAGGAGAAAAAAGAGAATGTACCAAGAGACACCACAATTTTATTATATTAATAAGATGCTTCGCCCTAATGACCTATTTGCTCAACCACCTATTCAGCCGCGATCAATTGATCAATAAAGACCTACTTACTAATGGATACGTAAAACGCAGATCTGCGTTAAAGCGTTACTTTATTGGCACTTTCTTTTTTTTCATACAGGCTGTAAATGGTGGTCTGGTGATGGTGACATTCTACAATTATTTCGTAAAATGCGGACCAGATGCTAGCGTGGCTGACGTTGCCGAGCACATTTATCACATTAGGAAACTAATTGGAGTGGAACACATTGGAGTCGGGGGCGATTTCGACGGTATCAACAAGTACGTTCCCAGTTTTTCAATGCAGTTCTAGAGTGATGGAACAGGACGCTTTATTGCGCAATATCGACCTGGTATTTTGATTCTGCGAATGAGAAATTAAATTCCCTTTTGAGGTTCACGTAATTTCATCGAATCGGTCCGTCCATCACAGCTTTGTAGATCCCTGGAGTTATGTTGGAATTTTGCTGGTGGTCGTTTTGAATACACGCCACGGAAATAAACGGTGACAAATGTGAAAATAATTTTGCTTGACGTCGTGAAAAAAAATCGTGATTTTGGGAAACGTGTCACAATGTTCCAAAACGTTAAAAAAATCCGATTTAGACAAAATGTTCGTGTGTGTACGAATTTTTTTGTACACGCAAACACTTCTACAGTTTTCGAAATGCGCGACTAAATTTTAGCATAGCTATAGTGTATTAAAGAAAATATGTCCTTAATGAATTTCGTAAAAATCGGTGAAGGGCTTAAAATTTTAAGGCAGTTTTATTTTTCACGAAGATATTTTTTTACCGCGCTAACTTTCGCACTTTTTGAGATATCTGGTTACATTTTTGTGTGAAAATAGAGTATCGCAGACGGTATGTTCGGATAAAATTTGACGGGAATCGGTGGAAGAGTTTGCATTTTGAAGTTTAAATTTTCGAAAAATCCTTTTACTGTGTAAAATTCCCAAAATTGTAGATCCCTTAATTATTTTGGGCATACAAATGGAAGATCAGGGTCGATATAGTGATTTTACTTAAGGGGTCATAAAACCTTGTGGGAGCGAAAACAAGGGTAATTTTCTCCAATTTATTTAAGAAAAACGAAGCGATATTTTCAAATTCGGTTTGCAATACATATTTATATAAGTGTTGAAGTACAAGGCATTTTTTTTCTTAATTATTTAAAAACAAAATGGCAGCGCAGTGACTGATGAAAGGAAATCCATTTTTTTTAATTACCTCGATGGGCGGGAATCTACAGGTCACAATTTTCAATCTAGAACAAAAAACGAAAAAAAATTGTAAAAAAGTTCTAAAATCTAGTGAACTGCATAGGATTTTTGAGAAATATGAATTTTTACAAAAATGGTGTCAATGTGGAGCAAAATTTTTTTCATGCA
The DNA here is from genome assembly GCA_964007375.1 of Ophion obscuratus. Taxonomy (NCBI): domain Eukaryota; kingdom Metazoa; phylum Arthropoda; class Insecta; order Hymenoptera; family Ichneumonidae; genus Ophion; species Ophion obscuratus. The sequence goes on from OZ023313.1 coordinate 19,400,779, forward strand.
AAAATCGGTCATAAAATCGTTAAATTTTAATTTGTCAAAAGAATCCTACGTACTTCACTAGAAAACATTGAAAATTGAAAGCGCTAATTTTCCGCCCTACTCGAAAAACATGATTTTTGGAAAAACGCTTTTAAAGTTTCGTGTATTCTAACGGACTTTTTGGCGTCAGCTGTTATTCCAGTTTGAAAATTTGAGTAGTGATGACATCTACTGACCAAATTTAGAAAATGTATAACTACCGGCAGTCGATAATATGTATTTGCCCCCCTAATAACCTTTAAATGTAAGAAGTGAGCATTCGAAGGTCGCCTACAAATCAGCACCATGATCTCACTCGGTAAATCGAATTTTTTGACCCACATAAAAGCTTTGGATATCATTTTTGGATGGTTAAAGGAACGTTTAAGGGGTTACGTGGATTTCAAAGCCAAAAAAGCATATTTTCTCTATTAAAAAAAATAATAATATATAATTTTTTATTCAAAATGTTAAGCACATAAAAGAGCAACATTTCGACAATATTTTTCAAAAAATTCATCCAAAAATTTCGGAAATCCAGCCGATGGGGCCTGCTTTCCGGAGACGCCTTAAAAAAAATGTCCTCGTGGTGGTCAGGATAACTCATGATAGCTTTATCTGAAATTAAAAAACCAAATTTTTTCTGTTAGTAGATAAGTATACCTTCGAGATTGGGCAAAATAGTTCAATTTTTGGTACAAATTACACTACGTATAACTTTGTAAAATTAGTTGTAATAGAAAAAAAACTTTAGTTCAATCACTAATCAATGCTATTTTGAAAAAGTGTGCAAAGTTTCAATAAAATCGGTGCATTAGTTTTCGAGAAATCGTGTCCACCGACTTCAAAAATAGTGTTTTGAGAAAAATGCGATTACCTGCATCGCTCCCGGCCGGTCTTTCCCAACGACGGCGATTCCCAAAGGCTCTCTCTCCTAGACTTTTACTCCGATTGACTTGAAACTTTGGGAGAATTTTCGAGACATATTGTACTATTGGATAATACATTTTATTTAAATGGACTTTGATATTTTCAAACCCACGTAACCCCTTAAGCCAATAAAAAAAAATAGAACCAAATAAAATTCACAAGGTGTTATTACCCCTCAAGGAGATTCAATTTTCAATTTTAAAAATGGTCCCGGTCTAACGAAATAGAAGTATTTACGTATTTAATTGACCTAAACGTGACAATTATGTGCGCATTGTTTAAACAATGAATTGTTTAAACGATAAATCGCAATCCTGAAAATAATAATAAGTTGTTATTAATTATTTACGAGGTCTTTTCGTTTCTTCGAATCTCCACATCCGCTCGAACTTTTTGCCTACAGCTGTTGAGCCAATATTAATAATAAAATGTTAATAATTATTGCTGGAATGTAAATTTACCTACAGAATCGATTGCTTTCCATTGTTTAATCGCTTTCATCGCTGTGCCGGGGAATTCGTCCCCCTCGAGGCACCCATAAATTTTCGCCAATTCCAAGCGAATGTTTGTCGAAGATTGTCTAAGCGTCGCTCTGTTTGCAGAACTCCTCGTGGCCTCGAGGATGTCTCCAGGTATCCCGAACTCTTCGCCGAACTTTTGCGAAGTGGCAAGTGGAACGTCGTTGACTTGAAGAAAGTTGCCGGTCTCAATTTGCTCAGGGTACTCGGCGAGGTGAGTTCGACCATTGCACGGTCAAGAAGACTCTTAACTTTTCCAGCGACTTGAACGATCCTCAAGAGACGCGCAAAAAAAATACCGTAATTTGAAAACTTTTTTTATGTGTTTTGTTCAATAAAAATTGCTTCTTTTTTCCCAAGGAAACTGTAGTAAAGAGAATCGTTAAAAATTATAGGACTCGACAGAAGTTTATAAATCTCGACAAGTACGGATACAAATTGGAGCACGTAACTACTGGAACGTTTAAAAAAGATTTTATCCGTTCAATGTTTATTTGACAAATAACACTTCAATGATTATTGTACTTTTTGTGTTTTTATGGACGGTGATTTATCCCTGTAACCTAGTAGTGTTTTATTGCAAATATGTTCGGTTCAAAATTCACGTGCCTCAAGGATGATCTCGAAATTAATTATAAATAATAATAATGTATTATAAGTTTGAAGATTGACCCTAAACATTTTAATAACTTGAAAAAAATTATCTGAATTCAAAATTCATTAATTAAAATCTAGATAACTCAATAATTAAAAAAATTAAATAATTAAAATTAAAATTTCTCTTCTAATTAAATATTAATAATTATTCTATTTTAAGGGAGTTTTATACTTTGTTGGGTCAAAAAATCGACGCTTTTTCACCAATAGTTTATGCGAAAAATATTAAATATAGAATGTTGAGATTTGGTACGTTTAACTAAGTACGTTTACTAAGTTTTATACTTTGTTGGGTCAAAAAATCGTCGCTTTTTCACTTTATATTTTATGCGAAAAATATTAAAAATAGAATGTTGAGATTTGGTACGTTTACCTTAGTATGTTAAATAAGTAAGTACGTTTACTAAGCGGCCTTTATTGAATGCGATATTTTTCGAAGTTTGACAAAACATGGTACTGGGCGTGATGCGCCGGCGACGATATTCTTCGCTTGCTGAAGTCATAAGTCCTGGACAGGTGAACGGAAGCAAAAAAATCAAACATATTTTTACTTTGTACAATATTGCGCATAAGTCAAATTAGAATCAAGAAAAATTGAACAATCAAAAAATAGTGAGCGATCGAGAGGGAAGTTCAGTTTTTACCAAATTTTTTTGCAGTTTTTGGTTCACAAAATAAAAACGTTTGAATATTTTTGGATAATTCTAGTTCAACTAATGAAGACGTTTGTTGTACACGTGCTTGCCAAATTTCATGACTTGCTCACCTAGGGCGTGTAGGAGCACTTCCGCAAGCTTGGAAAACGTGGTTTCGATAAAAACGCGTTTAAGCTTAAGGCCTTAGGCCACAGTAACGGGTATAAAATCATGTGCGAATTTAAGCATTTTCTTCGTATGAAAAAGTGATTCACTCATAAAATTAATTACACGTTTATTTAGTATGAATATCAAGCTGTTGAAAAATAGATTTTTTTTTCGATGTACAAAATGGACGACTACTTGAAAATTCTCGAAACAGCTTTTTTTCCAATTGGCGTGACAAATGACTTCAACAATTTTCACTCGATTTACTTCAAATTTAAAAGTTACGTTCCTAATTGCATTTCGCAGTGAAGTACGTACGGAATTTCTGATTAATCGAAAACTTTTCATTTTATGAGCAGTTTATGAGCAGTTATAACGAAATATTTAACTGAAAATTCATTTCTCAGGTTCAAATACCTACAACTTTCGAATAAAATAATATATTTTTTTTAATTTCGTATGTACTTCTCGAGATATTCTAATGTAGATTGGCGAGAATTTTTGTTTTTTGTTCTAGGTCAAAAGGTAGTAGCCGGCCATTTTGTACATCGAGCAAAAAATATATATTTTTTCTAACAGCTTGATATTCATACTAAATAGATGAGTAATTAATTTTATGAGTGTATCACTTTTGATTCACGCATAAAATTAATTACTCATCTACTTAGTATGAATATCAAGCTGTTAGAAAATATATATATTTTTTTCTCGATGTACAAAATGGCCGACTACTAATATTTTCTTTTGTTTTTTTTAGATTTTTCATACGAACTTTTTCATACGAAAAAAAATTGTTAAATTCGCACATGATTTTGTACCCGTTACTGTGGCCTAAGGCCTTAAATTGAAGTTTATGTGCCAATAAAATAAAAAGTGTCATACTCACACCTAATCTGCTATGCCACGACCATCCTTTCTTTAAAAAGTTCCGATACAGCAGAATCAAAACAAACAAAAAACTTCTCGCCTAACAAAGTAGAAACCTCCCTGAACCAAATCATTTAATTCTATTAATTCGAGAAATAATTGTTAACCACATTGATACTCACCATGTTGAAGTTTGCATCGTTACAATACGACGAAAATTCGTTTTTAAATTTGTTCTCTTCTTCACTTTCATCATCCAAAATCTTATCGTGCAAATTTGTCCTGTAAAACTCTAATGAGGATCCCAAAAGTCATTTCAGTGACTTTCGTAACACAAACTTGCTAAAAAAAATGCTACGAAATTGTCGTTGCGTTGATGTTCAAAAAGTATAAAATATTTTTTCCCGCCTTTTCCAGGTCGAAAAGGTGAGGGACGAGATGAGAGCAGCGGGCATAAGGCCGTCTGAGGAATTTCACGAGTCCCCAGACACGACGGGCAACTGTGCACTGGACATAAGCTCCGTGCAGCGCGTTACCGAGGTTTGACCATGTATCGTCGCTATCCACTTCTTCCCGTTCCCTGTCTCCGAGGGAAGGCCCAACTATTCGAGAATACCCTCTCGACAGCACGCTCAAAGGCTCATACTGACGTTTCTGCGACGTCGCGATCCATTCGTCGTCCAAGTGAAAATTCTTCGTCAAAAAAGAAGAAAAAAACGACAGAACAAAAACACAAACTCAAACTCCAATGAGCATCTTGCACATCAGCTAACCCTGTAACTACTTCGTCGTCACTTGCTCGTTTCTTAGACTCACTTTTGTTTCTTCCGCCCTAATATCGTCACGAAAAAAAAAAAGAAATCCTTTTCTACTTGAAACGAACAAAAAACCAAAAAAAACCCAAAGCAAACGTCGTGCGGTGAAAGTGGGCGTGGGCTTTTTCCGGATTTACCGGACGATGATAAATCGGAAGAAACAGAATTGAAGACTTTCTGCAACGAAGGCAGACCAGAATTGGCGTGACGAATTCAAAGAAATCGGCGATTGTGGCTGCCCAACGTCAGAGTCGAAACAAAAAGGCATTGGTTGGCCAGCCGAACACGTTGATCGCATCAACGACATACCGTGATCGATCTTCCGATTGATTACAGATTTTCGTTGATTCTGCGACGCCTGTGCAGCTTCGCAACTGTCCCTAACGTCGAAAAACGTATCGCCCGAAACGACCAAAGGGGGGGTCGAAAAATCGCGCGAAGCGTCAAGACAATCGATACCAAAGAGAAGAAAAGAAAATAAAACGAAAAATGTCGATTTGATAAACTTGGTGGAGCTCTTCGCGGATTTTTCATTCGTCCGATCTCTGAAAAAAAAAATCTACCTGTCCGTGTCTTGTGTGCACTTATTTCGTAGTCCGTGCTGGGACTATCATCCGCTGCGGTATTATTGAGAAGAGGAACAGTGATCAAGGGAGAAGAATCAAAAGAAACGATAAGGGATCAAGTTCCCCGCACGGACGACACCGCAAAAGCCCCTTTTTTCAGGGGTTGGTCAAAGTATACAGAATCAAACACCGTTGTATCTAAACAACGGATTCTATGAATAAATGTTTCTATTGTAAAGAATATCCTCGCGTATTGTTAATGTTGCAATCTTTCCTTTTATCGTTCCTCTCATCAGCCCCTGCCCTGGTAACGAAAACCGTAAATCTACGAACTCTTGCCATCAAAGGGGCAGAGTGTCTCATTTCAAATGCACTTGAGCCATTCGGTTTCTTTTGGGAGGTTGGAGTGTTAACCACAATCCAAGATTAGACTTTTTTAAATACATGTTGTTGTTTAGACTATACTGAGTCTTTACGAATTTAAAAAAAAATTTTACCACCACACTCCAGAGATAAAAAATAGTTGAAGGCGTTAGGCCACTCTAGAGGCCGAAAAAATAGGGTTTTAGGGGATTTTTTTCAGAAAAACTACAAAATAAATCGAGATTACAAAAAAGGGTGTTTATCATATATATCAGTGACTGTATACAATAGTTTTTTTTGAAACGATTAATATCAAAATGGCGGCTGTGGAGCGTTTATCTCAAAACTGCATTTTTTAAGTTGGCCGGAAACATAACTCAGCCAATTTTCAACTGATTCACTTGAAATGTTGAATATATCTTGAAAAAATCCTTGTCTATGGAAGTACGTAGGATTTTTTTTATATTGCATAGTTCATTTGTTATTAAAAATTTTTTAGGCAAATTTTTGGGAAGTGAAAAATTTGCCTAAAAAATCGTCAGATAATTGTTAATAACAAATGAACTATACAATATAAAAAAAATCCTACGCACTTCCATAGACAATGTATTATTCAAGATATATTCAACATTTCAAGTGAATCGGTTGAAAATTGTCTGAGTTATGTTTCCGGTCAATTAAAAAATGTAGTTTTGAGATAAACGCTGCACAGCCGCCATTTTGAAATTAATCGCTTCAAAAAAATTATTGTATACAGTCACTGATATGTACGATAAACATCCTTTTTGTAATCTCGATTTATTTCGTAGTTTTCTGGAAAAAAATCCCCAAAAAGCCTATTTTCTACCTCTAGAGTGGCCTAACCCCTTAATGTATGTAATTTTCACGTGTGGTTAGGATTGGGAAAACATTCAGTGATGTAATTTTTTGGGCTATTTAGCACCAAGATAAACAATTTCTAACAACGGATTAACGCAAAGAAAACCTCTGTAAACATTCAGAAAATAAAAAAATTAGCTTGCCCATCGTAAACTCAATATATATTCAATATATATTCCCAATATATATTCCCCAATATATATTCAATTTTGAACCATCAAAGTTTGATGAAAAATTACGAATCTTGGCTGGCAAATGAAGAGCATTGGTGCCAACTTCAATGTCCACGAAATTGCCGTATTTCGGCAAGCCTTAATACCAATCAATGACTAAATAATGCCTAAATTAATGACTACTTAATGCCTAAATTTATGCCTAAATAATGGGGGTTCGACTTCGGGACATCGGCATAAGGCCGATGTCCCGATTGGTGGGAAATTCAAAAGTCGAATATTACGCGATGACCCAAAGTTGTACCCCAACGTCGTAGCATAAATATAAATAGGCATCATTCTAAATTACTCAAAATTTCATTCTAAGTTGTATAAAACATTTGCTGGAGCAGATTTTTGATAATAATCATCGATAATGTTATGGTTTTTCAAGTTGGTATCAACACAAAAGTTTTTTTTCTCATTTACGTAATAAAAATATAAAAATGCATAATTTTGCCCATTGATTATCCATTTTATAAAAAGTTAGAATCTACAGAATAAATCTATATCTGGTAAACATTTTATGAGGTTCAATGAAAAAAAAAATTATAAATCGTCATTTGACTCCATTGGACCACTTCAACCCCCCTTAAATGCAATAGTGGCAATTTTCGTCGTTAGACTAGTTTGTAATCCAGCTTTCGATAGCAAGGATGAAAACTCCATTTTCATAGCTGAAATGACAATTACCGCGAGATCTTTGCGGTGGATCGACAATTTGTGATTTTTAATCGTTTCAGAGGTACAGAATTTTTAAGACTAATCATTCTCACGCTAACAAAGTCTTAAAATTCCGAACCTCTCTATCTACTGCTGTTTTTCATCGCACAGTCGATTACACTCATCGTGGATGAGCAGCGGCCGCCTTATCAGTAAGATTCGCGCGTAATAATAAGCGAGGGCCTTGCTTTCGCTAGACCCTTTTCTTCAGTTCATCTCAGAGTCCCGAAGTCGTTAAACGGTCGCTCTCCTTAGCCAAATATATTAATAAAATAGATACTTTAATATTATCCGGTTTCGAATCGAACATTTATTTCCTAACTCGTTTCGGTTAGCACTAGTGTCAAAACCAGCTAGTGTAAACAATTTTTTTACCAGATTCAGTTTAACCCTAGAACTCATGTATCATTTTTTCTACCTTCCAACTCGTGACGCGCGTTCTTGTGGGCACATCGCTCCATTGAGCAGTAAGAAGAAACATCAGTACATTAATCTCTTCATTTCTCAATGAGAAAGAGAATGGTGTACAGCAAATTCGATTTCATTAAAATCTATTTTGTGCAAAACCCGTTTAAACCCCGACATAGTCGAAAATCACCGAAAATCAATGAAAATCGCATTTTTCCATCAATTTTTTTTTCCTATCTATAGATCCCCAAATATCGCACGGCGTTTTAGAGAAGATTCATCGAGCTTACTGAAAAAAATTAGTTGAACTATGTTTCGTTGCAAAAGTTTATTTATTTTGGGATATGAAAATGGTGAAAATACGGAATATGTAAACACAGAAAACGTTAATGGGAACGCAAAAAATTGTTTGCAGGGGGTTCTCGTATACTTTTCACTTTATTTATTGACAAAATAGTATTTATTTATTTATTATTTATTCCACATGTCTTGCGATTGCTATGACATTCACCAGCGTAGTATTCGGTACATTTTTTCTTTTTACATTTTTCACATTCCACATAAAATATATGAAAAACTATAACTACTAGCACTATATTACGTTAAGTTTTCTTAAAAAGAGCTCGCCCGTCCATTGCATGCCTACGACTACTAGTTTACGATACATTTGATAAACTAATTCGCGTAGATTTCAGCCTGCTGCGTCGAGACCCCTGAATGCCATTGTGTATTCTCCCAATTCTTTGACTATTTTCCCCTTCAACGTTTCTATCCACCAGCCTTTTAGGCGATCTCCCACTCTATCCCCTCTCCAGTTGTCGACTCCCTCTACCCACTTATTATTAATTTTCCTCCTTGCTTCCCCACACTGCCATATATGTTCCAACGCCTCCTCTTTTTTCCACATACTCTGCATGCCCAATTGCTGTAGCCCTTCTTCCCTACCCTAAGTTACCGCATCTCAGTCTTTCCCACTCTTCTTTTATAGCACCCCTAACCTCTTTATCTTCCCAGAAAGCCTCCCACCCCAATTCTTCTTTTATATCCTTGAAATAATTACAGAATGAAGATTTGACAAAATTTGATATAATTAACATTCATGATGAAAATAAAAACCTAAACAATATAAAGAAATCGTACATGCACATTCTACTGTCACGCAGATATATAATATAATATAATATAATAATATAATATAGTAGTAGTAGTAGTAGTAGTAGTAGTAGTAGTAGTACTTTTTATTTGTATGATCTTTATGGCCTTTTACAAAAATTGTAACAATATCTCTCTCTCTCTCTCTCTCTCTCTCTTTTACAATCTATTTTGTTCGCTATCGCATAAATCTTTGGTTCGCACTCGCCTTGTAATTAGTTCTTCTGTTCGCTATTCTCAACTTATATCTAGTACTATTGTTTTCTATTATTAACTGACATATATTCCCTTTTTTACTCTATAATTAACTTAAACTAATTCGGAAATCCCGCTCTCCGTTATAATCCCTTCTCTTTTTTACACTTTTCTTCTATTTTCCTGAAAAATTGACACAACTCTACATCGATTTCTCCTCTTATTGTTCTTATCAATTTCTTCCTTATTTCTCTTCCATGTATCTTCCTATAATCTCGCCCATGTTTCCTTATCTTTTCCCGAGATGTCCTACGCCGCCCAATATTTCCATGGGGTTTCGATATCTTCTATTATTTCTTTATATGCACTATTGTACGTCGAATAATAATATAATATAATATAATAATATACTGTAATCTAATATAATATATGGCCTTAGGTAATATATGCGACCATTTGCGCTAAAATTACGCAATAATACGTAAAATATATTGAATTTATGGGAAAAAGTAAAATCCACTTACCGCCACGAAACACCAACGGCAACTATAGACTGGGGTAAGTAACAACCCCAGACGCTCATGAAAATGGTTTTGCTCGACTACCAGCGAGCTGCGGATATCACTTCGATTGCCTTCAGTGAATATTACTGTCTGGCCTTCAGCCAGATAGTGAAACTTAATTGTGATTATAGTCCCCCGTCGATAATGTCGATTGATAGCTTAAGAGCACACTTTGAAATCGACTAAGGTGGGTTTCTACCCCGTACACGAGTTCTAGGGTTAAGCAGTATTCTAGTCTAGAGGTCTAAATTTCGGGCGTTTTTCCGGACTTGAAAAAATCACAGAAAATATTTTGATCATCTATTTTTTCTCTGTATTGATGGTCCAAGAACTTACAACAAAAATATGAAAACAAATCCAAATTGAAAAAGTCACGGGCCTCTAAATATGGCTGCGAAAAAAAGTTGAGGCGATTGACGTGACATTTACAAAAAATGTTAATGACTGACTATCTGAAAAAAAAGACTTTCATCGTATTTTTTTCAGTTAAGAATTCCTCACATTAAAGCAGTATTATAGTCTAGAGGCCTAAGTTTCGGGGATTTTTTCGGGCTGGATAAAAAAATATATATTTACTACCGATTTTTTACGATCCTTTTATTGATGTTCCAAGAACTTGTAAAAAATGTGTAAAAAAAATCGAAAACATTATGGGGCTATACATATGGCCGTGAAAAAAGGGTTGAGACGGTTGTCATGATTCCAAAGCTCCCGTTCATCTGATAGAGAAATAAAACCAATTTTCATTATCAATAAGAATGTCATATGGCAGGTACCAAACAGAAAAATGATTAAATGGCGACTGTCTGAAAAGAGTTATTTTTTCGCCCAATTTTTTACGTTTGATTTTTTAATAGTGATAATGATAATTTTGCCATGCCCGAGGTAGGGACGATAGAGGGATATATACTGAAGGTCCATGCCAAATTGGAAATCAATCGGTTGCCTAGAGCTCGAGATTTTATGTCAACCAAGTTGAAAAAAGTAGTTTCAGGAAATTTTCAGACAACCGCAACTATGTAAATAGTATAATGGCATATTATACTTACGTTATATTGATGGGCCGTTCCTGCCTCGTGAGGTGTGCCTTCCTCGACTTCGAAAGTATGATTTTCTGAAGCTCGTTCTTCCCTACGAGCAGTTCTAACTTTCTTAGAAGCTTCTGAAGTTCGTTGCTACGACCCGTCCATCCCATTCTGGTCTCGTTTGTTGGCGTTAATATTGAGGATTTCGAAATTCCCCTTTGGGAACATATTCTTAAAAGTCTATACTTTGAGAAAATGCCAAAACAAAATATCGTTTTTTTTTTTCATTTCCAGACGAGAATACTGCCTTAAGGGGTCTTCTCACTTTAGGCGCTAAAAAGGCTACAGTCCGACCTCCGAATAAGAAACCCAGCAATAAGAAACTTTCCCCAGTTTCTCACTCGAGCGCTTCCCCCACTCCGACTCGAACTCCGAGCTCGAGAATTTTGTGCACGGAACCTCTGGTTAAGAAACCAGCCTGGGAGAGATTATTCGGGCAAAATAGAGTGAACGTTGTAGTGTAAATTGATGTGTACATGCGTGCGTGAGTACGTGTGTGTGCGTGTGTGAATGTAACAAAACATCTACAAGTTTATTAGACATTTTTTGTATTCATTAAAAAAATACATATATGTGTTGACAAGATTGCATATAAAATAAAAACAAAGATAAGAGCGTTTAAAGATTTTCATATAAAACAGCAAAAGTTTCCGAGACGTAAAGAAAAGCGTTTTCGTCTTGTTGCGTATTATTTTGATCCGCAACGCACTCAACTGACGCACAGTGGGGCAGAATCCCAAAAAGCTGGCCAAAATTCGGAAAGTGTCCAAAATGATCTCCAATTCTCTTCTCGGGGGTTTTCGGGGTCGCTGAATGAATCTGTTATCAGAATTACGATTTTCAAAATGGCGGACCCAAAATGGCGGACATAATTCAACCAATTAGTCAAATAATTCAGTAAAAAATACCCAATCATATTTCTTAAGGGTTTTTGGGATCGCTGATTACGAATTTGTTATAGGAATGTTAATTTTCAAAATAGCAGACGCGATATATAGACGATTCCACAAAAATTTTCAATTTTTAAATATTTTTGAATAGAAAATGTTTCATAATATTTTTAAGTTTAAATGAGTAGAAAATCTCTTGAGCCATGTTTTTATTTTTGAACAATTTCTTGAGTACAAAATTTGCAATAAATGAAATATCTGTTATTTACTTCTAGTAACAATAATCTTGTATGTCATCTTCAATGTCGGAATCATTCGATTCGGATTCTGATGTTGACCCACTTGTATCCAAATCCGAATCGTTCCTTATCTCTTGTCTGGTGACTTCAGGTTGTTTTAACATTTCTATAGCTTCTTTATGTAAAGATTTCGCCGGTCTCTGGGGCAATTTCCTGATGCTTGAGAGAAATGGATCTGATGATACTAAGAGCCTATAGAAAATGTCTCTCATATTCGATTCTCGAGAGCATTTTCTTGAATGATGTAACCTGTAGTTCTTTATGTCCTTATTGCGTGACTCTTGGGCCTCTTCAGAAAGTTGTCCGATCGGTAAAAGGGCATATTTTACAATTTCTGCTCCGTGCATCAACACTTTGTGCACAGATGTTGGCATGTAATACCATGGATACAAAGCAACGAATAAACGGGCAGTATTTACACAATAGTCTTTGAATTTTTCTTCGTCTATATCATACCCGCTCGAAATTGCCTGCAAAATAACATGAAATCGGTGAATTAAATTTTCATCGACTCCTGTTATTTCAGCAGATATATTAGCATTTTCGAAAAAGCGGCGGGCGGTATTTCCATCGTTTGAGCTGCCATATCCTGGCTTTGGTCGATCAACGATAAGCCCCATTGTTGTCTTAAATTGAGTCTGTATGTCTTCCTTGCGTACTTTCACAATCTTTTTCACTTCCTCTTCACGAGCTTGCCACTTTTGAGTTGTGAGCTTATACGACAAATGCAAACAGCACTCGAAAAAACGAATCCACGCATGTAATGTAGATATGCCAAATCTTAAATTATCTGTAGTAATGTCCATTTTTATAATTTTGTCGATGTTATTAAAATCTTTAGAGGTGGCTTTGCACAGGAAGCAGCGTTGTGCAGAAGTGGTACCGGTTAAAGCGTTACAGACTTTGCCGTCTATCATCGTAAACGACATACAATAGGTTACTGAAATTGATTTTTCATTTTGTTCAGTAGTGTATGGTGCAAGACCCGCAATCTGCTGTTCAATGTCGGTAACTTCTTTCAATGTTGATTGTACATCTTCATGTACAAACTGCAATCGTATTGGTCTGCAGAATCGAGGAGATGAAGGTCTAGGATTTTTCCACACAATAGTTCCTTCATCCGTCTCGTGATTGTTGTAGATTAATTACAAAGGTACCAGAGAAGTATAAAAAATGCTTTCATCAGATTTTCCAGCCTCATCAAATTTTTGCTTATAAACACTTTGACCGCTGCTTCCATCACATCCCCATTTACAGTGAAGTACTAATTTTTGCAGAATTTCAGAATTTAGAGTATCGATAACATCAGCCTGAAGTTGTATAATTCTGTATGTGGTATGATCAAGTAAAGCCTGTAGTTTAATTTGTGCGCACGACTCAGTAATATTCATGTACACAACTGATGGATAACAACGATTTTTCGCTTTTTCTACTTCATGGTATGATGGGTATAATTTGCATTTACGTGCTCTAGCTGCATTTCTTGATAGCTGATAAGAGCGCTTTGATTCTCCTTTCTCGATCATCAAAGAAAGTGCTTCGTCTGGGGTTAAAGGTGTCTCATTTTTTGACCGAACAGCAGCTATATATTTTGAGGCTCTTGTTGGGCTGGTTAATGTGACATCTTTAAGAACTTGAGCAGCATCCACTTGACCAGAAGTCCTTAAACTCATTTGAGCAGCATACGTCAATTCTTCTGTAGATAAAGTAGAACGTATTTCTTCAGTCTTTCGCCTCTTAGATCTATCGCTGGATGAAGCAAAGGATTTCGAAGGTCGTCCAGATGTTCCTTTTTCATCATTCTTCACAATCTTCTCAGATGTTGATGTTGTGCATTCAGTATCGGATAATGTTGAAAAACATACGGTGCCATTCAACCATTCTTCATTATTTTTTAGAAACTTTTCTTGGCCTCTATTTGCTGCTTTCCATCTGGATCGAAAATTTGCAAATAACAGTCCTAATGACTTTTCATCCTCGTCTACTTGTATCACATGTTCTGTTTTCTTGAAAATTGCATCTTTCAAAACTCCAATAACGAATTTCTGTTCGTTTTTTAAACTGTCTTTCACCATGAAAAAAACATCTCTTCTTGATAATTCCATATTTGAAGATTGGGAAGACTCTGTAAAATACCAATATAAACATGTACAAAATTGAATGACATTATTTTGAAATCATTTTATACTTAACAAAACTATATACGGTGTTCTGACTCGAAATGTACAAAAATAATTTATTACTACTAAAAATGATTTTATATTTATAAAGAAAACGAATATTTATGATATAAATGATTAACAAATATATTTACATACATTCTGCACGAAAAAAAAACCGAAATTACATGAAATCTGTCTTTACGAGAATCACCTCTGTGTCAGTATACAACAGGTATAATAAAGCCTGAACAGCAGGCGGGCTCCTTTCTTTCATACATGGCTGCTCTAGGAGCCCCTCGTCAGTCCTTGCCGAATCGCCATCTACACTACGTATACACTATGTACGTATACACTAATACACCTTTACTGCCGAAAACCGTTACGCCGTACAAACATGGGGGAATCACAGTTCTAGCTACTGAGAGTTCTTGCAGGAATATTTTATAAAATGTTGAGATTTTCGTAAAGCGTACATTTAGAATAATAAATTACTGTATTAAAATTTAAATGATCTATGAATATTAATCAATAAATGAACATACTACAAATGGAATTGATAAATAAATATTAATCTATGTTAATAGACAGAAAATATACCAACGCGCTGTAACGTAATAATCAATGGATTACATTCACACGTCCGTTAATGTCGCGTCACGTATTTCTCCCTAAAAATTAGTCTAACTATTCGCTGAGCACTCCTGAGCAGCCAGTTTTTTAGTATATTATATTTAGTACTGTACACTATCAGTTTCTTGTTGAAACAAGGTCGAGACTCGCGAAGACATTTTTAAAACTACTTTAGAAAATCGATTTTCGAAAAAAAATATAATTTTTTATGTTTACTTGTTGCAAAATTTAGATATTTCAAACATAAAATAAGCAATAACTGTGCATAATTATATTTTCTGCATACCTTCAGAAAGTTTTTCCATTTTGCAGAATTAAAATTGAGACAGTTTCGTCCGTTTCACAGCACTTCGAAACAGGCAAGAATTTTTCGACGCGTACGCTTGTTTAATGCGTACCGAACGGCGGCTGAATGTCGACTGATGTCGAGGCGACCCTAGAGCAGGTATAAACCTGCCCGGTCCGGAATTTCGTCCTAGGACTATCAGTAAACAAGATCTGAACATATATAGACGAATATATACAACTCAAAAATTTGACTTTTGGCCAGCTTTTTGGGATTCTGCCCCACTGTGTGACGGTGGAATATTTTCGAGAGAGTCGAACTCTGCCATTGAAGATGAATCCTCAGAGATATTGACTTCTTCACCTTTTATATAAATGGGATAAAACAATATGGACATAAAGCTCTTTGTCTAAATGATCACCTTGTGGTGTAGATTCTGTAATATATTCTTCGACTTGTACACTACAGTCTGATCTCTTACGCTTCTTTACAGTTTCGGTCATTTTATAACAGGTAATAGTAATTCAGATATAGTAGTACACAATAATATTCAATAGTATGTATATTAACATGAAACAAAAAATTCGCTAAATAAATGTCCACGCGCAGTCGAAAACGTTTTTGCATGGGCGATGTGAATACTAAGTTGCAACTCGTTAGAGCAAGTTTCTTGTTGAGAGGATCGCATGCGGAAAAGAGTGAGAGAGACAGACAGAGGTAGTGAGCGCGGAGCACGCGCCTGGTGGGGGTATGTGATATATAACAAAAACTCTTCCCCTTGGGGGCTTTTGGTTTCTTATTCGGAGGTCGTACTGTATTTTTATGATTTTTTTATAGGTTTATATTATAGGTATTGATATAAAAGTTGTTACACTTAACCCTCAGGGTACGGACTATAAAAAAGTTACGTTCAGTACGGACATGGGTTAGCCTAACCCGGCGACTTTGATTGGGTGTATATCGAGCTGTACTTTGTCAATTTGAATAAATTTTTTTTTCATTTTGTGTGAAATTGTCTCAAAAATATGATAGAATTGTCAGATTAATCATTTGACTGATTGAAAAAAAATTATAATGAAAAATGTGAACGGGTCTTGAAATTTTTTCGCTTCTTTCAAATTTCGCTCGGGTTACGGTAACCCAGTCCGTACCCTGAGGGTTAATAAATACACTTTCGAAATACATTTTTTTAAATGTATGTATTCATGTAACCCAAACAAACTTTAATCTCGCTTTTCTCGAAACAACGTTTTTCGACGGCGTCTTGACGAAATCTTCGGCACGCTTGAACCGATCCTTACGAAATTCTAACCACACATTCTTTACAACTATAGCTATAACGCATATCGAGGATTTTTTACATTTCGATATTTACTAATTATTTTTTTTTTGCCAAAAACAATGGAAAAAGACATTTTTTTTGTTTTTTCGAAAAATGTCCGCCATTTTGTTATTTCCGCATATATAAAAAATCGTATGATATGCGATATAGCCATTAACATACTGAATCTAAAACCGTTCGATTTGTTTCGGATAATCCATCTCCGAGATATCATCAACAGCGCAGACCTTTTTTTAGGACATTTTTTTAACTACCATTTTTGTCTATAATCAGTGACTTAAATAAATACATTTTTTTAATGTATTTCGAAAGTGTATTTATTAAGTGTAACAACTTTTTTTTATCAATATCTATAATATAAACCTATCGAAAAAATTCATGAAAATAGCCTTTTTAGCGTCTAAAGTGAGAAAATCCCTTAAATGATAAAAGTTACCGAGATTTCGCGAATGGATCAACGCTAGCCCGTACTTACAAAGGCCAACACCAAAGCACCGTGAGAAGGCGTGCCAGTCGCCTTGGCCGCGAACAAACTCGCGTAATGCGCTTGGGGTCACGTTGACCCCGGTCGACCGCGGAGGGTTAAAAAAGACCTTGAGAATTCATCACTCGATTTATTGAATAATTCGCAGTTCCCTTTACATGGCGGTTGCCAATGGCGAAATCATCAACGTTTGTCCTTCTTCGATTTGTGTTTGTGCCTCGATCGTTCTTTTTCCTTGTGCTTGTGCTTATGCTTGTCCTTTTTCGATTTTTTCGCGCGTCCTCGTTCGACCCACTTGCCCTTCGTTTTGCCATCGTCGTTGTCTCTCCTCGCGACAACGACGCTTCGGAAAATCGGTTTGGCGAATTCCTTGGCATTGGAGGACGAGCCCTCGTCCTTGTTGGCGGAGCTTTCGTCGTTCTTGGCGATCCGCACCGGGAGTGCAGGTCCGTAAACATCCGGTGGCAAAGTTTCGACTTCCTGTTTTGGCGTGACATTGCGTGTGTTGTTTTCAGGCGCAGCTTCGTTGCTCAGCGTCGTCTCGTCGGATCTCTCGTCCGTCGTGTTCTCATTGGAGATTGTCGATTTTGCATGAGCCGAGTGAGCGGAGATTTTCGCGCCAGGTCTCGCGAGACTATCGAGATCGAGCTTGGCGAAGATTCCTCGGGGTGGCGAGGTGTTTCTCTGTAGGTTCAATTGACTAGGTGTTTTGCCGATAAGCAAGGATTTAACGGCTTCGCTGTCGTCCTCGTCGTCGCCCTTGTCCGAGTCCGAGTCCTCGCTGCTGCTTAGGAATATCGCCTTGAAGAGATCCTTCTTGTCAACGGTTTTGTCAGTCACCGAGGGCTCGGCCGTTTCCTCGTTCTCGACACTCGAATGTTCTCCTTGATCCTCGAGATTACTGGACTCGTTTGCCGCTGGTTCGCTGGTCGGTAGAAGACCACCGCGACCGAATACTTTCTCGTAAGAAGCCTCGAAGCTGCGCATCTTGATCGTCGACTTGCTCGACGTCAACGTCGAACTCTCCAAAGGCTCCAAGAGCCTCGAACGTGTTTCTTCGTCGTCGTTGCGCGGCTCATTTTTCATCTGCTCGTGAGCTTCACGCGAGGCACCCTCGAATCTCTCGCTCACGGCACCGAACTCGAGGGAATCGAAGATCGAGCATCTCTTGCTCTTGACCGGTTTCACCGGCTTGGCGTAGCATCCGCCTTGAGGCTCGGGAATGTTGAATCTCTTGCAAACGATACTCGCCGGCTGCCAGATCTCTCGTGTTCTCGTTAATTTACCAAAGAGCTTCATCTTCGCGGCGTTCTTCATTTGCTCGTCGAGGCTCTCCAATGGCGTCGTCGGGAGCCCGGTGCCCTCGATGAATTTACCGCTCAGGCTCGAATCGGCGATGAGGCTTGACGAGCTCCCGGCTGTTTTATCAACGTGTTCCGATTCACCGAAGATCCTCGACGCCTGCTCGAATTCCTCCCTCTCGCGTTGTCTCTCCCATTCCGTCATCGAGAGTGGCTGAATGCTCTCCAATTTGTCCCTCTCGCCTTTCCTCGTGAGTTCGGCGAATTTCTCGAATCTCGTCTGCTTATCGGGATCCATGAGGAATGGTTTGGCCGTCCGATTGACGGCCATGTCGTTCTTGAAGTCCCGGAGGTTTTTCAGACTACCGGAAGCAGCGGGATCGCTGCCCTCGAGGCCACCGCTCACGAAGCTCTTCGAGCTCAACTTGTCGACCCAGGCTGCCGAATTGTTTCGCGACTCCTGCTGTCTTCTCTCCTCGGTTTGTTGCCTACCGTGGAGATTCAAGGTACGCGCGATTATGTTATTGGCCACGTTGACGGCGCTCGAGTCGACGATCCCGTCCACCGAGGCGGCGTGACCTTGCTGACCTTGAGAATTCGACGCGCTCGAATCGCCGAGAATCCTCGCTCTGTCGACGGCGCTCAAGCTCGTACGAGCCGGGCCCTTTCTTGTGACGTTGGGCGGTGGCTCGATCGGCGGATAAAAACGGCTCTTGCGAACCACGTGGAAGGGCTTGAAGTCCCTTGGCAATTCGGGCGCCTCGAAGATCTTCTTACGCTCGAGTTTCTTGGCAGCCGGGGCAAAGCCTTCGGGATAATTCGACTTGGAGCTTTCAGCCTCGTTTTCCTTCCCGAGCCAACGAGACTTCTCGGCTTTTTTCTCGGGCCCGAGGGCAAAGTCGTAACGCGACATGTCGTCCCGCTGATAAATATCCTCGTCGTCGGCCTCGAAAGCACCCACGCCGAAGGCCTGACCTCTTATCGACAATCTTCTGTCCTTCTCCTGGAGCTTGAACGACGTCGGGGCCTCGAAGAGATTCACGTGGCCGGAGAGCACCGGACGTCTGTCCAGACCCGAGTAACCGATCCCGAAGTAATTGTCCTTCGGGTTACAGATGAACGGCTCGTAGTCGTCCGGCGCGAAGAGTATCTCCTCGTTGTTGTCCTCCGAAACTTCGGAATCCGACTCCTCGGTATTGTCCGCCTGATTCGGCAGCGAACAACCATAGATCTTGATCTTTTCGTTCTTCAGCCTCGTACGGTTCTTCTCACGCTTCGTGACACGCGGACCTATTCCCTGACCAGGACGCCAGCCCATTCTCTTCAACAGGGTCACACCTACGGTGTCTCTGAAACAGTATCCACGATAAGTTATAAGCCCCGACAAGGGAGGAACGGAAGCTACCCGGCCGTGCAAACGACATTCAGAGCCTACGCTCTTCCGATTCCACTGGGTTGGAATTCTTCTAATTCGCGAGTTAGACCGTTATTTTGTTCTAACAGCCGATCAATCGGCTGGAATCATGTCAGCAGTGGAGGAACTTTTTTTTAGCGAATAAGTCGCTTGGATCTCAATATTTTTCTATGAAAAAATTATGTAATATAGGTCAAATATAGCCAAATATATTCTTAATTTGCGGAAACATTTAATTGAGTACTTTTCTTCCAAAAAATTCCCAAAAATCACCCAAATTTTCAGCGTTCACAGCGATATAACCCCTTAATCCGTCCGATCTTTGCCAGCACGAAACTATTTGTGTAACACCCGCCAGTGCATCCTCAAGTGCATTGTTTGACATCCTCAAGTGCATCGTTTAGTCGACGAGTATCTACGGCCGGTACTCACTTGATGGGCTTCAGCAATTCTTGCAACACAGGCACTCCGGGTATGGGTCCGTCGTCGTTGTGCTTCTGTCTTTCTCGCTTCGTGCCCCTTCTGCCGTGATCCACGAAATCGCTGTTAGCTCTTATCCCGGTGGGGGCTATGCCGAAACAGCCCGTATCCTCCTCGTCCATAAAGTCTTCGGGGCGTTGCGCGACGCCTCCGGCTTTGCTGCTTCGCGACGATTTGAACTGCTGCGGTCGCCAGCCGTCCCTCGTTCCGACGCTGTTGAAGTAACCGGCGGAGAAGCCACCCGTGAAGGCACCATGGAATCTTCGCCTTCCTTGCGCATCCAGCGCGTACTGGTCTTCGACCGTGACCGGCTTCTTTCGCGGCAAACATTCTGGAGCCGGAGCACAGAGTTGAATTAACGTACCGCTAACGCTCGACTCGGCTATTCCAATTTGGAGGTTATGGTAAGCGTGAGGAACGCAGGACGAAAACTAGCGAATTCGCGGACTCGACATTGCGACTTTGAGAAACTACTTGGAATGCGAGTACTATAATGAAGGAAAAAATCGGGAATCGTTCATTTATTTCTAATATCGAAGCTTTTTCCAGTATTTTGAGGTTATGTAGCGTTCGCAATCGCTCGTAATAAGAAATCACGAGCTCGAGGTGAAAAGATTTTTATATGAGAACGAAAATTCTCCAAACACCGAACCGTCGTAGGTCAAACTTTTACATCGGATTGAATTCAAGACGAACTTCGTATGAGTATTGGATTTTTTCGACTAACCCTCATCCAGCGGTTCCAAGGCATTGCCAAAGGTCACGAAATTTTCATCGTCCGATTCGGCCATCGTCCTCGCGTGAACAATTTATTTGTTCGAAAAATAACGCCACGCCGATCCGTGTGTGATCGTTATTACTTATTGTATTTACAGTGACTGCCTTGGCAAAATATCATTTTTTGATATTGTCAGCGGACACTACGCCGACTACTGAGATCAAATCAAAGTACATAGTGGAGACATTCGCACTCTCGGCTATTCACCGTGTACGCGAGCGATATTGTAGCAGCTTATAAAGAAATGTATTGTTATTAATCTTTACGGTGTAATGACTGGAAAATTTTCACGAACGTTGATGACTGATC
This sequence comes from Ophion obscuratus, assembly GCA_964007375.1. Lineage (NCBI taxonomy): Eukaryota > Metazoa > Arthropoda > Insecta > Hymenoptera > Ichneumonidae > Ophion > Ophion obscuratus. The sequence continues at coordinate 19,421,908 of OZ023313.1, forward strand.
TAGATAATTGAATGGGATAGCATCGTTATTACAAAAGCGTGAATATTGGTGAGCATTTTTCGTTTGGAAAAAATTGGCGTTCTTCGAAGTGAGCAGTATTGCTCGACTATAATTGACAGCATTTATGCGTTATATTATTGGTTGGAATAATAATCGTTCGTATTTCAGGATACAGTTCCGAAAAGCGGAAACCGCAAATCGAGATGAAACTTCCTTAGTGCTAATTTTTTTCCGAAAAACTCCGATTTTTCCCGGAAAATTTTTCCGAATTTTTCTATGAATTGAAACAAATATGAAGAATTTAGAGTTTTGCGGACAATTATTTTTACGCAAACATCCGAGTTCTTCCGAAATTCTCCGAATTTTTTCGATTTTTTCCGAATATTTCATCATTTTAATTACGATCACGGGAAAATCTCGGAAATTATATGAAATAAGAAATATAGATAAAAAATGAATTCTTACTTTTTGTTTGCTCAAATTATACTTCCTCCGGTTATCAAGTAACGCAAACTAACAAAATGAAAATGCATGATCACCTGTTCATCAGTTATATATATTTATTAATAGAAAAAGTACAATATTTTAATTATTAAATAAAATCTTTTGCTATTCTTACTTATTGTTTCTCTCATAAAAAATAAATGATTCTTTCTTCTTGATTTTTACTTCAAAACAAAATTGGTTCTATCTTGGTTTCTCCGAATATCTTCGCAGCCGTTCACTCAGGTCATAGGAAAAAGGGAAATTTCCGGAAAATAATAATAATAATGTTTTTTTTTTACGAAAATCTAATTTCTTTTCATCTTTAACTTTTCTCCGAATATCTCCGTAGCCGTTCACTCAGGTCATAGGAAAAAGAGAAATTTCCGAGAACAAAAATGAGTTTTTGGAAAATAGACCAGTACTTGAATCAGTTTTAAATATTTTTTTATCCGAAAATCTCAAATATGACTAAAATATGAGAAACTATGAAAAAATTGAAAAAAATTTGCACTAGGGTTTGCACTGATTTTCCTTTTAACATTCTAACAACCGCTTACTCTTCAAGGAACATCTATGAATACGATTAAAAGAATATTATACGGTAAAATATAATACGGATATACTACGGTAAAAGAACGCTTAGAAGGATTCTTTTCGTCTTGCAATACTTTTTGAAATATTACATCTCTAGTTAGTAGTCTACGCACTAAGCGGAGAGCGTAACAACCGTGTATTCCTCAAGGAACATCTATAAGAGGGTTAAATCTTTTATAATTTTTACATTGAATAATCTTAATAAATGTGGTGGATAGAATGGTTTGTGCAGACCGCTGTTTGAAAAACGTCCTTCGCGGTGAGCACTGCAGCTCGGAATAATGTAATCATTCGAAATAAAAAAATCAAACGCATTTAGTTTATGCATGAAATGATCTAGTGCTTGGACGAAGTATTCGAGGACAGGTTAGCGTCGAGAAGCATGAAAAATGCATGAACTTCGGATTTTTTTTTAAATGTCAAATAAATACTTTAGGAAATTCAACATATTTTATTCTTCATTCTCATCCAGTTTCTTCTTCAGTTTCGACGTATTTTATTCTTCTATCAATGGAGAGTAAATTTCAATTTTATTTAAATCGTGGATTTATTTGTAAAACTCCAAAATGGCGGCTCCTATCAAATAAATGCCCGGCGCGTTTTGGTCTGCGCGGAGCGCTCTAAAGCCTTGCCAGTTCATCTGAACCAGAAACGTATTAAGAATGATTAAACTAGACTAAATAACAAACCTTATCGTTTTTTGTTTTCTGAAAACCCCCGGATACCAAAATGGCAGCCGTTTGAAAAAAAAACTCAATTTTTTTGCCCAGTCTTTTTTTCTTCCACGGACGAAAAAAAATGTCTAAATCAATTTTTGACCACAATCGCTTCCTGATGGCCCCGCAAATTGAATTTCTTCTCAATTGCACAGAGATTCATGTGAATCAGTTCATCCGTTTCAACTGTAGAGCGCCCCGAGCGCCTCAGTTATGTACCCGTATTCCAGCCGCCGGACGGTTCCGCTCAACAGGCTGTAAATTCTAAAATACTTTATTGCTAGATACAAGAATATTCACATACCCACGTGTTCTAAACACTTAAAGGATGCACATTATGTGAAAAAATCGAATTATTCATCGTCATGAAGGTTAATATGTCCATAAAAAAATATTGATTTTTTAAAGAATGGCCGCAGTCCAAAGTGAACGTATCGATTTTCGGTGAAAATAAAAGTCCTATTTTCGTTAACATAAAAAAACTGAATCGAAAAAAAATCCTTCGTTTACGCACTGCTTCTTGACATGTAAAAGAAGCTCGTAAAATTCGAAGTTGATCGGTGCAATGATTTTCGAGATATCGAGGACGCCCATTTCGAAAAAATCATTTTGCGTATGCCGAGAATAAGGTTCGAGGAACCTATACCTACAACCCCCCCTTATCTTCCTCAATTTTGAACGGATCGACTTGAAATTTTCAGAGAATGTTTTTCAAACATCATACGTCGAGAAACCCTCGAAAACCAAAAAACGCTATTTTCAAAAACGTCAACCAAGCCTCGATATCCTCGATTCCCAACGAGGGACACCGCATTTGACTTTCCGCTGCGTCGGTAAAGGCGAAATTTCTTCATCGACATCTTAAAAATCATTCTACGCGGTAGGACGAGGCTGCTGGCCGAATAATTGCTGTCTGCGCGTAAATGTTGTCATGGCCGCGTCCACTCTTCTCTTCCTGAGGAAGGGTTTCACGGTTAGCGGTAAGCGATAACAATAATACGGTAATTTCAAAGGGCAAAGCAAACTCGCGTTGTCACGTACGCGATCAGCTCGATGCGAACAATAACGCGCGTGCGAATCTCGGATATCGAGGTAGTATCGCCGAATCTCGACATAACCAAACAACCGAATTGTCAGTAAAGTTGGCATGAGAATATATCGTTCGGGTTTCCCCGAACGTGACGATCGTACCCCAGCTCGCGTTCCCCAAACGTAACGCGATCGATCGATCGTTTCCACCGGCAAAATGTCGGACGTCGATGACGAGGAAACCTTGAAGAGTCAACTCTTCGTCATAAGGCTCGGCGAATTATTGGACGAAGGCAAGACCGACGATGCCGAGGAGCTCTTCCGCGCGGCGTCCGCTCGCGGAGACGTGGCCAAGAGTCTCTGGGAAATCGTACCTGTCGTAGCGTCGCGTCTCACCTCCGAGAACGCGACCGAAAAACGCGACCTGTTCGCGACGTGCGAAAGATTGCTAGGAGCTTTGGCTCGCGAGTGCAATCCGAAGGAGACGCTTTTGCTGCTGGTCGAACGCATGGAGGATTGCCGAGACTCGGCGACTTTCAGAAGTATCCTAGGACCTCTGCGCGAGTCTGTACTGCGCGTCGGACCCGAGCGTGCCGTCGACTGGTGCGCCGAGAGCATTCGGCGTTACGCCCGTGCTCTTCCGTGTCCGGAGAACGTCAAGCCGCCCAACGGCGAAGAACGAACCGACGCGACGTCGACGAGACTGCAAGGCGATTACACCGCGATTCTGTCCTTCCTCGAGCCGCTCGTCGATTCGGCGGATGCCAAAACGAGAAATCATTTGCTCGCCCTGCATCTCTCGCTCTTCGGCACTCCGTTTTGTTACCTCTGGCACGAAACGAACGAAACGAACATAACGGAGGCCGCCGAGAAAGGCTTGGCGCAGGTCTGCGCATTGTCGGGAGATTTCTTCAAGTATCACTTCGTATCGGAGGAGCGAAGCCGGGGTCGAAGGAAACGGCCAACCACGGAGGACGAGGAGGAGGAGGAAGGGAGCACGCTGACCAGGATTCTACGCAACTCGAACAGGGTTTCCGACCTGGCGTGGGCGAATTATTGCTATTGCGTTCTGAACACTCGCACGGGTTTGAATAACATTCCCCAGGTGTACAATTACCGTTATCTCATGCACGGTATTTTCTACGCGGCGAATGTATTTCTGAATCAGCCGGAGTACGCGGCGGTGAGGAAAGGCCTGAAGATCGTGGAGGCCGTTTTGGCTCGTGTGGAGGAAGAGTCGGTGAGTCGCGAAGTGCTCGAAATTCCCGTGCATCACGATCTCTTCGGGAGCCTCACCAGAGTCATGATCTATTGCGACTCTGACGAAGATCGAAAATTCGCCCTGAAAATGTTTCACGCTTACGTGAATATATTTGACTATCGAGCGCGCTACCTGGTCCTACTGCATCTATACGAGACGGCGAATCACTCGGGAATTTTCTCGTTGCTCACGAGTATCGCGAAGAACTCGATAATACATTGCCTCGAGACAGGATCGAATGTTTTCTCCGGTGAGAGACTCGAACGTTTGATGCAACGGATATGCCACCTGCCGAAGGGCGCGTACTCCGATCTTGTTGAAATCTCCGACGAAGTTATCGCCGCACTCAATCTGGTGAGATTCTTGGTCATAAGGGATCGACGCGACGAGACCGGTATATGGAAAATCATCAGCCACATACGGAACACCTATTTCCTACCACTACGCCAAGGCATCGATTTGGCTCTTAATCACTGGATGATGAAGATCAAGGACCTCGAGAAACAAGCTCATCGGGCCGAAAAACCGAGACGGAGACGATCCGACGATTCCGACGTTAGCATCTCCGTTGGCGGACAGACTCTACCGATGATGCCGGTGAAAGAGAAAATAACGTTTTGTCGACAGGCACTCAACGCGGTTCACGTAATTGCGAGCATTCTCGAAAGGGTGAACGAGTGCATCGACGAAAATTCCCCGGAAAAAATTGATCGTTTTGGTGAATCTTGCGCTCCTGAAAAGTATATCATTCCCGCAGACCTTTAGAATGAACCAAATGTATGATCGATGAAAATAAATGGCTTTGTTACACTTCACGAGATTTTCATCCAATCTGACGATAATCGTTCGAGCATTCTTTTTTTTTCATATGCCTATTTTTGCGTTATAGAATGAGACAACGAATTAGGGGTATCCGATTTTTTATCGTTGAAATGCAATTTTTTATCGTTGAAATGCAACGAAAACTTTTTTCGATTTTTTAAATTTATTTATTCTTAATCTTTTCGAAATTCTTCTTGTTTGCAGCTTTTCGTTATAAGTTTTAAGTATTTTCAAAAATGTTTTGGCGACTTTCGTAGCCTTAATGTGCTTAAAAAAAAATGGGAATACGAAATAAATATATTTTCGTTGCACTCCAACGATGCAAACTTTAGTGCCATTTTTTTTGTACTTTCGTGATCGCTTCGAGTCGAATTTTCGTACAAACAAGATGCACGCCAGGCGATAAGTGGCAACAGCCCGAGGAAGCTACGATTAATTTTTTTTTTCGGAAGAAATAATCGCAAGGATGAACGAATACTGTTTAAAATGTCACATCCTGTTATAATGTATCCTATAAACGTCACTTGCTTATGCCACGATACGATTGTTCGTTAAAAATAATTTATGAGCTATGAATCTTGATTTTCTCAGGTGTTAGAAGTTTGTGGACTTCCAGGGCACTGCTCGCGATCGAAGCTAACAAGGAAAATGGTCTCGGCACGGATGGCAGAAGCGCGGGAAAGGAGAGTGACGAGGATTACGAGAAGAGCATCAAGAAGAAGATTCTCAGTGCGTCCTTGAATTTCGTAAATGAGTACGGATGGAGTCAGCAAGCGATAAGTGCAGGTGATTTTTTTTCATATTGTCAAGAGGCTCCTTCTACCTAGACACCAAAAAAACTGCCAAATTCCGATTTTTCTTCTGGGAACCGATAAAAAAAATGCGTTTTTTTAACACAAAGGTACATATATTGAGAGCCTTAAAAAATAAATAAAAAAATACAGAAACAACAAAAACATGGTCACCGGCAGATGACATTTTTTAGTGACGCTTCGCGGTGGACACTCCAGCTTAATGCATTCGGGATCTAAAAACCAAACGGGTTATTCAAGCTAACAATAAATACGAGTTGTTGACGATCGTCGTTTTTCAAAACTTTTCTTTTTAACAACGTGGCGACGAATTCGAACTCGAGGATACAGAATCGGTTTTAAAAAAAGTCGTCATTTTTATGTAACTATTAAAGAATAAAGATCGATTTTGGAAAAATGCGATCGTCAACGACATTTCAATATTTCTCATTGTATCTTCTGTAAATTTGGAAACAATCCATCAAGTAGTTCTCGAGACATCGAGAGGTAGATGTAGGCCATTAAGGGGCTATACCAGTGTGAACGCTGAAAATTGAGGGATTTTCGGGAATTTTTTGGAAGCAAAGTACTCAACTAAATGTTTCGGAAAATTAAGAATATATTTGGCTATATTTGACCTATATTACATAATTTTTTTCATAGAAAAATATTGAGATCCAAGCGACTTATGCGCTGCCTTCGGAGGCGCCAAAAAAAGTCCTCCACTGCTGACATGTTTCCGGCCGATTGAGTAGCTGAAACCGAATAAGGAAAAAATGTCGTTAAACTGGAAGGTATTTCCTGTACAATGACGTAGGATTTTCGAAAAATATCAAAATCTAACAAAATGGCGTAGTTGTGAAAAAAATCTGTTTTCTTGCCTATAAAATGGTCGTTTTTTTCAATGCCAAATCGTCAATTTTCATCTAATCAAAAATATCCTACGTCATGTAGAGTAAATATATTCAAAAGTACTCAGTTCAAATTTCAAGTCCATCGGATAATTGCTCTTTGCGTTACAATGTCTGCAAAGTGGAAAAATCTCATTTCGAGAAAAACGCGTTTAAAGATTTAACTATCGCAATTTATACCTACGAGCGGTTGCTCTTTAGAAGGTTGCTACTCGAAGAGTATTAAAGCAATTCGGCCTTGAAATTTTAACAGGATATTCTTAAAAGTGTAAACTGTCGAAAAAGGCAAAAAAATCGAGTTTTTGAAAGTGTCACAGTGGTATAGCCCGTTGACGTTAGACTCTCCAACCCGGCGATTTATCAAACTTCGAACGAATACAATTTTATACTGCATGTTCAGAAAAAAGCTGTAAAATACACTAGGCACAGCGATTAGTTCAAAGTTTTCATATTGAAAAAAATTGTTTATTAAAAAACACTAATCACACCTTTTAGAGGATACTTTGAAGTATTCAAAACCCTCCGTATATTTTTTGTACGATCATTAGTTCCCGAGTAATTAATTATCAAAGCCAAAAAGTTCTTTTTCGCTTCGAACGACGATAACTCCGCGAACAATCATCGTAGAACGCTCAGAAACCTCTCAAATCAAAGCGATAGGAATCCAACTAAACGAGCATCATAGTTACATTGCCGAAAAAAAATTTTAACCAAGCCCGTGCACCTCTTCAAAAATAGGGAAAATGTTTTAAAAAATTTTCTTTTGCGATCTCTTTGAGTTAACTCAAAAACGTTCATGGATAACAATATTTGACCTACAGATCTCGAAACTAGAGACTTCCAGCTTCAATTTGCTTTTTTTATTGGTCTACTACCATTTTTTGCCGAGTATAGCCTTCTGAAAATCACCTAAAAACATCGAGATTTTGTTCTGATCCTCTAATTGCCGTGCCTAGTGCCTAGGGTATTTGACTATATTAAAAATATGGTTCATTTTCTTGTGGTCCGAAAAGAATATAGTGTTTAAAAAGTATTTTCTATAACGTTATCGAAAAAATATGCATCATGTTCGTTTATTTCAATTTTTAAATCAGATAACTTTGATCCTTTGGCCACGTGAACGAAAACGCTCCACGATTGGTTGGATCTCTAGTGACGTCACATGCCAGTAAACAGATTGTCATTACGAGTCCTGTGACGAGTATCGAGCGATTTTCTAGTTCGTCTCAGTGTATTTCCGGGCTTTTTCTGTTCATTCATAGTTATTTGTAGTGATAGTTACCATATTATCAACTTTTAAATGAGAATGGAGAGGAAGTTTTGCTGTGCGACAATTCAGCGGCGATATAAGTCCTTTACCTTCGTTTACTGGCATGTGACGTCACAGACGTCACGTGACTACATATTTAACAACGTTGAATATTTAAAGTTTATTTCCAATTTATATCGTAAATACTGACATTCACGAAGATAAAACAAAAATTGTCGGCATGATATGAAATAAACCATTTAGGATTATTTCCGTACAACAATCAAATACCCCTATTATGCATTCGCTTTTTCTTCCCCCTCGATTTGCTCTCACACGAACGCTTTTCGCTCCCCAAAGGCGCCGAATCGGTGGGTTATCCGGGAATAATTCACGGAATGTTTCCGAACGGTGGAGCCGAATTGGTGCAACACTTTTACACGAGCTGCAACGCCGACCTCAACAATATCCTGAAGGCTGAGGCTCTGGCGATCGACGCCCGTCCTGCAGGGACGAAGAAGACACCGGAGTCTCAAATACGCGACGCGCTGGAAAAACGATTGAGAATGGTCGTACCGTACAAATCAACGTGGCCACAGGCACTTGGCCTGATGGCTCTGCCACCCAACGTTCCCACGTCGCTCGCTAATATTCTCACTCTCGTCGACGACATTTGCTACTACGCGGGCGACCGGTCCGTCGATGTAAGTCTCGTCGAAAAAATCCACGCTCGTGATCTTTCAATTCTACCGAAGTAGGCGAGCGAGGTTCTGTAATATAAAGAAAGCCTCTGAAAACTTAGGCGATGCTGACTATGGAACAATACTATAACTATAAATGGAATAGGGAATCTCTACGGATTGAGCTACAATTATCGAGGATTTGAATAATTTATTCTACGGATAGTGGAGACACATTAATTTACCTTGGCCTAGCCTAGCTCGTGGCCGGAGAAAAAGAGAAATTTTCGTGTACTTTTTCGGGGACAACGTATGCAGGTTTACAATTTTTTTTTCAGCAAGGCAGTATTCTGCTCGAGACCTAAATTTCAGGCGTTTTTTGAACTCTATAAAAAAAACACATATATATATATATATCATCCATTTTTTACAGATCTTTTAATGTGTCGAGAACTTTAAAAAAAATGTTTGTGAATTTTTTTTTTAAATTATGGTCCTCTAAATATGGCCGTGAAAGAAAAGAGTTGAGGCGGTTGACATGATTCAAAAGCTCACGTTCATCTTAAACAGAAATAAAACCAATTTTCGTGTACTTTTTCGGGGACAACGTATGCAGGTTTACAATTTTTCTCTCAGTAAGGCTGTATTCTGGTCGAAGCCTAAATTTCAGGCTTTTTTCGTACTTTATAAAACACACACACACACATATGCTACTGTGTCCAAGAAATAAGGTGACATTGTATTTATTTCGAAAATTCTTTATTTATTTTTCCAAATCAATTTCATCCCCTTCAAAGTAATCCCCTCCCGATGCAATGCACTTATGCCAACGGATTTTCCAATCTTCGAAACACCGATTGTAGTCACTTTCCGGGATGGCCTTCAGTTCCGTCTTCGCTGCGGCTTGAATCTCCTCTATCGTATCAAAACGGTGTCCCCGGAGCGATCTTTTGAGCTTGCTGAACAGCCAGAAGTCGCACGGCGCCAGATCAGGTGAATACGGTGGTTGCGGAACGATATGGATTGAGTTTTTGGCGCCGTGCGACTTCTGGCTGTTCAGCAAGCTCAAAAGATCGCACCGGGGACACCGTTTTGATACGATAGAGGAGATTCAAGCGGCAGCGAAGACGGAACTGAAGGCCATCCCGGAAAGTGACTACAATCAGTGTTTCGAAGATTGGAAAATCCGTTGGAATAAGTGCATTGCATCGGGAGGGGATTACTTTGAAGGGGATGAAATTGATTTGGAAAAATAAATAAAGAATTTTCGAAATAAATACAATGTCACCTTATTTTTTGGACACAGTAGTATATCATCCATTTTTTTAGTTCTTTTAATGTTTCAAGAACTTGGAAAAAAAATGTTTGTGAAAAAAATTGAAAAAATGATTGTCCTCTAAATATGGCCGTGAATGAAAAGAGTTAAGGCGGTTGACATGGTTCAAAAGCATACATTAATCAAGAACAAATAAAACCAATTTTCTTTATCAGTAAGAATGTCATAATAGCAGGTACCAAAGAGAACAAAATTTAAATGGCGACTGTCTAAAAAAGTTAATTTTTCGCCCTATTTTTCGGTATTTTTTTTTTAATAGTGATCATGGTAATTTCGCCATGCCCGAGGTAGGCATACTGCCTTAATGAGTATCATATTAAGTATCTTTTGCAATTATTGTGTTGAAAAATATTTATAAATATGGTAAATACAAAGGTTTTTGTAGATCGTCGTTTGAAAAACGTCCTTTGCGGTGACCACTGCTGCCCGGAAACAAATTATCTAGTGCTCGGATGAACGTCCAAGTTGATTTTTCTCTAACAAAAAAAACTAGAGAATTTTTAAAAAATTGAAGTTCGGTGCAGTGATTTTTAATATATCGTGGTCACCGATTTCGCAAGTCATGTTGAGAAAAATGCATTCGAAGTTCGCTGGTTCGCGGAAGCTACTTATAAACGCCCATAACTCCCTCAATATTCAACGGATCGACTTCCAATTTTCAAACCAAATCTATCATTTGGTTTTCACAAACCAAATGATAGATATTCTCAAAAAAGTCAACTAAAAAACACAAAAAAAAACGTCCAGCACCGACACCGTCTTACCTCGATAGCGTTATCGTTATGAAGATAATCGTCCAACGTCTCGCGCTCAAGATTTTCTATCTGGCCGGAAACGACGTGCGGTAAATGAGTCTTCTTTCTTTGCAGTTCAATTGGTACACCAGGCGAGTGGTTCTCGCTGGTATTTACAAAACGACGGAGCTCTATCTTCTTCAGGACAGCAGCGAGGATCACAGGAAAACGTGGGAATTCATGGAGAGAAGGATCGAAGACGCGGTGCAGGTAAATCGAGTGATATCGGTCACATCCGACCTGCCGCCAGCGGACAAAGCTTTCAATCGGGCTACGGAGGCCGCGAGCGCCGCTTTCATAACGGTAGGAATGCCTATTTTAAAACCGAAAAGTCTATACCGCGAGCACGGTCTTGCAAACAGGTCTTGAAACGGAGGAGAATTTCAGTGCTGAGAGTAGGCACGCTTGGTGTCCAAGGCGCTGCAGTGGAGGGGTGTCCTTCCCCTTGCCCTTGGAAGTGCCGCGTCCATGATTGTTAAACATAACCTATAACCTAACATAAGCAAAACTTTATAGTCCAAAACGTGTCCCAGCATCCCTGTGAAAGGAAAGTACGTAGTGATAATTTTTTTGTTATTCGTCGTGTTCGTGTTTAGTCGGAGGGCTTACGAGATTACTAAAGAGTGTTCCAAAATGATCTGACACTTCAAATTGGGCGCCACTTTTGGTAATTGTGCAGTTAAGGACTTATCCGAAAAACAACGGGAACATTTTTTTCCACCGTGAACTTGTTTATTTCATTGTAAAGAGTGATATTCCGTCGGGGGAGGCTGACATTTCCCATTACTTTCATAAGTTAGGGGTTTTGAAGTTCGCGGAAACACGTGATAAAATAGGGCATTTTTAAATATTTCGACGTCTATATTGGGAGTGGGGAGTGGGGACATTTATAAAAAAAAGTCTTTCTAAATGCAATGCCGAGAATAAATAGCGGCGGTCACCCTCCCATGAAAAGGTAGGGGGTTTTGAAGTTCACGAAAAGACGTTATAAAATAGCGTAAACCCAAACAAACACCTATATTGAATGTGGGGAGTGGGGGGCATTTATAAAAGAAGCCTTCCTAAATAGCCCCCGCCCTTCTGTTTTTGTAGATTGTATGCAAAAGGTATCTGAAGCGGCCACGCAGGGGGTCCGGGATGTCCAACAGACGGGGTGAAGGGGCGGAGCCCCCCTAAAGACACTAAACGTAGTTTTCAAATATATTTTAATGAACTACAATGTTGATAATTTTTGGGGCCCTAATAGCAACCCAAACAATGGCTGCAGGGAGAGGGGAAGTGGCCGCCGCGATTCCTCCTCGGCATTGTATTCAAGAAGGTTTCTTTAATAAATCTCCCACCGCCCACCCCCAATATAGGCGTCGAAACATTTTTAAATGCCTTATTTTATTACGTGTTTCCGGGAACTCCAAAACCTCATAATTTATAAAATTAATAAAAGTGTCAGCCTCCCCTGACAGAATATTAATAGCGGTGACCAATTAAAGCAGCTCATGGCAAAAATATTCGTCGTTTTTCGGAAAATTCCTCAAACTGCATATTTACCCCTTTTTTGTGTCGAACACAGAGTACAAATCTTTTACAACTGACATCAGGAGATATTGAGGTTTAGTCATGGAGAATTACACGATCGAGCAGCGCATAGAAATTGTTATTTGCTGCATTGTTAATGGATAGTTATTGCAGACGAAGTTTCATGGTCGTGTTATCTCGCGTCGCGGCGATGTAAATTGGCCATGATCGTGCGATTTGACGCCATTGGACTTCTTTCTTTGGGGTTTTCTGAAAGGAAAAATGTATGCCGATGATCCATGGACCATTTCGGAGCTCAGGGAAGCAATTGGATGCACCATTAATGAAATTAGTTCGCAATTATGTCAAAATGTTATTGAAAAATTCGTCCAAAAAGTGAAGGTTTGCAAACAGGGACGAGGCGACCATTTATCGGATATTGTGTTCCACACATGACCTCCATGTTTGTACGTTATATTAAAATAAAAATATTGGTACTTTTCAAATAAATAATACGTTTGAATGATAAATTTAAATGTCAGGTCATTTTGAGACACCGTTTATATTCCCCCTCTGTCGCACACGACACGCCGACATTATGAGCGAACCTCGCGGCGTAAATCGGAATTTACGAACCTTGGACGCTAAGCGGGCCTACCCCCAGCACCGTCGTTTCAAAACCTGTATGTAAGACCATAATCGCTGAAAACATGAATAATTCTTCTGTTCTTTTTTTTTGCCTTCAGGCACGAAATATACTAGGACTCAACTGGAATAGGTGAACATGAATTTCGATTGTCAGCGGAATTCGCCACCATACCTTACAATCCTTAGTCACTATTTATAAATGGAAGAACGAAATAAAAATCAAAACTAGTATTCTCTCGGTCCCGAGGGGTTATCGTAATAAAAAAAATAGTCATCATCTAGTCTTCAATGCGGACTTAGCCCTCTTATTTTCTCGATCCGTGAATCACAGATCGATCAACAATGTATTTCGTCCGAGAGCTACAGTGCTTTGCAACATTATTCCACAATTATTATCGCCACGCAAATGATCCTCAAATCCTTCGTATCGTCTTTCTTTCTTTATTGTCTTGAAATCGGACAGCCAAAGTTCATATCGGACTTGATCGATTAGAAAAACCGATTCAAGACCGTTATTTCTCGGTACAAAATATATATATATATATATATCCATACGCAATAAATATAAAAATTCTGATCGATGAAGTGTGCGCGCAGCAAGTTTAGGCCGCAAACCACGTCAGCCGTTCTTCGGAGGAGACTCCGAGACGAAATCTCGCAAATTCAACGAGGGACAATCTCACGTCTCACAAAACGCAAAAAAAAAAAGAATCTAGTACAAATCTAAGGATCAAATTAGTGCACAGCTCGATATTGTACGGCTTAGGACCGTAACTTTTGTTTGTTTTGCACAATTCGCGAACGATACTAAGCCGTGTACAGTAAACGGTATCAAAACTGCTCCAACTTCCGGTACAGTGCTATGTACAAAGAATATATAAAGTCTCTTTCTCACGATCTATTTCGCCACGCTATAAACGAACAAAAAAATCATCAACAATCGTATAGTCTTCACATTCTCCATATCATTATATATATATATATATATATATATATATATATATATATATATATATATGTGTATATGTATAAATCTATTTATTTTAGCCCTTATATCAAGTTGCGTTAAGCGGTTAGGCTACTGTAAAAATGACGAACGTTCGTCGCTTGAGGCAACTCAAATTAAAGAGGAAGTTGAGAGTTGAAAAACTATTTTTCAACGGGGTGTACACGATTTTTCGACCTCCAATTAACGAAATGACTTGAAATTTAGCACACTTATTCAGTGTTGTATTAGTTTAGTCTTGACCGACGTTTTTCTTAACGATTTTTTTTTAAATTATTTGTTAACAACAATGTCATTTTTGCACAAAAAATAGAAGAAAAAAAAACTTTTTTATCGTTTAAACTAACAAAAAACTCGGTCAACCCTTAGCCTATATTATCTATATTAACCTTTCGTTGACCCACTTAGATTTTGCCACGATTTTGACACACTGGGTGAATTTGACCCGGATAGTACTTTATCCACCTGTGATTAACCCTCCTGTTGGTATTTGAAGAAAAAAAATCAGGGATACACTTTAAACATTTCTTAATACGCTTGCATAATTGAAATTCGGAAAGTATAAAATTGAATTGTAAAAAATTATTGCAAATTCTCAATTTTGGGTGAGTATTTTATTTCAAATTCGTCCAGGCCAAAATTACCCAGTGTGTCAACGTAGGGTTAAGAAAAAACTCGTATTTTCTTTGTTTTATATCAACAGGGCGGCCAAAATCAAGTACCCCGTCGAGCCCCTCACGTTCAAAAGTCCTTCACGGGATTGTTTATAACTTCTTGGGTTATTAATATTTTTTTATGAAATTTGGTACACAACTTTGTTAATGTGCATACCAAAAGTGTCGAAACGATTTTCCAATAATTATTTTTTTCCAAATTTTCCAAATTTTTACCAAATTTACAAAAAATAATTACCTTCAAAATTATTTTTTTCCAAAAAAAACCCTCATTTTCGAGTGGTCACAGTAGCCTGACCCTTTAATCTCAACGATTTGGATAAACACGTAAATAAATGTTGCGAGCTTGCGACCTCTTCGCAAATACCAATCAGTACTTTTTCCAATTTCCAATCGGAAGAGCCGAGGCATTGCCCGGCGCGAAAACAAAACGTAACAACTATACCCGATTTCTCCGCGTAAGCAACACTCGTAACAAATTCTCCAACGCTAACTCAATATCCGTTTTTCTTTTCCCTCGCGTACACCGAGAGCAATTTCTTGTCGTTTTTCAAAGCCAAGTTGAAAATACGGAAAGAACTGTGGTAATTCCATTGGTGAATGATCGAGCTGATCGACTCGATCGAAGTTCGTTCAACACAGTCACGTTGAAGCAAATGTTCAGTAATGAGCCTCCTCTATGTATCCTCTAATAGTTTTTGGCAAAGGCAACTTGTGAATGTTGTCGAGTCTCGTGTTCTGTCGAATTACGAAACGACAGAGATATTGCAAACTTCGTACCTGAGTGAAACGACTAACGGGCTTCGTTAGTCGAACAGGAAACGAGGGGTAGCCCGGATATTTGGGTCTCGAGTAACAGAATACGGCTGATTGGCTCGAGTTCATCGAGTGATCGATGAGCGCGGGCACGGACGTGAAACCCTCGTTGTCACCCTGATTGCACAGCGAAAAAAGTCCACCGCTGTGCTCCATTCGGGCATGTAGAAGCCGGCCGGACGATTTGAAGCTGAGCGTCAACAGATACCTGCATCCGAGAGAAATGATCGTCGAAACGTGAACATCCCGGAGTGCCTCAAACATTTATGAGATCGAAGTTTGCATCGTTGGAATGCAATGGAAATTGAGGTGTTCTATCGACGGGCTTAAATCCATAGAATTTTCATAATCTTTTTTTGTGCTTCACTAAATATATTAATAATCGTCTCTGTAAAATTTCGAGGTCGTTTATCGACCTAATTACAGAGAAAATAAATATTAAAATTGCGTATTTTTGTGAAAGAATTCCGAGATGACATACAAAAACGCAATTTCCGGTCGCTACAAAAGTGCATATAATAGTGGGAATCCGTCAGATTCTTAAAAATAATCAGATTTACATACTTAACACTTGTAGTAATCCAATGCTCTCAGAAAAAATTACGCTTATTGACCTAATTTTTATGTAATATCAAGTTTAATTTGAACTTCCGGTATTGGATGTATTACCACTTGCTACGATAAAGAGACGTGACGGCACGGTCTTACATGCAGAGGTCTGGAAACGAAGCCAGATTTCAATGGAGTCGTGAGGCAGCGTTACGAGCTTCACTTTTCATTCCGCTCGCCGACACCGCTGTCGCTACTATCGGCGAGTACCTCCCACCAACGGTCTTCTGTGATCTCTCCCTTCGCCCCTTGCCTTGTCTTAGACCGTGCCCTGTGCCATTTATTACTCCATTTTTTATTACAGCGCTCTCGATAACCTCTGTTTGCGTCAACGAGCATTTCTAGTTTGAAAAATATTCATAAAGCTGGCGAAGGTGGACTTGTTTCAGGGCTTTCTAAACTGACGAACCAATAAAGGTATTTGTATATTCAACATTCCATGTGTTGCGTATTTTTTTTCTTTCGTCATCGAAAGAAACTCGGAATAAAATTCGAATAAAAATCCATTTCACTCGAAAAAGGTAAGTATTTTTATTTATTTTTTAAATTTTTATATTGGTCTTCTTCCAGCGATACAGGATCTTCCCCTTTTTACAAGCCCCACTTCTGTTCTCTTCCATAATTCCCCGTCCTTATTCCACAATTCTTTCTCATCTAGCTCTATTCCCCCTTCGCCCCCCACGAAAAAGGTAATGTGCATTTCGGACACGGTCGTGTATACAGGTCTGGGCACTCCGTTCAAAAATGCGTGACTCTAAGTGACGCCTCTATTTGCGCATTCCACCGCGGCGCTAGTGAAGGGGAGGCACTTTTGTTTATACCGCGTTTACGGGGCATGGCATGCACGTTGTGTGGTGACGGTCGTATGTACGTGTGGCCTAACCTCGTTTTGGCGAGGTGATTTCGAGTGTATCGTAGCCACGGTTTTTATTCAATACGGAATAACAAAAGATGAAGTGTCTATATATTGCGATGCCGAAGCGGTGCATGATTCCGGGATTCAGAAGTGGATACATAAAAAACCCGGAGCACGTCTCATTATTTAAAATTCCCAATGATGACTACTGATATTTTCTACTACTTTTCTACTACTACTACTAATGAAAGGAATGCGTGCTACACGTAAATTTCGAATGTTCTTCTTTTCCGTAAACGAAAAAAAATGTAATTGGATTGAGTGATAGTTAAATCGGCATATCCATGTCAAAGACGATGAGTATCATTAACTAATGGCTCATCGCTCATACTTTCGGTTTATGCTTTTAGTTTTTGTGTTCGACTAATTATTTAGGATGTATGAATTTTTCATCACAGCCACGTGAAGGGAAAGACAATTCGCATACGCGCATACGTCGCGCTCTGTCGCACATGCCCCCGAGATAGCAGCGCTCCACGCTTTTGCGGCCAGTTCCGCAAATCGAGGCGTCAGATAGAGGCACGCTTTGGGGTATACAGAATATACGGGAGTGCCCAGACCTGTATATACGACCGTGATTTCGGATCATCGAGAACAGCGAGAGAGACGAACGGAGGCTGTTCTGTCCTTGTCGCACACGTACATACCGATAGCAATGCCACGTAGTGGCGAAAATTGGAAACAAACGTGGGTTCGTTAACAGTACCTACCCCCACCACGGTCGTTTCCAGACCTGTATGTAAGACCGTGCGTGACAGCAAGGCAACAGCTGACTGTAGTCCTAACCTCATCTCACTCATTCGAATTTCCACACATATTTCATTTTTAGTCGTGGCCCGAATACAATGCTTTGTATTTCTCGCACCTGACATTGTTTTGACAGATCGACGTTGAAAAGCATGGAGGTTAAACGCGCCTGGTTGAGTGAAAAGAGACGGAGATAGAACCAATATTGCCAAATACCAAACCTAGAAATACTGCGTGAATCGTTGGGATAACTATTTTTTCATTTTTCTAATTAAATGTGAACATTCATTAAGCAGTTTGCACATGGGAAATTTAGTTATTACAAATGTCTTTTTTGCATATGTTAAAAATATAAATTGTACAAGTCTCGAGTATGATCAGTGGTATGACTAGTGTGAAGCGATAGGACTACCTTAAGGGGTAAGGCCACAATAGAATTTTCAAAAACTCGATTTTTTTCTCTCTAAAACGGTGCTTTATCATAATAAGAATAAGTTACTATTCGATTTATAGCAAGAACATTTGTTTTCACCGACTTTGAGCGTATAACGTAAGCCTACCTCTGGCACGGCCATAGAGTACCTAAAACTTTAAACGCGTTTTTCTAGAAACAGCTTTTTTCCAATTGGCGTGACAAATAACCAACAATTTTCACTCGATTTACTTCACATTTAAAAGTTATGTTCCCAATTGCATTTCGCAGAGAAGTACGTACGGAATTTCCGATTAATCGAAAATTTTTCATTTTATGAGCAGTTTTGTACGAAATTTTTCACTGAAAATTCATTCAAATACCTACAACTTTTGAATAAAACAATATTTTTTTAATTCCGTACGACTTCTCTAGGTATTCTAATGTGGATTGACGTGAATTTTTGTTTTTTTGCTCCAGATAAAACAATTGTGGATGCTAAATGTCACGCCGCGAAGCGCTTAAAAAAAAGATAACAAAATAAAATATTAGTAGTCTGCCTCGTTGTACATCGAAAAAAACCTTTCAGGAGCACATTTCATTAAGGGGTCTTCTCACTTTAGACGCTAAAAGAACGCTATTTTCATGAATGTTTTTTATAGTTTTATATTATAGATATTATTATAAACGTTGTTACACTTAATTAATACAATTTCGAAATACATTTTAAAAAATGTATTCATTTATTTAAGTCACTATTTATAGACGAAAATAGTAGTTAAAAAAATGTCCTATAAAAATTGTAGGTCTGCGCTGTTGATGAAATCTCGGAGATGGATCATCCGAAAAAAGAAAAATCGAACGGCTTAAGATTCAGTATGTTAATGGCTATGGAGCCGTCCATATATTACGTCATTCTAAATTTGGGGGGGAGGTTCGTCTGCGGATGACGGTAAATGATGGATGAGGGGGGGGGGGGGGGGCGTTTCGCAATTGACGTCATTCTTGTGATACCAGTTACTTCAAAATGTACAATAGTATATTGTACAACTAGAGTGGTTTCCCCGCATGAGTGATGAAAAATATTTTGCAAGTACCTAATGGTATTAATTATTGAACTCATTATTTATTTATTTATTACATAAGGTTTGTCTACATTACATTCGAGAACTTCAAATAACAGTGTACCTATGAAAATAGTTCGATCGAGCCAAAATGAATATGGGGAGGATACGGAGATATTACCCGTGATCCAGGATTTGCAAGAATGGGTGAAAACTCCATGGGAGCTATCCAAAGAAAACTAAAGAATAGGGAAGAATAATATTGTTATATTAATGAAAATTGCCAAAGTACAAAATAATCAAAGATGATTCTATAACAAAATGTGGGAGCTATCCAAAGAAAACTAAAGAATAGGGAAGAATAATATTATTATATTAATAAACATTGCCAAAGTACAAAATAATAAAAGATGATTCTATAACAAAATGTTTTAATGTTACCCAATTTTTCTCAAATCCGAAAATGTTTTAATTTTTCCAAACTGGTAATGACGTCAATTTTGCGACAGGGGGGGGGGTATTAGGAAATGACGATAGGATGATTGTAGGGGGGGGGGGGTCGAAAATCAGCAAAAATCGATGACGTAATATATGGACGGCCCCTATAGGGCATATCATACGATTTTTGATATATGCAAAAATAACAAAATGACGAACATTTTTCCAGAAAAACAAAAAAAACGTGTTTTATTTCACCGTGTGTGGCAACAAAAGTAAATATCAAAATTGAACAAATCCTCCACATGTACTTATAGCTATAGTTGTAACGAATATGTGGTTAAAATTTCATAAGGATCAGTTCAGTAGTTTCGAGAAAAACGCATTTAAAGTTTGTTTGGGTTACATAAATACATCACATTTTTTCAAATGTATTTCGAAAGTGTATTTATTAAGTGTAACAACTTTTATATCCATATCTATAATATAAGCCTATCAAAACAATTCATGAAAATAGCCATTTTAGCGTCTAAAGTGAGAAGACCCCTTAAGGAGCATTCGGAACGAGTCTACGCGAGCGAAGCCGCGGGCGTCAGTGAAAAATAAAATTCGAGAAGAATTCTCTTTGAGAAAAGAGAGTAATCTTACTCGTGAAAGTGTCGTACCTGTCGTCGGACGAATCACGCACCAAGAAAGCACCGTCAGGTTCCGAGACGAGTTTTGAGTCGGCCTCGTCACCCGATATAGGTCCCCAATACCATCCGTATTTGCTTAGTTTGAGCAATTCCTCCGACAAATTGACTTTCGCTTTGTTCTCGTTTGAGATTTGCGCGTCGGTAAGGCCGTCGACGGTCTCAACGGATTCTTTGGCAGTCGTCGACTGTGGTTCCGCAATGTTTGAGCTGCGCGCAACCGGAGGAACGTCTTCATTTTCGGCGTCGAGATCGTTTCGCTCGTCCTGACTGCCGCTCTCCAGTCTGAGCTCTCTGGAACTTGGGTTTGTCGTTGACGACTCGTCATCGTCCTGGCGCCTCTTATCCAAGAGCGAGTAGCTCTCCCAGCAAACGTCCGCCTCGTCGTTAGACGTTATTTGCTCATTGGACAGGGAAACTTCAGAATTGGCGGGAGTCAGTCGTTCGTTAGCCTCGAACGGGCTCTTCTCGTCGCGAAACGAAGATGGCTTTTCCTCGTTGAACGACACTTCCGAGTCCATACTATCATGCTGCAAGTCTATACCTATGAGCTGTGGAATGGCACCAAAGTGGAAAAGATGAGGAAATGCGCTGTGTCATTTTGAAGATCAAATGTATGAAAATGTTGAATATTGAAATTAAACATTAAAAATAAAACGGAATTTCGACGAGTAATTTAAAGACTGTAAAGTAAAAAAAAATACATTAAAAGCTAATACAGAATATGTTCTTTATTATGAACAGAAAATTTTATGTCGGTGCGAATAAATAAAAAATAAATACAAATACTTATCGACAATAATAATTGTGTGGTTGTGTATCGACAAATCTAATGCACATATATAGAGCTTTAGAGTGAATTAGTTTTTAGTTGTTTTAAATTTTCAATGTTGGGCACTGACGTAACTTTTTTATATTTTTTTGTATATAATGAAGAATAATATAAATGTCAAAAATATACAAAAATATTTATTTTTATACTTTTCGGTTTTTTTTTCTAGTCTGTTTCGTTTTTCGTAATTCTTGCAAAAAGTGAATTCGGGAAAAATTCCAGAGAACTAAAAATTCCCTGAGTTTCCCTTGATTCATCCAGGAGGAAGGAAATTCCCTGAGTTTTCCTGGTTTTCCATATGCGCAACGTCATGCAGTAGCTTGAATAGTGAGACTAGCTCTCGACCAGTCTTTTCACCTGATGTTAGAAATAACATTCTCACAACTTTAGTAGAGTCGCAGGACCGGTATGTTGGACGGTTCATTTATCTATTAGGTGTTGGAATTAATTCGTAGGATTTTACAAGAGATGGCGTAGGTAGTACAGTATTTCGTTGTTACCGACAGTAATGTGTTCATCGTGAATCAGCTATTATTGAATGCCATTTTCTGTACATGACCTCTTTTTGAATCGTAAAAAACAACACTTTATAATTTATTGAATATGTCAACATTTGTGTCGAATAAAGTGTTTCTGCGGGGAGTTTTACTACCCGCTTTTTTCCGGGTTTTTTGCATCGAATTGTCACTGGTGATGAAAAATGGATCCATTACGACAATCCGAAGCACAGAAAGTCATGGGTTAAGCCCGGCCAACCATCAACATCAGTGGCAAAGCCAAATATCCATGGGTCTAAGCTCCTGCTCTGTATTTGGTGGGATCAGAGGGGTATGATTTATTATGAGCGGCTGAAACCGAATGAAACCATGACTATGGATCGCTACTGACTGCAATTGATGTGCTTGAGCCGTGCATTGAAAGAAAAACGGCCGGAATACTCCGAAAGACACAACAAAGTCATTTTGCTGCACGACAATGCTCTCTTTCGCATGTCCCAAAACCGGTACAAACATATCTGGAAACACTTAAATGGGAAGTTCTACCCCACTCGCCGTATTCTCCAGATATCACTCCTTCTGATTACCATTTGTTTCTTTTGATAGCTCATAGCCTGTTTGAGCAGAAGTTCACTTCTTAAAGGGAGGGTAGGGGTTTGCACTTTTGAAAATTCGATTTTTTTTGTCTTTTCTTATAGTTAAACATTTCAAGAATATAATCCCAAAATTTCAAATCAATCAGAGCAAAACTCGGAGTTATTGACTATTTAGTCCTGTTCCTCTAACACTGTAGCTCCGACTTCTCTAAACTTCAAACGCGTTTTTTCTCGAAACCACTTTTTCAAAGTCCGTGTACACTGCCATTTGAAAACTACATGACCAATTCATTTCAAACTCGGTATATACTTTCTATATACTTTCTATATAGAAAAAACCTCCCCCCCACGGTTAGTTTGAGATTTTTTTACATTGAGGGGGTTTTCCACCCCCAAAATGGCGGAATTTTTTGTGAAAAATAGCACTTTTCACTTTACATGACCACCAAAAATTTTGAAATGAAAAAAAAATAACCAAAGACCGTTGGGGGCAGGATTTGATGATACTTTGACTAAATTTGAATGGTACTGGATTTCAGATAATTTCTAGCTGAGATACAGTGAACACCGCAAATCATGTTTTTCCAAAGGCGTTCTTGGAAAAGCTTTGTCACCGGCTTGTTTGTGGATATTTTCGCGTACAAATTTCACGGAATGTTCTTGAAATGACACTTAATAATATACAAAAGGTTTCAATAAATTTACTCTGTCCATATAGATGGAAAAAATTTCGCAAAAAAATGTTTTATTTTCACACTGAAACCCCTACCCTCCCCTTAAGAAGATTGTCAAAAATGGGTCTATTCTCGGATTGAATCTGAAGACGAAGCGTTCTTCGAAAAATGGTCAAATCTAATAGAAAGCAAGGGGCAATACTTTCATTAATGTATTTTTTTAATTTTCATTTAAAATAAATATATTTTTTTCATTAAAAAAACACAACAAATTAATTCCAAGTCCTAATAGAAAATCCTTGGAGTACAGATCCGTTGCAGAAATTACCAATATAAAGTTTGCATTGTTGGGGTGCAATAGAAATTTATTTTTACACATTGCCCAAACTTATTGCGGGGGATTGACGCTATGAAAATCACTCGAACATTTTTGTTTAAATTCTTACTCGGGATCTGTAATATGTGAATCTACAAAAAGAATTTTGGACAGTGATCAAAATTAAGAAATGGAAACGTAAGAAAGGAATTTCGACGCATTTCAATGATGCAAGCTTCAATGTCGTCAAGATTCACCGTTCAATATTTTGCTCCACTATTCCTACAATGTTAAGACACATTCTGAATAGGAAAAAAATTCTGACCGCTTTTTTCTTTTTGGCTTAAACGATATATAAACATCAGAAGAATGATATACAGAACAAATTATACGCAAATTTTGTTTATCTATTAATTTTTGTAGCTCATTTTCCAAACCGCCTCGAAGCGGTCCGAAACGCACGAGTTTGGAGTCGCTTAGCGCAGTGGTTGTACAAAAAATATAGAACGACCTAACAACTAGAGACCCACTTCCGCTCTCAACATTTATCTCGTGCCAATGAAACTTGATTTCGCTACTGTACGCGTTGACTCATTTGCCATCGAGTGACTCACCTTTTGCTTGACTTTGCACAAACGGAGATTTTTTATGTGCAAACGTTTTTTAATGTTTTTCAAAAAACCGTTGGAAATCTTGGAGTTGGAGAGATTTTCGGGCGACAAGTCCTTCGCGTCCACGCTCCTCGAAGTGTCAGTGTCATCGGGATTACGTTGTTTCCACCGAAACCCAAAATATCGAGGATTCGCTTTGGCGCCAGTTAACCTCAAAACTTCATTGACGTCGCGCGTTACGCCCGAGCTCGATGTCATTGCCGTATCATTGAGGCTCGACGATGACATGAGACGAACGTGGACAAACGAGCGATATCGTTCGCGTCGAATTTCAGCCAATATCGCGAAATCGATTACAACGGGAAACAAAACAACGGCTTTGTTGTTACTTTATTCGTGTAAATACACTCGCGCCAATCACTTTTTTTAGTGCGCCAAATGTTCTGGTGAAAATTTCCGAAACCTCACTAGCCAATGAGCTCGTGCTATTTTCATTTCTATCCTTATTTTTTTCACTACATTTTTCGGAACAATACGCAAGCCGCGGAGACTAGATACAGGAGACCAAACACCAATGAGGATACAGCGAATAAAGTGTACATGATAATGCGAATAATAAAGATGGCGCGTCGATCGAACAGACCCATGTATACAGGGTGAGTCACGACAAACAAAACACCTGAATATCTCTGTTGGATTTAAAAAACTAACCACGTATGTACATATCGGAATGGTTAGAAAGACGTACGTGACTGTCGACATATCTTTTTCGGTTTCTTCAAGGTCATGAAAGTTTTTTTTAAATGGAATGGCATACTTTTTCCCCTTGCACATTGTAGCCTAGGAGTAGGAGAACAAAAAACATTAATGTTTCAATGTATAAAGCTACGCACTGCGTGCAGTCACTAAAAAATTATACTGCTTCATCAATACTGTATTCGTACCAATCAGCGTATCGCTTAACCTTAAGGGCATGTACAAGGTCAACATAACCTCACAAATTTTCCAACCCAACTTTCTCATAGATGGTTACATTTTTTTAAAGGAAAAACAAAGCATTATGCTCTGGAGAATTCCCTGACGCATAGCTTGATGATTTCCTTTTGCCCTAAATATTATTAATCTCTGAGAAATCTCTGTTCGAAGATTTCAGCTATCTCTGCCGCACTCATATGTCACGTGGTAGATCTTCTACTTCGCCTTAAGGAGGTTGGAGCGCTAGCCACAATCCAAGATTAAATTTCAAAAATATATATGTCACTGTCTAGACCATACTGTTCGTTTACGGATTTTTAAAAGCTTTTCCACCTTAAAACCCCAGAGATAAAAAATAGTTTAATGTATTTAATTTTACGTGCGGATAGATAGGCAAGGCGTTCACGCTACGGGTGATGGAATTTTTTGGCTACTTAGCATCAAGATAAACCATTTCTATCAACGGATTAACACAAACTTAACCTTTGTACAAATTTAGGAAAAAAAAAACGCTCATCTTGCTCGTCGTAAACTATAAATATTTAATATTGAACCATCAAGGTTTGATGAAAGATTACGAATCTTGGCTGGCTAATGAAGAGTATTGCTGCCAACCTCAATGTCCGCGAAGTTGCCATATTTCGGCAACACTTAACATGAGTTAATGGTAATAATAAATAATTTCGTGACATAAATATAGATAGACATAACTATAAATCACTTAAAATTCCATTGTTAATTGTAAAAACATCCGCTGAAATCGATTTTTTAAAATTATAACCATCGATAATGTTATACTTTTTTAAGTTAGCACTAACACAAACGTTTTTCTTGTTTACGTAATAAAAATATAAAAATGCATAATTTTGTCCTTTAATTATGTACTTTATGAAAAATGAGCATCTACAGAATCAATCTATACCTCGTATGCATTGAGGGTCATTTAAAAAAAAATCATAAACTGTCATTCAACTCAACTTAAGCACTTCAACCGCCTTAAATTTTATTATTACACTGACACTTATTGACATACGAAAGAAAAAGAAAATAAACAACGATGTTCGATTGTTTAACCTTACAAATTGCTAACTCTCGGCAAGTGGCGGTTATTTGACCCTATTATGCGCGTCATATGACCGCCGCTGCATTTTTTGCCAGAAACATTGCAAACGCGCCCTAAAGCCGATACAACACGCGAAGCAGAGAGGGACTGCGCGAACCATCAGTGCACTGTTGTTCAACGCACTTCGAGGTTAAGTTCATAGCTCGACGCGTAAGAATGGAAAACAGTGGTGATAGCGGCGATGAAGGTGGTCCTCTTGGCTCCGGAGGTTTCCTCACCGGTAGCGGCGTCTCCGCAACTTACATAGGCGTTCAATCTGACGATTTGGAAGGTGTGTGTGTGTGTGAATCTTTTGTTCCGAATTTACGCCTACGGTGTCTCGGCTCGTCAATCACAAGTGTCAGCACGATAAACAAAAGAGTTCGATAAAGACGCGTCCGAATGGTTCGAATTTTTGGCTGGACTCCTAACGATGGCAAGAGTGAAAGATAAGCTTTTTTCGGAGGGTCTCGAATGCAGAATAGAACACGAAAAAACGCACCAATGCGTTTCTTACGATCGTCGAAAACTGATGTGGTTCGTTCATTGTTGTTATCCACTAGAGTCCGCGAATGCGCTCCATTTGCTTGACTCGTCGCCCAACGCGAGCCGTTTTTTCGAGCGGGAATATTCAAATTTGGCCCTCGATTGTGCGATCCACGATTGGGCACCGCGTTTGCTTCTGTTTTTAAAAAAACCGTGCTGTAACATACGAATCGCGAAATTGATATTCTAGCTCTCCGATGTTCATCCTAAAAATTCTGTGTTCCTACATTTATTTTCTTGTGCAACATTTCGTTTGCCTCTAAAAAAGAAGGAGATTAGAGAAGAACTTGATTGAAAATTTAACGGATTGTAAATTTTCTATAAATTTCATTAATCTTTGCTAAATTGACGACGAAATTCTCGTATGAGTTTTTGGCATAAAACAGAGTTGTTACCCCCACCTGATACTTCATTATTGGCGTGAACGGGTCTGACCAAGCTTGGGGCCCAAAAAACGGGTCGGTTTTCAATATTTTTTTCTGAAGAGAGTTTTCGCAGTTTTTGAAGAGGTTCGGATTTCACACACAATTTATATATAGCCGTGCCAAGATTGAGTTTTTTTCATTGTAAAATATCAACAAACTATGAAATTAATATTGTTTAAACAAAGTGCTGCACGGCCGACCGATGTAGGTGGTTCGGGCAACTAGGGCACCTGAAATAAAAAGTAAAAAAATGTACTTGTAGTACATCAAGGGATAACACCACTGTAAACCTCGAAAATTAAGCGATTTTTTTTTGGACGCAAATTTGGATTTTGATTTTCATATAAAGAGTGTCCCAAAATTCACGCGAGAAGTAATTTTGATAGAAAACACAGATTTTTTTTATTAAAAATTGTATATTTTGTATTGATTCATAAAGTATATATTATTGGGCTATAGCATATCGGGTAAATGGTCTGCATGGCCATTATTTAAAATTTTCTTTGAGAATAGACTGTCGAGACCTTCTTGAAATGTTCAATTCTTGTTCACGGTGCCGAATTGATGTTCCTGGACTCTCAGCAGCACTCTCACAAACCGCTTAGATGTTTTGTGTTGAACCACTCGTTGAAGCTTGCATCGTTGAAGTGCAACGAAAATTCTTCTTCATTTTTTGATTCCTTCAGTTTTATTATTATTTGAAAGCTTTTTCCGCAGTATTTGGTTATACATTTTTTACAAGGATTCTCAAAAAAAATTCAGTGAGTTCCATAGTCGAAATTCACCTAAATACTTTGGGAATACGAAAAAAAATTATTCTCGTTGCATTCCAACAATGCAAACTTCAATACCATTTGGTGAAGGACGAGCAGAGTGTATAAGATCACTAATTGATCCAATTTCCCTGAATTCTTAAATTAATCTCTACACAATTAATGAGTTAAATCACCTACCATATTTAGTACAAAAATTGCGAACTGTGGCTGCCAAACCTTAATTATTTTAAAAATATTGTTCAACAATGAAAACGCGTTCTTTCGTGTAGCGCCCCATTTTAAATAACCTTGAACTGTCAGCTGTCACATTGTCTTTTTTTCGTTGGCAACAATTTACCGCCCAATGACGCAAAATTCAAATCTTGCGTTAATCTCGGGACACCCTTTATTTAATCTTAAGGGGTTAGGCCACTCTAGAGGCCGAAAAATAGCCTTTTTGGGGATTTTTTCTTCAGAAAAACTACAAAATAAATCGAGATTACAAAAGGGTATTTATCATACATATCAGTGAATAAAATAATTTTTTTTCAGCGATTAATTTCAAAATGGCGGCTGTGCAGCGTTTACCTCAAAACTGCATTTTTTAACTGTTGTCCGGAAACATAACTCAGACAATTTTCAACTGATTCACTTGAAAGGTTGAATATATCTTGAAAAATACATTGTCTATGGAAATACGTAGGATTTTTTTTTATATTGCATAGTTAATTTGTTATTAACAATTGTCTGACGATTTTTTAGGCAAATTTTTCACTTTCCAACAATGCAGTTTTGAGATAAACGCTGCACAGCCGCCATTTTGAAATTAATCGCTTAAAAAAAATGATTGTATACAGTCACTGATATCTATGATATCACGACGTTTTTTGTAATCTCGATTTATTTTGTAGTTTTTCTGAAAAAAAATCCCATCGAAGCCTATTTTTTCGGCCTCTAGAGTAGCCTAAGGCCTTAAGGTAATCCTATTGTTTCACACTAGTCGTACCCCTGATTATACTTAAGACTTGTGCAATTTATATTTTTAACATCTGCAAAAAAAATAATTTGTAATAACTAACATTTTCCATGTGTAAACTGTTCAATGAATGTTCACATTTAATTAGAAAAATGAAAAAATAGTTATTCCAACGATTCGCGCAGTATTTCTAGGTTTGATATTTGGCAATATTGGTTCTATATCCTTCTCTTTTTACTCAACTAGGCGAGTTTAACCTCCATGCTTTTCAACGTCGATCTGTCAAAACAATGTCAGGTGCGGGAAATATAAAGCAGTGTATTCGGGCCCCGACTGGTGTGTCAATTCGAATGTGTGAGATGAAGTTAGGACTAGTCAGCTGTTGCCTTGCTGTCACGTCTCTTTTTCGTAGCAAGTGCTAATAAATCCAATACCGGAAGTTCAAATCAAACTTGATATTACATGAAAATTAGGTCAATAAGCGTGATTTTTTCTGAGAGCATTGGATTACTGCAAGTGTTAAGTATGTAAGTCTGATTATTTTTAAAAATCTGACGGATTCCCACTATTATATGCACTTTTGTAGCGACCGGAAATTGGGTTTTTGTATGTCGTCTCGGAATTTCTTCACAAAAACACGCAATTGAAATTTATTTATCTGCAATTAGGTCGATAACCGACCCTGAAATTTTACAGAGATGATTATTTATATATTTAGTGAAGCTCAAAAAAATATGAAAATCCTACGGATTGAAGCCCGGCGATAGGATTACCTTAAGGCTTTAGGCCACAATAACGGGTATAAAATCATGTGCAAATTTAACAATTTTTTTTCGTATGAAAAAGTGATTCACTCATAAAATTAATTACACATCTATTTAGTACGAACCTCAAGCTGTTAGAAAAAATATATATATTTTTTTCGATGCACGAAATGGCCGACTACTAATATTTTCTTTTATCTTTTTTTTAGACGCTCCGCGACGTGACATTTAGCATCCACAATTTTTTACCTATAACAAAAAACAAAAATTCTTTTTGTACTTTGTAATCCTTACGTACGGAATTTAAAAATATTGTTTTATTCAAAAGTTGTAGGTATTTGACCTTAAGAAATGAATTTTCAGTAAAAAATTTCGTTATAACTGCTCATAAACTGCTTATAAAATGAAGTTTTGGACTAATCAAAAATGCCGTACGTACTTCTCTGCGAAATGCAATTAGTAGGGGTCTGCGGGTACCCGATTCACTCGGGTACCCGATGTTCGGGTCGAGTCGGGTACCCGATGGGTTACGTTTTTGCATTACCCGCCACTATCGGGTACTCTCAAATTTTTGGTACTCGTAAACGTCGAGTACTCTTAAACTTCGAATATTCGTAAACGACTCGGAGATCTGTATCTATTATTTATATTTATTTTTATTTTTTATTTAGGTGTATCGACCAAATAATGGGAGAAAACGAAAACTCGAAGAAGGCGATAAAACGAATACATGATAATACTGTAAAAAATATTTTTTCGTCTCACTTTTCTATCTTGTGTGTGTGTGTGTGTGTGTGTATGTACGTGTTAGTGTGTGTGTGCCTATTAGGGTGGAGTGAATAACGGTCTCTTGGCGGATCGTATCGTAATAGCGCGGGAAAGTTGCGTTTTGGCATCACTAAAAAGCGTGCGAAAGGAAAAAAATGTACAATAAATATCCTCAGTTCCGGCGAACGCTTTAAAGTTTTGAATTTTTTAACGTGGGTTTTAAATGAAGAAAAAACCCAAAAAGACCAAGATTCAACGCCTTGCATTTATTCGAAGCGAGAAGAATGTAGCTTCTATTTGACATTTTAAAATTGAAAATATCTTGATTAGTTGCAGAGATATAAGCGTTTGAAGAGCGAGTTTTACCTGGAGAAAAAATTTAAAATGACAAAAAATTAAATTAAGAAGAATGAATTGCCGAAATTACCAGTTAGCACTAGACAGAATTAATGAAAATTCGACGAAGAATCTTGCTTTTATTCAGTTTTTCGACATTCAAATATCTCGATATTTCCTGAAATGCGAGTGTCTTAAAAGAAGTTTGCCGGAAAAAAAGTGTAAATATATCCATAACAAAAGTACTAAAATTATTAAATAAATTATTTTTATTTCTTATGAACTCTAACCTATCGGCGAAGGGTAGAGAACATAAAGCTGGAGTCTATTTCGTCCGTCTTTTGCTACGCTTACGTGGCACTATCTATGATATGAAACGAAATTTTTTCCGGCAACACGACTTATCGAGTCCCCGATGTGAGACGTGTACTTGAAAAGCTCGGGTTCTCGATAAAGTTCGAGTATACCCGTCCGATCACGGGTACCCGAAAAAATTCGGGTATCCGATCGGATCATAGTCTATTTACCCGACCTGACCTGACCAATTCTGCTACCCGCATACGCCCAGCAATTAGGACCATAACTTTTAAATGAGAAGTAAATGCAGTGAAAATTGTTGAAGTTATTTGTCACGCCAATTGGAAAAAAGCTGTTTCGAGAAGTTTCGAGTAGTCGGCCATTTTGCACATCGAAAATAAAAATATATATTTTCCAACAGCTTGATATTCATACTAAATAGATGTGTAATTAATTTTATGAGTGAATCACTTTTTCATACGAAAAAAAAATCGTTAAATTCTCACATGATTTTATAGGCCTCCGAAGTAACTTTCGTGGTGGCGCCGCGCAACGGCTGCCGGTGGCAAAACTTGGATTGGCGCATGGCGGTTAAGTCAAACCGGCACAAACACGAAAGAGCCAGGCTTGAGCAAGCATCATCGATTGTAGATCTCACATTGTGAATGGAATGTGCTTGTAAATAAAATAAAATAGTGTGATGGAACTAACAACGATTACTTGCGGATTTCAATGTATCCTCGTGATTTCCTTTCACTCTAAAAGCATATCTATAGGTATGTGACGAAGAGAATGTTAATGAAATTGCGTACATTGGCTGCACACAAATTTTTTTCTACCGTACAACAAAATTTCTGTTTAAATTGTTGTTTGCATCGGAAATTTATATAAAGTATGTTGTAATATAGGCAGAAAAATTTCGATAGTCATTATGTATCGGAAGTTCGCGAAATTGTTGCTGATGAGAAAAGGACTGTGATGGGAAAAGTTCTTCCTCAAACACGCGTCAAAAACCCCAAATATGACGTGAAACGCTGTTTTTACAACGTAAACATCACACGCGGTGCTGTCATTCACGCAAGCACCTGATTTAAATGGCGACCGGCATACTGCATTAGCAGACGAAAACCAATCCAAGTTTTGCCAAAGCTCGCCGCAAGGGCTGCGCCACTAGTTACTTCGGAGGCCTATACTGTGGCCTTAAAGAAAATCATCTTCTTCATTTGACCCCAATATCCCTGGAATATTTGCAAAACCTGTGTGGAAAAGTCTTTCTACGTCAATAATGCCTAACAACCATGATTTCGTATTGCAGATGATCTGGAGAACACGGACGACTCGAATCACGGCGGTGGTGATCCCCTCCACAGCGGTGGTGGAGGCGGCGGCGCCGGTCCCCTTCGCGAGCAAGATCGTTTCCTGCCAATCGCGAACGTCGCGAAAATCATGAAACGCGCGATCCCCGAAGCCGGCAAAATAGCCAAAGACGCACGCGAGTGCGTCCAAGAATGCGTCTCGGAGTTCATATCGTTCATAACGTCCGAGGCGAGCGATCGTTGTCACATGGAGAAACGTAAAACGATCAACGGCGAGGACATACTGTTCGCTATGACGACTCTCGGCTTTGACAATTACGTCGAGCCGTTGAAGCTCTATCTACAGAAATATCGGGAAGCGACGAAAGGCGACAATCCGCCGAGTGTAGCGGCTACCGGCAATGGTAAGACCGAGGCAAGCGGTGCCATTTACGAGGAACAATTGTTCGCTATAACGGCATCGAACGCCACGACCTCGGACACACCGGTGATCTACAGTTATTCCTCCACTGATCAGATGCAGTTTCAATTGTCCTGATCGACGTTTAACGACGACGAAACAGCGACGTTGCCGATTAACTCCGAGGAATCTTTGGAATCGACCTCCACGGGACACGGGGAATCGTCCTGTTTGGAGGAATGATCGAAAGATCATTCCGAGAATAATGCGCAACGGAGGAGCTTACCCGCTGACTATTCGGCTATTGGGTAAAGGCCCCATGTTGAATCTCGCATCGTTGAAATGCAACGAAAATTCATTTCCATTGGTTTCCTTCCTCACTTAAAAAAAGTCCAAAATCTTGCAAATTTGGACCGTAGATCGCTAATAAGGATCCTGAAAACCGATCGAGCGATTTTCTTAAAGACACTGGGCTCCAAAATTTCCGTTTCGTTCCAACGATGCAAACTTCACTGTCATAAAGACCCGTGGGGGGGGGGGTTAATGGCGTTATTGGAAGAAAAGCGTGAATACGTAAAGTTGTATAAATAATTCGTAAATAATGTGGATGCTTAACCTAGAAACATATGGAAGTAATCACGATCTATCGATATTCACGAAAAAGTCTATGTTAGGTAGAAAAAATCAGCCGATTCTTTATTACAATAAACAATCTCATAAAGCGCTATTTCTTTTCACGTTCATTTAATCTAGGCCTGCGGCTTGTACGTGTGTCGTATGGATCTTTATCCTTTTTTTTTTCATGTCGCGTATGTATTCGTTATTATTCGTACGTGTCTGTGTCTTCGTGTGTAAAAGAGCGATGCGCGTGTCGAGATTACGATCGGGCCGAAGCTTGCAAACACCCTTCATTTCTCACTCGGGATAAAACTGGGCAGTACGTGTTTTTCTCTCTATTTCGAACGTAAGTAAGAAAATGAAACACACACAAAATGGATTCAACGAGTTCGTTGTTACGAAGGACAACAAAAAAACACCGCTCTATCAGCGAAATAAGGCGCTATCGCGTTTTTTCTTTCTCCCTCGAACTAACACGTAGAATTCCGTAGTCTCGTATTTGTTCGTTTTTTTTTTTTTTTTTTTTTGAAGAAAAATCTTCCGATTATTCTCGTGTAAGTCGATCGAACTGGTAAGCCGCACACGTTACTGGACAAAACCGGCAGTAGATGACGTTGCTTATCGATAATCAATTATTACGCATTTTTAACGTTCTTTAACTATGTATAGTACAATGAACTCGGTTTAGTCACAAGACCGAGTGTCTCGCGTGATCTCCGAGTCCGTCCCGTTCTCTTCCTTCATCTTTTTCTTCCTATTTGTAGAGTCCGTAGAAAAAAAAACGTTTCGACGGGGATACGCGAGATGGCGCGCGTTTGGGGGCCCTGTTGTGCTCGGAGAAGTGTCTCGTCGCGTGTAGATGGCGCCAATATCGCGCGTTTACGTACGAAGAGGAGATTAACGACGCGTCGTTCGTTTCTTCGGCCGAGTTTATTCCGGCAATTGGGCCGGCGATAGAAGAAGTTCGTGAGCTTTGTGTGACTTGGCGGTCGAGCACGATGACGATGACGATGAAGAAGAAGGCACCGGTGTCTGTTGTCGTTGCGATGTCGATGCTGATGGATGAACGGGCAGAAGATTGACGGCTGATGGCTGTTGGTGTTTGCGAGCGGACGATGACTTCGCGTTGGCCACGACGGATCGACTGCCCGCGGGTAACGAGGACGAGGCCCCAGCGGTGATTGTACGTTCGGATTTATCGACGATTGGAATCTTCGTTTTGTCGTCGCGTCGTTCCGTCGGCTTGGGCTTTTTCGCGGCGTGCCTCCCTCGGCAGGGCCGCCAACGACACTCGCCGCAACAACGGCACAGGCACAAGCACAATAATACGCGAAGGAGACAGCACAATAGTCCGGCGCACAACAACGAAGGTCCGACGAGCCTGAGCTCCGGGCTCAAAAAACCCTTCTCCCCGGTACCAACGAAAGATATGACGAGGCCCAGCGCAGTTGTACCGAGACCCGCGTAGAGCACCGTGTTCACAGCGGCGTTGACCTCGCCACCTCTTCGACGTACCGCCGGCCGTCCCTCGCAGATACTGCCCGGGCCTAGTGTGCCGTCCTCGTACTCGTCGAAATCGTCATCCTCGCCACTGCTACCGTAACAGTAACTCGCATCTCGTATCTGCGAATCAGCGTGTTCGAACGTTACGTGAATACCACAGTTGGATAATACAATCGCCCTGGTCCCAGGACCTTTAGCTCTGTTCAGCCCCCTGAGACTGGCCTACTATTCCTATACGATAAACGCACGGTCGTTTATACAGGTCTGGGCACTCCCGTATATTCCGTATACCCCAAAGCGTGCCTCTATCTGACGCCTCTCTTTGCGCAACTGGCCGCGAAAGCGCGGAGCGCTGCTATCTCGGATGCATGTGCGACAGAGCGCGACGTATGCGCGTATGCGAATTGTCTTTCCCTTCACGTGGCTGTGATGAAAAATTAATACATCCTAAATAATTAGTCGAACACAAAAACTAAAAGCATAAACCGAAAATATGAGCGATGAGCCATTAGTTAATGATACTCATCGTGTTTGACATGGATATGCCGATTTAACTATCGCTCAATCCAATTACATTTTTTTTTCGTTTACGGAAAAGAAGAACATTCGAAATTTACGTGTAGCACGCATTCCTTTCATTAGTAGTAGTAGTAGAAAATTAGTAGAAAATATCTGTAGTCATCATTGGGAATTTTAAATAATGAGACGTGCCCCGGGTTATTTATGTAACCACTTCTGCATCCCGGAATCATGCACCGCTTGGGCATCGCAATATATAGACACTTCATCTTTTGTTATTCCGTATTGAATAAAAACCGTGGCTACGATACACTCGAAATCACCCTGCCAAAACGAGGTTAGGCCACACGTACATACGACCGTCACCACACAACGTGCACGCCATGCCCCGTAAACGCGGTATAAACAAAAGTGCCTCCCCTTCACTAGCGCCGCGGTGGAATGCGCAAATAGAGGCGTCACTTAGAGTCACGAATTTTTGAACGGAGTGCCCAGACCTGTATATACGACCGTGGATAAACGAAAACGCGTTTCGTCCCGGCTTTTTAGTTCTCGAAATCGCCACTACCTAGCGTTGGCTGTTATGTGACAGCCTTCGGCTCTCAATACTCCGAACAGCTGAACGATTCGATACTTTCGTGGCTTTCGTCCTGTTGTTATTGCGACGTTATTTATTGTGTTCGAACGGAAAATCCTTAGAACGGAAAATCATTGCAAATATATCAATATACTTATTAGAATAGAATTATTCATGTAAAATATTCGAAATACAGGCGCAACATACATATATATATGCACTGTCGCACAACTACTAGCGCCACAGTGCGGTAAGGACATTTTGCGAACAACATTTATCTTCCAGTGTCAGGGGGCTGGATTTGTTATTGTCCATCGAGCTTATCGATTAGAGGGATCGTCGGGGAAAAACTTGAGGTATTCCTTTCACGAACCCGAATATGTTTTGATTGGATGAAAATTGACGATTTGACATTGAAAAAAACGACCATTTTACAGGCAAGAAAAGTTTTTTTCATAACTACGCCATTTTGTTAGATTTTGATATTTTTCGAAAATCCTACGTCATTTACCGGGTTTTTTGTATAGGAAATACCTTCTAGGTTAACGACATTTTTTCCTTTTTCGGTTTCAGCTACTCAATCGGCGGGAATCATGTCAGCAGTGGAGGAAATTTTTTATTGGCGCCTCCGAAGGCAGCGCATAAGTCGCTTGGATCTCAATATTTTTCTATGAAAGAATTATGTAATATAGGTCAAATATAGACAAATATATTCCTAATTTTCCGAAACATTTAATTCAGTACTTTTCTTCCAAAAAATTCCCGATAATCACCCAAATTTTCAGGGTTCACACTGGTATAGCCCCTTAACTGATTTTCGTCGATTATCACGCCCCAGCATACCGGTAGAGCTTCAAGACGGGTCCGCGAACTTTTAAGGGGAGGGGCCTGAGTGAACGGCGAGAAAAACAGGTAAACTTCGGGAATGTTTATCTCAAAAACTAATGTTTCGAGTGGACCCGGGTTTTTTTATTGGAAAATATGCACATTGAGGTATATTTAGAAATTTTATATTGTTATGTTTAGAATATTTTATAAAATAAATTCGTTGACTGGAAGCGGTTATCTCGAAACATAGTTTTCAAAGTCGGTGCCAGATGTATATCGAAAACGGCTTGTCCGATTTTATCCAAATTTGGATAAAATATTCTTCGATAGTTGTTCTCGTTCGCCACGTAGGGGTTTTTCATTTGATTGAACCATTGCTTTTTTATGCAATGCGTATGCAATCCAAAATCGTCGGAAATTACGAACGAAAAACGAATGTTAAATTAAAACGAAGAATATTGTATCCAAATTTGAACAAAGCCGTTTTCGAGATCATCTGACACCGACTTTGAAAACTATGTATCGTGATAATGATGTTTCGTGACAATGATGCTCTCATCGAAATATATGATTCTTTCAAAGTACAATCTTAGTTACTTTTTCACGTATTTTTTTATAATCCTCCAATAATAAAATTCTATAATACATTGTATGATGTAAAATACGTAACATTATAGTAGTTTTGATATCCGAAAAATGCCCTACTTTCAGGTGCCAAAATAAATATACTTTCGCCGAAAGGCAGACTTGGGACTTATTTTTTATCTAAAAGAATATAGTTTTAGCTACGAAAACGCGTAAATTTTTTTCCTTGATGTTGAATAAAAAAAATGGCGATTTTTTTTTCGTACAACTACTTTCTTCCGAAGGCACGGTTCATTTAAACAGTTTATTTGAAAAATATAAATGCAACGGCTATAAAAACTATCAAAACTTGAAGTAGAATCAATAAAGAGTGTGGCAGAATTTTTGTTTAGATTTATTTCTCTGTAAATACGCCAGATATGAGCTGCAGGACAAAAATGACCCATACGATCCGGGGTGCCAGCAAAAACCATATAATCCGCGCAGGGTTAAAGATTCCGTAACGACGATAAAAACCGGAGGTCACCGAATCTTTAAAGGAAATATTAATGATAAAAATGTGACTAGAAGAAGAATTTTCGTAGCCGCGACTTTTCAGAGAAAATGCCTAAATCTGGTAAATTTGCGAGAAATTGTTAATTCCAGTTTATCGTTGGGTTTAATTAATGGTGACTTATTTTTATTAATCGCCACTGTGATTTACCATCTGAACCACTGTCGTCGAATATCTATAAGTGAATATCCACAAGTCGAATAATCCATAAATACGAATATTCATAAGTGCAAATATTCATAAGTCGAATATCCATAAGTGAGTTTGTTCGTTTGCGTACCGTCGTTGGATACCGCCATTTCTGGCACACATTTCTACTTTATACTTATGGATATTCACTCATGGATATTCGGTTATGGAAATTCGACTTATGGATATTTGACTTATGGATATTCACTTATGGATATTCGACTTATGGATATTTGGTTATGGAAATTCGACTTATGGATATTCGGTTATGGAAATTCGACTTATGGATATTCTACCCCAATCATTCAGAACGGCCCTGCTTATGCCCCTACAAAATACGGTCCTTCGCGAAAGGAATACCTTGTTCATTTGCACGTCTAATCGGCCAGGCGTCCAGCAAGTCTCGGGGAAGTAACGCCGTTGGGGGGAGGTGGGCGCGTGGAATTGACACAACTCGTGGTACAGGGATAGTTGGACGTCGAATTTTCCATTGAGACTGCACTTGGATCGTCGCTACACACGAAAGTATCGTCTTTGCGGACATAGGGTACAGGCGATATGTCAAACGTTTCTAACTTTGGGATCAAATATCTCGAGCCAGAGACCTCGAGCTCGAGCCAGGCGTCCTCGCCAACTATACATTCTGGTAAATTTAACCAAAAACTACTTTAGCTCTTACGCTCCGGGCTTTTTTTAAATTATACTTATCATTAACTTTATTTTTTAACGCAACATAATTTCATTTAAACGAACAAACTTTTTTTACTCACAAGGTGACCACCGGATTACTTTATTTTAGGCCAAAGGCATACGTGCAGTTCCCGGAGCGAAAGGTTTAATTGTGGTGTTGAAGTTTGCATCGTTGGAATGCAACGAGAGATCTATTTGATATTTTCATTTTCTTACTTTTATTGTTGTGCAAAATTTCTTTGCACAGTTTTATATTGTAAATCTCCAAAGTATCTTAAAAATTGTTGAGGAATTATTGTAGGCGAAATCTGCCAAAAGTAATCGAAGAAATTGAGAAATATTAATCTTCGTTGCGATCCAACGATGCAAACTTCAATCTCGTCCTTAAGGGGTTAGGCTACTGTGAAAATGACCAACACTCGTTGGTCGTTTGAGGCAAGTGGAATTGAAGAGGAAGGCCCAACGTACGGTGCGGGAATTACAGATTGAAGATGAATTTATGATTACAACGATAGAACTGCTAGTGAAACTTGAACGGGTTTTCCTCGAAACTGTGTTTTCCAAAACGGTCTACATGATTTCACGACATCTGAGTAGTTAATTAACTACTATTGAGTTGATCAAGTACTACTTAAGTTAACTATAACTTATAACTTAATTAAGTTAATTAACTACGACGAAGTAGGGTCTACATGACTTCCCGACATCTAAGTAGTTGATTAACTACTATTCAGTTGATCAACTACTACTTAAGCAGTAGTTAACTATAACTTATAACTTATTTCACGTAACTTTATTAAGTTAATTAACTACGATGAAGCAGTTCACGAGACAAAGTTGACACTACTCGACCCAAGATAATTAACTTCAAATAAGTAATTTAAGTATCTTAATTACGTTAATTAACTACTGTTAAGTCAATAATTTACGCAATTTTGTAAATTCGAAGATATTGACACTTCCCAAGTAGCAAGTAGTTTATAACGATTAGTTTAAAAAATTAGTTTAAAACGATTTTTCAATCAAAGTTTTGATATATCCGACCTTTTTCTTCTTAACTTTTCTTCTTCGTTAGTTAGCAACTATCATGATAATATTTTTTCTCGAAAGAACGAAGAAAAAAATGTATTTATTTATTGTCACACGATAACAAAAAAAATCTAGGTCAATTCTTAGCTTATATCATCCATATTAACCCTCCGTTGACACACTTATATTTGGCCACGATTTTGACACACTGGGTCAATTTGACCCGGAGAGTACTTCATCCACCTGCTATTAGCAACCCTTCTGTTGGTAGACACTTAAAGGATAGTACTTTCGAATGAGCAGCTTTTTTGAAAAATCGATCTCTTTGACCTACCCAGGTGTATGTAAGCCCTTAATTGAAAAAAATCAGGGATACACTTTAAACATTTCTTGATTCGGAAAGTATAAAATTGAATTGTTATAAAAAAATAAAATAAAAACTCAATTTTAGGGAAGTGAGCATTGCATTTCTAATTCCCAGTTGTATGTCTAATTTCGAAATGACCCAGTGTCAACGTAGGGTTAAGAAAAAACAATGTTTTTTTTTGTTTCAGATCAACCGGTTGGCCAAAATCGAGTACACCGTTGAGCCTTCGTACCTTCAGTACAACTTCTTTAGTTTTAATATTTTGTTACGAAATTTGGTACACAACTTTGTTAATGTACATACAAATAAATATCCAAACGATTTTTCAATAATCTTACTTATCCCTTCAAATTTGTTTTTTAATAACCCTGACTTCCGTTCGTCACAGTAGCCTAACCCCTTAATCCGTCTTGTCGCCCTATATCAATTCACCCTATTGCAAATTCTATTCTTCCTCTTTCAACATGATCAAGTTACCATGCTGTAGTTATTGTTGAAAAATACGTCGAACTACTACGGTCCCGTAAGGCACATATTTACTCTTATAAACCGAAGTGTTTGTCCGTTTGTACCCGATAAACTTCGGCACCAATGGTCCGTTTTGTATGCGGTTTACACCAGTGTATAGTGTATTTCCCGGTGTAGGTTTTAAGCTACGTATCGTCACGATAGGTTATCAGGGGACTGACAAGGAACATTACTTAAATGTCCGCCTTCGATTTTGTTGGATCTCAAATACGTGATAAAACTTTGAAAACACGTGTTTTTTATCGGTGGAAAAATGGGTTTAAGGGGGGAAACTACCCTTTGAATAAAAGCTTGTCGAGGGGTGTTTTTACAGTTTCACTCACAAACAGCCCACCGATCTTAATGAAACAAAAACCAAAATTCTTTTCATGTAAAGCGACGAAAAATCCACTGTAGAAGTATTGAAAAATACTTAAATTAAGGGGTGATACGCCTTTCTTTGAAGGGTGGTTTCCCCGCTTAAGGGGTTAGGCCACAGTGACGGGTATAAAATCATGTGCGAATTTAACATTTTTTTCGTATGAAAAAGTGTTTCATTCATAAAATTAATTACACATCTATTTAGTATGAATATCA
The DNA here is from genome assembly GCA_964007375.1 of Ophion obscuratus. Classification (NCBI taxonomy): domain Eukaryota; kingdom Metazoa; phylum Arthropoda; class Insecta; order Hymenoptera; family Ichneumonidae; genus Ophion; species Ophion obscuratus. The sequence continues at coordinate 19,462,859 of OZ023313.1, forward strand.
AGCTGTTAAACTTTTTTTTTCTTTGTACAAAATGGCCGACTACTCGAAATTTCTCGAAACAGCTTTTTTCCAATTGGCGTGGCAAATAACTTCAACAATTTTCACTCGATTTACTTCAAATTTAAAAGTTATGTTTCTAATTGCATTTCGGAGAGAAGTACGTACGGAATTTCGGATTAATCGAAAACTTTTCATTTTATGAGCAGTTATAACGAAATTTTTCACTGAAAATTCATTTCTTAAGTTCAAATACCTACAACTTTTAAATAAACAATATTTTTAAATTCCGTACGTATTTCTCTAGGCATCCTAATGTAGATTGACGAGAATTTTTTATTTTTGTTCAAGGTAAAAAATTGTGGATGCTAAATGTCACGCCGCAGAGCGCCTAAAAAAAAGATAGCAAAAGAAAATATTAGTGGTCGGCCATTTTTACATCGAACGAAAAAATATATATTTTTTCTAACAGCTTGATATTCATACTAAATAGATGTGTAATTTATTTTATGAGTGAATCACTTTTTCATACAAAAAAAATTGTTAATTTCGCACCTGATTTTATACCCGTTACCGTGGCATAACCCCTTAAAACCGTTTTTCCACTGATTAAAAAACAAAACGTGTCGAATATTTTTCAATGCTTCATCACATATACGAGTTTCAACAAAATCGAAGGCGGACACTAAAGTGATGTTGCTTGTGAGAAGTGAACAAAAGTTTGAGACAGGCAGTAAGAAAATACGGATACGGCAGCTAGTGTTTAAAAAACGAGAATTTTCGGGCGGATACGTCTTCCGATAAGCAACCGCGAAGCTCCACACCGGTGAAGTGCTCAACGTATATTGGGTATAGAAAGGAAGCTACAAAGTTCAGAGAGTGACTTTCTCGGGTACCTCCTCGAAGGTTAGTAGGGAGACTTCAGTTGGTTCCGGTCTTACCCTGTTTCTCTTCATCCATCGTCGATGAGCCTCGCATTGTTTGGTCTTGTAGCCCTCCCCTCGTGAGCCCTGGGGCGACGCCGGAGACAGAGGAAGCGGTGATGGTCGAGCGCATCCTTGCCACGCCGCTTTCCCCGGCCCCTGGCTCCCGCACTGCAACAATTCCACCCAAAGATTTAACCCCCGCAAACCCCCAAGTGTCATCGAGGCACAAGTGGATATACTCGGGAGGATCTTGTGGCGAGGTCTTCTTCTTTTTTTTTTATCGTGGTTCAAAGTACAGAACACTATTCTATTATGCTCTAAGTATCGATGAGTGAGATACGATAGCGGAGACGCGTCCAAGGGTCTTTTAACTTCAAAGCCGGAGAACAGGGCCCTGGAACCAATCGTGGCAAGAGGGTCACTGACTAAAGGGAACGGTACAGGATTTTTTTTCGTCCTTATTGCGCCCCGTGTTTTGCTTACGGGTTGAGCTAAATATCTGGGTACATCAGTATGGTTTTTTGTCTTCTGGGATCAACGGACGTCACATTGGACCTGTACACGGTGTTCAACTTCGAGTGGACAAGCGAGCACGTCTACGCTCCCGCTGCTTTTCAGTTCTTCTATGCACAGTTTTAAGTTTTTCAAATGAGCTTGACAAAGCTTCGCAATCATTTCGTTAAAACAGCAATGGGACTACGCGATATTGTCAACTTGGTTTCGTGAACGAGGGAAATAACGTCCAGACGATAATAGCTGATAGCTCTCGAGCACTAAAATATTAGAAATATGCAATAAAATCTTGAAATTAACTTAATATTGCATTTTTTCGGTTATTAATTCGTTGGCATCCCGCAATGACGAATTTAGTCAGCCTAGGTAATTTTTTCTTCACATAGTAGGTGAGGCAGAGAGAATGAGTAGGAGAGACCATTGAACTTTTTGTGTCTTGCATACTATGAAGTGACTCTTGAGTGACCATCGTGTTTTGAGTAAAATTTAAGGCGTTAGGCTACTGTGAAAAGTTGAAGAAAATCGTTCGGCGCTTGAGGAGACTCACATTAAGAGGAACCCTGGTAGACATTTTTTCCCGCATATTTAAAAAAAAACTCCCATTTTCTCCCAATGTTTTTCCGATTTTGTTCAGTGAATTGAGACTTTTCGGAGAAATCCGGAGAAAAAATATTTCCCCATTACTCAAAAACTTCCCAAATTTCTCTAAATTTTCCCGTATTTTTCTTAAAAACTCCTATTTCCTCCCAAAACTTTTCCGATTTTCTCCGATTTTTTCAGTGAATTGAGACTTTTCGGAGAAATTCGAAAGAAAATATTTCCACATTACTCCGAAATTTCCCAAATCTCTCCGCATTTCTCTAAACGTTCCCGATTTTTTTCCAAACTCCTTTATTTTTTTTTCGAAAATTCGGAAATCCTTTTTTACCATTAGTCGTCATCATTTTTCCTACATAAATATAAATCAGTGCAATAATACTTGTGCAAACCAAAGAATATACTTTGCTTAGCACAATTATTATCTTTCGGATTACCGTACCGTGCATGCTTCCTATCTACGTGAAAAGACGATTGCATTTTTTTTTTGAATATTTGATTTTCCACTTTTTGACATTTTGAAAAAAGAACAAAAATAATGACTTGTTATTGTGCATAACAAATAAAATAAAATAAATTTAAAAAAGACCAAGTAGATGAGTAAAAATCAGGATTAAATGAAAAAAATATATATTAAAAAAATGTAATGATTTTAACTCTCACGACTTGAATAAAATGAGAAAATCAGAATAATGCGGAAAAAGAGGAATATTGCGGAAAATCGGCCTATTTTAAGATTAATATTTCTTATTTTTCCCGATTTTCTCCAAATTGGGAGAAAACGGAGAAAATATGACAAATTCGGAAAGCAAAAAATGAGAATTTTTCCGGAAAACTCGATTCCTAAATTTTCCCCATTTCCCCGGCAGTCTCCCAAGGCAATGTTTTCATCAATCTCAGTAAAATGTATGTGAATTTCCTAATATTTTCTGCATTTTTTAACTTCCTACTATACTTTAAACTTCCAAATACTCTTTGGGTCACCGCCCTTCTAAAAAATCAAGAGATTGTCATTCACAATTTGATCAAAAGTAAGGAAAAAATAGGACATTTTCCCGACAAACTCATTTTCTGAGTTTTTATCACTTCTCCGAAATTCTTCCAAGGCTAGGCAATTTAAGAAGGCTAGGAAACAATGGGAAATTCTCGTAAATAAAATGAGAAAATCGGAATAATGCGGAAACAAGAGGAATATTGGGGAAAATCGGCATATTTTAAGATTAATATTTCTCATTTTTTTCCCCGATTTTCTCCGAATTGGGGGAAAACGGAGACAATATGAGAAATTCGGGAAAAAATTCTACCAGGGAAGTTCCAACACATGGTGCAGGAATCGCAGATTAAAGGTAAATATGATTACAACGATAGAACTGCTAGTAAAATTTTAAACGCGTTGTTCCCGAAACTATGTTTTTCAAGACGGTGTACACGATTACTCGATATATAATAAACGAATTGACTTGAAATTTGGTACACTTATTCAGTGTAATAGTAGTTCAGTTGTGACCGACATTTATCTTCTTAACATTTTTTCTTCATTAGTTATCAACCTTAGGATATTTTTCGCTACTTAGTTGTACACACTGGGCCTGTGAGACCCTGTCAGATCTTTCAAATGCTGCAGTTTTCTTGAAATTACATCTATCCAGATTACTTTTTTTTTAACGAAAGAGCAGACTGCTAGCAAAGTGCCTGAGAAGAGAAATTCTATGTTCGGCCCATCATTTGTTGAAAAAAGCTGTCTGGACAGATGAAAAAGTCTTGTAAAAGAGAAGAAACGCGAGTTTTGCATTAGCAAGTCGGGTCCGTGAGACCCATGACTGTCATCCTACGGTTAACAATAATGATGTCATCATTGATGTCATGTCAAAATCAAGTACACCGTTGTGCCCCTCAGGTTCAAAGGTCCTTCACGGGATTGTTTGTAACTGATTCAATTATTAATATTGTTAAATCAAATTTGATACACAACTTTCTTGATTTACACACAAATAAATATCCAAACGATTTTTCTATCTTCGTACTTTTTTTTCCAAATTAATTTTTCTCAAATAACCTTGACTTTCGGGTCACAGAAGCCCAACCCCTTAAACTCTGTCGTCATTGTATTGTGAAAATAAAGTTGTCAATGATCCACTTTTTCACCTCGTCTGGACAATATTCCTCTCCTCCCTGCTATTTTCCAATGAAAATATATCGACGCTCTTATTCGTACTATTAAAAGAAGGCGGCTAGCGACAGCATTTGCCTGCAGTATCATTTAGCATGCAGGGGAGCGTAAACGGGCTCAAACGGAGGTGTTGCTACGCTACGGAGTATCGCCAATGGAAAATTTTGCTCGTATAGTCGATCGGCAAGTAAGCGATTATCATTCCCAAGCATCATTCGAAGGGCATTGAACAAAAGTCCTTCGGGGACTTTAGAAACGAGGGATGCGTGAGTTTGGAACGTCCGATCAAAATAGGATGAAAGGTTATCATCGTGGAGTATGGTACGATCGAGGGACGCTGACCTCGGACGAATACACTATTGAAAAGCGAAACTATCAAGTTTCGCTAATGTGGGGACACTATCGGGTAGGTATAACTACATTGGTTACAATATCGACAACAAGGACAGTGATTATCAGCTACTTTGGCGAAATGACACACGGAACAGCAGACCCCTTCGTAAAAACGGCACTTTCCAGACATCCAGCTACCATTTAGTTCATCAACGGAGTCTCATTGCAGGCAGATCGGTACAACATTCAGCAAACCATTAAACAGGTCCAAGTTTTCTATCATCGTAGTTTCTACGTTTTCTGGTCATTGTTTGGCTACTGTTAATTTTGTAAATTCGAAGATATCGACACTTGCCAAGTAGCAATTTCCAAATAGTTGTCCAGAAGTTGTCTAAATGTGTACCAAATGACTGCTTGAAAGTTACCTACAAGTTAGGTGTCCAACAGTTATCTTTTTGGATGGTTGGCAACTTAAAGATAACCTGCAGGCGGACATTTGGTACCCGGTTAGCCGACTTTTGGACGAATGTGTCAAAGTTGCTACTTGGGGTTGTTGCACATCTCCAACTTTAGAAAAGTGGACTACAGAACCGAAACAAACACACGGAGCAGCTGATCTCCCTTGGCAAAAACGGCACATTTCAGGGGGATTCTACGATAACCGTGGCGCCCCTATTTAATGACGGATTCTTGTGTATCTCGATGAGACAAATCGAAAAGTGAAGAATACAATTTCTCGATCTCGATATTAGTTTTCCAGATATCGAATTTAAATTAAATTTTTAAAAAATACTTATTGAAACGTATTTCTGTGGTGTGATGAATGGGGGTCTGGGCGGTGAAATTCCCTGCAGAGTCAAGAGGCAGAGCCTCGTGTGAGCGCCGAGGGTGCAAGGCTAAGACAAAAATATAGTGTTTAAGGGGGGATTGTCTTTTTTTTCGCAAAATTTACCGCTTTTTGGGAATTTTTTTGTGAAGAAAGTATACAACGGAAAACTTGTGAAACTTGGCATATAGTTTTATTGATCTGTTTACTACGTACAAAAACATTTTTAAACAATTTCATCAAAAAATCCACCTCCCACCCCCCTCGACGCGCGATGGTCCTTTTTTGATGGTGTGCACGATTTCTCAAAAACTATTCAACCGATTGCCTTCAAATTTGGACAGAATGCTCAGCTGACATCCTTTTATCGTTTGATGAAGCAAAAAAGTAATACGTTTAATAGTTTTTTATTTATAACAAAAAATCGATCAATTTTTTTCGAAAAGTCGATACTTCAAGTTCAAAACGTCACCAAATCGTCAATTTTTTTTCCCTTCATCGAGCGATAGCTATATGTGTCTAAAGTAAAATGCTTTTTGGGTTTTTGTTGCAGGATGAACGTGAAGGCTGTAATCGTGCACACCATCAAAAAAGGACCATCGTGCGTCGAGGGGGGTGGGAGGCGGATTTTTTGATGAAATTGTTTAAAAAATTTTTTGTATGTAGTAAACAGATCAATAAAACTATATGCCAAGTTTCACAAGTTTTCCGTTGTATACTTTCTTCACAAAAAGTTGCGAAAAAAAAGACAATCCCCCCTTAAGGAGATTGGAGCGTTAGCCACAATCCAAGGCTAAATTTAATTTAAAAAAAAAAACATTTTATTGTTTAGACTACACTGAGTCTTCACAAACTTTTTTTTAACTTTTTTCACCACCAAACACCAGAGATAAAAAATAGTTCAATGTATGTAATTTAACGTGCGGCTAAGTAGGCAAGACTTTCACACTAAAGGTTATATAATTTTATTTTTGCGCCACGGTTATCGTAGAACTGCCCTTCGCAGACATCCAGCTACCATTTGATTCACCAACGGAGTCTCATTGCAGTGATCAGTGCAGCATTCAGCAAATCGTTAAACGGATTCGCGTTTTCAATCGTCGTAATTTCTGCATTTTCCCGGACATTGGTAGGGTGCTGTCAATTTTGTAAGCGCAAAAACAGTGTTGTCCGTTTTGAAGTAGATAGAGAAAGGCGAAAGGGCTACATCAGTGTGTCATTTCGATCAAAGTATCATTTCGTTTCAAGGATGTACGCTATCTATCGTTGAGTCACCCAACCGGACATCCCCGCCGCAGACAAAGCGTTTGAGCTCGCGCATCCCAAGGTCCTCATCGGTCGACATTGTTCGTGATCCTGGACGACCGGTCTTCTTCTTTCTCGGTAGAACATACGAAAAAGCAGTAAACGACTTATCTGACGATCGTGGGCCAAACGGTGGGAACAATAAAACTTCGCTATACTTTGTGTTTATTATTATTAGTTCATCGGGAAGTGTAGCTTGCACAGGACGAGAGCGCCATAAGTGGAAGACCGTCCTCTTGCGGTGTTATCCACAATCCTCGAGACGTGTAACGGCTTCCGTTGATAGGCTTCTGAAAAAGAACAGTGCTTCCAGTGGTTAGAGCTAATTGTGCATATACTTATCCACTAAGCACGTACTCTCGTGGATTCAGCATCCTTCGATTCCATGTACCTTGGCACGATAACCTCTCTATCACCGTTAGACAAGTGCGGACTTTCCTAAGGTCAATTTTCCATTGGTACCGTTACGACTCGATCAACGTTTCTACGAGCTGGGTCATCCTAATCGTACTCGGTGTATCTTCTAACAGGATACAATATACGTATATCTAAAAGTGTCTAATGTACTCTGGGTGTTTTAGCGATATTCTCGGCTGCTGCGACGCACTACGGGAACGATGCTTTTGCCGGTAATTGGAGCACTGTACTCTCGCTTATTGCTTTATTTGTGCATTTCATTTGAATCGGGTTCTTTTTGTGGTTGAGTTTTTTTGTTTTTTTTTTTTCTTAATACATTGTCGAGATACTCACCCCGTAAACGTAAGATCTCGGGGGATATCGTGGTAGCGGCGGTATGAGCCTCGTAGCCAAGTTGGACGGCAACTCCCTAAAGTTCACCACCTTACCCCCCCTTAAACGGTGCTTCTCCCTTCTAATTAATAGAGCAGCCTGCATTCCGCTTATTCATTTGCATATATCATCGATCTCATCGATATCCACCCCTTCCACCACGCGTATACAACGCAATGCATATATGCGCAATGTATAGATTCACTAAAATGATTATCCTCCCTTAGCACCGCCCCTCAGAGTCCTCCACTATAATTCGCTTTTTCTTTGCTTTTTTTTTCTCAATTTTCGTTCATCTTTTTCTTTACTCTCGACTCATTTTTGTCATCATTGTGTGAGCACCGTCGCGCATAACGTTAATCTCTGTGAAATTAAAATACACATATCCATTTGTTTTTCTCTTTTGTATGGAAATTAAAAATATATATATATATACGTCGAACAAACAAAAAACATGGCGCCTTGATTCGCGGATTTGGCACAGTCGCCATCGGCAGTGAGGAAAATAGTTTCGTATACGTGAGTCATAAATTTAGGTACTTGACGCTTAATTTTTCTTTTCGTTTAATTTGTGGAATTATTTGATTCATGCGTGAGATCGATACGCGCTCGTGAAGTTAATCCGGCGAATCAAGGGGCCCGTAGATTCAACTGAGTATCATCGTACTAACGGTACTCGATCATTTTTATGATAATAAAATAATAATGCCGCGGACAATGCGTGACAATCTCGCGCCACCAGACAGCCGATCGATGGTGTCAATTAAATTTATATATAAACATATCATTTGTGTATGTATATATATGAATAATAATAGTATTCGTGCCCGGCAGTGAGTGCCGGTGAGTGCGGTGCATCGGGGGGGGTTGACGAATAATTGATGTACAATGTAGTTAATATATACTGAAATCAAAAGTAGGTGGTAAAAGTCACTAGGATAATCTTCTAGATAAGTTTCTATCGGTCTTCAAACAATATACCGTACTAGAAGATTGAATTATTAATTTTATAAAGCGGTGATAATCTAGACTCAGGTAAGAGTATACGGTAGCATTTGAGAGCCAAGTTTAGCGATAAAGTTTTAGATATACAAGGTACAGCGTTTAGGCGGGCATATAGTGGAAAGAATCAACGAGTGACTAAAATTAATGCCGGGTTCTTACGCCTAAGAAGAATATTACCGTTCGGCAAACGAACGCAAGGCCTTCCCCAATGTCCCATTGTAGTATTTACAGATTTTGTGTTTCTGTGTGGGTGCAATCTACAAGTGTTCCAGCAATGGTCGATTGCAGTAGAGATTAACGATAATGTGAATTTAAGAATTTTGGAGAATTTGAAAAGTCAATGAACTCGAGATTTTGTTGAATTGCGAAAAAAGAAATGATAGTTCGCATCGTTGGGACACAACGAAAGACATTTTTTTTTTTCAATCGACGATTTTTGTCGGGACTTCAAGGCTGCAATAATCGATCAAATGTTTTTTAACACTTGATTAGAGACCTGTAAACTAAATATATAAAAAATTTTGCCCAACGATGGAAACAGCATGGGAAAGTAAATATAAAAAACGCTACTATTTGACATGGTGAATAGAATAAGTTTATAGATATTTTGCAAGTTGATAGAAAGTAAAAAGGTCGTTGTAAAAACAAAAGAATTGAGTCATATTATTAATGCTGCATATTCGAAATTTAATGAAACTTTCTGTTTTTCTCCGATGTTCTAAATTTAATTGAACACTTCGAAATTGTGTAAAGTCAAAATTTAATTAAATTTTCTTCAATTCTGCGTATTCGAAATTCGATTTAATAAAGTTAAAAGTTTCATCAAGAGTCATCCAAAGCACGTGACCAATCTTGAATCGGGAGTAGCGCCTCTCGCGGTATTCGTCGAGATTAAAAACGCGACGAGTGCACTTTGCAGTATATAAATATCGTTATAGAAACCTATGCATCCGGCAGAAATTTGTGATCGTCAATATAGGATAAAATCGAACAGTAACGGTGATTGTTGCATGTCGAGCCTCGGTCACCGTGATAAAAGGAGAATCAGAGCAGACGGGTGCGTCTCGGATCGCCCCGTTACTGCCGTTTGGCCATTTTTACCGAGGACCGCTCCTAGCGAACCTTGTGTGAAAAGCTCGAACTACGAACTAGCAAGCGCGAACGGCAATATGGCCGCCGGTGATTGACACCTCGAATTTTTCTTGACCGATTACCGTTTATGTCCCTAACCGCAAAAGTAAAAAAAAATTCAGCGGGTGAAGTGTAGTGGAACATACGGATATCCGTTTCGTACAACGGTAAAAGACATGCGTGTAACGTGTAGTAAAATTAATTCGCCGGCTGACAGACATTCATGGCGTACGAATGTGGGCTCGATTTTTGTATAATTTAGCATGCCTGAAGAGAAGAATTGCAATAAAAATAAGCACCAGAGAACCATTTCCGTTCGTGGGACAAATTTATTTCACATTCGTGATTTTGCAATGTATCGTATTTTGGGAAAAATCCGTCAAGAAAAATGCTTAATACGCTTGCGTTGGATGACTCTTAACATTCGAAAAGTACAATTGTCGAATTAAGGTTGTCATGGAGCCAGGTCAAAAGCCTACGACCGAGCTGAAGTTTCTTCTGGAGGTATACAACCCCTTTACTGGCCATCCTGTGCACTTTGGGTACGATCCCCAGTTCCGTTTGTCAAGAAAAATCGGAAACTCGACGTATTTTGTGGGCTAATCTTATCCCACTTATGGAAACCCCCCGACCATTTTCAGTACATTATTTACATCTGCTAACGAAATGTTACAGCGGAACTGAAAAAAATAGGTACGGTTCGCCTAATTATCGGACCGACCCCTGGTACCGTAACAGTGAGGATTCACAGCACCGTTATAAAATGATAAATGTTTCTAATCGCGAATTTGGGCGAAAATCAAGCACGAAAAAATATTAGGCTGTGTAAAGATGGCAACGTCGTAGACGGCAAAAATGCAACCTACCTTATCCACATTCGGTAATTATGCCCGAGGACCCCAACTACTTAAGATAATTAACGAGGAATATTATTTGTTCTTGTTCTCTTAATTAGTAATAATTACCTAATCAATTTCTAGGAAATGTCTAGGAAAAGAAACAAAACGCAGTGGAATTTTTTTCAAAGAAACTAATTTTTTTGACTTTCAGAATGTTATTAAAGTTTTTGATTTCTGTCAGATTATAGACAACTTCAGTACACACTTTTCCTTTCTAGCGAAGAATTTTTTACTCGGCCCGATATTCATTGTTGACAGCTCCCGAGCGGATTTTGAGGTTATGAACGGGGCGTGTATGTATCTAACCTCGCGACACTTCTGCCAACCCGGGCATTATCATATACGACGATTTACATCGTTGCCAATGCGTCTTGCGTTAATTAGGCAAAAAAATAGAAAATAATTATACAAAGTAATGAAAACATTTCATGTAGTCATCGAATGTTCAAAAAACGTATTTTCATAAGGTGTAAAAAATTGTTCGAAAACGTACGTTAAAGGTTTTTGCTAAATCATTTTTGAATGATGGGAAAACAAAGAAAAACAAAGTTCCTATGCCATTACATTGTGTGACGTCACCAGTGTCAACTTATTATAGCAAAATATTAATGATGTATACGAATGAATATCGCGACAATTTTCAAATGTACGGTGGATAACCATGATTATTATTTACATATGTGTTTATTAGGAGTTAAGATTATGAGAAGATTAATTTTTGACATTTAAAAATCGTACTAAAATAGACACGAAGTTTGGCAACGTCGCACGATTCTGTCGTAATTCGAGGCTCTTAAGTTGACTGCAGTGACTGTCACAGCTGTGTTACGCGCGTTTTACGCCGGCTGGCGTTTTCAGAGGTTACGTCAGAGCAAAAGGAAGCAACAAATGGTTCAGAAAAAAAAAGATTAATGCGCCGCAAAACGGGAATACATCATAATAAATAAATGAAGTTCCTCTTAGTCCCATTTGACGTCAACGTATTTGAAAATGGCGCGCTAATTTTTCGATTGGTACTATTCCCATAGTTCCGACGTTGCCACATTTTAAGGAAAGATTCTGCCTTGTTGGGCCGAAAAATGCTCGATTTTTCACCAGTTTTTTATGCGAAAAGTATTAAATATAGAATCTTGATATTTGGTATGTTAACTAAGCCGCCTTTATTGAACATCAAAATATTTTTTAGTTTGACAAAACACGGTGGTGGGAGAGGGAGGAGCCAAGTATGTCGGTGCGCGGGCGATGACATTCTTCGCTTGCGGAAGTCCTAAGTCCCGGACAGGTGATCTGAAGCAAAAAAATCAAACATATTTTTACTTTGTACAATATTGTGTATAAGTTGACCTAGAATCAAGAAAAACAATTGAGAAAAAAATAGTGCGCGATCGGAAAGAACTTTGTTTTTTTTTTCAAAAATTTCGCAGTTTTTTGCTCATAATTTTTCTTCTCGATTCTAGGTCAACTTATACACAATATTGTACAAAGTAAAAATTTGTTTGATTTATTTGCTTCAGATCACCTGTCCGGGACTTAGGACTTCCACAAGCGAAGAATGTCATCGCCCGCGCACCGACATACGTGGCTCCTCCCACTCCCACCACCACGTTTTGTCAAACTTTAAAAAATATTTTGATGTTCAATAAAGACCGCTTAGTCAACAACCAAATATCAACATTCTATATTTAATACTTTTCGCGTAATAAATTGGTGAAAAATCGAACTTTTTTTGGCCCAACAAGGCAGAACCTTCCCTTAAGGGGTTAGGCCACTCTAGAGGTAAAAAAATAGGCTTTTTGGGGATTTTTTTTTCACAAAAACTACAAAATAAATCGAGATTACAAAAAGGGTGTTTATCATACATATCAGTGACTGCATACACGATTTTTTTTTGAAGCGATGAATTTCAAAATGGCGTCTGTGCAGCGTTCATCTTAAAACTGCATTTTTTAAGTTGGCCGGAAACATAACTCAGACAATTTTCAACCGATTCACTTGAAATGTTGAATATAACTTGAAAAATACATTGTGGAAGTACGTAGGATTTTTTTTATATTGTATATTTCATTTGTTATTAACAATTCTCTGATGATTTTTTAGGCAAATTCTTCACTTTCCAAAAATTTGCCCAAAAAATCGTCAGATAATTGTTAATAACAAATTAACTAGGCAATACAAAAAAATCCTACATACTTCCATATACAATATATTTTTCAAGATATATTCAACACTTCAAATGCATTGGTTGAAAATTGTCTGAGTTACGTTTCCGGCCAACTTAAAAAATGCAGTTTTGAGATAAACGCTGGACAGCCGCCATTTTGAAATTAATCGCTTCAAAAAAATTATTGTATACAGTCACTGATATGTATGATAAACACCCTTTTTTGTAATCTCGATTTATTTTGTAGTTTTTCTGAAAAAAAAAACCCCGAAAAGTCTATTTTTTCGGCCTCTAGAGTGGCCTAAGGCATTAATACATACTCCTCAACAAGCCGCACTTTTTCGCAAACTGGTCGCATATTTTTCATACATTTTCATCAATTAGATCGCTAACCTACTTTTTCAGCAACATCGTTCTGTACACATCCTGCACCGATATTTGTTTTTTGGGTCACTTCCTTCACATACGCGGAAGCTATACGCGAGAAACTGAAATCGTAATGACATTGCCCCGTACAACCAATGCGATCAAGCGGAGATTAACGTAAGCTTCAAAATTCAATATTTATCTAACGAGTGCGAAAACCTCGTTTCTCCTTTCACCAGTATATGCAGAAAATACACCATGACTAGTAAAATTTTCATTAATATTCATTCACCCCAATATTTTGAAGCAACCTTAAGACGATTATTTTGCAGCTAACAGTTGACAAGTCAATCGGCCCCACGCATAAACATGGGCGCTCTCGTACATCACCCCTGGCTCCCATAACAACCTTAAGAAATCGATGTATGCGAAAATGGACGTTCGGGTCTCGTAAAAGCTTCGTCATTTTTTGTACGATTCCGTAAATTCAGCGAGCACATGTACAATTCGAAGACTGCGAATAGAAGTAATATCGTAACAGAGATAACTGCGTTAAACGGGCAGAAACGTGTAGTGTAAAATACAAGGGAAAAGACCGAGAGAAAGAGATAGAGGAGGTGAGACATGACAGCTCTTATACCCACCTGTGGCTCGGAGGTAGTAGGCGATACTCTTGTTTCGAGGAACGAGGGCGGCGGAAAGGGAAAAGCGACTGCTGCAGTTGAGCTTGAATTATTGTTGCCGTAGACGTTTGTCTTGCTCGCGATAGCTTGCGTGACATTGGCGACGAGTGAATTGGGTGATTCCAGTGACAGAGGCGGCGGTGATATGGGAAATTGTATGATCGGCGATATCGGCGGTGGTGCCAGAAGACGATGACGATTATGACCGGTATTATGAAGAAGATTATGACTCTTGTTGTTGTTGATATTGTGAAAATTGGTCGTGACCGCGGATGAGGATTTGTCGCGCTCGATTTGAGGACGCCGATTGCCACGGCTGCGATTTCGCTCGTGACTCGAGTGAAATCCGTACGTGATTGGCTGGACAGTTTGAGACGTCGGCAAAGACAATTGTAGCGATGGGAGGACGTGCTGCTGAGCGAGCGACGATTTCCCGTGCTGTTGACCGGGACGCTGGCCGACCGGCGTGTGAGCGGACAAACTCCGCGCACGCGCGGCAGCCGCTGCTTGGGCCGCACCAGCGCCATCTCGTTTGTTAAGCTGAAGACGCTTCTGTTTCCGTCGATTGGCAATACTCGCACCGCCCGCCGCCGCGTACATTCTTCCTTTCTCTTCTGCTCTAATCTAAATACGATATCCTATCTCTCGTATCTTCTTCGTTTTTTGTTTCCCGCCACCATGTCATTTTTCTCAGATTCTCCTTTGCTTCCGGTCATTTTCCATCATCGTTTATTCGTCAGCGAACGCCCACGGGCGGCGTGTCTGCGAGAGCTTCGGGTGATCCAAGATGGCGGAAAGCAACAGCCACTTCCGGTCGACCTCCCGGAGTGCTCTTCCCCTCCCACCCCAACCACCGTTAAAGCCCGATCGTAATCTCGTTCATCGCACTATACTCTTTCCTCCTCGATGTCTTCCCTCATCTTTCTCCTCTCGTGTCCTCGCTTTTCCGGATACTACGGCCTTGTTCCTCGTCTTCCGCATCGTATCGTCGCTTTGCCGCTGACTAACGGCATTCTGGGAAAAAACGCGTCAGCAATACCCCAACCGCAACTATGTATATAACTTCCGAACAATGCATATCGCCCCTCGTCTATACAGCGTGACCTTCTAAGGCCCAAACGCCGCTCGCGAGATACCGGCACATACGTACGTTAGCACTACAATGCAAGTATCGCGTATTTACATCTGTACAGAGCTCCTTCGAGCGGAAACTTCTCGGTCGCACGTCAGCCCGCATTGTCATCCTTTTCGGAACGTTGCCGTTGTCTCGATACGATCATTTCTTCATTCACGTTCAACGAAGAACTCGAATGTAAAAGTAATCGCGGAAATGTGGGGAGAGTCTGCTTCCGGTCTGCGCGCACGCCGAGAAGTTTCCTCAAAGGCAAAATGATACACGACTCACTCGGTACAAAATTCATGTTTGAATTTGTTGTTTGCGTGCTTTGTGAAAAAATACAAGCACATCTGGGGGGTGAAGCTCTTGAGGACAATTTTAGCTATGATTGCATAGGCGCCGAGGTATTGCTACACGAGCGGTGGCCAGTTGGAATGAGACCGCTCCACACTCATTACGTTTTTTTATAGGAAAAATTAACCCTCGCAGAGCTTAATTTTCTTTTGCCATATATATTATTCAACTTGGCGAAATCTCTATCCGAAAATCTCAACCATCCCTCTCGCACCCACGTGTCACGTGGGCGAGAGATCAAGAGACGCGGTAGCGTCTTGACGCCAAGTAATGAAAATAAAAAAATTCGACGCCACCGATCTCGATGCCGCTGACCGACTGACGAACACGCCGCGATTCTTTGTACAGTAAGATGGACTTTTAGCAGACGACTTTTAACTTTCAATCGACATTACGTGAAAACGCGGTGACAAATCGAAAATCTGATGACATTTTACGAATGTAATAGCTTTTACTCCCCTTTGAGAACGAGTCGGTTATCAACCTAGTAAAAAATAAACATCTCTGTTGTTAAGAAAATCCAAAAATTGGCTATGAATTCAACTTTTGTGAGCCTTGCCTACAACCCTGTATAACATATACAGAAAAAATCTTATCGCAATTTTTCATGCTCAAGAATAAATAAAAAATCTTTGCACGTCCTGAAGCTTCCATACGACTGCAGCGATCCCTGCGGTCATCAGAGTAGTTACAAAAATCGTTCCTGATAAGAGCCTCAATGCCCCCGAAATGCGACTAGCATTGGGGCTTTCAGAACTGTATGCACGACCCCGCTAAGGGGCTATCATTTTCATCAATTATACTATGCGTCAAGCACAGTGTGGGTGTATCCCTTTGCCTTCAATGAAAGCTAAAGCTGGGTTTGCAGGCTCTTGAACGTTGCACAGTCCAATAACCTGCATTGTCCACCCATCCAACCAAAACTATAGATAACCATTCCAGTACGAGCTCGCATGCTTGAGCTCAGCTTGCACGTTTGGCCGCCCGGAGAAGCTCGAGACTGCAATTCATCCTATCTTGATAAAGCCACTTTCCTCGACCAAACAAAGTGCACAATCCATATGGATCAGAATCAAAATCAAGATATCAAGATCGAGATGTATTGAAGAAACTTCCTAGAATCATTATGCCAAAAACAAGTTCGTCTCAGCAGTAAAAGGCAAGTGGTTTGAACATGAGCGATAAAAAGCATCTCACGCCCAATGCAAAACATCATCGAGAGAGCGGGGATCGTGGTCACCCTCCAATCAGCTATTTGCAAGCTATCTACACCGACGCACAGCAAACACAAAATGCGGCAGATTCATGCCCGGGGGAGGAGAGTGTCGGTAAAAAAGATTTCGAAACGGATCTTGGTGGTAAGGTGAGGAATTGTGAAAAATCATCATTGCGATAATCACATTGAGTAGAACGCATCCGAGCGGCTATCAGGTCAATAGCTGTTTTGCAGATTTAACATTTTCTCTTAAACAATACTGATATTTTGGAATAATTAGGGGGTTAGGCTACTGTGAAAATAAAAAAAAATCGATAATTGCTTGAGGCTTCTCAAATAGGAGAGGAAGGTTTGACATATGGAGTAAGAATCGTAGACCGAAGGTAAACTTGTGATTGCAACGATAGAACTGCTAGTGAACTTAAAGGAGTTTCGAGACAATTTACGGATTGAATTTGATTCAACTTTATACAGTAAATTCTTCGTCATATACTGAATGCACCTTGCAAATTTTTAATCGATTGTCCACACCGTTTCTATAAAATTTACGATTGAAAAAAAAAACACTTTTTAACTTAGGGAGATGCATATGAGATAGCATAGGGAGTACATTATGGCATTGATGACGAAACTGTCATAGTGTACTGAGTGATTTGACAGTTTTTCATATTTTAAACATTTTTTTACACTATTGCATCCGTAAACATGCCATTCAACGATGAGCATAGACATTTTCCTACGTTAAGGGGTCTTCTCACTTCAAACGCTAAAAAGGCAATTTTCATGCATTTTTTGATTGGTTTATATTATGGACATTGATATAAAAGTTGTTGCACTTAATAAATACACTTTCGGAATACATTAAAAATTATTTTGGAATGTATCTATGTAACCCAAACAAACTGTAAACCGACCCTTATGAAATTTTAACCACATATTCTTTACAACTATAGCTATAGCGCATATGAAGTGTTTTTTTTAAGTTTGATATTTATTATTAAAAAAAACGGTGAAAAAACGTTTTTTTTTCAAAAATGTCCGCCATTTTGTTATTTTACATATATAAAAAAATGTACGATATGCGCTATAGCCATTAACATACTGAATCTAAAACTTTTATTTTTTGTTTAGGATTATCCATCTCCGAGATTTCATCAACAGCACAGACCTACTATCTTTTCAACTACCATTTTCGTCTATAAATAGTGACTTGCATAAATAAAAAAAATTGTTTTATGTATTTCGAAAGTGTATTTAATAAGTGTAACCACTTTTATATCAATATTTATAATACAAACCGATCAGAATATCCATAAAAATAGGATTTTTAGCGTCTAAAGTGAGAAGATCCCTTAAGGTCCTTCCACGGACCCGAATATTCAACAATAAACTGATTTTCGTCTATAATCAAGTGAAAATACATCCCGGTATACTGGTAAAATTTCAAGCCAAGTTACCGAACATTCAACGGAAAATTACGACTCTAAAGATCATCGCATTTATACGGCGCTTTATGGAAATGACACGCTGGCCACATTTCTATCTAATAATTTATACATCAAATAACCCTAGATGCCTGATATAAACTGCTCACACTCGTAAAAAAAATCTAAAGATTCCGTGATGACAATAAGAACAGGGGGTCACCGAATGTTTAAGGGGCTGTACCAGTGTGATGCTTTCAAAAAATCGATTTTTTTGCCTTTTTCGACAGTTTATACTTTCAAGAATATCCTGTAAAAATTTCAAGGCCGTATCTCTATCATTTTATCTTGCAAAGATCGATAGTTAAATCTTTAAACGCGTTTTTCTCGAAATGAGATTTTTCAAATTTGCCGACATTGTAACTCAAAGGGCGATTATCCGATTGACTTGAAATTTGAACTGAGTACTCTTGAATATATTTACTCTACAATGACGTAGGATTTTTCTTATTGGATGAAAATTGACGATTTTGCATTGAAAAAAACCACCATTTTATAAGCAAAAAAAAAGACTTTTTTTCATAACTACGCCATTTTGTTATATTTTGATATTTTTCGAAAATCCTACGTCATTGTACAGGAAATACCTTTCATTCTAACATTTTTTCCTTTTTCGGTTTCAGCTACTCAATCGGCCGGAATCATGTCAACAGTGGAGGAACTTTTTTTTTGCGCCTCCGAAGGCAGCGCATAAGTCGCTTGGATCTCAATATTTTTCTATGAAAACATTATGTAATGTAGGTCAAATATAGCCAAATATATTCGTAATTTTCCGAAACATTTAATTGAGTAATTTTCTTCCAAAAAATTCCCGAAAATCACCGTAATTCACAGCGTTCGTACTGGTATAGCCCCTTAAAGGAAATATTAATGGTAAAACTTAGAAAAACGTGACTAGCGGAAGAATTTTCGTAGCCGCGACTTTTCAGAGAAATTGTAAAACTGGCTAAATATACTAAATTTGGGCGGAATTTTTAATTCTAGTTATGTAGTGTTATCTATTTTAAGAAAAAAAATTGTTTTTCATTTGTTTTGAATCTATTGGGTGGCCATTCAAAGGTCCTTCACGAGATTGTTCATAACTTCATTAATTATTAAAATGTTATAATAAAATTCGTTACACAACTTTGTTAATGTATATTATAATTGTTATAAATGTCGAAACGATTTTTCGAGAATATTACTTGTTCCTTCAAAATTAATTTTTTTTAATAACCCCGATTTTTGTAAAGAACCACCGTTCTCTTTGTAAAAAGACGGACGGAGGGTTATGTGCGCTGAATGTAATCCATTCGGGAGAAAACATAGTCGCAGGATTTTTACCGACCGAGTGTGAGATAAATCGCCTTAAGGGTAAAAACCCAATTTCGTTTTTAATCGATTTTTTGCGTATTTTTACTAAAAAACCTCGCAAAAATATTGTTTCCAACTTTCTGATCGAAATTTTTTTTTAATATAAAAAATAAGCATTTTTTGGTCAAACCCTTGAGACACCCTTAAGGCACAATGAAACAAGTTCAGTTGGTGAAAATTTCGTCTCTAAGTTTTCTCTTATTGAGAAACATTGAAAAAAAAGGTAAAGAACAATTGTATCCAACTTTTGGTAGAGTGCAAAACAGTCTTTCCTTTTTTCCGAAACATCGATTACAAAGAAAGGATAAACTAAAGAAAAACGATTTTTCAGCTATCTCGGTCGCACTTATAGCGGCTCGAGGGGCGGTTTAGTATTTCGCGTTGCAGCCGAGGCGAACAAGAAATGGGCTAACAAACTTTGGGAAAAAAAACTAAAATCAATGAACAATGAAGAACCCCGAATGAAACCGAACGAATTTATTTTAGAGAGAAGTCGATTTCACCTATGGACGTTATAAAATACGATTAAAAACAATGAGATATAAAAAAAAATATTTGAATGTCAAATTTTCACGAATTCCACAAAATCATTTTCAGGAAAAAAGAAATAAACGTTAAGGCAATGTCGCAGTCTCATGAAAAAAATTGTAAATTCAGCCGTACTTATTATCCCTCATTGCCATTTTAAGAGCCCTTATTGGCGAACAAACATTTAATTCGTGATTCTTCACGAAAAAAACTGTGTTGAATTATCTTGGCAAGTTTTAATTTTTTACCGTGCATAGCAATGCAGTAGAACATTTGAAAATTTTGAAATTGAACTTCTATTGGACTAAAAAAATCTATGACTGGAAAAAAATTCGTATCCTTTAACATTCGTCGGTAAAACGCTCGAAACCCCTTAACCGTGAGATCTTAACTACGGTCAATTTCCTCATTTTCCATAAGAAACTCTGCTCAATTGCCTAGAGTCAGATTTTCTTTCCTCAGAAAGTATATGGAACTTGTGCAAGCTTCGGAAGTGAACTTTGCACGTGTCATTGGAGAAACCATTGTCCTTTAACATTGATCGTTGAAACGCAAATAGTTCCGTAGTTTGCATCGTAGGTATGCAAGCTACGTGTTCCCTTTTACTTTTCAATATTGTCCACGATTCATTTGCATATTTAGGGTATGGACATAAATGAGATGTCGAAAAGGAAAAAAAAATATTGTAGAAATTTCTAAAACAATTTAAAAAACAGCATCAATATCGAAAAAAAATCGGGCCATGAAAAGGGAAGTTTTCGCTGCTCTTTTTGACATTTTTAACGCAACGTCCTTCTTAAGGGGTTGTGCTACTGTGAAAATGACGAACGCTCGTTCGTCGCTGGAGGCAACTCAAATTGAAGAGAAAGGTCCAACATATGGTGCAGAAATCGCAGATTGAACGAAAACTTATGATTCCAACGATAGAACTGCTAGTAAAAATTTAACGCATTTTTCTCGAAATTATGTTTTTCAAAACGGTGTACACGATTTCTCGACATCTGATGAACGAATTGACTTAAAATTTGGTACACTTATTCTCTGTAATAGTAGTACAACTGGTAACAGTACCGGTTGTTCTACTATTAAATACTGGTTGTGCTATAGTTGCACTGTATTATATACAAATTTAAGTTAATTCATACTCAATAGTAGTTAATTAACTACTATTAACTTGACTAACTACTACTTAATTAAGTTAGTTAACTACTATGAAGTAGTTCACGAAACAAAGTTGACACTACTCGACCCAATTTTTATTAGTTTTAAAAATTAGTTTAAAACGATTTTTCAATCATTATAGTTTAGTTTTCACCGACCTTTTTCTTCTTAACAATTTTTATCATTAGTTATCAACAATGATATCATTTTTCTTTAAAGAAGAAACGAAAAAGAGTTCAATTTTTTTTATGATTGAAACCCCCTACCAAAAGAAAGCTCGGTCAAGCCTTAGTCAAAATTCACTATTTTAAGAAAAAAAAACTTGTTTTCAATCATCTTATTGCTCTAAAATTAAAGGTTTTTAAGGGGCTATACCAGTGTGAAACTTTCAAAAAATCGATTTTTTTTGCCTTTTTCGACAATTTATACTTTCAATAATATGAAATGAGATTTTACAAATTTGCTGACATTGTAACTCAGAGCAATTATCCGATTGACTTGAAATTTGAACTGAGTACTCTTGAATACATTTACTCCGAAATTACGTAAGATATTTTTGATTGGATGAAAATTGACGATGTGGCATTGAAAAAAACGACCATTTTATAGGCAAGAAAACCGACTTTTTTTCATAATTACGCCATTTTGTTATATTTGGATATTTTTCGAAAATCCTACGTCATTGTACAGGAAATATTTTCCAGTTTAACGACATTTTTTCCTTTTTCGGTTTCAGCTACTCAATCGATCGGAATCATGTCAGCAGTGGAGAAACTTTTTTTTCGGCGCCTACGAAGGCAGCGCATAAGTCGCTTGGGTCTCAATATTTTTCTATGAAAAAATAAAGTAATAAAGGTCCAATATCGCCAAATATATACTTAATTTTCCGAAACATTTAATTGAGTACCTTTCTTACAAAAAATTCCCGAAAATCACCCAAATTTTCAGCGTTCACACTGGCCCCTTAATAACGTCGATTTTCTGGTCGTCACAGTAGCCTAACCCCTTAAAGTCGCAACTACCGTAGCCAAAAATGACCCAGACGTTAACTTTTTAAACTGAAAAAGACTCGAAACAACTGAAAATCGACTCGCACTTGACATGCGTTTTACCCAATTCGAAAACCCAATCGACAATGCCATTCCCGTCGAGTCGTATCGAGCGATGTCCGACTCTCAGAGCAACATAGTTAGCAAAAAGGAAAAATAAAGAAGCGAGTGAAAAGAATATTCGTGTATTTCTCAGAAGAGAAAAAGGAATGCATCCACGCGCGGGGGTTGTTCACGTTGAAAGCGAGCATTCGTAGAATAGGAGCAAGCATCGATATAGCATTGGGTGCGAGGATCGAGCGAAGAAAAATGCAGGTCAGTAGGTAGCCAAGAGGCTGACCGACCTGCTGGCAAGGCAGTAGGAAACTGCTGGGTCCTTTAATATCGAGCGGAAGCAGAGCACAGCGGGCATATAGTTGCGTGGGAGCCTCCAAGCGTAGGACTTTGCGAGCGGCAGAGCTTAAAATAAAAAGCATCAGTCAAAACATCAAAGTGTACAAAAGCTGGACGCGTGCTCGAGCATTATTTTTCCCCGAAGCGGTGGAAGCCCCTCGGGAAACGAAGTATCCGAAAAATGCGATAAAATCCGTGATGAATTCGATGGCATTTTTCTTCCGTCGTTCATCGGATCTATACTACCGGTATTGTACAGTGATAGAGAGACATATATACACGTATTTTCATCAATAAGAGATAGAAGAGAAAGTAGCAATATCTACGCGTCCTCTATAAGTGATGGTCTAGGTGGTACCGGTGATCGTGATACGCGGATTATTAAAAATATATATATAAATATATTGAGCATTGACAATAGGAAAGAATCATAAGTAAAGTTGCACATAGTATGGCTGGCTGGTGGCCCTGACTCTATTAATTGGTAAGGTTTCTCGTTCCTTCGTTTTATCTTGCTTTGCAAACCGTCACGAATACCAATTGATTTGAACGACAATAACCGGGCGTTTCTCTTTTCTCATACTCGCGAGTCGTTTCTCGGAGTCGAAAGAACGAGGGTTTACCATGTTTAATCACCGCAACCCCGTAACCTTCGACTCCCCCTGATCTCTTTTCCAAAACTCATCAATTATCTCGTAATTTTCGAAATACAACGAAAAAGAAAAAAGAAACAACAGAAACAAACACTCGTTTCGACGAGAACATTGATTCCAGCGAACGGGAACAATGGCAACAAGAGCGGCAACAGCAGCAGCAACATCAGCAGCACGATCAGCAGGTCAACACAGCAGCGACAAGAGCAGCGGGAACAGCGAAGACAACGAAGAACGCAATCCAACCACGACGATGACGACGACGACGACGACGACGACGACGACGACGACGACGATGATAGCGGCGACAGCGACAAAGCTAGCAGCATCAAGCCGATATTACACACAATCGGATGAGCTATCATTGTACGGTTAAACGGACCCGCACAATTGTCTCTTCCGCAAGTTTCTCCCAACGTCTTTTCCCCAGTTCATCAATCGATCAATTCGCCGACGAACTGGCGACATCCTCGATGTCTCGATCCATCCTTTTCTCCATTCACGTTCGTCATCCTCTTTCCCAAATCGGCGAAATAAATCGCGATCAACGCTGTCGAGGGTCGATCGTAATTGACGTTGCCACTCGCGTCGTTCGCGCCTCCTTCGATGTATCCTTCTTCGGACTCGTTGACGGAAAATGGTAGACGATTGCAACGCGACCTTTTGGCCTATATTTCCCTATCTCCAATTAACAGTGCGCGCGATGTTTACGCGAAAGCTCGAAGCTACGTGGCTCGTGAGCTCACGCGTCCCGCGTCTTTCAGTCGCACTCCCAATAAGTGACGAAACTTTATCGAGCGTATTATTCGCCGTCTATCGTGCATATTTAAAATGCGTGCGAATTGTGCAGTCTCGGTAATTCGCGCATTCCGTTAGTTTCCGTTGAGCCTATCGAGAAACGAGTTCCGGGGAGCCACGCGGTCCGACGGATCAATGGAGGCTCGTTCGCTCGTCACGAAGCATCTCGAGAGGATAGGCCTGAGTAACGAGCCTCCGGCTAACACACCGTAGACCGTTAACGCGAACTTCAATCGCGAGAAATTCCTCGATATCGTGCACTTTCGTTCACCCACGCTGGGACAAAAAAAAAGGATCAATGAAGATCCTGCTGAAAGCGCCGATGCCTCGTTACCTTTCGCCCGAGCATTTGTCCAGTGTTTTTTCTCTTTTATACGGATTTCCAGCACATCGCATGATTGTTCAGGCGCGGTACTTCATTGACGCACACACGCGCGTAAAGGTCTGCGGGATAAACCGGGACAGCGGTGAGAGTCCTCGAGGACGACGTTGGCGACGAAGCTCGTCGGGTCGTTACTATCGAGCGTTGGCGCGACCACCAACGCGCGTTTTACATCGTCTCTTGCGCTGCTGCTGGTGCGGCTTACCGAACCTCCTCTTGTTTTTTTTTCTTCAGGTAACGCGATCTTTGACACGTGTGCGATCCGCAATGCTCCGTTGATCGTCCGCTCGACGACTATCGGGCGCGAACTTTCGTGATCAACAGTTCACCAACTCGTTACTTCCGATGCAGCTGCTCCGTTCCTTGAAATATTGCGAAACGTTAACAAAAATGTAGACGATCGAGTGACCGATTGGCCTCGCGATATCATTTCTTCTCCCGCGTGCCTCTTTCCGTTCGGACGTTTACTTTGCGGGAATCGAGCACTCGCATTCGTTACGGGGGAAAGTCCGTCGTCACTGGGGGGGGGGGGGGGGGGGGGACTCGTCGCGCGGTCTGCTTGCCCGGATTCAACAAAAGTAAAGACGCTAACCCCTAAACGACGATAAATAGTTAAAAACGGAGGACAACAGAGAACGAGTCGACGATGGCGAACGTACTAGGGAACGTAGCGACGACGGGGGAGGCCCGAGGAGGCGCAGGCTTGAGGAGGGAATTTTCTCGCGCACACGCGAGAGACCCCACGCGAATAATATGTGTCTGTCGGTCAGTACGCGCCCGCGCGCGCCTCTTGTTACTTCGGAGTGAGATGGAAGAGCACAATTGGCTTGCCTTCCGCACCCCACGCCTCTCGAGCGACCCCCTTTCGCGGTCGTTCGTGTAGCGTCAAGTCGCATACGACACTCCCGATTGCGATAACGGCTCGATCGATATTGTCCGGCAACAAATAAAAGCGAACTCGCCGAATTGACGGAATCGAGGTCGAGCTGGTTGGCAATATCGGGGTGCTCACTGTATATAGAAGCGCGTCTATATCGCTCGTCACCCGCGCCCTTTACCTTCCTTCATTCGGTGATACCACCACCACCGTCGCCACCCCCGCCAGGAGCCTTCTGCACCCTCCGCAACGCGAACCGCCAGTCGATATTTCGCGCTCGCTACTCTGTTGACCTTTCACCTTTCGCGTCAGCGGTGAACCGTCCCCGACAACCCTTCGGAGCGCGACACGCACAGCCCACGCGCCCTCTCCTCTCACGCCGCGTCGTCCTGGAAGTTGTCGACGTCACGGATTAGCGCGGGGGAAAGGGACGATGATCCGTGGCAACCTCTGACGAACCGGCAAAATCTTCATAGCCTTCGTAATATCCAGACGAGATGGCGGAACGAACAGGATGAACTCTGCCTTGCCGACGAAGCACGAGGGGTGCCCAATTGGTACGTCGACTTCTCGGTGGACACTGCGATGTCGTTCGGGTTTTTCGGTGATACACTGGAAAAAAACAAACTGGTGATTAAGGGAGACTTTGTCCTTGGAGTGCCATATTTCAGGTGTTTACATTTTATTTTTTTTAAAGGAAACGAGTAAAGCTTTTTGAGTGCGGTTTTTTTCTTGCTTTTATTCATGATATACAGAATGTTAAAAAAATTTGTTTTTGACAAAAAAACCAAAATGGCGGTCTTTGCAGCTCCGCGAAAACAGGTCCTCAAATCGCGGGAGGTAAACGGCTGACATCACTGCCCCCTCTTTGTTGATCTGAAACACAAATTCAGAGCATATTATCAATCTGTGACCCTCTGGTCATGGAATGACCGATCGGTTTTTCGTTTAGTACAAATTTCGGAAAATGGCGGCAATTAAAAAAAAAATCGAATTTTCGCGTTTTTTTTCGCATAAAAAGATAAATAATAAATGCAAAAATGTATCTATCGAAAAAACAATCCGTCATTCCGTGAAGACATATTTTCTGAGTATGCTCTCCAAATTTCAGATCGATATGTTAATTACAGCGGTCAGGAGAATGTCAGCCATTTTTAAAAACGTGTTTTCGAGATAAACGCGTTTAAAGTTTTGTAATGTGTTTACACAAATGTGTTAATAATTACCGCTAATCGGCAATGCCTGGTCCATAGAGGCATCCCTCCTCTTCTTCTAGCTGCTCATGTTGAGCCGCTAACATCTCCCAGGACATCTTCAAGGACAAAGTCTCCCTTAAGGGGAACACAGTAGAATTTTCAAAAAATCGCTTTTTTCTTCGCTAAAGGACGGGGTTAATTCGGTGAAAAAAAGGCATGTTTTTGAGATTTTTTTTTGGCGATACAGATAGTGTTAGTTTGTTCAGTCAATTTCTATACAATAATGCAATATTTGAACCAAATTTTCTTAAATTTTCATTGCGAAATATTGAAAATTGAGGGAGTGACAGTGAATCTCCGGAGGCGCCACGAAAAAAGGTGTTTTGCGGTGTACATCATAACTCGCAACGGAATCATCCGAAACAAAAAAAATCAAAATGCATTTGTTAAGAATGTTTCTCGAGGTAACCACGGGAGGATGTTTTTTTCTCGATTTTCCAATTTTTCGTAGCACTTGGGAGCCAAAAACCCGATTTTCGCTTAAGAAATTGGCTAATTTGTTGTTGTAAAATTAATAATTATTTTTAAAAAACAAAAAACCTTCCGACAGTACCTAGTGAATTATGTGAAGAAGTACTGTGCAACATTTTGAAACGATTGGTCCAGTAGATTTTGAGTTATGGCGTACACGAACTTCAAACATGACGAGTTTCAGAAAAACGCTCTGAAGTTTTGCACACTGAAAAATTCAAAGTAAAACTCGATAATTTTCTTATACTCACACAGAGTCGTCG
The DNA here is from genome assembly GCA_964007375.1 of Ophion obscuratus. NCBI lineage: Eukaryota > Metazoa > Arthropoda > Insecta > Hymenoptera > Ichneumonidae > Ophion > Ophion obscuratus. Next base: position 19,489,915 of record OZ023313.1, read on the forward strand.
ATGCCAGGTCCGTAGAGCAAAAAGCTTCCATCAACATGATCTAGAGCATCTTTTTGCATTTGTCTACGCAAAACTCTTCCTTTTTTACTGTCGTGCGCCACTTGCTCCTCTGCTCTACTAATTCGCAACTCGTCAAGTTGTCGCGCCCATTCGTGAGAACTTGGTCAAATACTCATAACTTTGTCAATTTTGCCCCGATCGACTTGAAATTTTGACACAATATTCTTGAGATATTTTGCATTCATTTAAAGAAATAAAAAAACATTTAAATACCTTCCTCCCCCTCTAAAACGGTGCTTTATCATCATAAGAATAAGTTACTATTCGATTTATAGCAAGACATTTTTTTTCACCGACTTTGAGCGTATAACGTGAAAGTTAAAGTTTAAACGCGTTTTTCTCGAAACAGCTTTTTTTTCAATTGGCGTGACAAATAATTTCAATCATTTTCACTCGATTTACTTCAAATTTAAAAGTTATGTTCACAATTGCATTTCGCAGAGAAGTACGTACGGAATTTCTGATTAATCGAAAACTTTTCATTTTATGAGCAGTTTTATATGAAATTTTTCACTGAAAATTCATTCAAATACCTACAACTCAATTCAAATACCTACAACTTTTAAATGATACAATATTTTTTAAATTCCGTACGTACTTCTCTAGTTATTCTAATGTAGATTGACGAGAATTTTTGTTTTTTGTTCTAGGTAAAAAATTGTGGATGCTAAATGTCACGCCGCGGAGCGCCTAAAGAAGATGACAAAAGAAAATATTAGTAGTCGGACACTTTGGACGTCAAAAAAAATATATTTTCTAACAGCTTGATATTCATACTAAATAGATGTGTAATTAATTTTATGAGTGAATCACTTTTTCATACGAAAAAAATTGTTAAATTCGCACATGATTTTGTACCCGTTACTGTGGCCTAACCCCTTAATGTTGAGGGATTTTAGTGATTGGTACGGGACGCTTGGGCGACGAGACGCGGGAGGATCGTGCGTCGAAAATTATGCGGACTTCAATGGAGAGGGGCTCTTGACGGTTGAATTGAGTTGAAGCCTGCCTGGTTTGAGGGATCTGCATAAGCTTGATATTTATAAAATACTAGCTTTTCGGCCGCAGCTTCGCTTGTTCGAATGCTCCTGAAATATTTCATTACGGAACACGTAGAATTGTGCTGAAGAACATTGACACCAAGGTTCAAGTCAATCTGACCAGATATTTCTTTTACCATACAAACTTTGCTGCCCCATTTTCCCCTTAAGGATTGAATTTTCAAAAACGCTGAAATTTCATTGTGTTTAGGAGCAGTTATAGAAAGTTGCAAGTTTTTTTCATTATTTTTCGCACAAACTTTGCAACCCCCTTTCGTTTAAGGGTTGAATTTCGGAAAACACTAAAATACGTCACTTAATAATTGTGTTGAAGAGGATTTATACTACGTTTCAAGTAAATCTTCTGACCATATTTTTTTCATTTTCCATACGAACTTTGCCACCCCTTTTCTCCCCTTAGGGGTTGAATTTCTAAAAACGCTGAAATACGTGTTTCATTAAATGTGTCAAGAAGCACGAATACCAAATTTCAAGTAAATCCTGGCAGATTTTTTTAAATTTCCATACAAACTTTGCCACCCCTATTCCCCTTAAGGATTGAATTTTCAAAAACGCTGAAATTTCATTGTGTTTAGGAGCAGTTATAGAAAGTTGCAAGTTTTTTTCATTATTTTTCGCACAAACTTTGCAACCCCCTTTCGTTTAAGGGTTGAATTTCGGAAAACGCTAAAATACCTCACTTAATAATTGTGTTGAAGAGGATTTATACTACGTTTCAAGTAAATCTTCTGACCATATTTTTTTCATTTTCCATACGAACTTTGCCACCCCTTTTCTCCCCTTAGGGGTTGAATTTCTAAAAACGCTGAAATACGTGTTTCATTAAATGTGTCAAGAAGCACGAATACCAAATTTCAAGTAAATCCGGGCAGATTTTTTTAAATTTCCATACAAACTTTGCCACCCCTATTCCCCCTTTCAAGGGTTGAATGTTGAAAAACGCCGAAATACGTGGTTTATTGATTGTATCACAGAGCATTAATACCAACTTTCGAGTAAACTTGACCATAAAAATTATTATTTCCCATACAAAATTTGCCACCCCCTTGCAACCCCTCTGGGGTTGAATTTCGCAAAATCCCTTCTTAAACGATGCATCCGATATAAAATCAACACCCTCTCTAAATTTCACGTACCTACCTTCAGCGGTTTAGGCTGAGCGATGATGACTCAGTCAGGACTTTGCCTTTGAAGAGGGAGGTCCAATATGTGGTGCGGGAAGCGCAGATCGAAGGTAAACTTATCATTACATCGATAGAACTTCTGGTTGAACCTTAAACGTGCTTTTTTCGCAAATATGTTTTTTAGAACGGTGTACACGATTTCTCGATATCTAATGAACGGATTGACTTGAAATTTAGTACAGTTGTTCAACGTAATAGTACACTTAGCACAAAAATTTAGGGAGCAAGAAAAAAATCCAAATTTTTTGGGGATTTTCAACAGGCTGTAACTCACACAAAAATGGTCGTACAGCAAAAAAAAAAAGCAAATTGTAGCTCTAAGTGTCTAGTTTTCGGATCTGAGTTTGAAAATTTTTTTTTGAATTTTTTTTTCGAGTAATCATAAGAAAACCACCGAAAAAAAAATGTTCGAAATTTTTTTGGTTTTTTTTTAAATCTACGGACGTGAAACATTTTTTTTCGACTTAACCTCTATATGGACCGGATAGCTTGTTTATTCAGCTTTAATTTGGTTTTTTAAAAATCTCGATACGAGCATTTCTCGCTGAGATATCGGTGTTTGAATGGAAAAAGATCATTTTGTCTTTGATTACCAATATCTCAGCAACCAATGATCGCACAGAAATTTTGAGGTTGGTTTCAAAAACTTGAATAAATTCTCTACAAGGATTGGCAATTGAATTTTTAATTTTTTTTTTTTTTTCAATCATTACATGAATTTGAAAAAGCGACCAAAAAAGGGCTTTTTGTGGTTTTTTGGAAAATCAAGCGCCCAATCAAAAATATTGCGGAAACCACTAATGTTAAGTGTGCCTTTTACTGTTCAATATACCCACAAAAACCCTACGAAGTTTCAATTTAATCCAGCGAACCGTTTTTTTTTCCCACTTGATCGAATTTTTGAAAAAATTAAAGGAGCAAGAATTTCGCTCTGAAAATGTCATAATTTTTATCAAAAATGAAAAAAAAAAATTTTTTTCATTTTTCTCTCAATTCTGTATTAGTGACTTGGAAAATTTAAGAAAAAAAAAATCGAAAATTTTTGAAAAAAAAATTTAAAAAAAAATTTTTTTTTTTTCAATTGGCCCTAAATTAAAGAAATATAGCGACTCACTTTCTCACCGATTTTCCTCTTCCGCACTTTAATTTTCCTAGTCACAAATTAATTGAATAAATTAAAAGTTGATACCCCCAAGGCAAGTCGAATATTCGTTCTACGAATATTGGGACAATAATTTTTTTGTGCGAATTTAAACAGTGTCTAAAAAAAAACAGTTTTTCTTAAAACTAACCTGCTTTCTTGGTAATCGAGCCAATCAACAGTTTTTCTCAAAACTACCGTATTTTTTAATTTTTAGAAAAGCAAATTAACTGAGTTTTTGCAAGCTTTAGTTTTATTTTTATTTTTTTTCATAATGCCTAGGCGGCATTTATCCGCGCCACAAGTCGCTCAGATAGTGACTCTAGTGCAACAAATCCTCGTGATCCTTACAAAACTAAAGCTTGCAAAAATTCAGTTAATTTGCTTTTCTAAAAATTAAAAAATACGGTAGTTTTGAGAAAAACTGTTGATTGGCTCGATTACCAAGAAAGCAGGTTAGTTTTAAGAAAAACTGTTTTTTTTTTAGACACTGTTTAAATTCGCACAAAAAAATTATTGTCCCAATATTCGTAGAACGAATATTCGACTTGCCTTGGGGGTATCAACGTTTAATTTATTCAATTAATTTGTGACTAGGAAAATTAAAGTGCGGAAGAGGAAAATCGGTGAGAAAGTGAGTCGCTACATTTCTTTAATTTAGGGCCAATTGAAAAAAAAAATAAAAAAAAATAAAAAAAATTTCTTTCGAAAATTTTGGAATTCTTTTTTTCAAAAATTTTCGATTTTCTTTTTTTTCTTAAATTTTCCAAGTCACTAATACAGAATTGAGAGAAAAATGAAATTTTTTTTTTTTTTTCATTTTTGATAAAAATTATGACATTTTCAGAGCGAAATTCTTGCTCCTTTAATTTTTTCAAAAATTCGATCAAGTGGGAAAAAAAACGGTTGGCTGGATTAAATTGAAACTTCGTAGGGTTTTTGTGGGTATATTGAACAGTAAAAGGCACACTTAACATTAGTGGTTTCCGCAATATTTTTGATTGGGCGCTTGATTTTCCAAAAAACCACAAAAAGCCCTTTTTTGGTCGCTTTTTCAAATTCATGTAATGATTGAAAAAAAAAAAAAATTCAAAATTCAATTGCGAATCCTTGTAAAGAATTTATTCAAGTTTTTGAAACCAACCTCAAAATTTCTGTGCGATCATTGGTTGCTGAGATATTGGTAATCAAAGACAAAATGATCTTTTTCCATTCAAATACCGATATCTCAGCGAGAAATGCTCGTATCGAGATTTTTAAAAAACCAAATTAAAGCTGAATAAACAAGCTATCCGGTCCATATAGAGGTTAAGTCGAAAAAAAATTTTCCACGTCCGTAGATTAAAAAAAAGAACCAAAAAAATGTCGAACATTTTTTTTTCGGTGGTTTTCTTATGATTACTCAAAAAATATTTTCAAAAAAAAACTTTCAAACTCAGATCCGAAAACTAGACACTTAGAGCTACAATTTGCTTTTTTTCTTTTTGCTGTACGACCATTTTTGTATGAGTTACAGCCTGTTGAAAATCCCCCAAAAATTTGGATTTTTTTCTTGCTCCCTAAATTTTTGTGCGAAGTGTAGTTTAGTCTTGACGGACATTTTTCTTCGGAACATTTTTTTTTCATTGGTTATTAACAACGTCATTTTTCTTCGAAAGAAAAAAACGAAAAAGGTTCAAATTTTTCTTTGTAATGCTTGAAACACGATAACAAAAAAGCTCGGTCAAGTCTTAGCCAATATTATCTAATTAATGAAAAAAAAACTCGTTTTTTTGTTTCAGATCGACCGGGTGGCCAAAATCAAGTACAACATTGAGCCCCTCACATTTAAAGGTCTCACACGAGATTGTTTATAACTTCTTCAATTAATCATATTTTCTTACGAAATTTGGTACACAACTTTGTTAATGAAGATGCAAATAAATATATAAATGATTTTTCAATCATCTTATTTGTTCGTTAAATTTTTTTTTCTGAATAACCCTGATTTTTTAATCGGCACAGCAGCCTAACCTCTTAATTTGCAATAAAGATTTTGAGAATGCCAAATGTTAACTGAGTTATAAAGATTTTTGTGCTTTTCTGTTTTGTGTTTTTCTTAAAACACGTTTCATAGAATGATATAAAATATTATAAGCTTTGACCGTTTCATGAAACACTTCATGATTCACTGCGAATTCGGAAAAAGCATAGTTTATATCATTTTCTATCGTACAACCGAATGAATTTTTGACGTATCTGTCCATTTATTGATGGCAAATTATAAAAGTTGGTTTTTTGTCGAAAATCAAGTTTTTTTTTCACCAGCTTGCCGTTTTCGTTATTTTCGAAATTTCATAAAAAGTATATTTTCATACAAAAGTTTTATGATTACACTAAAAGTACATTTTTTCATTTTTCATTTCAGATGAGTCTAGTTGCCAGAACCACATACACCGATTGACTATGCGGCACTAGCGGCACGTTGTTTAAATAATAATCACTTTATTATTTATCAGTATTTTGTAATGAAAAAACTCAATCTCGGCGAGACTATGTATTAATTGTGTATAAATCCCGACGTGATTATCCCGATACTCTCGTTAAAAAAATATTGCAAGCAGACCTGTTTTTCCCAAGTTTGTGCCCACTTAGACTTAGAGCTCAAGTTTATGCAGAATTGAAGCTTAGATTGCATTTTTCTTCTATTTTTATTTTCGAACGATTGCTCGAAACCACGGACCTTTGAATCGACTTTAAAAAACTGCAGTACCTTCAGCAAGTATCTCTGTACAAAATAAACCTCGGAATGTAAAACCTTCGTATAGTTTTCTCTAAATAACAAAAACTACGAGGCTTTTCTCACTATATTAATGATTTTTTTCGCACAGTTTTAGTCTGAAATGGTGGATACCAAAAACATCTTGGCGTAAACACAATAGAATCGGTTAATCAACAAAAAGAGAAAAAATACGCAACGCATTCAAAAGAAATACGAGTATGATGGAACAGCAAGGAGCGTTAATTTAGCGAAAAACCATAAACTCCAAACATAATATTCATACCCATCATAAAGTCATCAAACATTGTGCAAAATCCAAAACTTGCAATCGCCTCCGCAATGTCATTAAGGGGTTAGGCTCCTGAGACGCTCAGAGTTATTAAAAAAAAAAAATTTCATAAAATAAGATGAATGAAAAGTCGTTTAACCATTTATTTGTACAAATATTAATCATCCAATAAATATTATCAATCAAATATTAATCATTTAAGAAGTTATAAGCAATCTCGTGAAGGACATTTTGAACGTGAGGGGCTCAACGGTGTACTTGATTTTGGCCACACGGTTGATCTGAAACGAAAAAGAAAGAGTTTTTTTTCCTTAAAATAGATAATGTTGGCTAAGACTTGAACGAGCTTTTTTGTTATCGTGTTTCAATCGTTAAAAAAAATTGTATCAGTTGATCTGAAAGAAAGAAAACGAGTTATTTTTCTTAAAATAGATAATATTGGCTAAGACTTGACCGAAGTTTTTCTTATCGTGTTCCAATCATTAAAAAAATTGAATTTTTCCGATTTTTCGAGGAAGAATGCCATTTTCGTTGATAACTAATGAAGAAAAAAGTGTTGAGAAAAAAACGTCGGTCAAGACTAAACTACTAGTACACTGAAAAAGTGTACCAAATTTCGAGTCAATCCGTTGATTAGATGTTGAGAAATCGTGTACACCGTTTTGAAAAACAGTTTCGAGAAAAACGCTTTTAAGGCGTTACCCCCAATTTGTAGCGCAAAAAAGGCCTTTTTCATGAATTTTTTAAAAGAAAACTACAAAACTTTTTTAATCGATCAATATACCTTCTTAAAGAACACATCTTGAAGAACTTTCAGTATTTTTCTTGAAAAATATTACATTGTTTAGTGGCAAATGGCCGTCAATGAAATAATGTTTTTATATACACGGTTTCCGGTGACCAACATTGCGGCGAAGTTGATCATCTGAAAAAAAAATGCGGATGGATTTAGTCAAATATAAGTATAAACTAGTCTTTAATCGAAGGATTTTAAAAAATATTCATTTTTCACAAAATGGCGGACAGTCAAAGTTAATGGTTCGATTTTAACGAAAAAAACGGCCGTTTTTTGGCTATAAAACGGCCATTTTTTTCGAAAAAAAAATCGAACGATTAAAGACTACATTTTTATGTATTAAATAAGCTTGCAAAATTTCAAGAAGATCGGTTTATTAGTGTTCGAGTAATCTTGGTCACCGACTTCAGAAATGCCATTTTGAGAAAAAAATGCGTTTAAAGTTTCAATTTCAGGTCGTTTACACAGCGGATTCTTCTCTTTCAACGCTCATATCTGAGTCAATTTTGTTCGGATCGACTTGAAATTTTCAGGACATATTCTCAGATACTTATACTTCAAAAAAATGCAATAAGAAAAAATCGATTTTTTCAAAATCGCAAGTGGGGGTAACCCCTTAAAGTTCTACTCCTACTTCTATCGTGGTAATCATAATTGTACCTTCAATCCACGATTCCTGCAGCACAGGTTGAACCTTTCTCTTCAATGTGAGTTGCCTCAAGGGACGAACGAGTGTTTCTTATCCATCGCCATCCCAACCCCTTAACTCATGTACGAAGCAGTTGCATTTTTTATCGCTTCGACTGCAGTTACCTAAATGGGATTCGCAGTCGACGATGTCATATGTCTATTGGAAGAAATGTCGCTTAGCATAATACATATCCTCTTCAGGATTAGAACGAAGCGAGTCGGAGTGGTATGGCATCAATCCGTTCGTTTTACCATTTCTTGGCGGCCACGTCACCGTGTCAAGGCCACTCGACGATCTTCCTTCGAGAAAATAGGATAGATGCGGCATTACGTATCGCATACATAGCGCTCATCGGTCGAAGGTGGAAGGTCCTCGTGCTCGTGTGCCCCGTGAAAATAGGTCACGACGAAAGTGGGACGAATGACAAAGTCCGTGTGGAGTACTCGGGAGGGGCGGAGGAGTGAGGCAAACTCGCAGTGTCCACGTTTGTGTTCGTGTGTTCTCCATCGCCGAGCGAACTCGTCAATTGGCCTCTCACTTTTTTTTTCGCTGATTCACTCTAGTGAAAAGCTGCGACCCTTGAAACGCCCCCGTGCAACTCGATCTCTCTCAAGACACTACGATTATTGCCGAAAGCCAATTTGCCGCTCGAATTACGCCAAAAACGCATTTTTTTTTTGGACATTATCACCGCTAAGTTTATTCTCGCTAATTATTCTTACTGTTCTCGCTACGTCATCGATTACGTAGCGAGGATAATTAATCGTAAGGCAGATACAAGGAGAGTAACGTTTTCTTTTTCCTTAAGGGGAGATATACACCTAGATGGTCGAGGTCGAGGATTTAGAAGCTATGAACATTCCGTCGACCGTAGAAGACCTACACTTTGGGCCTGGTATCGATGATTCCATGTAAGTTGACAAATTTCATGATTTATTCATTCCCAAATTTTCAAACGCGTTTTTCTCAAAACCACGTTTTTCAAATCGGTACCCAAAATTTCTCGAAAACCAATAAACCGATTGCCTTGAGGTTTTTTGTGGTTATTCTATACACCATTATCTAGTACTTGTCATAGGATTTTTTTTCCGTTACTTAGTTTTTCTTTTATAGGCAAAATAATAACTAATTTTTGGCCTAAGAATCACTGTTTATGTTCAAACGTCGGCCATTTTGTCATAAATCGATATTTTCAAAATCGGCTATGACAAGTACTAGATTATAGTATCCAATTTAATAATCTTTTTGGTTTTTTTTTCAGATGATTTTTGAAGAAACGCCAGTAGGTGCCGTATACGCCGATTTTTTTACGACGTTCCAAGGATCGTACAATATTCTTGTATATTTTTTATATTTTTAAATAAAGAAAATTAAACATATTTTTGTATATACTTTTAGATAATTGAAACCCCAATCTGAAATGTCAAATAGTTTTCCTTGAAAAAATTCACAAAAGTGACCTTTTTCCCGGCTCCTAGGTGTATATCTCCCCTTAACGTAGTTTTTTTTTCTTTTCAATATACCATTTAATCGCAGTTTAATGGAATAATTCAATTTGTATTGGGTAGCGCTGTTATGTACATACTTGAAATTACGGTCTAATTTCGGCGCTTACGACCGCCGGTCTTCGTATGTAAATCCCTCTTGCCCTTTCCGGCCTTTGGCTTCTTTCCCCCTCCTTTGCCCTTCTTACCGTCCGCACCGGCGCGTTTTTTCTTACCACCGCTGGATCTCGTTACCTCCGTGCTGCAAGAAAAAAAATTGCATACGTTAGATGCGAGAATGTCAATATTCACGGCGGAGTTTGACGCAGTGACTGACCTTGTCGAGGGTGCCGTTGGTATGTCGACTCGGATAATATCGTTTTTGTTCTTTTTGCTTATGACACTCTCGGCCAAATCGGTGTTTCTTCTTTTCTCCTCGGCCATATTCAACGGTGGAGCTTTCCGCTTCTTCTTCATGCCCGGCACCTGACTCGCGATGTCCTTCGCATCCTTTTCCTTCGGCAGTCTTGGGTGTAGTAAATAAAAGAAGATATTTTAACAATGCGCAGATTTTTACCTTTTTTATTCAGTCACGCGCAATTCTTGCGAATGACGCGATTTTTTCGGAATTTTTACGGACGGAAACTGGAGATTTTTTCACGGGATAAACTCTCTGAGGGGGTAAATTTTTTTTAGTATTACGAAAGATATTTACCTGCTCTGGAACTTTCCTAAGGAGGCGGTCGAGGCTCGCGCAACTGTGACCGCAGTGGCGATTTGCTTAGCATCCCTGAAGTGTTCGGTGCTCGGCAAGCCGACCCTCGGTAGTTTTACGTTTTTAGCCTTAGCCAAATTACGAAGCCTCTGCAATTCGTTCTTCGCCGTACGCTCTTGCTTCGCCGTGCTCGACGCAGTGCGAGGATCCATCTCGCTTTTCGGATTGTTGTCGTCGCCCAGCTCCACCAACCATTCCTTCTGCTCTTGAGCCTTCACCCTTTGGTAACCGAAGGTCGGTACCCATTTCTAGGGAAAAGAAATTGTACATCTTCGGATCAGAATTCAAACGCAGTGCGTCTCTCTCACTCTCGGAGCCTAGAGTGCTGTCGCATACGCGTTTGCTCTGTGCGTTCTTAAATTTAAGCTAAATAAATAAATCCAAAAACGAAAAAGCATGCGTGTCGCGTTTCATTCGTATGCGAAGTTTGCATAGTTGGAATGCAAAGAGAATTGATTTTTAAAAATCATGAACTAACTTATCGGCATCCGATTTTTTTTGGTAGTTTGAGGCTACGAGAGGTAATAACAACACTTACGGGTTGTTTAAGAAGCTAGGCTACTGTGAAAATAAAAAGAAATCGATGAAGGAAGCAAATTGAAAAGGAAGGTCTGACATATGGTGCAGGAATCACAAATTGAAGGTAAACTTATGATTACAAGGATCGAACTGCTGGTAAAACTTGAAGAGCGTTTTTCTCGAAACGATGTTTTTTTTTAAATTGTCGTACACGATTTCTCGACATCTAATGAACGGATTGACTCGAAATTTAGTACACTCACAACGGGGCATTCCCTACTCCCCATCACCGATTTCGCTCAAATATGTAGGACATGGAGGGCTTGGCTAAAAATGAAAGTACCGGAAGTGGGAACTCCAGATGGCCAAGCGTTTAGAAAATAAAAATGTTGACGCGGCTCTCGCACCGTATAAGCCATTTACGTTAGTATGTTTGCCAAGCAGCGGTTCGCGTAGCGGTAAGAGCTTGGACTAGTAATTCGATGGTCGTGGCTTCGACTCCCTGTGTGGAGACTTTTTTTTTTTCTTTTTCTATCTTTTTCTCAATTTTTATATTATTCATTTTTCAATTAAGCATAGAGGTGAATAATTTATTTTATTTATTTATTTATACGCAAAAGGCATATAGGACGTCATTTTTTAATGAGCGCATGATTGTAGAAAATTTGGCGTTGATGATTTGAACTCTTCCAAGATGAAGAAGGATTGCCAACGCGTAGCATCAAAATAATTCCCCCTAAATGTACTCCACTGGTGCAACCCGGCGATGTATATTTTTATCGTCAGGTTAAAAACTTTATTAAAAAAATACAAAATTGCTCCTATCTCATCGAGCAAGAAAAAGAAATAATTTCCCGAGAAGACTGCATAAAAATACATTCGATTGTTCATCATCAATTATCCGCGCCAATATTCGGTAACATGTTACGTTACGCGTGGTTCGCTTCTAAACTTTGCGATGAGAGAGAATGCTTTATGAGTGTCAATCAAGTATGTTTTTCTATGGAGACGTTGAAACAACGATGTGGTTGTAAAAATGCGGCGTTTATAACGTGTGCTAGATGCAGAAATAATTATTGTTTCCCCTGTTTCTACGATAAATGTCATCCCGACACACGTAAATCATCGAATGTCAGCAAATAAAGTTTTGAACTTTCATGTGCAGTCTTTTCGTATGCGCTTTAATTACAATCCCTTGTTGAAAAGTCCGAAATCCCAATTTTTTACCTTTTCTATGCGTTTTGCGTATAAATAAATAAATAAAATTATTCACCTCTTCGCTTAATTGGAAAATGAATAATATAAAAATTGAGAAAAAGATAGAAAAAGAAGACAAAAAGTCTCCACATGGGTAGTCGAACCCACGACCATCGAATTACTAGTCCGAGCTCTTACCGCTACACCGACCGCTGCTTGGCGAACATGCTAACGTAAATGGCTTGTACGGTGCAAGAGCCGCGTCAACATTTTTATTTTCTAAACACTTGGCCTCTATTTATTCTCTATTCATTTAATATTTTCCCATGGGGATGCTACCCATTCCTCTAAGCTCTGGATCAGCGGCGCGACGTTCGCTCCTAGACTAGAAAACAACCAAACTAAAATAAACCAAACAAATCCAAAACCTAAGCCAACCAAAACGAACTTGAACAAACCCAAACACACACGACACGACACAAGCAACCAATGTGTCTGATCAAGTCGACAAAGTAGGGCTAGCAGTAGATATCATGATAGATATGGATATCGAATCAATTCAATTTATCGATTTATAAATTTCGAAATGTAACGCAATGCACCAAAAATCCATTTTGGTAGTGACTTATATTACCATAAAGATCCGTGCAGATTTTTAGTGGATTCGGAGGTAAGAGTTATTCCGAAGTACAGCCCAAGGGGTCTTCAGATCGATAAACAGTCGAACATAACGGTCCTGTTGCTCTACCCAAGTTGTAAGAAATTTATTTATAAGATCGGAGGAAAACAATCACCCTTAGTTCGTCGTCCCACTTCAATTTGGATCTGCCCTTCTTCTTTGTCCTGATACCCTTTTCCTTGGCAAACTGTTGCCATTTGGACAGTGGCCGCGGCTTGGGGATCCTTCGTGCTCTCGGTAATACATAGTTGGGCTTTGGGAGTTTGGCGACTATGGCCTCGTCGATCCTTTCGGTAGGAAGTGACCAAACTCTATTGATGAGCAATTGAACGTTGTCTCTCGTCAGAGATTTCAAATATTTCTCTGTGTTCGTCCTGCAAAGAATGTTTCGTACGGAATTTGGTTAAAACTTGCGGAAAGATTCAGACTTGGAAACTCGAGCGTGAGTTCCGACACAAAAAGTTCACATTACGAGAAAAAAAAGCGTTTAAATAAAAAAATGTAAAGTTTGTTGCGATCGTGGCACTGCTCAAAGCTTTGGAGAAAAAGCCAATGGCATAATTCCTTAATCGTAGAAAGAATGCTCAGATGCGTAAAATATAATAGAAAGTAAAGCGCAAGTTTCTAATTTTACGTTTCTTTCTTGATGTTGAATTATATTTCGAATAATTTCTCAATTAGCGCTAATCATTGTTGTAACGTTTAACAATGCGTGTGTCACATCAATAATACCCAATAAGGCATTGTTTTCTTTTTTCTCCTAAACGAAAGCTGTCGTTGAGGTTATGTCGTAATTATTTTTTGAGGTTACTTGAGCTCGGCGACATCGAGTGCGTTGTAATCCGAGGCGAGTAATGTTCCTTCGTCGATGTCGAGGTCGACAATTTTCTCAACCGTCGTCGAGGCGATGCTTTTCTTATTTTTATCGTCATTTTCTAACACCGCGGTCACGATATCCATTTCAGAGCGGAGGGTGTCGAACACGCTTTGATAGAAAGTCTTGCGCGTGGGCACCACACGAGGATCCAGTGGCGCAGAGCTACGCAGGGCGAGCGGCAAATTTTTCACTGGACCGTAAGTACTTTTGAAAAATGTCGTGACTATTTACGTCGTCATTTTCTCCGCTGCGGATAGTTACAGAGGAACATTAATAAAAAAGTAAAGATAGCAAAAGCTGATACTTGACGTTATCTCGATCATAGCTAGTTCACTCGAGCCTCATAACGAGACAATTGTGTATGACACTTCCGGCAAAGCTGAAACAAAGTGCAACGGGCATCGGCGACATATCTCAAGGGGAGTGAGTCAGATTCAGGGGGCTGACACTGGTAGATAAATGTTGTTCGCAAACTGTCCTTGCCGCACTGTGGCGCTAGTAGTCGTGTGACAGGCATGCATGCACGCTAGTGGTCAGATTTTATTTAAAGCGTGCGTACTGAAAAGATTCCACAAGACGGATAAATTCGAATATCGCGAGATGTCGGTTGAAAGATGTCGAATAGTTATATCTTACGGTAATGTCTCAAAGATAACCTGAAAATGGTAACTTATCCGCGTCAATTAGACATTTATGCTACCTGGGAACATTTAGCTAACTGGCTACCCTGCGAAAGTTTGTAAACAATAGAAACCGTTTCGCAGCAAACGAAGCTAGCAACGTAGTGCACACATCGCGTGGAGTCCCCTTCTTGGTCCCCTCAACTGCCCCTCGTTCGATGTAAGGCGGTCAAAGCGAAAGAATAAGGCGCGGACCATTATATTCGTTGGAGTATTCGCAAAACTGTATACGAAATTCGACATATTTGCCGAACGATATTACGGCAAATCAAACTACAAACGGAGCGAAATACGAAGAAAAAATATTTAATCGTCGCAGGCAACAATGCCGAAAAAAAGTAAAAGAAAAGACAAAAACACGGGGAAGCCGAAAAGCAGGGCTAGCGGAAATCCTGAAGTATGTCCTTTTACAATTTTGCGCATTATTACGATATGTAGCTTTATGTAGACACCTCTGAAAATAATACTGACGTCTAACAAAAGTTAATATTTGTTCACGCGGGACACTTAGGTCGGATCGGACGATTCAACGTCGCAGCGTTACGATGTCCGGTATCGCGAAAATCCTGTGAAATCGGACACCGATCCCAACGAATACCGGTAACAGATGAAACAATGTTATAGCAAAAATAGTGAATTTGTTATCAAACTTTAATTTGGCACATAAGTCTCCTAACACTGTAGAGTGGGTGAGATTTTCCAGGATTCCATTTTGTGCATGTAATACTTTTATCGCTAAAAACAAATTTCGGAGATCAGACTGCAAATTGTAATCACCTGTAAATTCTGCAGCAAGGAATAACAGGTTACCTCCTTCAAATTCATTGTCAACAAAATTGACAGCTGATTTTAACAAAATATACTGTAGCTGTGACGGCAGAAATGGAGGGACCTCGAGTCTTTGGTGACCCCACGTATTTGATGAAAGCTAGGGGGGTCAAGCGTTCTACTGATGAGTTATCAAGGTCACTAATTTTTTCTGATCACTGATCAGTCCAAGGAAGATTGAATTAGAATTTTTCATGAGTCGGTACATTACTTTGAAGAAAAAAAAGCAATCAAATTTAGGTAGCTTAGCATAGTTTTTTTTTTATATAATAAGGGTGATTTGGAGGTAAAAGGAAACGGATGTGGGTGTGAGGGATATAGCAATGGAGGCATTAAGGAGGTACGGTGATTAGAGCGAGTCCAAGATAAAAGCCCGATTTTTTTTAATAACATTGTCGAGAGCTTCGTCCATGCGTATGCGGAGTTTCCGCGAGATTTACCGTACAGTTTCCGAGTTATTAATTGTTAAAGTTGGTCAATTAGTCACACGTAGACGACAAAATGTGCCTGTCCTCTCATATATCGATTTTTTTGTGCTACTTGGAGCCAAGACACGCGTAAAAAAAACTGACGGTTGCGTTCGT
Organism: Ophion obscuratus; assembly: GCA_964007375.1. Classification (NCBI taxonomy): domain Eukaryota; kingdom Metazoa; phylum Arthropoda; class Insecta; order Hymenoptera; family Ichneumonidae; genus Ophion; species Ophion obscuratus. Next base: position 19,505,521 of record OZ023313.1, read on the forward strand.
TCGTTCGTTGTGATCAATAAGGCAACTTGAATTGGAAAGCTCACCGCAGAAATAAGCAATAAATTTAGAAATAAAGTCGCGAAAAACCGAAGTATTCGGCGAGAGAGACGTCTCGTGACGTAACCGCAGCCATCTTGCTCGAAGTGTGGCAACGCCGGATACCCGCGCAAATTTGATTCTTCTATCGGATATTTTCAACGCGAATTAAAAATATGGTTGTGTGAAGCCGTACGTTTTTTAATCGATTATAAAAGGCCTTTCGTCGATATTTACTCAAAGTTCTTTTATGTATAGCTAAGGCATCTCAATCTTTCTGGCGACATGCATACAACGCATTTATATGTAAAGTCAGCATGGAAAAACCGTCATATAAAATGAACGTTCGTTTTTATATCTGCAAATATTGTGAAAATTAGGAAAGGGAAAAATAACATAACAATCGATGAAATATGTTTTGACTTCGGACAGATTGGACATTGGATATTGAGGTTAACGTCAACGCGACGTTTTTCATTTACATTCGCAATATCATCTTTTCACTCTCTAATTCTTGTCCGACAGAATCTACCTTTGTCTCTAAACTGGACTTCAGGTACAATCCTGTTATTCTCTTGATAAACTTCTACAGTACTTATTTTCATTCTCCATGTTTACCGGCTACCAAAAATAATAAGCCGAGCGCGTGGGACCGATGACAGCTATCGAAAATGCAACGATGCTAAACGTCAAAGATATGGCGTACTACTGAAGTCGAGTAGTAGATTATTACGTTTGTTTTCATATTATAAAAATAATAAGTAGCTTGAAATTCAATACTTAAAAAATATTTCTCGAAATATAGGCCACACACATATGTCTAAAACGTAGCGGTATTATGGCGAAAAATAGACTCTTAGTTTACTAGCGTGGTCATCACCGTACCTCCTTAATGGGAACACAGATCAGATATACAGATAGAAATTTGTATCATTTGCAATGCATGTCTCTTGGAGACAAGCTGACTATGGTTGCGACCTCCAAATTCTAGGGAAATTTATAAATTATAAGGAATGGCTAATGGTATAAAAACATATTTTAGAATAGCTTGCCTCACTTTTATTATTCTTTTCATGAACGAGCTAGTGGATATTCAAAAAACTCTGAATTATAACTTTGAGAAAATGAAAAATTTAACCTTCATCGGACATACCTACATAAAAAAAAATAAATCAGTATCCTTTAATATGAAAAAACCTTTCATATGAAATGCTTATAATTTGTCTTTTTTTTTACAGGGTGATAGAACTACCCAACGGCTTAGTAGCACTGTTAATTTCTTGTCCTGCTGGTCATTCCGATCAGAAAGGTAATTCCGGACTTGGCATCCGAACTGAGATCGACACTTCATTATTATTTTGCTTATCACTTCGCTTTTGGTCCAACATTATTTTATTTTGTCAATTTTGTTTTTTTTTGTTTTTTTTTTGTTTTTTTTTGTTTTTTTTTTTCATATCTTGTTTGACATTTCCTTTTTTTCGTATAGAAAAAATATTTTTGCATACTTCCAACAGGGGACGAAATCCTACGTAACCTTGCAAGGTTAGGCGAGACTAATTTGTCCCCAGACTTGAAACAAATTATGGCTCATGCAGAACAAGTGAGTAATAAAAAACTGTGTACTTAATGGGTTAGGCCACTCTAGAGGCCGAAAAAATAGGCTTTTTGGGGATTTTTTTTTTTTTTCAAAAAAGCTACGAAATACATCGAGATTACGAAAAAGGGTGTTTATCATACATGTCAATGATTGTACACAATCATTTTTTTTAAGCGATTAATTTCAAAATGGCGGCTGTTTATCAGCGTTTGGCAGCGTTTATCTCAAAACTGCATTTTTTAAGTTGGCCGGAAACATAACTCCGACAATTTTCAACCGATTCACTTGAAATGTTGAATATATCTTGAAAAATACATTGTCTATGGAAGTACGTAGGATATTTTTTTTTATATTGCATAGTTCATTTGGTATTATCAATTATCTGACGATCTTTTAGGCAAATTTTCCACTTTCCAAAAATTTGCCTAAAAAATCGTCAGATAATTGTTAATAACAAATGAACCATGCAAAATAAAAAAAATCCTACGTACTTCAATAGACAATGTATTTTTCAAGATATATTCAACATTTAGGCCTTATTCAGTGGCATAAGGCCTTAAAAAAATGTTGAAAACAATTGTTTTTCCATTTTTAACCTGCGGAAGGCATTTTATGTTTCTTATACTTCGAGTGGAAGTAGATAGTCGAAAATCGAATGAAAATCGCCTGTTGATTCTGTTATTCAATTTGCCATGTCTTTCCATATAAAATTGTCTGTCCCACCAATAAAGTTAGTGACTGTGAAATCGTGACTTTTTTGCTTTCTTGTCGAAAAAGAATAATAGAAAGTAGTATCAAAATAATGAGATTCAGTTAGAAGTAATTTCCTGTTTGAGTTGAGGCATTTGAGAACGAAAAAAACGTATAACAAACAAGGTATTTTTAATGGAAGCGAAAAATAAGTATTGAAATTTCTTTCCACAACATTTCTTTGAATAAGAAGTTTATGATTGTGCCCTCTCCATAAAGAAATTGTCTACGTCCATTGGGGCTTAGTGCGAAAAAAAAAATTAAGCTACTACCCCTTCAGACTATTAGGTACAAAAAAATAGATGCAGAATTTGAGTTCGCCAACTCAAGCCGCTCGATAATTGTCTCCATATCATTTAAACGAAAAATTAGCTTTCCATGTTCAAACTTGAATAACTCAACAACGAATTAAGGGGCCAGTCCACTTTGGAAACTTCAAAAAATCGAAAGCAAGCAAGACTTGAAGAAATCGACGATGATGAGCAATCAGAAGGGTTTTGTACGGTGCAAGAATTGCCGATTGAATTTAGGTAAGAGTTTTTCATAGTATAAACTTCAAACGCGTTTTTCTCGAAAAAACGTTTTCAAAATCTAGCTCCATCGTATCTCTAAAATTAATAAACCGATTCTCTTCAAATTTGAACCACATATCGTAAACATTCGCAACAAGATGACCCTCGATGGTTTTAGAATTTTCATTTTTACTCTTTTTTTTTTGCGAAAAACTGCGAAAAAACGCGTGTCTTAAAATACTTATTTCGTTTTTCATCTGTCATTTTTTTATTTTTTGATAAAACTTTATATCCAGGGTCATTTTGTAGCTGGTGTCATACTGAATCTAATGGACTTTGATTTTTTTGTTCAGACAAGTCGTTGCCGAGTTGTGATGGAGCTACCTAGCCCAACTATTTTTGACGCGTTGCGTTAAACTATAGTTTTTTACTTAAAAATGGATAAAAATAAATTGAATTTTTTTTTAAATTTATTTCACGACTTTATTTATGAAGCCCGACAACTTTTATATTCATATCTTTTATAAAAACCTCGAAAAAAATCGCGAAAGTAGCCTTTCTTCGTGGCTCTAAAGTGGACTGGCCCCTTAATGTTTGTCATATCTGGTTTGACATTCTCGAAGCTAACCCCTACAGCTTTGAAAAACTTAAAAAAATCTATTATCCCACAAATGACGGCTTTTTACAACAATGCATGTATTGTTGAAAAAGGGAGGCATTTTTCAATCAGCTGAAATTTGTACAAGATAATTGTACAATAATGATATTGGCAGATTAAAAAATTCGTCAAATATCAACTACTCGTTGGGTCATTGAAGTCGAATTCCCGTGCAAAATCGAATCGGGACAATTACGATTGGGCGTTACTTCAAGTCCAACCCTATTTAGTATTGCGCTACAGGGCTCAAATTTGGCAGGTTTTTCTAAATACCTGACATTATTATTTTAAGTGTTCAGAATTTAATCCTTTGTCTCAACACACCCTTATTTGCGTCTAGTACAGTAAGTACTCCAGGGTCTACGTTCAAAGAACCAGCTCATATGCATGTTTTATCATGCCAAACATGATATGTATATTATGTTTGGGTTGTTTGATACCAGATAGAACCAGATACTAGATAGAACCTAATTCTAGCAGGAGCCCCACTTCCGAATATTTACCGAAGATATAAACAAAACAATGTTTTCTGCTCAGCAAACCAAATACCCAGCAGTTTGCTGTCTGTGCGTTAACGCTGGGTACTTCAGTGATCCACGTCAAGTACCGGGTGTATCTCGCGTATTGGGCGTTGCCATCTTCAATCGCCCGTTTCAGAATGGCCCAGAGGTAAACATTCTCCCTGGCCAATATTCGCAGCCATTGAAATTCCGCGCTTCTCGCGCCCTCGCACAGCATGCTATCTTAAATTGTATGCATTTCAGATGTCGAGGGAGTTTAAACAAATCATAAAGCAGAAAGAAGCTACTGAAATGGTCCAAAATAGTGAGGCAACGATTTTCTACATGGCGGTCACTCATCGCGTGTATCGCGAAGCCATTGAATGGTTGGGGCACTCTCTCCGAAGTGAGACCATACCAAAACACCAGACGGAAATGGCTCGACAGGTGGTCCTGGGGTACATACTAACGAAAACCAACGATTTTGTTATTATTATTCTTTTTATAGCTTCTTCAATAATTGTAATAATGTCTGAGTATATTTTTCGTTGCTTTGATGATTGCTATTACTATTCAGTTTTGAGGACAAACCAGAAATGTCATTGACACCGCAAAAAGAGAAGGAACACATATTTAGCCAGTGCGTTTCGAAAAGACATCCGGCAAAGACGTTCGGCAAAGATTCTTTGGAAAGGCTTCGTCAAGCAGACGGCGACAAACTGTACAGAGAAGTGCAGAAATTTCGTAAGCGTCATTACAGCGCACATCGTATGACAGTCGTGATGAAGGTACGTCGCGCAGCTTTTTTGAGTTGGCACAAGAAAATCCTACTCGTCAAATCTATCGTATAGCAAACAAAAAATAAATCCGTCGGTACCATAAATGTTTGATAATAAGTTCACGTAAATTAAATACAAAACATCCATTGTACGAGGAGAATCGACATTTTTAGTATTTGTTCATTGAAAAAATTTGGAATATGTGCACTTTCACATCGATTTATTTTGGTCTTTGTTATTTATTTTTGGTCATTAAATTTTCGTTGCTAAAATTCACTAAAAGAAATTTCACCAATTCCACAACGATCCATTTCATTGCATTTAGATATTTCAAACTTGAACCTCATCTCTTTGATCACATAGGCGGAGCTACCGCTCGATACGTTGGAAACTCATGCGAAGGAATGTTTTTCGAGAATAACGAACAACGGTCTGCCGCCCCAACTCCTTCATTCATACAATTTTGCAAATTCCGTCGAGAATACGAAATTTCGAAGAATTTGGCGCATAGATTCGGCTGATTACGACGAGGTATGCATTTTTTGTAATATTAGTGAAATTTTTGCCTCGGTACTTGATTATCGGGGGTAATTTTCTTTCGCTGTGAACGGCGATGGCGTTATGTGGATTATTTCAACAGATGTACGTCAAATGGATAATACCGCCATCGAGTTGGCTCTACAGGACGAAATCTCTCGAGTTTCTCAGTTTACTATTCAGCTACGGTGGTACGGGCTCGCTAGTGAGTTATTTGGAAATGAAACAATGGGCAACGGAAGTTCATGGCCGACTTCTCAACGAACCTGCATGGAACACATCGCTGTACAGCACTTTTTGCGTTACGGTAGCACTAACGGCAATCGGCAATTCCAAACATAAACTCGATGTTCTCGACGCGATATACTCGTACATCAATTTTTTGAGAATAAAAGGACCACAGAAAAGTATCTACGATGACTATCGTACCATTCGAAATGCCGCATTCAGGTAAGGGGGTGGGGAAGGGCAAAAGAGAGAGAGAGAGAGAGAGAGAGAGAGGAAGAGAAGGAGAGAGAAGTTTGAGACTATCAGGGCAACGATTAAACGATTATCATAAAAGATTCCTCAAAGTTCGTTTCAGTTTCTTTACGGAAATGGGCAAATTATACAAATGTAATTCGTTCCATTGTGAGTTAAATACAAGTGAATGGGCGGAAGCGCAAGGTTTTATTACATTCATGCTGTTCGATTATGCTAAAGCTTCGTGCTGTCCCGCGATGCTGACATTTCTTTAAAACATGGTTCGTTCTGCATTCTCAATGTTTTCTCTGATCAGTCAATTTCATTCTGCCAAGCTGTTTCTAGTATTTATCATTTCATATCAAACCTTTGTAAAAAAAAATCAGCCGAAACCTAGAACATGGTAAACGCCTACTTCTTAAGAAACGATTCTTGTTAGAACGATGACCTTAATTAGTCAACTTGAACTTAGAGTTTAAAGGATGCTTAAACAATGCTTAAATGAGCTTAAACGATAAATTAAACTTAAACTTAAATTAGAGCTTAAACGATAAGCTTAATTACTATTTAAACAAAAAATTAAGGTTCCCTAGTGATTCCTGGGGTTGACTGGCTGAGGAAATGTTTGCTGAAAGGACCGTATTTTTCGCTCGTCGAATTCGGAGTCGATTCGGAGCTCCATTTTCAAATAATTATTGCGAAATGTTCAAAAATAGAAATGGGCAAAAGTCGCATTAGAAACTTTGAAACGCGAAAAATGGTAAGGTGCAACCCTGAACTTTTTGCTGTAGAATTTGCTCAGAAAGGATGCAATGGTCCAGAAATGAAATAAACATTGTTTTTCGATCTCTGCCCGTCTGGTCCCTTTACCACGCATCTTCAAGTTGCTGCCTATCCGAAAGAAAGAACTCAATAACGCAGTTCCAAATGAGAATTTGATCGAAAGATCAAAACTATTAAAAAATGTTCAAGTAATTTTTATTTCGTTGCATCAAGCCGCTGCGATAATCGACGCGATTGGAACAAAGGGTTAAATGTGTTCTAAACATTAATGACAAATATTAGGTGTAGTAAAAAGAAATCCATTATTTTTGCCTTCAATTTCATGCAAAAATAATGCTTTTCTTTTTACTACACCTGATATTAACTCGATAATGAAAAGAGTTTCTCGTTGAATAATAACTCGCATATATCTTTTTGTAGATACGAACAAGCTACTTTAAAGGATGCGATGGACTTTGCAAAACTAGCTTCAAACATGCACATTTATCCATCCACTGATTACCTTGCCGCGCCCTTCTTTTGGTACGAATACGATCCCGTGTCACTATCGACATGCTTGAATCTGATGACACCAACGAAAGCGTGTATCGTGGTAACTGATGGAAATTTTGGTGAGCATCCCGAAATCAAGTTGGCTGGCCGCGGTGAAGGTCAGCAAAGCACAGATATTCCGGAAGATTGGATCGTACGATGGCAGACCATAGAGCCGTTGCCCGGCTTCAAGCTACCGGAACGCAACAGCTTTTGTCCCGACGATTTGAGGATAATCGATGCGCCCGCGGTTATTTCGAAATATCCGGTCAGGGTGCATTCGGACAGTATGTCCGAAGTGTGGTACAAATTTGACCCGGGACTTCGAGCGCCCACGTGCCAGATGATCTTCTGTTACGTGAGTTCTCTCCCATTGGAGTCGCCGGAAAAGTAAACATTTGTATTTTATTGCTGTCTCCTGTACGGCTAAAGGTCGTTTTGCAGCTAACGCTTCTGATATAATTGTTTGACGTTACTCTTCAGCGTAGCAATGCTGCAATTGTTCAGCCTGGTTCTTGAGCTTTTTACGGATCTTAATTTCTATCCTGCAAGTTTAGCTGGATTGTCATGGAAGATTGAGCCATACTTTTGTGGGCTGGGACTAAAAGTGAGCGGCTATAGGCAGAAACTTCCGGTAAGCCAACAGAGAAAATATTCTTGTCAAACGAGTAAACAGCGATGATTTAAATTTCGAACATTTTAGCTTCTGACTCAGGTCCTCGCTCAGTTTATACCAAAAAGTTACCACTTGTTGACGAAACATATATTCGAAACGAAAAAAGTGGAAGTACTCAAGGGATGCAGCGAGATCTCTGACCCAAATCTGACGAAGTAGTGTTTCATTGTGATATTGTGGAAATACGAAATATCGCCTTTTAAGAAAACCTACTAATTCGTAACGTTTTTCAAGGCAAATCAGAGATTCAATTTTATTGCCCGGAAGATGCACCGTAGTCGAGCAGCACGCGGCACTGTCTCTCCTTCAATTCGAGAGATTTCAACATTTCATGAAGCATTTCTTCGATCACGTTTACATCAAATGTCTCGTGGAGGGAAATATTGCAGAGGCTGATGCGGTGAAAAATGCTCTGACAGTCGTCGAGGTATCACAGTGCGGACCTCTGTCACGAAATATGATTCCGGAAATTCGAATAAACAAGATACCACGTGGAAACCATTGCTGCACAATCAAGGCTTTAAAACTTAATAGCTCGGACGTGATTGTCGAGAATTACTATCAATTCGATGATTCTTCGGTGGAATTGGGCGGAATACTCCAGTTTCTTGTCGTATGTAATCGTAGCACGCAACCTATTATTTTTGAGCAAATTACTTTCCCATTACTGTATGACATTCGCCATAGGCTTTGGAAATGAATGTCGTTGCTTCTGATTATTTATAGTGGTTGCAAGCAGATACGGTTGTCGCGGATCTTCTTACATTTGATTTTGGAACAACAGCCGGTTCCACGTACGCCATCTTTAACCGTGACGTTAACAATTATACCATCGGATTCGTCGATTCCGGTACATCGACTATTGACGCAAAGAGAATTGCGTCTATTCACACGAGGATCGAAAAAGAACTACAAAATGCGCGTGATACTGCGAAAAACTCTATAGATAACGTGTGGAGGTTGCATAAAGATAAAATAATCGCACGTATGCGCAAACGCGTCAACAGATTAGCAAACGAATTCGAGGATAACTGGGAAGCCATTCTAAATGGCAAATATGCTTTTGGCAAACTTTCCCGTCAGTTGGACGCTCTGCACAAAATGGATTCGGCAGATTTTCACAAATGGATTAAGTATATTACAGACGATTCAAATATTCGCAAGCTGAGTATACGGATTGTCGGTGACAATTACAGCCGGGCTGACTTTTCAACTGTGGAAACGCGGCCGGATAAGTCCAATACCGGACCGAATAATATGCGTGAGTATGCTGCTTAATCTTTAGAAAGTGGGTCAGCCTTTGATATGCCAGTAACGCGCGTCTCCGGAGACCCCACTTTGTTAATTTAGTATTTTTTTTATCGTAGCTTTCATTTCTACAGGGTACTTCCCCTTATTACCTTCCCCATCATGTTCCACTTCACATCCCCAATCGATCCTCACCTTGCGGCCGCAGCCGGCTTCCCTCTTTGTATCGCATTCACCATGACATTTCTGCCATGGGTACAGGGAAACTGCGGAAAACCCATACCAATACAGGCGGTCCCGAGTTCGCTTCCCGACTCGGAGCTAGTCGCGTTTCGCCGAGAAATAAATCACACGCTACAGTCATACACTCACGTACCGGTCCGTGTGCGTGACAGCCGTGTAGAACTGGAGCTACATCACGTCCGTATTTATTTTTCTCCGAAACTACGAGACGAGACTAGACCGGAACACCCGTTTATTGATAATTTAGTGATTTATCTCAAAAATAAATTATAAACCTCACATTGGAAATAGTAATCGTCTGTGGAGCTCGCGACGAAGATGAACAGATTGAACATTTTGAATGCATAGTGGAATTATGAGAGTCGCTTTAAACAAACAAAAACTAATTCCAATGGTGACCACGGAAAATTGTGGGGATCTGGGGCACGCAAACCATTTTCCCTCCCCACCAAACCATTCTTTACCGTGATTTTGATAAAGCATTCCTGCACTTGGTACATCTTCTGTCCGAAGATGTGTCAGGGATCTGCAAGGAAGTTCTCAGTGGCTGAAAAGTCCGGCGGGTTTTCGATCAACGTTATTACGTAAGGACTAAAGTTGGACTTCTTTTTTTTCCAGCTCTTTATCGGCTTCAATATTTGACCGAACACGCAGGACAAACCGGAAACACGAGGTACAACTGCATCACTGACATATACGAATTCAAGAAACAACTGGAAGCATCGTCGAATACAAATGTTACCTCGTAAAAAACTAGCAATGAAGGTTTTGAAAAAAGACAATAATAGTATTGAATTTAGTCATAGTGTTATGTTTCGATCCGATACTGATCGTCGCGACTCATTTAATATCGTTTGTATCCGCCCTTTTTCCGTTTGACTGAATTGTTCATTGCCGAAAGACGCAAAGCAACGGCTTATTTTTGTTACAATAGAAACTCCTTATTTCTGTCTTGTTGAAGGAGTTGGTGCGGTCCAGTTGAGTCAAGAAACGATTCATGATTTTTTTTTCTCCAATGAACCTCAAATAATGCATACGAGGTATACATTTATTCCGTAGATGCTAATTTTTCATGAAATATTTGATTGAAGGGCAAAGTTATGCATGTTTATGTTTTCAATACGTGAATAAAAAAAAAAACTTTTGTGTTACTAACTCGAGAAAGTATATCATTATCGGTGATTATTGTGAAGAAACTGCGCCAGTGAATGTTTTATACAACTCAGAATAGAATGTCGAGTCATTTATAATTATGCTTTTTTATGTTTGTCACAAGATGATTTATTATTATCATTTATTAATATTAAATATTGCCGAAATACGGCAACTTCGCGGACATGGAGGTTGGCAGCAAAGCTCTTCATTCGCCAACCAAGAAAAACGTTGATCCGTTAATTAACGAAGTTAACATATTGCTTAACGATTTAACTTTTAAGCTAAATTCAAAAACTATTAACCGTCCGAGTAGAGATTTGGGGAATAGGGGAAATCGGGGTGTTTGAAAGAATACAAAACAGATACTGCAAAATAGCGCTAGGAGTAAATAAAACAACCCCGAACTATATTTGGAGAAAGGAGCTGGGTGTGCCAACAATGGCTTTTTTGATAAGAGAAAGAGTATTTAGGTACATAAGAGAGGTTCTGAGGATGGATGATTCAAGATGGCCAAAAATCTGTTTGATGGAGGAGGTAAGGGCAATTGATAATGGAATGTCGTCGAAGTGGGGAAAGAACTTGGAGAAAGTGTTAAAGGATATGGGGATAGAGGACGTAATAACAATAATGAGAGAAAGAAGGGAAGAGGACAGAATAGATGAAAATATAAAAAAGGTTTAGAATGCCTAAAAAAGAAAATTTTGAACGAGGAGGAGGAAAGAATAAGAAAATCGTCATATAATGGCAACTACAACTATATCGTGGAAAATTAGGAAAGGCCATGGAAGTATTGGGTGGAAGAGGGTGTGAAGGGATAAAGAAATGTGGGCAAGAGTAAGATGCGGAAATATATGGAGGGCGGGAATGAAGTGGGAAAGGGACCGGAGATGTAGAATTTGCAAGAAAGAAAATAAAACAATGGAGCATCTGCTAATTTGTGAAAAAGGATGGAAAATTGTAACGTCGAAAGCGAGAATGGAAGCTGCGGAGTGGATAAGGTGGCGATAAAGGGGGAAATTATAAACATGTTCAGTTTAAAGATAAATATAGGGATATGCCAGTATTTCAGAGAAATAGAGCAAGTATGTGGAAAAATGCGCAAGAAGGAAGAGGGAGTTGAAAGCGATGGAGATGAGGCATAAATTGAGAAAAAGAGAGCAAAAGTATGGTAGAACATAGAATTAAGGTAGATGTAAGAAAAATGTTTATAAACAAATGATACTTTTTGTAAAAAGCTTGTAAAGCAAGTTGTGCAAATAAAACTAGATTATTATTATTATAACTATTAATCGTCTCATTAACTTCCGTTAATTTAAGTTCGTTACTTCGTCTTCGCGATGCGCGCCACGCTCATGTGGCTGGAGCCAAACAAATGAAGTGCGGGGTGCGAGTGAGATGAGTAGTTATGCATAGCGTGCGTGAAAGTAGGAACACTTATACTGCGTTCAACGAGAGAACGACACACTTCCGAACCTAAATTCGTCCGGTGTGGTCAGATCCCGCCTCTTTATTCGCTTTACCTAGTTTTTTATTTATCTTCCTTACCTAGCCTACCCTACTAGACCCTACTACCTAGATACTCTATATCAACGAATTCAGACGTACATAGAAGAGCAGTTCTTAAAGATATTATGTGCCGATTTTTATTGAGGGAATATCCCCCAAGGTTAGTTGTCGATTAGCGGCGCTGACGGCAGTTTTTATTCTCGCTCTCGCTTCCGCTCGTAGGCTTAAACGCTGGGGACATAACAGCGTCCTGCTTACTCTTATAAATGTTATGCGTTGGGGGAATCGTTCTCGTTGGGAAACCCTCGCTCTCTCTTGCACCTTCTCATTTCGCTAGCGCTCTCTCGTTGTTCCACTACCGCACAGTTCCATTCGACCCCTCTTTCCGCTCTTGCGTCGAGTATACGCTGAGTTCGAGTTCGTTGTGTCAGGCCGCCAGGCTCTTTAAGGGGTGAGATGCAGTCAGAGGCGTGAAAAAAGAGTATTTTCAATCATTTTTTTTATATGAATTAACTTTATTTTACAAAAGAGGTTACACAGACTTTTTATGTTATATTTCAACTTGACTTGTACAAATTTTCAAAGAAAAATATTGGTTATTGATAAAAATATCGCCATCTTTGTCGGACCCCGTTCGGCATGTAGTGCGTTGCGGTGACCATCATAAAATTTTACTGGATGGTCTGAAATTAAAAAAAAAAAAAAACAAAAAAAATCATTAGGTTAATAATAAATCTAGTCCTTAAGCAAAGCTTTTTTTTTAATTAACAAAATGGCGGCTTCCGACAGATAACTTTTGATGTTCGGCCAAAAAATCGCGCGTTTATTGTTAAAAAAATATAAATTTTTAACAAAAATGAAAATCCTTCGATTAAGGACTAGTTTTTAATGCTATCAATAAGCAAACCAAGTTTTATCAATATCCATCGAGTGGTTTTTAAATTATAGTGGTCACCGACTTGAAAAACATAGTTTCGAGAAAAACGCATTTAAAGTTTTTCGATGTGGATACGGTATTATATGTTCGTAAAATTTTAAGCTCGATGGATGAAGCTAAACTTTTTTTTATGTATTTTGATCCGCTGAATCCGAATATCACAATTTTTTGCCGAAAAGTCGAGCATTAAATTGTTTATAGCCAATTGTTAAAACAATTTTTCAAAAAATTAAAGTTTTTCGGAATGAATTATTTTTTGTTAAATATTTTGGGCAATTTTAAAACGAAAGTATACTTTATAAAATTTTGCTAAAGTTCGTAGTTTTTGAGTAATACATTTTTGAACATTTCTGAAAGAGTTTTCCAATTTTACACTCGAATTATGTATAGAAATACTAATTATAAAATTACTTACATCGAATCATCAATTCCTGGCCCATACAATAGGGCTTCTGCCGATGTGGAAGCTTCCAAAATATCAATTTGTTGTTGTCTTCGAAGCATTCTGCCTTCGGGGGTCGAAACCGGTTGCTTGCAACTGCCGTCCGCTACCTGCCATGGGGACCCTACGCCCCTTCACTAATTGTGGGATATCCCGGAAACTATTCATCGGATTGACTTGAAATTTTCAGGGAATATTTTCGAAACATCATACTTCAAGAAAATGTTTTAAAAAATCGTTTTTTTGAAAATTCTGACTGCATCTAACCCCTTATGAGACTGTACCAGTGTGAACGCTGAACATTTGGGTGATTTTCGGGAATTTTTTGGAAGAAAAGTACTCAATTAAATGTTTTGGAAAATTAAGAATATATTTGGCTATATTTGACCTATATTACATAATTTTTTTAGAGAAAAATATTGAAATCCAAGCGACTTATGCGCTGCCTTCGAAGGCGCCAAAAAAAAAGTTCCTCCACTGCTGACATGATTCCGGCCGATTGAGTAGCTGAAACCGAAAAAGGAAAAAAACGTTTAACTGGAAGGTATTTCCTGTACAATGACGTAGGATTTTCGAAAAACATCAAAATCTAACTAAATGGCGTAGTTATGAAAAAAAGGCTGTTTTCTTGCCTATAAAATGGTCGTTTTTTTCAATCCCAAGTCGTCCATTTTCATCCAATCAAAAATATCTTACGTCATTGTAGAGTAAATATATTCAAGAGTACTCAGTTCAAATTTCGAGTCAATTGGATAATTGCTCTTTGAGTTACAATGTCAGCAAATTTAAAAAATCTCATTTTGAGAAAAACGCGTTTAAAGATTTAACTATCGATTTTTGCAAGATAAAATAATATTGATCTAAATTATATAAATGATAATGATATTCTTGAAAGTATAAACTATCGAAAAAGGCAACAAAAAAAGTCGATCTTTTGAAAGTGTCACACTGGTATAACCCCTTAACTTTTTGATTTTTAAATAAGTTTTGACAATATCAACTAACGATTTATGTGTCTACGGGTTTTATGTGTATTTATGTGTACTAATGTTAATCCTAATTCGTCATTTCATCGTTTTCCAGGACATGATGACACGTCAGTATTTTTTTGTTATTAGGAGAAATAATGAAACATTGTATGATGTACGGTGAATTCTCGGATCACAAACGGTAAAATCGCTTGAAGAAGCTAAAAAATAATATTATGCGCAAATTCTTTTAAAATATAATTAAATCTAAAATATTTAGGTGAATAATTATTAATTCCACGAATATTGGTTATTCCAGGGATAACCAATATTCCATGATAACAACAAGTGCGCAAGGTTGTAATTATATTTCATATCCAAAATATTTGTGCAGAATTATTTAGTGCTGTTTGTTTAAAAAATTATTCATTAATTGAAAATATTCTTAAAAGGTAAGCCCGCTAACATGTTGTATACAGTTGTGTCATTGCCACTCTCACAGTAGCTCAAATAGCCATAAGAGCAGCGTCAACAGATGAAACTCCGAAGGGCGAGAGACCAAGTCTCCAGAATGTGCTTTTTTGAAAGGGGATTCATTATATAATTCTTGATCATCCTTGAACATAAATAAATTATTTCAGTATTTTTTTTATATATAGTTTTATATAAGAAACACACACATATATATACTACCGCTCAAAAGTTTGAATACACCAAACGATGTTTCTTCCCGCGCTAAAAGATAGTTTCGTTAAAAAAAACGATAGCCAAATTTAATAAACGGTGTTTTGAAGTGAACATATCCAGCTTTGTTTCGCGTTTGTCAAATATTTTTTATGATTTTTTTCGACCCGGCACGGTCTTTTGTAAGTGACGGTTTCTTGGCTATTTTTCGTCCTTCGAAAATTGCGCGCATAAATTATGGAATTTTTAAAAACCATTTTTATCCATGATAAACGTGAAAGGGGTAGAAAAAGTTTCGTTTTTTGTTTTTCAAAGTTTCGTACGATTTTTTTCCCGCAAAGTAGTTTCATTTTTTTGACGTGATAACGTCTTATAAATCGATGGAGCCGGCTGCACGCACGAAAAAGCATGACTCATTGCCGTTACCTCGCTCTGAGGCGTTCCATTTAAGGCTTGAAGTGTAAGCGAGAGCGCGAAACGAGCGACAAAGAGGTACAATCGGCCTCCGCGTTCGGCAGCGTTCGGCAGCGTTCGACATTTGTCTCTCTCCTACTTGAGTGATGGCCTCTGTACACTGCGAGGGACGAGCGACGAGCGCTCAGCGATATCCAATGGCAACGTCACTCTCATAGAGCATTTCCGTCATACTCGAGCTCTCATTGGATATCGCTCATCGCTTGTCGCTCATCGCGCGCAGTGTGCAGAAGCCATGAGCGATGCGTCCGCGTGGACAGCTGCTATACAATAATACATGTACATGTTTTCGTCAAGTATGAAGTGCAGTGAAAAGTGAATGTGGTGTGAATTGTTTATAGCAACGATAATTGCGGCGATAAAGGTAATGATTCTTTCGATATTAAATATATGTTCAGTGATATATTGTCGAATATTCGTGCTTTCATCATTAAAATAAATAGCATCGGTCCGCTAGTGCAGCGATTGTAGGTTATGCTATAATTGACAAAACTATAACAATAAGTTAACAGAACTATTTCACGATGAGTAAAAATCAATTGCTTTACTATTCGATCGAAATAATTATCGAGCGTAGCTATGATTTCAAAAAATTAAAACATAAATGTTAAATCTTCCACATATCATAACAACGTGTCTGAAATGACAGGTTGGACCAACCAGCCGTCAAAGGGAACAATTTTCTCCTATATCAAACACATTGCGGCGGGCTTTTTAAAAGCTAGAGTTACAAAAATTTTAATGATGTTTCCAATTTTTAAATTTTAAATTTAAGATTTATGAACAATAATTTAATCACAGTTTATTCTTATAATAAATTATTCAAAATTATTACTTTTTTACAACAAATTACAATTAAATTTGCAAAAATAATTAAGTAACTAATTGAACAACAACTTTTATTCAGTTCACTTGCTGAAAGAAATAATGTCAATACAAAATTTATTATTATAAACTAATAAAATCAAAAATTAAATTTTAACAGTCGAGTAGAAATTTAAACAATAAATTTTATTCAAGTATTTTGTAAATTTAAAATTATTTTCTGAACGAAGAATTTTATGAAAAAATAAAAGTTGTAAAACAATTGCTCAAACACATTCATACTTGTAAAAAATATGTATATTGTAAAAAAAATAAATAAAAATTGACATAATTGTATTTATGCGGACAAATAAATGTAACTTGATCAATTCAATTGTGATTTCCATTTACCTCCTTCTCTATATCCATACAAAATATCTATCAAACAAACAAAATTAAAATTTTCTTTTGAAAAATGAAACCTTTCCATCAGTATTTTCTTATGACGTTGTCACGTTCAACTATCGTCAGTAAACCGACTTTACAGGCAACCGATTTTTTTGCTAAAAAAGACAAATTTTGAAAATGCAACGTAACTCAAGAACTGTAGGGTTTGAGAGGAAATGTCAAAAATATAAGAAGTTGAGTAAGCTTATACTAGATCGCTTGGAATTTTTCAGAATTTTCCTTTGAGATTTTTTAACGTACGCCAATCAATTGTTTGGACGATTCTACGAGTTTTGGCAACAACAAAAAATCGAGAAGAATAAAAAAGAAATTCTGAAAAATTTCATGCGACTTTAAAACCGAAAATTCAAACAGCTTCTCGGCGTGGTATTTTATCGTAAACGCCATACTTTTCGAGTTAAAGAATCCTATTAAATAAAGTTTCGATCAATGATAGGAAAAAAAAATTTTAAATGAAAATTCTGAAAAGATTCCAAGCGTGTTTTCGCTCCGTAATGTCTAACAATAAGTGAGAGATCTCATTCCGCTTCCACTGCGGTGACAGCTGTTCGCTCGTTACGCCGCCACGCGGCAGTTTGGGTCGCAGAATACTTGTCTTCAGGCCGCCCATAAGAACTGTTCTTCTATGTACGTCTGACAAGGAGAGTGCTAAGTATGATACAAACGGATTTTGATGGGTCTCACAAGGAGACGGCACGACCATGGGGTCGGGGATTTGGCCAATTTTTTTTTGGTGAAAGAGGACCCCTAACACCTCACGTGGTTACAGTAGTAGGATGCACTATTCGGAAAATTCCGAGAAAAATCGATTCATACATTCTTAGGTGCCTTATGAGTTTCAAATGTCATACGTTTGTCGACCTGCCGTCTAGTCTAGACGGTTAGGGCTTTGTCCTTTGCGCCGGAGGTCTCGGGTTCGATTCCTCCTTCGGAACGTATTTTTTTTTGTTATCCCAACAATTATTCAAAACCGTTTCTCATCTCTACATTATTTAAAAAAAATTATTTACATAATTTTTAAAAATTATTTTCATTTTTTAAAAATTATTTTCTTTTTTTTAAATTATTTTCTTTTTTCCCCAATAAAACAATTCAGAGCGGTGTGTTTTTTATTTTTCATTGTATAGCATATGAGGAAAAACATTGGGTTTTTAATGAGAATAACAAAGTCGATGAGGAAAAATTCAATTTTTATTCATACAATAATTATATACAAAAAACCGCAGTGGAAATTATCGTAGAAACAAACAAAGCAATAATTTTTGCGACATCTTGCGCAATATATAAAAGCGGATTTTTTACAATCGCAGGGAGTTTGCAATACATCCGTACAAAAACATGTCCCATTAACATTCATGAAAATGTTTCTAGTAACTGATAATTTTGAGGCAAACCAGGCGTATTGAATCATGTCTCGGAATATTGGTGACGATAATTAATGGTGAATTATTCAATGGATTTTTATATTATTATTATATAATTATAATATTATATTTATAATATAATAAACTATAACACAGTATTCGCTCATTATTTAATTTATTGCGCGATGTTATTTTTTTCGAAGCTAACTTTCAAAGCGATTGAAAAATAATATTTCGAAGCTAGCAAACCGTCTGCAGTTTCAATCTGTGATATTTGGGCAAAGTTTGCTACCTGTATTTATTTACCCTGCCCTTCTTTTGTAATACGAATAAATTCGTTACTGTTGCATCAGTTCAACGCACCAGTATTCATTCCAATGATTAAACGTGCCTGGTTTGCGTCCTACTCTTGAAAAATGACGTCACTATTCACGTCGTCATTTTCTCCGCTGCGGATACTCACAGAGGAACGATAATGAAAAAATAAAGATGGCAAAACCTGATACTTGACGTTATCTCGACCGTAGCTCGTTCACTCGAGCCTCATAACGAGACAATTGTGTGTGACAGGTCCGGCAAAGCTAAAACAAAGTGCAACGCGTATTGGCGACGAAATATTTTAAGGGGAGTGAGTCAGATTTTATATAAAGCGTGCGTGCTGAAAAGTTTCCACAAAACGGATAAATTCGAATATCGATTTAAAAAGCAATGCAATCAAAGTGACTTAACCCTATGAGGGTTCGTAAACAAAAGAATCTGATCCGCAGCAAACGAAACTAGCGCATTTCGTGGGAGTCCAAAGACAAAAGAATCTGATCCAAGAGTCCAAAGACAAAAGAATCTGATCCGCAGCAAACGAAAGTGCGCACATTTCGTGGGAGTCCCCTCATTCGATGTAAGGCGATCAAAGCGAAAGAATAAAGCGCGGGCATTATATTCGTTGGAGTAGTCGCAAAACTGTATATGAAATTAAATCTACAATAAAATCAAACTATAAGCTAAGCGAAATAAGAAGGAAAAAGATTCAATCGCTGCAGGCAACAATGCCGAAAAAAACTAAGAAACAAAACAAAAACACGGGGAGGCTGAATAAAAGGGCCAGCAACAATCCTGAAGTATGTTATTTTACAATTTTTCGCGTAATTACGATATGCAGCTTTATGTAGACACCTCCAAAAATAATAGTGACGTCTAAGAAAAATTATTATTTGTTCACTCGGGACACTTAGGTCGAATCGGACTGTTCAACGTCGCAGCGTTCTGACGTTCGGTATCACGAAAATCCTGTGAAATCGGACCCTGATCCCAACGAATACCGGTAATACTTTGCGTCACTAAAAAGAGTTCCTATCTCAAAAAGAGATAAGAACTCTACTAAAGCATTGAGATGAAACAATGTTACGGGAATAATTACAAATTTGTTTTCAAATCTTCATTAGGCGCCTCCTAACACCGTCTAGCGCACTGGGTCTCCTGGGGCTCCATTTTGTGCATGTAATACTGTGATCGCTAAAAACAAGTTTGTTTGGGTTAATTAAAATTATATAAAAAATTATATAATTATAAAAAAATATATATAAAAAAAATTTTATAATTATAAAAAATTATATAAAAATTCATTGTCGAAAAATTGGCGGCTGATTTTCACAAAATATATTCTAGCTGTGAATGCAAAAAATGTTGGGACGTGGGGTCTTCGGTGGCCCTGCGTACTTGGTGAAGGCTAGGAGGGTCAAGCATTTCATTGAATTGTTCATTGATTTCATGAGCGATTGATAAAAAATCAAGATTTTTTCCGATCACTGATAGGTCCAAGGAAGATTGAATTCCAATTTTCCGCGAGTCTCTGTATATTATTTTGGAGAAAAGGAGGTAGCTTGGCATAGTTTTTTTTTTAATAAAATAGTTTAGCATAGTTTTTAAAAAATAAAAAGGTGAATTAGAGGCAAAACAAAACCGACGCAGAGGAGGATAGCAGCAGCGGCGTTGATGGCAAAGCACGGGAGACATACAAACTCGAGTTTTTATCTTTTGCAATACATGTCTTTTGAGACAAACCGACCATGGTTGGGAACTCGAATTCTAAGGAAATTTGTAATTGTTTATGAGGAATGGCTAATTTTATAAAGAAAATTTGTTTAAAAGTTTATAAGAAGCTGCTACGAGGAACTGGCCTAAATTTTAGTGTTTCTCATAAACAAGCTAGTGGAAATTTTTAAAACTGAAAAATAATTTTTAGAAACATAAAAGTTTAATCTTTATTAGACATACGTTCGTCCAAAAAAATGAATCAGTATCTTTTTGTATTCAAAATATTTAATATCAAATACTTATGATTTGTTTTTTTTACAGGGTGATTGAACTACCGAACGGCTTAGCAGCATTGTTAATTTCTTGTCCCACTGATCCTTCCATTGAGAAAGGTAATTCCGAACTTGGCAGCAGAACTGTCATCGGGACTTCATTATTATTTTGCTTATTACGTTGCTTTGGCATAGTCCAACATTATTTTCTTTCGTTCGTTCGTTTTTCGTGTAAAAAAAATTTTACATATTTTCAACAGAGGACCAAATAATACAAACGCTTGCAAATTATGCCAAGAACAAAAATTCTCCATGGCCGGAAGGATTAATGGCTACTCGAAACGAAGTGAGTAGTTAAAACTGGCTACTCAAAAGAATGTCGAAAACGATTGTCTCTCCATTGCAAACCTGTGGAGAACATTTCATATTCTTGCTACTGTGAGTGGAAGCGGATGGTCGAAAATAAGATGAAAATTGCCCGTTGATTTTGTTATTTGCAGTGTCTTTACAACGAAAATAGTCTGTCCCAAAAACGAAGTTAGTGACGGTAAAATAGTGACTTTATTTGCTTTCTTTTCGAAAAATAATAGAAGAAAGTCGTATTAAAATGTTGAGATTCAGTTAAAAGTAATTTCTTGTTTCAGTTGTGGCATTTAAGAACTTTAAAAAACGTATACCAAACACGGAATTTTTAATGGAACCAAAATATCCAAATTGAAATTTCTTTCTGGAATATTTTTACCTTCTAACGAACACACTTTTTCAGTAATAAGTTTTCATTATCCATCTCCATAAAAAAATCCACGCCTATAAGCATAAGGGCTCGGTGCGAAAAGAGAAACTAAACTCCTACCCCTTCAGAATGTATTAACAAGTAGAACAATAATGGGTATTGAACTTGAGCTCTCCAACTTAAGCCGTTCGATAATTACTGTCCCCATAGAATTGGACGGAAAATTCGCTTTTTTTGTTCAAACTTGAAAGACTCAACTAATTAATCTTTGTGAAATCCGGTTAAAAATTCTCGAAGTTAACCCCCACTGCTTAGAATAACTTTTGTTTAATTTCGATGTTTTTACACAAATGACAGCTATTGAAAACAATGTATGCATTATCGAAGATAAATGAGGCATTTCCAAAGAGATGGAATATATAAAGAAATGATGAAGTCGGCACATTAAAAAATTCGTCAAATATAAACTAATCACTCAAATGAATTTTCCATGTGAATCGAATGGGGACAAGTACGATCGGGCGTTACTTCAATTCGAAGCCCATTTCGAATTGAATAAGAGGGCTCAAATTTGGCAGACTTCTTTAAATACCTAACACTATTATTCGAAGTGTTAAGAATTCAATTTTTTTCACACCACACCCTAATATGCATCCAGTACAGGAAGTACGCCGGGGCCTATATTCAAAGAAGAACCACTCGCGAGTGTGTACACTAGGGTGGCACAAATTTGAGGTCTGAACTGAATTTTTAACTACTTTGAAGAAGAAAAAAATTGTCGCGAAAGCTGCGAGCGATCAAAAAATATTGAGAGGTCGCTCAAGCCTCCCAAAAATTCAAATTTTCATTAACAAATCGTTTTTTCGATCACTTCTCATCCATGAATTTTACGCTTTATAATTTTAAAATTAGGCTCGCGAAAGATCTAGCCGGCCAATGAATATTTAATGGTCGCTCAAGAGATTCGAAGTTTGCAATTGTCGCAAATGTTTCTTTCATCTCTCACTCATAAATTTAACATTTTGTAAAATTTTCAAAACAATTTATCCTCTTTTTGTCTTTAGAGGCGGATTTTTTTAATTAACCTCACACTGCTAACCCGATAAAACGGGGGACCTATACTTTTTTTACGGAGCTTTACAGAATTATTTTATGAGAACAAAGATTATAATTCTTGGCTTAGTAGTGTGAGGTAGGGGAGGCTGGGGTCGATAGAAACACGGGTCAAAGGAAACAAGTTGAAAAACTCGAACATGATTATTGATAGCGGTGTGGGCCCAAGGGAGGAAGGAACTACTTTGCATATCGGAACCTGTCGCTTAGTTCACGCCGCCGCTCCGAGAGCGTCGAACATTTTATTTGGGTGCATCGCTTGTTCGACACAAAAAAGGAAGTTTTTTTATTACTATTATTTTGCGTATTGCTCTAAAACTATTGTTCCTTCTTCAGCGTTGAATACAATCGTCATTACTATGAATATCCTAATGAGTTTATTGTGGTCAGCACCTACCTACAACATTTAGGTTCTTTGTTATTTGATTTATTGGAGTTATTGGAAGTGAGAGTATGGGGGCAGTTGAAACAAACGGTTCGGGGTCAATTGAAACGTGTTTCTATTGACCCCGAACAAACATTTTCTCCGCAAGCAAGTTTTCCAAATCTTGTTTTTCTTTTAGATGCCAAGAAACTCGAAAATTATAAAAAGACAAACATTAAAACGCTAAATAGGGGTAAGAAAAAGACAAAGTCAACAATATGCACCGATACCCTAGAAAAAGAAGAGACAAGGAAAGAGACTAAAGAGAAAGACTGCAGAAAACAGGCTAAGAGAATAAAAAAGAACCTGGTTAGTCTCCCAGGTTCTTTTTTACTCTCTTTGCCGGTCTCATTGAGAACCTCGCTAGTAACAAAAACTATTCTCTGACTGATTACCTTTACTAAATTAAAACAAGATAAGTAAAATAATATTGAAGCACCTCAATATGCCTTCGGTGATACCAAAACTGGAATGAAAAGCAATAAAACCGATTATTTTTATTAAAAGTGTATTTTATTCACAGCAACCATACTTAATCACTTCATACACATAATTAACAGTACGAGGGTTTAGTAGAAACATCAGTTCAATCAGCTGAAAACACCTCTTTCAACTAACCCCAGGCACCGTTTCGATTGACCGCCACACAGGGTCAAATGAAACGTTATCCAAGAGTTTTTAAATAGCTTCTACCTAAGTTCAGGTCACAGTAGAAGCCAAATCAATAATGCTATCATATAGCCACATAATCTACCTATAATTTAAGCCCATTACCAAACAGATAATGTATAAAATGAAGTCACACTAACCGATTTTCTCAAAAACGTTCCAATTGACCCCAGCCTCCCCTACATTTGAAAAATCTGTTTCTAAAGAAAAACGATTAATTGTTTTGAAAATGTTACGAAACGTTAAATTTAAGAGTGTGAAGAGTACAAAAAAATGGCGAAAATTGGACATTTCGAAGCTCTTGAGCGACCACTAAATATTCATTGACCGGATAGAGCTTTCGCGATAATTTTTTTTTCCTTTAAAGTAGACAATTGGATGGTGAGAAGGACAAAAAATAGAGGTCAAATGTGTGCCACCCGATCATCCCCGTCACTTGATGACCCCTCAGTATTAACAATGTAAAGAAAAAAATGTTTACTGCTCAGCAACTCAGATGCCCTGCAGCTTGCTGTCTGTGCGTAAACGCTGGGTCCTTCAATGATCCACGTCAGGTACCTGGTCTATCTTATGTACTGAGCTATGCCATCTTCGATTCAGTGTTCAAGTCTAACCCTAAGGTAAACATCCTACCTCGACAATACTCATTGTCATTGATATTCGGCGCTCCCTGCACCCTCTCACGATTTGATATTTTTAATTGTATGCATTTCAGATTTCGAGCGAGTGTAAAAAAATACTGAAGCGGTCAGACGCTCTTAAAGTAGCCCCACAGAGTGAGACAACGATCTTCTACATGAAGACCACTCATCGTGTGTTTCGCGAGGCCATTGAACGGTTCGGGCGATCTCTCGAAAGTGTCGTACCGAAATACCACGTCGAAAGTATTCGACAGGCCGTCGAACAGTACATACTACCAAAAACCAATGATTTTATTAACTCTTCGCGGTCACACGTTCTGACTATAACACATTGGTCGCAGGGGGCCGCAATGACCTCAGCCATATTTCAAACGATTGCCGCGTTAACAGCATCGTTCGGGACGACTCATAAAAATTCAGGATATTAGTTTGAATATTCTAGAATGTGGCATTCTCGGTATTATTTTTGTTATCGAATTTCAAAATGGAAAAAAATCAGCAAGCTGTCAATACGTGAAAAAGCTCTTTTGGTTACTAAAAAAATCAACTCTTGCAATTTTCAATTCTTTTTTCATAACATTTTAGCGTGATACTCTTGAGATATGATTGTTTAAGGAAAAAAGAGCTTCATGGCGGGAAATAGTTTGAGGAAAAAAATAGATCCACCTCCGGCGCTAGTCTGTACTTACAATGGTACACCAAAGCACCGTTAGAAGGCAGGCTAGTCGCCTTGGTCGCTAACAACTTATCATAGTAATTTTGGCTTGAAGTTGCGCTTGGGGTCATATTGACCCCGGGTCGCCGCGGAGGGTTAATATTATTCTTTTTGCAGCTTTTCCAACAATCCTAATTAATGTCTTGTTAGCCTCATCGTTGCTTTTATCACTGCCATTGCTATTTAGTTCTGGGGAAATGCTGATTACCTTTTCAATACTGGAGAAGGAACACATATTTAGCGAGTTCGTTTCAAGAGGACATCCGGCAAAGACGTTCCGCAAAGGTTATTTGGAAAGCATTCGGCAAATAAACACCGACACACTTCACAGAGAGGTGCAGAAATTCCACAAACGTCATTATAGCGCACATCGTATGACTCTTGTGATGAAGGTACGTTGTGCAGCTTTTTTGGGTCGGCACAAGAAAATCTTGCTCGTCGAAACGACCTTATCGCGAACGGGCACCCTATGGTACGCAGCTGCGGCAACCTACCGCGTCGAACTGCGTTGGCCTGAACTGAGCGGCACATGGTTTCACTGAGTTACCGATGGTAACACTAGACCTGCTACTGCACGTGCCAGCATGGGTTTTTCAGAGTTTTCCTGTGCCCCAATGCAATTGCAATGTGGTCGTGCATTAGGAAACTAGTGATTGCGGGAAACACTCCGACAGGAGGAATGTCTCCACGCAAGAGGAAAAGATACGTGATACGTAGGAGCACAAATAATAAGAATGAGATTATATAAACCGCAATTCGAAGGGGCATAAGAAATTTAAAAAACAAAATACAAATGTCGATAACGACTTTTTCCTAAACAAATTTTTGGTCATAAAAAAATAAATACCTCTGTATCATTAATGTTTGGTCATAATTTAGCGCAAATTGGAGAAGAAATTTTCATTACATTCAAATACTGTGTACTCCAATCTCACCTTTTTTATCACATAGGCGGAACTACCACTTGATACGTTAGAAACTTATGCAAAGGAATGTTTTTCGAAAATAACGAACAACGGTCTATCCTCACAACTCTTTGGTTCGTACAATTTTGTAAATTCCGTCCAGAATACGAAATTTCGAAGAATTTGGCGCATAGACTCGGCTGATTGCAATGAGGTATGCATTTTTGTGTTGTCGGGGAATTTCTTTCCCCGGTACTCGATTATCGGCGGTGATTTTGTTTCACTGTAAAAGGCGATTGCATTGGGTGGATTATTTTAACAGATGTCTGTCAATTGGATAATACCGCCATCGAGTTGGCTCTACAAGACGAAATCTCTTGAGTTTCTCGGTTGGCTATTCAGCTACGGTGGTGCGGGCTCGCTGATGAATTATTTGAAAATGAACAAATGGGCAACGAATATTCATGGCCGAGTTCTCAACGAACCTGCATGGAACACTTCGCTGTACAGCACTTTTTGTGTTTCGGTAAAACTTACGGCAATCGGCAATTCCAAAAATAAACTCGATGTTCTCGACGCGATATACTCGTACATCAATTTCTTGAGAAGAGAAGGAATGCCGAAAAGCATCTACGAAGACGTTCGTATCATTCGAAACGCCGAATTCAGGTAAAAGACGGAGAGAGACAGAGAAAGGAAGAGAAGAAGAGAGAGAAGTTTGAAACAATCGAAGCGACTTTTGAACGATTATCATAAAAGATTCCTCAAAGTTCGTTTCAGTTTCTTCAGGGAAATGGGCAGTCAGAATGATAGATATTCAATTTCAAATACACGTGAATGGGCGCACGTGCAAGATTTTGCACACCATTTAATTACATTCTACCGAGTATAAATATTCTATTTCCAGTTTGTACACACATCTCTAACGTTTCATGTTCGATGATGCTAAAGCTCCACGCTGTCTCATGATTCTTTGAAACGCTGTTCACTTTGCAGTTCCAAAACTTTTTCGGATAAGTCAATCACATTGTGCCTAGCTGTTTCCAGTGTTCATGATTTCAAATTGGACCTTTGTAAAAAAAATCCGCCGCGAGTTAGGAAATGGCAGAAACCTAGTTCTTAAAAATCGATTTGCGTTGGAAATGATGAGGTAAATTTTTATTCAAACGAAAAGTCAAGGTTCCACAATGTCTGAGGTTAACTGGATGAAGAGATGTCTGCTTAAAGGCCCGTATTTTTTCAAGTCGATTCGAACCTCCATTTTCAAATAATTATTGCAAAATGTTCAAAAACAGAAATAAGCCAAAATCGCATACGAAACGTTGAAACACCAATAACAAGAATACGCAACCCTGAAATTTTTGCTGTATAATTTTGCACAAAAAGGATGTAACTCTTCAGTAATGGAACAAACATTGTTTTTCGATCTGTAACCGTCTAGTCCCTTCAGCACGAATTTGCAAGCTCGCTGCCTGTCCGAAAAAAGCATCCAATAACGCATATACACATAGAAATTTGATCCAAAGATCGAAACCATTAGGGAAAGTGGAAGTAGTTTTTGTTTCATTGTATCGAGCGGTTGCGATAATCTATACGATTTGAACACAGAGTCGAATGTATGCTCATCATTATTGACGAATATTAACTCGACGATGAAAAAGTGGCTCCCGTCGAATAATAACTCGCAAATATATATTTGCAGATACCGACAAGCTGATTTAAGGAAATCCACGGACTTACAAGAACTAGCCAAAAACATGCATCTCTATCCATCCAGCGATTACCTTGCCGCGCCCTACTTTTGGTACGAATACGATCCCGTGTCGCTATCGACTTGCTTGGACCTGATGACACCCATGAAAGCGTGTATCATGGTAACTGACGAAAGTTTTGGCGAGCATCTCGACACCAAGTTGGCTGGCCTCGGTAGAGGTGACAAAAGCATGGATATTCCGGAAGATTGGATCGCACGATGGCAGACCATAGAGCCGTTCCCCAGCTTCAAGCTACCGGAACGCAACATCTTTTGTCCCGACGATTTGAGGATGATCGATGCGCCCGCTGTTCTTTCGAAATATCCGGTCAAGGTGCACTCAGACAGTATGTCCGAAGTGTGGTACAAATTTGACCCGGAATTTCGAGTGCCCAAGGGTCACATGAACTTTTGTTACGTCAGTTCTCTACCATTGGAGTCGCCGGAAAAGTAAATATTCGTATTTCACAACTGTTGTCTATTCGACTAAATATCCTTTCAAAGCGAACGCTTCCGATATAATTGTTTGACGTTACTCTTCAGTGCGGCAATGCTGCGATTGTTCTGCCTGGTTCTCGAGGATTTGACGCACGATAAGATGTATCCTGCAACGGTAGCTGGATTGGCATATACGATTCAGCAATACCCTGTGGGACTGGGAATAGAAGTGGGCGGTTATACTCAGAAACTTCCGGTAAGAGACCAGAGAAAATTTCTCGGAAACGAGCAAACGGCAATGATTTAAATTTCGGAAATGTTAGCTTCTGCCGCAGATCTTCGCCCAGTCGATACCAGCAAGTTACCAGTTTTTAACAAAAAGCTTGTTCGAAACGAAGAAACAGGCATTACTCGATGCATACAGCGGGCTCTTCACCTCTAACATAATTCTAGCGCAGTAGGGTTTCATTGTCATATTGCGGAAATACGAAATATCGGTTTTTAAGGAAAACTATCTAATTCGTAATCTTCCTCAAGGCAAATCAGTCGTTCAATTTTAATGGCCGGACGATGGGAGCTAATCGAGATGCACACAGCACTGTCTCGCCTCCAATTCGAGAGATTTCAACATTTCATGAAGCATTACGTCGATCAGGTTTACATCAAATGTTTCGTGCAGGGAAACATTGCAGAGGCCGATGCGGTAAGAAACGCTCTAAGAGTCGTTGAAGTATCGCAGTGCGGACCCTTGTCACGAGATATGATACCACGACCCCTAATAAACAAGATACCACCTGGAAAACATTGCTGCACAGTCAAGGGTTTTGGACTTGATAGCTCGAAAGTGGTTGTCGAGAATCTCTACCAATTCGATGATTCTACGTTGGAATTGGGCGGAATACTCTGCTGTCTTGTCGTATGTAATCGTAGCACGCGATCTATCATGTTTGGGAAGGTTACCTTCCCAAAACTGTGTAGCATTCGGCATAGGCTTTTAAAATAAGCATGTTTGCTTCTGCTTATTTATAGTTGTCGCCAGTGGCCACAGAACCCCTGGACGATCCCAAGCCCGGCATGTGTAAATATAGCGTTAACACGTATGCCTTGCAATTAATCGATTCCGGTACAGCGACTATTAACGCAAAGAGAATTGCGTCTGTTGACGCTGAGATCGAAAAAAAAATACAAATTGCACGTGTGGATGTCGAGAACTGTATAAATGACGGGTCGAAGTTAACTAA
Organism: Ophion obscuratus; assembly: GCA_964007375.1. Lineage (NCBI taxonomy): Eukaryota > Metazoa > Arthropoda > Insecta > Hymenoptera > Ichneumonidae > Ophion > Ophion obscuratus. The sequence continues at coordinate 19,534,570 of OZ023313.1, forward strand.
AGATGCAATAATTGCAGTCGTACGCAAACTCATCAATAGTCCAGCAAGTGAATTCACGGATAGTTGGTCAGCCATTTTAAGCGGCGAATATGATTTTCCCAACACTTCGCGTCAGCTAGACGCTCTGGACAAAATGGATTCGGCAGAATTTCACAAGTGGATGCAGTACATCACCAATGATGCAAACATTCGCAAGCTGAGTATCCGGGTCGTCGGCGACAATTACAGCCGGGCTGACTTTTCAACTGTAAACACTCGACCGGATAAGCCCAATACGGGACTGAATAATAGTCGTGAGTATGCTGTCTTCAAAAATTGCGTCAGCCTTTGGTACGCCAGTAGCACACGTCTCCGGAGGCCCCACTTTGTTATTTTTAGGGGTGTGCGGGTAGCAGAATTGGTCGGGTCGGGTCGGGCCGGGTAATTAGACTATGGCCCGATCGGGTACCCGAGTTTTTCGGGTACCCGAATTTCTTCGGGTACCCGTGATCAGACGAGTATACTCGAACTTTATCGAGTACACGAGTTTTTCGAGTACTCGTCTCAACATCGGGTACTCGATAAGTTGTGTTGCCGGAACAAAATTTCGTTTCATAGTATAGATAGCGCCACGGAAACGTACCAAAACGGACGAAATAGACTCCAGCTTTATGTTCTCTACCCTTCGCCGATAGGTTGCAGTTCATTAGAAATAAAAAAAATTAATTTAATAATTTTTGTATTTTTGTTATGTATATGTTTACAATTTTTTCCGGCAAACTTCTTTTAATACACTCGCATTTCAGGAAATATCGAGATATTTGAATGTCGAATAACTAAATAAAAGCAAAATTCTTCGTCGAATTTTCATTAATTCTGTCTAGTGCTAACTGGTAATTTCGGCGATTCATTCTCCTTGATTTAATTTTTTGTCATTTAAAAAAATTTCCAAATAAAACTTGTTCTTCAAACGCTTATATCTCTGAAACTAATCAAATATATTTTCAATTTAAAAATGTCAAATGGAAGCTACATTCTTCTTGCTTCGAATAAACACAAGGAGTTGAATCTTGGTCTTTTTGGGTTTTTTCTCCATTTAAAACACACATTCAAAAATTCTAAACTTTAAGGCGTTCGCTGGAAGAGAAGATATTTATTGTACATTTTTTCCTTTCGCACACTTTTTAGTGATGCCAAAACGCACCTTTCCCGCGCTATTACGATACGATCCGCCAAAAGTGACCGTTTTTCACTCCACCCTAACAGACTCGCACACATACACACACACTCCCATATACGCACACACACACACAGGATAGAAAAGTGAGACGAAAAAAGATTTTTTACACTATTATCATTTATTCGTTTTATCGCATTCTTCGAGTTTACGTTTTCTCCCATTATTTGGTCGATACACCGAAATAAAAAATAAAAATAAATATAAATAATAGATACGGATCTCCGAGTCGTTTACGAATATTCAAAGTTTAAGAGTACTCGACGTTTATGAGTACCCGATTACCACATTCGGGTACCCGATAGTGGCGGGTAATGCAAAACAAAACCCGTCGGGTACCCGGCCCGACCCGAACATCGGGTACCCGAGTGAATCGGGTACCCGCACACCCCTAGTTATTTTAGTTAAATTTATCTTAAAAATGCATTATAAAGGCCACATGGAAAATCATAATAGTCTATGGATCTCGCGACAAACATTAACAGGCTCAAAATTAAGAATGCACTGTGGAAAAGTGAAAGTCACTTCAAACATATAAAAATGAATTGCAGTGACGATTACGAAAAATTGTTGGGACCTGTGATCCCCAAACAATTTTTCCACCCCGCTAAGCCAATCTTTACCCCATCACCGAATTAGTCAAATGCCCCAAGTATGGAGCACGACGCGAAGTTATTGTAATCGTTTTATCCATCAAGAATATTAGTGCCGAACATGGTAAAGACGTGAGATTGATAAAGCATTCCCGCCCTTGTTACGCCTTTTCTCCGAAGATGTGCGAGGAATCTGCAAGGAAATTTTCACTGGCTGACGAGATCGACGTGTTTTCGATCCACATTATTACGTACTAACTGTTCTCTTTTTTTAGCTCTTTATCGGCTCCAACATTTGACCGAACACGCAGGACAAACCGAAAACACGTCGTACAACTGCATCACTGACATATACGAATTCAAGAAACAACTGGAAGCATTGTCGAATACAAATGTTACCTCGTAATAAAGTAGCAATGGTTTTTTAAATAGACAATAACACTATTGAATTTAGCCATAGTGTTGTTTCGATCCGATACTGATCGGGCTCGTCGCGACTTATTTAATATCGTTTGTATCTGCCCTTTTTCCGTTTGACTGAATTGTTCATTGCCGAAAGACGCAAAGCAACGGCTTATTTTTGTTACAATAGTAACTCCTTATTTCTGTATTGTTGAAGGAGTTGGTGCGGTGCAGTTGAGTCAAGAAACGATTCATGATTTTTTTTCTCCAATGAACCTCAAATAATGAATACGAGGTATACATTTATTCCGTAGGTGCCAATTTTTCATGAAATATTTGATTGAAGGGCAAAATTATGCATTTTTATGTTTTCAATACGTGAATAAAAGAAAAACTTTTGTGTTACTACCAACTTGCGAAAGTATATCATTATCGGTGATTATTGTGAAGAAACTGCGCGAGTGAATGTTTTATACAACTCAGAATAGAATGTCGAGTCATTTATAATTATGCTTTTTTATATTTGTCACGAGATGATTTATTATTATCATTTATTAATATTAAATATTGCCGAAATACGGCAACTTCGCGGCCATGGAGGTTGGCAGTAAAGCTCTTCATTTGCCAGCCAAGAAAAACATTAATCCGTTAATTAACGAAGTTAACATATTGCTTAACGATTTAACTTTTAAGCTAAATTCAAAAACAATTAACCGTCCGAGTAGAGATTTGGGGAATAGGGGGAATTGCTGCGTTTGAAAGAATACACGGCAGATAGTGCAAAATAGCGCTAGGAGTAAATGAAACAACCCCGAACTATATTTGGGGAAGAGAGCTGGGTGTGCCAACAATGGCTTATCTGAAAAGAGAAAGAGTGTTTAGGTACATAAGAGAGGTTCTGAGGATGGAAGATGCAAGATGGCCAAAAAATCTGTTTGATGGAGGAGGTAAAGGCAATTGATAATGGAATGCCGTCAAAGTGGGGAAAGAACTTGGAGAAAGTGTTAAAGGATATGAGGATAGGGACGTAATAACAATGATGAGAGAAAGAAGGGAAGAGGATAGAATAGATGAAAAGATACAAAAGGTTTAGAATGCCTAAAAAAGAAAATTTTGGACGAGGAGGAGGAAAGAGTAAGAAAATCGTCATATAATGGCAACTACAAATATATTGTGGAAAATTAGGAAAGGCCATGGAAGTATTGGGTGGAAGAGGGTGTGAAGGGGTAAAGAAGTGAAGGGATAAAGAAATATGGGCAAGACTAAGATGCGGTAATATATGGAGGCCGGGAAAGAAGGGGGAAAAGGACCGGAGATGTAGAATTTGCAAGAATAAAAATGAAACAATCGAGCACCTGCTAATTTGTGAAAAAGGATGGAAAATTGTAACGACGAAAGCGAGAATGGAAGCTGCGGAGTGGATAAGGTAGCGATAAAGGGGGAAATTATAAACATGTTGAGTTGAAAGATGAATATAGGGATATGCCAGTGTTTCAGAGAAATAGAGGAAGTATGTGAAAAAATGCGCAAGGAGGAAGAGGGAGTTGAAAGCGATGGGGATGAGGCGTAAATTGAGAAAAAGAGAGCAAAAGTATGGGGGGCAGAACATAGAATTAAGATAGATGTAAGAAAAATGTGTATAAACAAATCGAACTTTTTGTAAAAAACTTGTAAACCAAGTTGTGCAAATAAAACTAGATTATTATTATTATAACTATTAATCGTCTTATTAACTTCCGTTAATTTAAGTTCGTTACTTCGTCTTCGCGATGCGCGCCCCGCTCATGTGGCAGGCGCCAACAAATGAAGTGCGGGGCGCAAGTGCAAGTGAGATGAGTAGTTATGCATAGCGTGCGTGAAAGTAGGAACACTTATACTGCGTTCAACGAGAGAACGACACACTTCCGATCCTAAATTCGTCCGGTGTGGTCAGATCCCGCCTCGTCTTTATTCGCTTTACCTAGTTTTTTATTTACCTGCCTTACCTAGCCAACCCTACTAGACCCTACTACCTAGATACTCTATATCAACGAATTCAGACGTACATAGAAGAGCAGTTCTTAAAGATATTATGTGCAGATTTTATTGGGGGAATATCCCCCAAGGTTAGTTCTCGATTAGCGGCGCTGACGGCAGTTTTTATTCTCGCTCTCGCTTCCGCTCGTAGGCTTAAACGCTGGGGACATAATGGCGTCCTGCATACTCTTATAAATGTTAATGCGTTGGGGGAATCGTTCTCGCTGGGAAACCCTCGCTCTCTCTTGCACCTTCTCATTTCGCTGGCGCTCTCTCGTTGTTCCACTACCGCACAGTTCCATTCGACCCCTCTTTCCGCTCTTGCGTCGAGTATACGCTGAATTCGAGTTCGTTGTGTCAGGCCGCCAGGCTCTTTAAGGGGTGAGATGCAGTCAGAGGCGTGAAAAAAGAGCATTTTCAATAATTTTTTTTTATTGTAATTAAGTTTATTTCACAAAAGGGGTTACACAGACTTTTTATGTTATATTTCAACTTGACTTGTACAAATTTTCAAAGAAAAATATTGGTTATTTATAAAAATATCGCCATCTTTGTCGGACCCCGTTCGGCATGTAGTGCGTTGCGGTGACCATCATACCAGGTGTGTAAGTATGAAACCGGAATTTTTGTACAGAAAAAATACGTTTATTGTAATGATATGATACAAAGTATCATATCATTACCGTAGGTACATCCACCAGTTGTTGTTGTGTTTGAGCGTCGTCTTCGTCCAACAAGGCTTGCAGGTCAGCGTCTTCAAACTTTTTCGGTGGTCTTCCACGTTCTTCGTTCCTCACGTCAAAATCGCCACTTTTGAACCGTTTGAACCACTCGAAACACTGTGTTTTACCGAGAGCATGCTCAACAAACGCCTCCACAAGCATTCGATGCGATTCGGCTGCGGTTTTCTTCAGATGAAAACAGAAAAGTAGTGCTGTCGGCAAATCGTAATTTGTTGGCACAAAACTCGACATGTTTATCTCTAATAAACTAATGCTACTGAATGAAACTCGTGTTATTGTGAGTTGGAAATCTTTGTCGGATATCAATACAATAACAAGACACCGCTGACGTGATGTGTCGGTAACTGCATCGACATCTAGCGCCACCTATGGGCAAATTCCGGTTTCATACTTACACACCTGGTAAAATTTTACTAGATCATCTGAAATAAAAAAAAAAACAAAAAAAATCATTAGTTTAATAATAAATCTAGTCCTTAAGCAAAGCTTTTTTTTAATTAACAAAATGGCGGCTTCCGACAGACAACTTTTGATTTTCGGCCAAAAAATCGCGCGTTTATTGTTAAAAAAATATAAATTTTTAACAAAAATGAAAATCCTTCGATTAAGGACTAGTTTTTAATGCTATCAATAAGCAAACCAAGTTTTATCAATATCCATCGAGTGGTTTTAAAATTATAGTGGTCACCGACTTGAAAAACATAATTTCGAGAAAAACGCGTTTAAAGTTTTTCGATGTGGATACGGTATTATATGTTCGTAAAATTTTAAGCTCGATGGATGAGGCTAAACATTTTTTTATGTATTTGAATCCGAATATGACAATTTTTTGCCGAAAAGTCGAGCATTAAATTGTTTATAGCCAATTGTTAAAACAATTTTTCAAAAAATTAAAGTTTTTCGGAATGAATTATTTTTTTTTAAATATTTTGGGCAATTTTAAAACGAAAGTATACTTTATAAAATTTTGCTAAAGTTCGTAGTTTTTGAGTAATACATTTATGAAAATTTCTGAAAGAGTTTTCCAATTTTACACTCGAATTATGTATAGAAATACTAATTATAAAATTACTTACATGGAATCATCAATTCCTGGCCCATGCAATAGGGCTTCTGCCGATGTGGAAGCTTCCAAAATATCAATTTGTTGTTGTCTTCGAAGCATTCTGCCTTCGGGGGTCGAAACCGGTTGCTTGCAACTGCCGTCCGCTACCTGCCATGGGGACCCTACGCCCCTTCACTAATTGTGGGATATCCCGGAAACTATTCATCGGATTGACGTGAAATTTTCAGGGAATATTTTCGAAACATCATACTTCAAGAAAATGTTTAAAAAAATCGATTTTTTGAAAATTCTGACTGCATCTTACCCCTTATGGGACTATACCAGTGTGAGCGCTGAACATTTGGGTGACTTTCGGGAATTTTTTGGAAGAAAAGTACTCAATTTAATGTTTTGGAAAATTAAGAATATATTTGGCTATATTTGACCTATATTACATAATTTTTTTAGAGAAAAATATTGAAATCCAAGCGACTTATGCGCTGCCTTCGAAGGCGCCAAAAAAAATGTTCCTCCACTGCTGACATGATTCCGGCCGATTGAGTAGCTGAAACCGAAAAAGGAAAAAAACGTTTAACTGGAAGGTATTTCCTGTACAATGACGTAGGATTTTCGAAAAACATCAAAATCTAACTAAATGGCGTAGTTATGAAAAAAAGGCTGTTTTCTTGCCTATAAAATGGTCGTTTTTTTCAATCCCAAGTCGTCCATTTTCATCCAATCAAAAATATCTTACGTCATTGTAGAGTAAATATATTCAAGAGTACTCAGTTCAAATTTCGAGTCAATTGGATAATTGCTCTTTGAGTTACAATGTCAGCAAATTTAAAAAATCTTATTTTGAGAAAAACGCGTTTAAAGATTTAACTATCGATTTTTGCAAGATAAAATAATATTGATATAAATTATATAAATGATAATGATATTCTTGAAAATATAAACCATCGAAAAAGGCAACAAAAAAAGTCGATCTTTTGAAAGTGTCACACTGGTATAACCCCTTAACTTTTTGATTTTTAAATAAGTTTTGACAATATCAACTAACGATTTATGTGTCTACGGGTTTTATGTGTATTTATGTGTACTAATGTTAATCCTAATTCGTCATTTCATCGTTTTCCAGGACATGATGACACGTCAGTATTTTTTTGTTATTAGGAGAAATAATGAAACATTGTATGATGTACGGTGAATTCTCGGATCACAAACGGTAAAATCGCTTGAAGAAGCTAAAAAATAATATTATGCGCAAATTCTTTTAAAATATAATTAAATCTAAAATATTTAGGTGAATAATTATTAATTCCACGAATATTGGTTATTCCAGGGATAACCAATATTCCATGATAACAACAAGTGCGCAAGGTTGTAATTATATTTCATATCCAAAATATTTGTGCAGAATTATTTAGTGCTGTTTGTTTAAAAAATTATTCATTAATTGAAAATATTCTTAAAAGGTAAGCCCGCTAACATATTGTATACAGTTGTGTCATTGCCACTCTCACAGTAGCTCAAATAGCCATAAGAGCAGCGTCAACAGATGAAACTCCGAAGGGCGAGAGACCAAGTCTCCAGAATGTGCTTTTTTGAAAGGGGATTCATTATATAATTCTTGATCATCCTTGAACATAAATAAATTATTTGAGTATTTTTTTTATATATAGTTTTATATAAGAAACACACACATATATATACTACCGCTCAAAAGTTTGAATACACCAGACGATGTTTCTTCCCGCGCTAAAAGATAGTTTCGTTAAAAAAAACGATAGCCAAATTTAATAAACGGCGTTTTGAAGTGAACATATCCAGCTTTGTTTCGCGTTTGTCAAATATTTTTTATGATTTTTTTCGACCCGGCACGGTCTTTTGTAAGTGACGGTTTCTTGGCTATTTTTCGTCCTTCGAAAATTGCGCGCATAAATTATGGAATTTTTAAAAACCATTTTTATCCATGATAAACGTGAAAGGGGTAGAAAAAGTTTCGTTTTTTGTTTTTCAAAGTTTCGTACGATTTTTTTCCCGCAAAGTAGTTTCATTTTTTTTGCTAAAAAAGACAAATTTTGAAAATCCAACGTAACTCAAGAACTGTAGGGTTTGAGAGGAAATGTCAAAAATATAAGAAGTTGAGTAAGCTTATACTAGATCGCTTGGAATTTTTCAGAATTTTCCTTTGAGATTTTTTAACGTACGCCAATCAATTGTTTGGACGATTCTACGAGTTTTGGCAACAACAAAAAATCGAGAAGAATAAAAAAGAAATTCTGAAAAATTTCATGCGACTTTAAAACCGAAAATTCAAACAGCTTCTCGGCGTGGTATTTTATCGTAAACGCCATACTTTTCGAGTTAAAGAATCCTATTAAATAAAGTTTCGATCAATGATAGGAAAAAAAAATTTTAAATGAAAATTCTGAAAAGATTCCAAGCGTGTTTTCGCTCCGTAATGTCTAACAATAAGTGAGAGATCTCATTCCGCCTCCACTGCGGTGACAGCTGTTCGCTCGTTACGCCGCCACGCGGCAGTTTGGGTCGCAGAATACTTGTCTTCAGGCCGCCCATAAGAACTGTTCTTCTATGTACGTCTGACAAGGAGAGTGCTAAGTATGATACAAACGGATTTTGATGGGTCTCACACGGAGACGGCACGACCGTGGGGTCGGGGATTTGGCCAATTTTTTTTTGGTGAAAGAGGACCCCTAACACCTCACGTGGTTACAGTAGTAGGATGCACTATTCGGAAAATTCCGAGAAAAATCGATTCATACATTCTTAGGTGCTTATGAGTTTCAAATGTCATACGTTTGTCGAGCTGCCGTCTAGTCTAGACGGTTAGGGCTCTGTCTTTTGCGCCGGAGGTCTCGGATTCGATTCCTCCTTCGGAACGTATTTTTTTTTGTTATCCCAACAATTATTCAAAACCGTTTCTCATCTCTACATTATTTAAAAAAAATTATTTACATAATTTTTAAAAATTATTTTCATTTTTTAAAAATTATTTTCTTTTTTTTTTTAATTATTTTCTTTTTTCCCCAATAAAACAATTCAGATCGGTGTGTTTTTTATTTTTCATTGTATAGCATATGAGGAAAAACATTGGGTTTTTAATGAGAATAACAAAGTCGATTAGGAAAAATTCAATTTTTATTCATACAATAATTATATACAAAAAACCGCAGTGGTAATTATCGTATATAACATTCATGAAAATGTTTCTAGTAACCGATAATTTTGAGGCAAACCAGGCGTATTGAATCATGTCTCGGAATATTGGTGACGATAATTAATGGTGAATTATTCAATGGATTTTTATATTATTATTATATAATTATAATATTATATTTATAATATTATATTTATAATATAATAAACTATAACACAGTATTCGCTCATTATTTAATTTATTGCGCGATGTTATTTTTTTCGAAGCTAACTTTCAAAGCGATTGAAAAATAATATTTCGAAGCTAGCAAACCGTCTGCAGTTTCAATCTGTGATATTTGGGCAAAGTTTGCTACCTGTATTTATTTACCCTGCCCTTCTTTTGTAATACGAATAAATTCGTTACTGTTGCATCAGTTCAACGCACCAGTATTCATTCCAATGATTAAACGTGCCTGGTTTGCGTCCTACTCTTGAAAAATGACGTCACTATTCACGTCGTCATTTTCTCCGCTGCGGATACTCACAGAGGAACGATAATGAAAAAATAAAGATGGCAAAACCTGATACTTGACGTTATCTCGACCGTAGCTCGTTCACTCGAGCCTCATAACGAGACAATTGTGTGTGACAGGTCCGGCAAAGCTAAAACAAAGTGCAACGCGTATTGGCGACGAAATATTTTAAGGGGAGTGAGTCAGATTTTATATAAAGCGTGCGTGCTGAAAAGTTTCCACAAAACGGATAAATTCGAATATCGATTTAAAAAGCAATGCAATCAAAGTGACTTAACCCTATGAGGGTTCGTAAACAAAAGAATCTGATCCGCAGCAAACGAAACTAGCGCATTTCGTGGGAGTCCAAAGACAAAAGAATCTGATCCAAGAGTCCAAAGACAAAAGAATCTGATCCGCAGCAAACGAAAGTGCGCACATTTCGTGGGAGTCCCCTCATTCGATGTAAGGCGATCAAAGCGAAAGAATAAAGCGCGGGCATTATATTCGTTGGAGTAGTCGCAAAACTGTATATGAAATTAAATCTACAATAAAATCAAACTATAAGCTAAGCGAAATAAGAAGGAAAAAGATTCAATCGCTGCAGGCAACAATGCCGAAAAAAACTAAGAAACAAAACAAAAACACGGGGAGGCTGAATAAAAGGGCCAGCAACAATCCTGAAGTATGTTATTTTACAATTTTTCGCGTAATTACGATATGCAGCTTTATGTAGACACCTCCAAAAATAATAGTGACGTCTAAGAAAAATTATTATTTGTTCACTCGGGACACTTAGGTCGAATCGGACTGTTCAACGTCGCAGCGTTCTGACGTTCGGTATCACGAAAATCCTGTGAAATCGGACCCTGATCCCAACGAATACCGGTAATACTTTGCGTCACTAAAAAGAGTTCCTATCTCAAAAAGAGATAAGAACTCTACTAAAGCATTGAGATGAAACAATGTTACGGGAATAATTACAAATTTGTTTTCAAATCTTCATTAGGCGCCTCCTAACACCGTCTAGCGCACTGGGTCTCCTGGGGCTCCATTTTGTGCATGTAATACTGTGATCGCTAAAAACAAGTTTGTTTGGGTTAATTAAAATTATATAAAAAATTATATAATTATAAAAAAATATATATAAAAAAATTTTATAATTATAAAAAATTATATAAAAATTCATTGTCGAAAAATTGGCGGCTGATTTTCACAAAATGTATTCTAGCTGTGAATGCAAAAAATGTTGGGACGTGGGGTCTTCGGTGGCCCTGCGTACTTGGTGAAGGCTAGGAGGGTCAAGCATTTCATTGAATTGTTCATTGATTTCATGAGCGATTGATAAAAAATCAAGATTTTTTCCGATCACTGATAGGTCCAAGGAAGATTGAATTCCAATTTTCCGCGAGTCTCTGTATATTATTTTGGAGAAAAGGAGGTAGCTTGGCATAGTTTTTTTTTTAAATAAAATAGTTTAGCATAGTTTTTTAAAAGTAGAATAGTTTAGCATAGTTTTTAAAAAATAAAAAGGTGAATTAGAGGCAAAACAAAACCGACGCAGAGGAGGATAGCAGCAGCGGCGTTGATGGCAAAGCACGGGAGACATACAAACTCGAGTTTTTATCTTTTGCAATACATGTCTTTTGAGACAAACCGACCATGGTTGGGAACTCGAATTCTAAGGAAATTTGTAATTGTTTATGAGGAATGGCTAATTTTATAAAGAAAATTTGTTTAAAAGTTTATAAGAAGCTGCTACGAGGAACTGGCCTAAATTTTAGTGTTTCTCATAAACAAGCTAGTGGATATTTTTAAAACTGAAAAATAACTTTTAGAAACATAAAAGTTTAATCTTTATTAGACATACGTTCGTCCAAAAAAAATGAATCAGTATCTTTTTGTATTCAAAATATTTAATATCAAATACTTATGATTTGTTTTTTTTACAGGGTGATTGAACTACCGAACGGCTTAGCAGCATTGTTAATTTCTTGTCCCACTGATCCTTCCATTGAGAAAGGTAATTCCGAACTTGGCAGCAGAACTGTCATCGGGACTTCATTATTATTTTGCTTATTACGTTGCTTTGGCATAGTCCAACATTATTTTCTTTCGTTCGTTCGTTTTTCGTGTAAAAAAAATTTTACATATTTTCAACAGAGGACCAAATAATACAAACGCTTGCAAATTATGCCAAGACCAAAAATTCTCCATGGCCGGAAGGATTAATGGCTACTCGAAACGAAGTGAGTAGTTAAAACTGGCTACTCAAAAGAATGTCGAAAACGATTGTCTCTCCATTGCAAACCTGTGGAGAACATTTCATATTCTTGCTACTGTGAGTGGAAGCGGATCGGTCGAAAATAAGATGAAAATTGCCCGTTGATTTTGTTATTTGCAGTGTCTTTACAACGAAAATAGTCTGTCCCAAAAACGAAGTTAGTGACGGTAAAATACTGACTTTATTTGCTTTCTTTTCGAAAAATAATAGAAGAAAGTCGTATTAAAATGTTGAGATTCAGTTAAAAGTAATTTCTTGTTTCAGTTGTGGCATTTAAGAACTTTAAAAAACGTATACCAAACACGGAATTTTTAATGGAACCAAAATATCCAAATTGAAATTTCTTTCTGGAATATTTTTACCTTCTAACGAACACACTTTTTCAGTAATAAGTTTTCATTATCCATCTCCATAAAAAAATCCACGCCTATAAGCATAAGGGCTCGGTGCGAAAAGAGAAACTAAACTCCTACCCCTTCAGAATATATTAACAAGTAGAACAATAATGAGTATTGAACTTGAGCTCTCCAACTTAAGCCGTTCGATAATTACTGTCCCCATAGAATTGGACGGAAAATTCGCTTTTTTTGTTCAAACTTGAAAGACTCAACTAATTAATGTTTGTGAAATCCGGTTAAAAATTGTCGAAGTGAACCCCCACTGCTTAGAATAACTTTTGTTTAATTTCGATGTTTTTACACAAATGACAGCTATTGAAAACAATGTATGCATTATCGAAGATAAATGAGGCATTTCCAAAGAGATGGAATATATAAAGAAATGATGAAGTCGGCACATTAAAAAATTCGTCAAATATAAACTAATCACTCAAATGAATTTTCCATGTGAATCGAATGGGGACAAGTACGATCGGGCGTTACTTCAATTCGAAGCCCATTTCGAATTTAATAAGAGGGCTCAAATTTGGCAGACTTCTTTAAATACCTAACACTATTATTCGAAGTGTTAAGAATTCAATTTTTTTCACAACACACCCTAATATGCATCCAGTACAGGAAGTACGCCGGGGCCTATATTCAAAGAAGAACCACTCGCGAGTGTGTACACTAGGGTGGCACAAATTTGAGGTCTATTTTTTCCCCCTTTTTCTAACCATGCTAGAACTAACTTTCCAACTACTTTGCTAGAACTGAATTTTTAACTACTTTGAAGAAGAAAAAAATTGTCGCGAAAGCTGCGAGCGATCAAAAAATATTGAGAGGTCGCTCAAGCCTCCCAAAAATTCAAATTTTCATTAACAAATCGTTTTTTCGATCACTTCTCATCCATGAATTTTACGCTTTATAATTTTAAAATTAGGCTCGCGAAAGATCTAGCCGGCCAATGAATATTTAATGGTCGCTCAAGAGATTCGAAGTTTGCAATTGTCGCAAATGTTTCTTTCATCTCTCACTCATAAATTTAACATTTTGTAAAATTTTCAAAACAATTTATCCTCTTTTTGTCTTTAGAGGCGGATTTTTTTAATTAACCTCACACTGCTAACCCGATAAAACGGGGGACCTATACTTTTTTTACGGAGCTTTACAGAATTATTTTATGAGAACAAAGATTATAATTCTTGGCTTAGTAGTGTGAGGTAGGGGAGGCTGGGGTCGATAGAAACACGGGTCAAAGGAAACAAGTTGAAAAACTCGAACATGATTATTGATAGCGGTGTGGGCCCAAGGGAGGAAGGAACTACTTTGCATATCGGAACCTGTCGCTTAGTTCACGCCGCCGCTCCGAGAGCGTCGAACATTTTATTTGGGTGCATCGCTTGTTCGACACAAAAAAGGAAGTTTTTTTATTACTATTATTTTGCGTATTGCTCTAAAACTATTGTTCCTTCTTCAGCGTTGAATACAATCGTCATTACTATGAATATCCTAATGAGTTTATTGTGGTCAGCACCTACCTACAACATTTAGGTTCTTTGTTATTTGATTTATTGGAGTTATTGGAAGTGAGAGTATGGGGGCAGTTGAAACAAACGGTTCGGGGTCAATTGAAACGTGTTTCTATTGACCCCGAACAAACATTTTCTCCGCAAGCAAGTTTTCCAAATCTTGTTTTTCTTTTAGATGCCAAGAAACTCGAAAATTATAAAAAGACATATGAAGATATCAGAAAATATATATAAAAATACCAATATTAAAACGCTAAATAGGGGTAAGAAAAAGACAAAGTCAACAATATGCACCGATACCCTAGAAAAAGAAGAGACAAGGAAAGAGACTAAAGAGAAAGACTGCAGAAAACAGGCTAAGAGAATAAAAAAGAACCTGGTTAGTCTCCCAGGTTCTTTTTTACTCTCTTTGCCGGTCTCATTGAGAACCTCGCTAGTAACAAAAACTATTCTCTGACTGATTACCTTTACTAAATTAAAACAAGATAAGTAAAATAATATTGAAGCACCTCAATATGCCTTCGGTGATACCAAAACTGGAATGAAAAGCAATAAAACCGATTATTTTTATTAAAAGTGTATTTTATTCACAGCAACCATACTTTATCACTTCATACACATAATTAACAGTACGAGGGTTTAGTAGAAACATCAGTTCAATCAGCTGAAAACACCTCTTTCAACTAACCCCAGGCACCGTTTCGATTGACCGCCACACAGGGTCAAATGAAACGTTATCCAAGAGTTTTTAAATAGCTTCTACCTAAGTTCAGGCCACAGTAGAAGCCAAATCAATAATGCTATCATATAGCCACATAATCTACCTATAATTTAAGCCCATTACCAAACAGATAATGTATAAAATGAAGTCACACTAACCGATTTTCTCAAAAACGTTCCAATTGACCCCAGCCTCCCCTACATTTGAAAAATCTGTTTCTAAAGAAAAACGATTAATTGTTTTGAAAATGTTACGAAACGTTAAATTTAAGAGTGTGAAGAGTACAAAAAAATGGCGAAAATTGGACATTTCGAAGCTCTTGAGCGACCACTAAATATTCATTGACCGGATAGAGCTTTCGCGATAATTTTTTTTTCCTTTAAAGTAGACAATTGGATGGTGAGAAGGACAAAAAATAGAGGTCAAATGTGTGCCACCCGATCATCCCCGTCACTTGATGACCCCTCAGTATTAACAATGTAAAGAAAAAAATGTTTACTGCTCAGCAACTCAGATGCCCTGCAGCTTGCTGTCTGTGCGTAAACGCTGGGTCCTTCAATGATCCACGTCAGGTACCTGGTCTATCTTATGTACTGAGCTATGCCATCTTCGATTCAGTGTTCAAGTCTAACTCTAAGGTAAACATCCTACCTGGACAATACTCATTGTCATTGATATTCGGCGCTCCCTGCACCCTCTCACGATTTGATATTTTTAATTGTATGCATTTCAGATTTCGAGCGAGTGTAAAAAAATACTGAAACGGTCAGACGCTCTTAAAGTAGCCCCACAGAGTGAGACAACGATCTTCTACATGAAGACCACTCATCGTGTGTTTCGCGAGGCCATTGAACGGTTCGGGCGATCTCTCGAAAGTGTCGTACCGAAATACCACGTCGAAAGTATTCGACAGGCCGTCGAACAGTACATACTACCAAAAACCAATGATTTTATTAACTCTTCGCGGTCACACGTTCTAACTATAACACATTGGTCGCAGGGGGCCGCAATGACCTCAGCCATATTTCAAACGATTGCCGCGTTAACAGCATCGTTCGGGATGACTCATAAAAATTCAGGATATTAGTTTGAATATTCTAGAATGTGGCATTCTCGGTATTATTTTTGTTATCGAATTTCAAAATGGAAAAAAATCAGCAAGCTGTCAATACGTGAAAAAGCTCTTTTGGTTACTAAAAAAATCAACTCTTGCAATTTTCAATTCTTTTTTCATAACATTTTAGCGTGATACTCTTGAGATATGATTGTTTAAGGAAAAAAGAGCTTCATGGCGGGAAATAGTTTGAGGAAAAAAATAGATCCACCTCCGGCGCTAGTCTGTACTTACAATGGTACACCAAAGCACCGTTAGAAGGCAGGCTAGTCGCCTTGGTCGCTAACAACTTATCATAGTAATTTTGGCTTGAAGTTGCGCTTGGGGTCATATTGACCCCGGGTCACCGCGGAGGGTTAATATTATTCTTTTTGCAGCTTTTCCAACAATCCTAATTAATGTCTTGTTAGCCTCATCGTTGCTTTTATCACTGCCATTGCTATTTAGTTCTGGGGAAATGCTGATTACCTTTTCAATACTGGAGAAGGAACACATATTTAGCGAGTTCGTTTCAAGAGGACATCCGGCAAAGACGTTCCGCAAAGGTTATTTGGAAAGCATTAGGCAAATAAACACCGACACACTTCACAGAGAGGTGCAGAAATTCCACAAACGTCATTATAGCGCACATCGTATGACTCTTGTGATGAAGGTACGTTGTGCAGCTTTTTTGGGTCGGCACAAGAAAATCTTGCTCGTCGAAACGACCTTATCGCGAACGGGCACCCTATGGTACGCAGCTGCGGCAACCTACCGCGTCGAACGGCGTTGGCCTGAACTGAGCGGCACATGGTTTCACTGAGTTACCGATGGTAACACTAGACCTGCTACTGCACGTGCCAGCATGGGTTTTTCAGAGTTTTCCTGTGCCCCAATGCAATTGCAATGTGGTCGTGCATTAGGAAACTAGTGGTTGCGGGAAACACTCCGGCAGGAGGAGTGTCTCCACGCAAGAGGAAAAGATACGTGATACGTAGGAGCACAAATAATAAGGATGAGATTATATAAACCGCAATTCGAAGGGGCATAAGAAATTTAAAAAACAAAATACAAATGTCGATAACGACTTTTTCCTAAACAAATTTTTGGTCATAAAAAAATAAATACCTCTGTATCATTAATGTTTGGTCATAATTTAGCGCAAATTGGAGAAGAAATTTTCATTACATTCAAATACTGTGTACTCCAATCTCACCTTTTTTATCACATAGGCGGAGCTACCACTTGATACGTTAGAAACTTATGCAAAGGAATGTTTTTCGAAAATAACGAACAACGGTCTATCCTCACAACTCTTTGGTTCGTACAATTTTGTAAATTCCGTCCAGAATACGAAATTTCGAAGAATTTGGCGCATAGACTCGGCTGATTGCAATGAGGTATGCATTTTTGTGTTGTCGGGGAATTTCTTTCCCCGGTACTCGATTATCGGCGGTGATTTTGTTTCACTGTAAAAGGCGATTGCATTGGGTGGATTATTTTAACAGATGTCTGTCAATTGGATAATACCGCCATCGAGTTGGCTCTACAAGACGAAATCTCTTGAGTTTCTCGGTTGGCTATTCAGCTACGGTGGTGCGGGCTCGCTGATGAATTATTTGAAAATGAACAAATGGGCAACGAATATTCATGGCCGAGTTCTCAACGAACCTGCATGGAACACTTCGCTGTACAGCACTTTTTGCGTTTCGGTAAAACTTACGGCAATCGGCAATTCCAAAAATAAACTCGATGTTCTCGACGCGATATACTCGTACATCAATTTCTTGAGAAGAGAAGGAATGCCGAAAAGCATCTACGAAGACGTTCGCATCATTCGAAACGCCGAATTCAGGTAAAAGACGGAGAGAGACAGAGAAAGGAAGAGAAGAAGAGAGAGAAGTTTGAAACAATCGAAGCGACTTTTGAACGATTATCATAAAAGATTCCTCAAAGTTCGTTTCAGTTTCTTCAGGGAAATGGGCAGTCAGAATGATAGATATTCAATTTCAAATACACGTGAATGGGCGCACGTGCAAGATTTTGCACACCATTTAATTACATTCTACCGAGTATAAATATTCTATTTCCAGTTTGTACACACATCTCTAACGTTTCATGTTCGATGATGCTAAAGCTCCACGCTGTCTCATGATTCTTTGAAACGCTGTTCACTTTGCAGTTCCAAAACTTTTTCGGATAAGTCAATTACATTGTGCCTAGCTGTTTCCAGTGTTCATGATTTCAAATTGGACCTTTGTAAAAAAAATCCGCCGCGAGTTAGGAAATGGCAGAAACCTAGTTCTTAAAAATCGATTTGCGTTGGAAATGATGAGGTAAATTTTTATTCAAACGAAAAGTCAAGGTTCCACAATGTCTGAGGTTAACTGGATGAAGAGATGTCTGCTTAAAGGCCCGTATTTTTTCAAGTCGATTCGAACCTCCATTTTCAAATAATTATTGCAAAATTTTCAAAAACAGAAATAAGCCAAAATCGCATACGAAACTTTGAAACACCAATAACAAGAATGTGCAACCCTGAAATTTTTGCTGTAGAATTTTGCACAAAAAGGATGTAACTCTTCAGTAATGGAACAAACATTGTTTTTCGATCTGTAAACGTCTAGTCCCTTCAGCACGAATTTGCAAGCTCGCTGCCTGTCCGAAAAAAGCATCCAATAACGCATATACACATAGGAATTTGATCCAAAGATCGAAACCATTAGGGAAAGTGGAAGTAGTTTTTGTTTTATTGTATCGAGCGGTTGCGATAATCTATACGATTTGAACACAGAGTCGAATGTATGCTCATCATTATTGACGAATATTAACTCGACGATGAAAAAGTGGCTCCCGTCGCATAATAACTCGCAAATATATATTTGCAGATACCGACAAGCTGATTTAAGGAAATCCACGGACTTACAAGAACTAGCCAAAAACATGCATCTCTATCCATCCAGCGATTACCTTGCCGCGCCCCACTTTTGGTACGAATACGATCCCGTGTCGCTATCGACTTGCTTGGATCTGATGACACCCATGAAAGCGTGTATCATGGTAACTGACAAAAGTTTTGGCGAGCATCTCGACACCAAGTTGGCTGGCCTCGGTAGAGGTGACAAAAGCATGGAAATTCCGGAAGATTGGATCGCACGATGGCAGACCATAGAGCCATTCCCCGGCTTCAAGCTACCGGAACGCAACATCTTTTGTCCCGACGATTTGAGGATGATCGATGCGCCCGCTGTTCTTTCGAAATATCCGGTCAAGGTGCACTCAGACAGTATGTCCGAAGTGTGGTACAAATTTGACCCGGAATTTCGAGTGCCCAAGGGTCACATGAACTTTTGTTACGTCAGTTCTCTACCATTGGAGTCGCCGGAAAAGTAAATATTCGTATTTCACAACTGTTGTCTATTCGACTAAATATCCTTTCAAAGCGAACGCTTCCGATATAATTGTTTGACGTTGCTCTTCAGTGCGGCAATGCTGCGATTGTTCTGCCTGGTTCTCGAGGATTTGACGCGCGATAAAATGTATCCTGCAACGGTAGCTGGATTGGCATATACGATTCAACAATACCATTTGGGACTGGGAATAGAAGTGGGCGGTTATACTCAGAAACTTCCGGTAAGAGACCAGAGAAAATTTCTCGGAAACGAGCAAACGGCAATGATTTAAATTTCGGAAATGTTAGCTTCTGACGCAGATCTTCGCCCAGTCGATACCAGCAAGTTACCAGTTTTTAACAAAAAGCTTGTTCGAAATGAAGAAACAGGAATTACTCGATGCATACAGCGGGCTCTTCACCTCTAACATAATTCTAGCGCAGTAGGGTTTCATTGTGATATTGCGGAAATACGAAATATCGCTTTTTAAGGAAAACTATCTAATTCGTAATCTTCCTCAAGGCAAATCAGTCGTTCAATTTTAATGGCCGGACGATGGGAGCTAATCGAGATGCACACAGCACTGTCTCGCCTCCAATTCGAGAGATTTCAACATTTCATGAAGCATTACGTCGATCAGGTTTACATCAAATGTTTCGTGCAGGGAAACATTGCAGAGGCCGATGCAGTAAGAAACGCTCTAAGAGTCGTTAAAGTATCGCAGTGCGGACCCTTGTCACGAGATATGATACCACGACCCCTAATAAACAAGATACCACCTGGAAAACATTGCTGCACAGTCAAGGGTTTTGGACTTGATAGCTCGAAAGTGGTTGTCGAGAATCTCTACCAATTCGATGATTCTACGTTGGAATTGGGCGGAATACTCTGCTGTCTTGTCGTATGTAATCGTAGCACGCGATCTATCATGTTTGGGAAGGTTACCTTCCCAAAACTGTGTAGCATTCGGCATAGGCTTTTAAAATAAGCGTGTTTGCTTCTGCTTATTTATAGTTGTCGCCAGTGGCCACGGAAGCCCTGGACGATCCCAAGCCCGGCATGTGTAAATATAGCGTTAACACGTATGCCTTGCAATTAATCGATTCCGGTACAGCGACTATTAACGCAAAGAGAATTGCGTCTGTTGACGCTGAGATCGAAAAAAAAATACAAATTGCACGTGTTGATGTCGAGAACTGTATTAATGACGGGTCGAAGTTAACTAAAGATGCAATAATTGCAGTCTTACGCAAACTCAATAGTCCAGCAAGTGAATTCACGGATAATTGGTCAGCCATTTTAAGCGGCGAATATGATTTTGGCAACACTTCGCGTCAGCTGGACGCTCTGGACAAAATGGATTCGGCAGAATTTCACAAGTGGATGCAATACATCACCAATGATTCAAACATTCGCAAGCTGAGTATCCGGGTCGTCGGCGACAATTACAGCCGGGCTGACTTTTCAACTGTAAACACTCGACCGGATGAGCCCAATACCGGACTGAATAATAGTCGTGAGTATGCTGTCTTCAAAAATTGCATCAGCCTTTGGTACGCCAGTAGCACACGTCTCCGGAGGCCCCACTTTGTTACTTTAGTTAAATTTATCTTAAAAATGCATTATAAAGGCCACATGGAAAATCATAATAGTCTATGGATCTCGCGACAAACATTAACAGGCTCAACATTAAGAATCCACTGTGGAAAAGTGAAAGTCGCTTCCAACATATAAAAATGAATTGCAGTGATGGTTACGAAAAATTGTTGGGACCTGTGATCCCCAAACAATTTTTCCACCCCGCCAAGCCATTCTTTACCCCATCACCGAATTATTCAAATGCCCCAAGTATGGAGCACGGCGCGAACTTATTGTAATCATTTTATCCATCAAGAATATTTGTGCCGAACATGGTAAAAACGTGAGATTGATAAAGCATTCCCGCCCTTGTTACGCCTTTTCTCCGAAGATGTGCGAGGGATCTGCAAGGAAATTCTCACTGGCTGACGAGATCGACGTGTTTTCGATCCACATTATTACGTACTAACTGTTCTCTTTTTTTAGCTCTTTATCGGCTCCAATATTTGACCGAACACGCAGGACAAACCGAAATCACGTCGTACAACTGCATCACTGACATATACGAATTCAAGAAACAACTGGACGCATCGTCGAATACAAATGATACGTCGTAATAAAGTAGCAATGGTTTTTTAAAAAGACAATAACACTATTGAATTCAGCCATAGTGTTATGTTTCGATCCGATACTGATCGGGATCGTCGCGACTTATTTAATATCGTTTGTATCTGCCCTTTTTCCGTTTGACTGAATTGTTCATTGCCGAAAGACGCAAAGCAACGGCTTATTTTTGTTACAATAGTAACTCCATATTTCTGTATTGTTGAAGGAGTTGGTGTGGTCCAGTTCAGTCAAGAAACGATTTATGATTTTTTTCTCCAATGAACCTCAAATAATGCATACGAGGTATACATTTATTCCGTAGATGCTAATTTTTCGTGAAATATTTGATTGAAGGGCAAAATTATGCATTTTTATGTTTTCAATACGTGAATAAAAGAAAAACTTTTGTGTTACTACCAACTTGAGAAAGTATATCATTATCGGTGATTATTGGGAAGAAACTGTGCCAGTGACTGTTTTATACAACTTAGAATAGAATGTCGAGTCATTTATAATTATGCCTCTTTTTATTTGTCACGAGATGATTTATTATTATCATTTATTAATATGAAATATTGCCGAAATACGGCAACTTCGCGGACATGGAGGTTGGCAGTAAAGCTCTTCATTCGTCAGCCAAGAAAAACGTTAATCCGTTAATTAACGAAGTTAACATATTGCTTAACGATTTGAATTTTAAGCTAAATTCAAAAACTATTATCCGTCCGAGTAGAGATTTGGAAAATAGGGGGAATTCGGGCGTTCGAAAGAATACACGGCAGATAGTACAAAATAGCGCTAGGAGTAAATGAAACAACCCCGAACTATATTTGGAGAAGAGAGCTGGGTGTGCCAACAATGGCTTATCTGAAAAGAGAAAAAGTGTTTAGGTACATAAGAGAGGTTCTGAGGATGGAAGATTCAAAATGGCCAAAAAATCTGTTTGATGAAGGAGGTAAGGGCAATTGATAACGGAATGCCGTCAAAGTGGGGAAAGAATTTGGAGAAAGTGTTAAAGAATATGGGGATAGAGGATGTGATAACAATGATGAGAGAAAGAAGGGAAGAGGATAGAGTAGATGAAAAGATACAAAAGGTTTAGAATGCCTAAAAAATAAAATTTTGAACGAGGAGGAGGAAAGAATAAGAAAATCGTCATATAATGGCAACTACAAATATATCGTGGAAAATTAGGAAAGGCCATGGAAGTATTGGGTGGAAGAGGGTGTGAAGGGGTTAAGAAGTGAAGGAATAATTTGTGAAAAAGGATGGAAAATTTAACGACGAAAGCGAGAATGGAAGCTGCGGAGTGGATAAGGTGGCGATAAAGGGGGAAATTATAAACATGTTGAGTTGAAAGATAAATATAGGGATATTCCAGTATTTCAGAGAAATCGAGGAAGTATGTGAAAAAATGCGCAAGGAGGAAGAGGGAGTTGAAAGCGATGGAGATGAGGCGTAAATTGAGAAAAAGAGAGCAAAAGTATGGGGGGTAGAATATAGAATTAAGATAGATGTAAGAAAAATGTGTATAAACAAATCGAACTTTTTGTAAAATACTTGTTAAGTTGTGCAAATAAAACTAGGTTATTATTATTATAACAATTAATCATCTTATTAACTTCCGTTAATTTAAGTTCGTTACTTCGTCTTCGCGATGCGCGCCACGCTCATGTGGCTGGCGCTAAACAAATGAAGTGCGGGGCGCAAGTGCAAGTGAGATGAGTAGTTATGCATAGCGTGCGTAAAAGTAGGAACACTTATACTGCGCTCAACGAGAGAACGACACACTTCCGATCCTAAATTCATCCGGTGTGGTCAGATCCCGCCTCGTCTTTATTCGCTTTACTTAGTTTTTTATTTACCTTCCTCACCTAGCCTACCCTACTAGATCCTACTATACTCTATATCAACGAATTCAGACGTACATAGAAGAGCAGTTCTTAAAGATATTATGTGCCGATTTTATTGGGGGAATATCCCCCACGGTTAGTTCTCGATTAGCGGCGCTGACGGCAGTTTTTATTTAATTTTAAATTATAGTGGTCACCGACTTGAAAAACGTAGTTTCGAGAAAAACGCGTTTAAAGTTTTTCGATGTGGATGCGGTATTATATGTTCGTAAAATTTTAAGCTCGATGGATGAAGCTAAACTTTTTTTTATGTATTTTGATCCGCTGAATCCGAATATCACAATTTTTGCCGAAAAGTCGAGCATTAAATTCTTTATAGCCAATTGTTAAAACAATTTTTCAAAAAATTAAAGTTTTTCGTGATGAATTATTTTTTAAAAAAATATTTTGGGCAATTTTAAAACGAAAGTATACTTTATAAAATTTTGCTAAAGTTCATAGTTTTGAGTAATACATTTTTGAAAATTTCTTAAAGAGTTTTCCAATTGTACACTCGAATTATGTATAGAAATATTAATTATAAAATTACTTACATCGAATCACCAATTCCTCGCCTATACAATAGGGCTTCTGCCGATGTGAAAGCTTCCAAAATATCAATTTGTTGTTGTCTTCGAAGCATTCTGCCTTCGGCGATTGAAACCGGTTGCTCGCAACTGCCGTCCGCTACCTGCCGTAGGGACCCGACGCCCCTTCACTAATTGTGGGATATCCCGGAAACTATTCATCGGATTGATTTGACATTTTCAGGGAATATTTTCGAAACATCATACTTCAAGAAAATGTTTTAAAAAATCGATTTTTTGAAAATGTTGACTGCATCTTACCCCTCATGGGACTATACCAGTGTGAACGCTGACAATTTGGGTGATTTTCGGGAAGTTTATGGAAGAAAAGTACTCAATTAAATGTTTTGGAAAATTAAGAATATATTTGGCTATATTTGACCTTTATTACATAATTTTTTCAGAGAACAATATTGAAATCCAAGCGACTTATGCGCTGCCTTCGGAGGCGCCAAAAAAGTTCCTCCACTGCTGACATGATTCTAGCCGATTGAGTAGCTGAAACCGAAAAAGGAAAAAATGTCGTTAAACTGGAAGGTATTTCCTGTACAATGACGTAGGATTTTCAAAAAATATCGAACTCTAACAAAATGGCGCATTTATAAAAACAAGTCTGTTTTCTTGCCTATAA
Source organism: Ophion obscuratus (assembly GCA_964007375.1). NCBI lineage: Eukaryota > Metazoa > Arthropoda > Insecta > Hymenoptera > Ichneumonidae > Ophion > Ophion obscuratus. The sequence goes on from OZ023313.1 coordinate 19,558,955, forward strand.
AATGGTCGTTTTTTTTTTCAATGCCAAATCGTCCATTTTCATCCAATCAAAAATATCTTACGTCATTGTAGAGTAAATCAAGAGTACTCAGTTCAAATTTCAAGTCAATCGGATAATTGCTCTTTGAGGTACAATGTCAGCAAATTTAAAAAATCTAATTTTGAGAAAAACGCGTTTAAAGATTTAACTATCGATTTTTGAAAGATAAAATGATATTGATATAAATTATATAAATGATAATAATATTCTTGAAAGTATAAACTATCGAAAAAGGCAACAAAAAAAATCGATTTTTTGACAGTGTCACACTGGTATAGCCCCTTAACTTTTTGATTTTTAAATAAGTTTTGACAATGCCAACTAACGATTTATGTGTCTACGGGTTTTTCGATTCAATCTTTCATCGCGAATTAAAGTTTCAAACAAACTCAGTGTTCGTTACCTGATATTCGAAATAAAATAAAATTCTATTTATGAGTTGTTCTATGTTCTGCCGTTCAAAGTTTTCATCCCCACCCCGTCAACCAATATTTCCGTCAATCGAATCACTCCTTATATCAAGTCTTAAGGGGTAAGGCCACTGTAAATTTTTTGAAAAATCGATTTTTTTTATTGGCTTAAAAAATAGTTTAAACCCTCTTTCTCTTTTCTCTTCTCCCTCTCTAAAACTTCTTTTTTTAATTTTTTCCAATAAAAAACTATTCGCAAAACTTTAAACGCGTTTTTCTCGAAACATGGTTTTTCAAAATGGCACGCAGCATAACTCGAACAATTTTCATTTTTTTTACTTGAAATTTTAACCAGATGTGAACATTTACATTATCTTGAGAATGTCGATCGGAATTTTCAAGAACTTTATTTATTGATTTTTTATTAACAAAAAACTTGCCGTTTTTTTCGTCAAAAATCAATTTTTTTTTTCAAACGCACGCCAAATCCACAAAAATTGATACTTTTTAAAATCCGATCGACATTCTCTAGCTATAGCCCTCTAGATTAATGGTTTTTTTTTTGTTCTAGATTCAAAAGTGCACCAGTGGTGCTGCGTGCCGCGGAGCCCTGGAAGCAAAACATGTCCCGGGAAGATAGCTGTGGAACCGCCATTTTGTTTTTTTTTACTGTAAAAAAATTTTATAATAAAGTTTAATGTATGCCCGATAACACCATTAAAAGTTTTTTTTCAAATACCTTCAATTTCGGGAGCAAAAAATTAGTGAAAAAACCTTTTTTTTTGGGCCGTTACAGTGGCCTTACCCCTTAACCCAGAAGCCTAACGAATATCTCCGATTATCCTTCATACGAACCGTCTTCATTTTTCGAGTCACAACACTTTTATTTTACACTTGTATAATTTATATCATCAGTCCGTGAATATCAATCCCAATTCATCGACCTTGCGCGCCGTTCATATTTCTATCTACGCGTAGTGCCCGTCGTAGTAAACACGTCGAGTATACACACGTCCAGCGTAAAATCCTGCGAGCGTCTTACCAGCAATTGTACCAGCGAGCTCACCAGGCCAAGAGCGAAGGCCCTTGTAACGCGAGCGACAACAAACATCCATGCAAGCGAGCGAGCGAGCGACCGAGCGTCAAACACAACCAATGTAAGCTAACCATACCTTTTCCTTTTCTGTATTCATTCTTCAATATTCAATATTCAACTTGCAATATTCTGCATTCATCGTAGGCCTGATCGCTTTAACCCGTCTAGTAATCTTATAATAAATAACATATTGTCAATCGTACACCAATTCTGTCGAATTATTCCTCAATACCGAAATATCGCGTCAATTCCTTAATTCTATTCTTTCCCACGCACTACCCCTTTGTACCCTCATCCCGTGCTATTGCGCTAGGTGTAGGCAACAAAGAGGGGAAAAAAAATATTATGCTCTCATCCCTTCCGGATGTGACAGTATTTATGTGTACTAATGTAAATCCTAATTCGTCATTTCATCGTTTTCCAAGACATGATGACATGTAAGTATTTTTTTGTTATTAGGAGAAATAATGAAACATTGTATGATGTACGGTGAATTCTCGGAGCACAAACGGTAAAATCGCTTGAAGAAGCTAAAAAATAATATTATGCGCAGATTCTTTTAAAATATAATTGAATCAAAAATATTTAGGTGAATAATTATTAATTCTACGAATATGGTTTATTGCAGGGATAACCAATAGTCCATGATGACAACAAGTGCGCAAGGTTGTAATTATATTTCATATCCAAAATATTTGTGCAGAATTATTTAGTGCTGTTTGTTTAAACAATTATTCATTAATTGAAAATATTCTTAAAAAGTAAGCCCTGAATAGAAGCCCGCTAACATGTTGTATACAGTTGTATCGTTGCCACTCTCACATTAGCTCAAATAGCCATAAGAGCAGCGTCAACAGATGAAACTCCGAAGGGCGAGGGACCAAGTCTCCAGAATGTGCTTTTTTTGAAAGGTGATTCATTATATAATTCTAGATCATCCTTGAACATAAATAAATTATTTCAGCCTTTTTTCTATATATAGTTTTATATAAGAAACACTGGAGAGGAACGAAAAAAGTTAAGAAAAATATATAAGGAAGCAAAGGAGGAATGGAGAATGAAAATTTGGGAGGGAGGGAGCAAAGCAAGAGACATGATCGGGTGGTGGGAAGCTATACAAAAATTCAGAGTTAAATACAGAGGAAAAGTAGACGAAAACATTTCGGGCAAAGAACGGATTGATCATTTTAAAAAACTGTTGAATGAAGATCAAGATAAAAAGGGGACAGATCAGAGCGTAATAGAAAAAGCGAGAGATAAGGAGGAGGTGGAGGAAAGGATAACACGAGAATTTGAGGATGAATTCAGCAAAAAAGAAATGGAAGATGCATTGAAAAAGATGCCAAACGGAAAGGCGCCAGGGGAGGATGGGATAGCGATAGAGTTTCTGATAGCCGCGACAGAAAGACAAAGGGAATGTATAAGGAAGGCGATAAACAAAATATGGAAGGAGGCAGATTTGCCAATAGGCTGGGAGATAGCTAGAATAGTTCCGATTTACAAGAACGGGGAAAAAGATAAGGCGTGCAACTACAGAGGGGTCTCGCTATTAGATACAGGCTACAAGATATTAACGAAAATGATGGCTACAAGATTGAGCAAATGGGCGGAAAAAAACCAAAAATTAAGGGAAATTCAGGCTGGATTCAGAGAAAAAAGAGGGACAAGAGACCAAATATTCGTGTTAAATGCGCTGATAAACAACAGGCTGAAGTATAGGGGAAAGAAACTGTACGTCGCTTTCATAGATTTTAAGGTCGCTTTTGACAAAGTGAATAGAATTTAATTAATGGAAAAACTAAGGAAAATTGGAATAGGAGGAAAAATGCTCGACATGATACAAAAAATATATACGAAAACTATGGCGGAAGTGTTGGTGAATGGAAAAGTAACCAAAAAGTTCGAAACAAAACAAGGTGTCAGGCAAGGGTGCGCAATAAGCGCTTTATTGTTTAAATTTTTACATTGACGATATGGAAGAGAGATGGGAAAGAAAAAAGGAGGGAGGAACCGTGATAGGAAAAGAGAAAATATATGCAATAAAATATGCGGACGATGTTGCAATAGTGGCTGAAGATGAAAAGGGATTAAGCAGCATGTTAAAAGATTTAGAAAAATGGGGGAAAGAAAAAGCGATGGAGGTAAATGCCAAAAAAACAAAAATTTTAATATTTAGGAATGGAGGAAGGCTGAAAAGGGGAGAGGAATGGAACATGAATGGAGAGAGGATAGAAATAGTGAGTGAATTTCGGTACTTAGGGTACTGGTTTTCAACTAAGAACGCAGTAAAAGCGCATGGGAGAAAAATGGCGGGAAGAGCCCAAAAAGCCTCAAATGCAGTGTGGGGAGTATGGAAAAGAGCAGGGAGGGATGTGCTGGAAGAAAGATTGTATATACTAGAATTAATTGTTAAGACAGGAGCTTTTTACGGGGTACAGATATGGGGTTTCGATAATATACTAGAACAGTTTGAGGTAATACATAATAGGTATTGCAAAATGGCGTTAGGAATCGATAGAAGAACTCCCAGATACATGGGGCGAATAGAGTTAGGAATACCAACATTCGAGTAAAAATTCGGGAAAGAGCGCTAAGGTATATACAGTTAGTGATAAGAATGGAACGTAATAGATGGCCGAATATTTGTTTGAGAGAGGAAATAAGGGAAATCTCGAACAAGAAGCCGTCGAAATGGGGAAAAGACTTTTTAAAAGTATCAAGGGAATTAGAAATTGAGGAAATAATAGATATGATAAAAGAAGGAAAAGAAATAAAAATTATAGAGAATTTAATAGACAAGGGATTGGATAACTTAAAAAGAAAGACCATAGAGAAAGAAAGAGAACAGATTCAAAAATCGACGTATAATAGGTTATACAAGGCGATAGTAGAAAACGATGAAGTTCCATGGAAGTATTGGGTGGCAAAAGATGTTAAAGGAAAGGATAAGGAAACTTGGGCGAGGATGAGGTGTGGAAATATAGGAAGGGATGGAAAAAAGGGGTAAGTGGAATGGACTTGTAGGATATGCAAACGAGAAAGTGAATCAATGGAGCACCTGATTACGTGTGAAAAAGTAAGAGAGGTAACATCTAAAGAAGCGAAAACATATACCATGTGTGTAAGTATGAAACCGGAATTTTTGTACAGAAAAAACACGTATCCACCTTTTGTATCTTTCCCATGGCTTTCAGCCGAAGGGAGATGGCTTCTCGGGTCACCTTTAACTGATCCGCCAGTTGTTGTTGTGTTTGAGCGTCGTCTTCGTCCAACAAGGCTTGCAGGTCAGCGTCTTCAAACTTTTTCGGTGGTCTTCCACGTTCTTCGTTCCTCACGTCAAAATCGCCACTTTTGAACCGTTTGAACCACTCGAAACACTGTGTTTTACCGAGAGCATGCTCACCAAACGCCTGCACAAGCATTCGATGCGATTCGGCTGCGGTTTTCTTCAGATGAAAACAGAAAAGTAGTGCTGTCGGCAAATCGTAATTTGTTGGCACAAAACTCGACATGTTTATCTCTAATAAACTAATGCTACTGAATGAAACTCGTGCTATTGTGAGTTGGAAATCTTTGTCGGATATCAATACAATAACAAGACACCGCTGACGTGATGTGTCGGTAACTGCATCGACATCTAGCGCCACCTATGGGCAAATTCCGGTTTCATACTTACACACCTGGTATAGTAGAGTGGGTAAAGGGGGAAAGGGATGAGGGGGGATTAGAAGATAGATTAATAGGGATGCTGAGAGGGGAGATAGATGTAAATATGTGTACTTTTTTTAGGGAAATAGAAAGAGAGTGTAAGAAAAGAGGAACGGTGTTAATGGAGAGAGAGAGAACGAAGAGTGTGACGAAAATTAAAAAAAATAAAACAGGAAAGATATACGTTAGATTGTAAGAAAGCGATGTTAAACGGTGTAATAGTAATGTAAAAACTTCTTCTAAAGGAGAAAAGATAAGTTAGATTGTAAGAGAGCGATGTGCAGCGGTATGACAACTTTGTAAAAAGCCAGAAAGGCGATGCGAATAAAACTTCTTACTACTACTACTATAAGAAACACACACATATATATACTACCGCTCAAAAGTTTGAATACACCAGACGATTTTTCTTTCCGCACTAAAAGTTAGCTAGTTCCGTTAAAAAAAACGATAGCCAAATTTAATAAACGGCGTTTTGAAGGGAACATATCCAGCTTTGTTTCGCTTTTTGAAAATATTTTTATGATTTTTTTCGACCTGGCACGGTCTTTTGTAAGTGACGGTTTCTCGGCTCTTTTTCGGCCTTCGAAAATTGCGCGCATAAATTATGGAATTTTTCAAAACCATTTTTATCCATGATAAACGTGAAGGGGGTAGAAAGTGTCGTTTTTTGTTTTTCAAAGTTTCGTACGATTTTTTTCCCGCAAAATAGTTTCATTTTTTTTGCTGAAACAGACAAATTTTGAAAATGCAACGTAACTCAAGAACTGTAGGGTTTGAGAGGAAATGTAAAAAATATAAGAAGTTGAGTAAGCTTATACTAGATCGCTTGGAATTTTTTCAGAATTTTCCTTTGAGATTTTTTAACGTACGCCAATCAATTGTTAGGACGATTCGACGAGTTTTGGCAACAAAAAAAATCGAGAAGAATAAAAAAGAAATTCTGAAAAATTTCATGCGACTTTAAAACCGAAAATTCAAACAGCTTCTCGGCGTGGTATTTTATCGTAAACGCCATACTTTTCGAGTTAAAGAATCCTATTAATTAAAGTTTCGAGCAATGATAGCAAAAAAACATTTCAAAGGAAAATTCTGAAAAGATTCCAAGCGTGTTTTCGCTTCGCAATGTCTAACAATAAGTGCGAGATCTCATTCCGCCGCCCCGGCCGTGACAGCTGTTCGCTCGTCACGCTGCCACGCGGCAGTTTCGGTAGCAGAATCCTCGTCTTCAGGCCACCCATAAGAACTGTTCTTCTATGTACGTCTGACAAGGAGAGTGCCAAGTATGATACAAACGGATTTTGATGGGTCTTACAAGGAGACGGCAGGACCCTGGGGTCGGGGATTTGGCCGAAATTTTTTGTGGTGAAGGAGGACCTTTAGTACCTCACGTGGCTACAGTAGTAGGACGCACTATTCGGAAAATTCCGAGAAAAATCGATTGATAGTTTTTTAGGCGCTCTATGAGTTTGAAATGTCATGCATTTATCGAACCGCTGTCTAGTCTAGACGATTAGGACTTGGTCTTTGCGCCGCATGTCTCGGGTTTGATTCCTCCTTCGCAACGTATTTTTTTTTTGTTATCCCAACAATTATTCAAACCGTTTCTCATCCCTAGATTATTTCAAAAAATTATTTACATAATTTTTTAAAAATAATTTTCATTAAAAAAATATTATTTTCTTTTTTTCCCAATAAAACAATTCATAGCGGTGTGCTTTTTATGTTTCATTGTAAAGTATGAGTAGGACCATTGGGTTTTTAATGAGAATAACAAAGTCGATTAACAAAAATTCAATTTTTATTCATATAATAATTATATACAAAAACCGCAGTGGTAATTATCGTAGAAACAAACAAAGCAATCATTTTTGCGACATCTTGCGCAACATATAAAAGCGGATTTTTTACAATCGCAGGGAGTTTGCAATCCATCCGTACAAAAACATGTCCTATTAACATTCATGAAAATGTTTCTAGCAACTGATAATTTTGAGGCCAGGCGTATTGAATCATGTCTCGGAATATTGGTGACGATAATTGATGGTGAATTATTGAATGGATTTTTATACAATCGAATTTTTATACAAGCAGAATCGTGTAATTAATTCCCGGGAAGATTGTATAAAAATCCATTCAATAATTCATCATCAATTATCGTCACCAATATTCCGAGACATGATTCAATACGCCTGGTTTGCCTCAAAATGATCAATTACTAGAAACATTTCCATGAATGTTAATGGGACATGTTTTTATACGGATGTATTGCAAACTCCCTACGATTGTAAAAAATCCGCTTTTAAATGTTGCGCAAGATGTGGCAAAAATTATTACTTTGTTTGTTTCTACGATAATTACCACTGTGGTTTTTGTATATATTTATTATATGAATAAAAATTGAATTTTTCCTAATTGATTTTGTTATTCCCATTAAAAACCCAATGTTCCTCCTCAAATACTTTACAATGTATGTGAAGATACATTGTAAAACAACCCACCGTTATGAATTGTTTTATTGGAAAAAAAAGAAAATAATTTTAAAAAATGAAAATAATTGAAAAAAAATAATATAAATAAATTTTAAAAAATTATGTAGGGATGAGAAACGTTTTGAATAATTTTTGGGAGGACAAAAATAAAGATCCGAATAAGGAATCGAACCCGAGACCTCCGGCGCAAAAGACCGAGCCCTAACCGTCTAGACTAGACGGCGGCTCGACAAATGCTGTTTTAAAATGACATTTTAAAGTCATAAGGCGCCTAAGAAACTATGAATCAATTTTTTTCGGAATTTTTCGAATAGTGCATCCTACTACTTCAACCACGTGAGGTGCTAGGGGTCCTCTTTCACCACAAAAAAAATCGGCCAAATCCCCGACCCCACGGTTGTGCCGTCTCCTTGTCAGCTATATTGTGCGGGCACTCCCCCGGAGTATCACGCTAAAGGGATTCTTTGTAATACGCTCTGGTTTTCTGGGACAAAAACGACGCCAAAGTTTCATGCGCCGCACTGATCCACGTAAATTAGACGTATCGCCAATCGTATGAGTTTGCGCAGCGGCAAGGCGCTCGCTTGGTAACCCAGACGACCGGGGTTCCAATCCCGCTCGGAGCTTTTATTTATTTCTTAAATTTTTTTCTCAATCGTTCGTGATTTCAATGAAAATGATTGATTTGGCATACTTATCTAATATTCTAATGAAATTATTTTTACAAACGCATCGAAACATATATTATTCGATACTGTGTAGTTCGTTTAAATAAAATAATGATCACATAAACAAACAAAATCAATATTAACGCTAGAATAAATGGTCAAGAAATAATTAACTATAACACAGTATTCGCTCATTATTCAGTTTATTGCGCAATGTTTTTTTTTCGAAGCAAAGTTTCAAGGCGATTGAAAAAAGATATTTCGAAGCTAGTAAACCGTCTGCAGTTTCAATCTGTAATATTTGGGAAAGTTTGCTACCTGTATTTATTGTCCCTGCCCTTCTTTTGTAATACGAATACATTCCTTACTGTTGCATCAGTTCAACGCGCCAGTATTCATTCCAACGATTAAATATGCCTGGTTTGCGTCCTACTCTTGAAAAATGACGTCACTATTCACGTCGTCATTTTCTCCGCTGCGGATACTTACAGAGGAACGATAATGAAAATAAAACGATAGCAAAACGTGATACTAGACGTTATCTCGATCGTAGCTCGTTCACTCGAGCCTCATAACGAGGCAATTGTGTGTGACAGGTCCGGCAAAGCTGAAACAAAGTGCAACGCGTATTGGCGACGAAATATCTTACGAGGCATGAGTCAGATTTTATTTAAAGCGTGCGTGCTGAAAAGTTTCCACAAGACGGATAAATTCGAATATCAGTTTAAAAAGCAATGCAATCAAAGTGACTTGACCCTATAAGGGTTCGTAAACAAAAGAATCTGATCCGCAGCAAACGAAACTAGCAACATAGTGCGCACATTTCGTGGGAGTCCCCTCATTCGATGTAAGGCGATCAAAGCGATAGAATAAAGCGCGGACATTATATTCGTTGGAGTAGTCGCAAAACTGTATACGAAATTCAATCTACAATCAAATCAAACTATAAGCTTCACTTGGCTTATAGTAAGAAGAACTTATATAAGAAGAAGAACTTATATAAGAAGAAGAAGGAAAAAGATTTAATCGCTGCAGGCAACAATGCCGAAAAACACGGGGAGGCTGAATAAAAGTGCCAGCAACAATCCTGAAGTATGTTACTTTACAATTTTTCGCGTAATTACGATATGCAGCTTTATGTAGACACCTCCGAAAATAATAGTGACGTCTAAGAAAAATTATTATTTGTTCACTCGGGCCACTTAGGTCGAATCGGGCTGTTCAACGTCGCAGCGTTCTGATGTTCGGTATCACGAAAATCCTATGAAATCGGACCCTGATCCCAACGAATACCGGTAATACTTTGCGTCACTAAAAAGAGTTCCTATCCCAAAAAGAGATAAAAACTCTACTAAAGCATTGAGATGAAACAATGTTACGGAAATAATTGCAAATTTGTTTTCAAATCTTCATTAGGCGCCTCCTAACACCGTCTAGCGCACTGGGTCTCCTGGGGCTCCATTTTGTGCATGAAATACTGTGATCGCTAAAAACAAGTTTGGGAATTCATTGTCAAAAAATTGGCGGCTGATTTTCACAAAATATATTGTAGCTGTGAATGCAAAAAATGTTGGGACGTGGGGTCTTCGGTGGCCCTGCGTACTTGGTGAAGGCTAGGAGAGTCAAGCATTTATTGATGCGCGATTAAGATAAAAAATCAAGACTTTTTCCGACCACTGATAGGTCCAAGAGAGATTGAATTCCAATTTTCCGCGAGTCTCTATATATCATTTTGGAGAAAAGGAGCAATCAAATTCAGGTAGCATAGCATAGTTTTTTAAAAATAAAATAGTTTAGCATAGTTTTTTAAAAGTGGAATAGTTTACCATAGTTTAAAAAAAAAGAGGTGAATTAGAGGCAAAACAAAACCGACGCAGAGGAGGATAGCAGCAGCGGCTTTGATGGCAAAGCACGGGAGATATACAAACTGGAGTTTTTATCTTTTGCAACACATGTCTTTTGAGACAAACTGACCATGGTTGGGAACTCGAATTCTAAGGAAATTTGTAATTGTTTATGAGGAATGGCTAATTTTATAAAGAAAGTTTGTTTAAATGTTTATAAGAAACTGCTCTATGAGGAACTTGCCTAAATTTTAGTGTTTCTCATAAACAAGCTAGTGGATATTTTTAAAACTGTGGAAAATCACTTTCAGAAACATAAAAGTTTAATCTTTATTGGATATACGTGCGTCCAAAAACATGAATCAGTATCTTTTTGTATTCAAAATATTTAATATCAGATACTTATCATTTGCTTTTTTTTACAGGGTGATTGAACTACCGAACGGCTTAGTAGCATTGTTAATTTCTTGTCCCACTGATCCTTCCATTGAGAAAGGTAATTCCGGACTTGGCAACAAAGCTGTCATCGGGACTTCATTATTATTTTACTCATTCAGTTGCTTTGGCATGGTGCAACATTATTTTCTTTCGTTGCTCGTCTTTCGTGTAAACAAAATTTTCCATCTTTTCAACAGAGGACCAAATAATACAAACGCTTGCAAAGTATGCCAAGACCAAAAATTCTCCATGGCTGGATGGATTAATGGCTATTCAAAACCAAGTGAGTAGTTAAAACTGGCTACTCAAAAGAATGTCGAAAACGATTGTTTCTCTACTGCAAACCTGTGGAGGACATTTCATATTCTTGGCACTGTGACTGGAAGCAGATCGGTCGAAAATGAGATGAAAATTGCCCGTTGATATTGTTATTTGCAGTGTCTTTGCAAAGAAAATAGTCTGTCCCAAAAACGGAGTTAGTGAGCGTAAAATAGTGACTTTATTTGCTTTCTTTTCAAAAAATAATACAAGAAAGTCGTATTAAAATGTTGAGATTCAGTTAAAAGTACTTTCTTGTTTTAGTTGACGCATTTAACAACTAAAAAAAAACGTATACCAAACACGGAATTTTTAATAGAACCAAAATATCATATTTGAAATTTCTTTCCGCAATATTTTTACCTTCTAACAAACACACTTTTTCAGTAAGAAATTTTCATTATCCATCTCCATAAAAAAATCCACGCCTATAAGCATTAGGGCTCGGTGCGAAAAAAAAACTAAACTCCTACTCCTTCAGAATATATTAACAGGTAGAAAAATAATGGGTGCTGAGCTTGAGCTCTCCAATTTGAGCCGTGCGATAATTACTGTCCCCATATAATTGAACGGAAAATTCGCTTTTTTGTTTAAACTTGAAAGACTCAACTAATTAATGTTTGTGAAATCCAGTTAAAAATTCTCGAACGTAACCCCCACAGTTTTGAAAAAGTTTTTTTTTATTTTCGATATTATTTTTACACAAATGACAGCTATTGAAAATAATGCATGCAGTATCGAAGATAAATGAGGCATTTTTCAAAGAGATGGAATTTGTATAAAAATAATGATGTCGACACATTAAAAAATTCGTCAAATATTAACTAGTCATTCAAGTGAATTTTCCGTGTGAATCGAATGTGGACAAGTACGATCGGGCGTTACTTTAATTCCGAGCCCATTTTGAATTGAATTAGAGAGCTCAAATTTGGCAGACTTCTTTAAATACCTAACACTATTATTCGAAGTGTTAGGAATTCAATTTTTTTTCACACCACACCCTAATTTGCATCCAGTACAGTAAGTACGCCGGGGCCTATATTCAAAACAGTGACGCTTGCGAGTGTGTACACTAGGGTGGCACAACTTTGAGGTCTATTTTTTACCCCTTTTTCGCACCATGCAATTATCTATATTGAAGAAGAAAAAAATTGTCGCAAAAGCTGCGAGCGATAAAAAAAATATTTAGAGGTCACTCAAGAGCGTCGAAGTTTCCAATTGTCGCAAATTTTCCTTTCTCTTCTCCCTCATAAATTTAACACTTTGTTAAATTTTCCTAAATTACCTCACATTTCTAACCCGATAAAACGGGGGACCTATACTTTTTTTACAGAGCCTTACAGAATTATTTTATGAGAACAAAGATTATAAATCTTGGGTTAGTAGTGTGAGGTCGGGGAGGCTGGGGTCGATGGAAACACGGGTCAAATGAAACAAGTTGAATAACTCGAAGATGGTTATTGATTGCGATCGGAGCCCAAGGGAGGAAGGAACTGCTTTGCATATCGGAACCTATCGCTTATAGTTCATGCCGCCGCTCCGAGAACGTCGAACATTTTATGTGGGTGCATCGCTTTTTCGACGCAAAAAAGGAAGTTTTTTTATTACTATTATTTTGCGTATTGCTCCAAAACTATTGTTCCTTCTTCAGCGTTGTCTACAATCATCATTACTATGAATATCCTAGTGAGTTTATTGTGGTCAGTACCTACCTACAACATTTAGGTTCTTTGTTATTTGATCAATTATTGGAAGCGAGGTTATGGGGGCAGTTGAAACAAACGGTTCGGGGTCAAACGTGTTTCTATTGACCCCGAATAAACATTTAATACGCAAGCAAGCTTTCCAAATCTTGTTTTTCTTTTAGATGCCAAGAAACTCGAAAATTATAAAAAGACATTTGAAGATACCAAAAATATATATAAATAAAAATACAAATATTAAAACGCTAAATAGGGCTAGGAAAAAGAGAAAGTCAACAATATACACCGATACCCTGGAAAAAGAAGAGGCAAGGAAAGAGACTGAAGAAACGACTGCAGAAAACAGGCCAAGAGAATAAAAAAGATCCTGGGTAGTCTTCCAGGTTCTTTTTTACTCTCTTAGCCGGTCTTATTGAGAACCTCGCTAGTAACAAAAACTATTCTCTGACTGATTACCTTTAGTAAATTAAAGCTAGATAAGTAAAATAATATTGAAGCACCTCAATATGCCTTCGGTGATACCAAAACTGGAATGAAAAGCAATAAAACCGATTGTTTTTATTAAAAGTGTATTTTATTCACAACAAACATACTTTATCACTTCATACACATAATTAGCAGTACGTGGGTTTAGTACAAACATCAGTTCAATCAGCTGAAAACGCCTGTTTCAACTAACCCCAGGCACCGTTTCGATAGACCGCGACACAGGGTCAAATGAAACGTTTTCCAAGAGTTTTTAAATAGCTTCTACCTAAGTTCAGGCCATAGTAGAAGCCAAATCAATAATGCTATCATATAGCCAGATAATCTAGCTATAATTTAAGCCCATTACCAAACAGATAAGGTATAAAATGCAGTCGAACTAACTGATTTTCTCAAAAACCTTCCAATTGACCCCAGCCTCCCCTACATTTGAAAAATCTGTTTCTAAATAAAATGGATTAATTGTTTTGAAAATTTTACAAAACTTTAAATTTAAGAGTGTGAAGAGTAAAAAAAATGGCGAAGATTCGACATTTCGAAGCTCTTGAGCAACCACTAAATATTCATTGACCGGATAGAGCTTTCGCGAGCTTAATTTAAAAATTATAAAGCGTGAAATTCATGGGTGAGTAGTGAACGAAAAGAATCGATTTATTAATGAAAGTTTGATTTTTTGTGAAGCTTGAGTGACCTCTAAATATTTTTTGACCGGACGCAGCTTTCGCGATAATTTTTTTTCCTTTGAAGCAGATAATTGGATGGTGAGAAGGACAAAAAATAGAGGTCAAATTTGTACCACCCGACCATCCCCGTCACTTTATGAGACCTCAGTATTAAAAATATAAAGAAAAAAATGTTTACTGCTCAGCAACTCAGATGCCCAGCAGCTTGCTGTCTGTGCGTAAACGCTGGGTCCTTCAATGATCCACATCAGGTACCGGGTCTATCTTATGTACTAGGCTATGCCATCTTCGATTCAGCGTTCAAGTCTAACCCTAAGGTAAACATCCTACCTGGATAATACTCATTGTCATTGATATTCGGCGCTCCCTGCACCCTCTCACGATTTGATATTTTTAATTGTATGCATTTCAGATTTCGAGCGAGTGTAAAAAAATACTGAAACGGTCAGACGCTCTCGAAGTAGTCCCACAGAGTGAGACAACGATCTTCTACATCGAGACCACTCATCGTGTGTTTCGCGAGGCCATTGAAGGGTTCGGGCGATCTGTCGGAAGTGTCGTACCGAAATACCACCTCGAAGATATTCGACAGGCCGTCCAACAGTATATACTACCAAAAACCAATGATTTTATTAACCCTTCGCGGTCACACGTTCTGACTATAACACATTGGTCGCAGGGGGCCGCAATGACCCCAGCCATATTTCAAACGATTGCCGCGTTGACAGCATCGTTCCGGACGACTCATAAAAATTCAAGATATTAGTTTGAATACTCTAGAATGTGGCATTCTCGGTATTATTTTTGTTATCGAATTTCAAAATGGAAAAAAATCAGCAAGCCGTCAATGCGTTAAAAAGCTCTTCTGGTTACTAAAAAAATCAACTCCTGCAATTTTCAATTTTTTTCATAACATTTTAGGGTGATACGCTTAAGATATGATAGTTTAAGGGAAAAAATAGCTTCATAGTGGGAAATAGTTTGAGGAAAAAATAGCTCCACCTCCGTCGCTAGTCTGTACTTACAATGGTACACCAAAGCACCGTTAGAAGGCAGGCTAGTCGCCTTGGTCGCCAACAACTTATAATAGTAATTTCGGCTTGAAGTTGCGCTTGGGGTCATATTGACCCCGGGTCACCGCGGAGGGTTAATATTATTCTTTTTGCAGCTTTTCCAACAATCCTAATTAATGTCTTGTTAGCCTCATCGTTGCTTTTATCACTGCTATTGCTATTTAGTTTTGGGGAAATGCTGATTACCTTCTTAATACGGGAGAAGGAACAGCTATTCAGCCAGTTCGTTTCAAGAGGACATCCGGCAAAGACGTTCCGCGAAGGTTATTTGGCAAGCATTCGGCAAATAAACACCGACACACTTCACAGAGAGGTGCAGAAATTCCACAAACGTCATTATAGCGCACATCGTATGACTCTTGTGATGAAGGTACGTTGCGCAGCTTTTTTGGGTCGGCACAAGAAAATCTTGCTTGTCGAAACGACCTTATCGCGAACGGGCACCCTATGGTACGCGGCTGCAGCAATCTCCCGCGTCGAACTGCGTTGGCCTGAACTGAGCGGCACATGGTTTCACTGAGTTACCGATGGTAACACTAGACCTGCTGCTGCACGTGCCAGCATGGGTTTTTCAGAGTTTTCCTGTGCCCCAAGGCAATTGCGATGTGGTCGTGCATTAGGAAACTAGTGGTTGCGGGAAACACTCCGGCAGGAGGAGTGTCTCCACGCAAGAGAAAAAGATACGTGATACGTAGGAGCACAAATAATAAGGATGAGATTATATAAACCGCAATTCGAAGGGGCATAAGAAATGTAAAAAACCAAATACAAATGACAATAACGACTTTTCCTAAACAAATTTTTGGTCATAAAAAAATAAAAGCCTCTGTATCATTAATGTTTGATCATAATTTAGCTCAAATTGGAGAAGAAATTTTCATTACATTCAAATACTGTGTACTCCAATCTCACCTTTTTGATCACATAGGCGGAGCTACCGCTCGAGACGTTAGAAACTTATGCAAAGGAATGTTTTTCGAAAATAACGAACAACGGTCTGCCCCCACAACTCTTTGATTCGTACAATTTTGTAAATTCCGTCGAGAATACGAAATTTCGAAGAATCTGGCGCATAGACCCGGCTGATTGCAATGAGGTATGCATTTTTTGTATTGTCGGGGAATTTCTTTTCTCGACAATATCCCCCCGGTACTCGATTATCGGCGGTGATTGTGTTTCACTGTAAAAGGCGATTGCGTTGGGTGGATTATTTCAACAGATGTCCGTCAATTGGATAATACCGCCATCGAGTTGGCTCTACAAGACGAAATCTCTTGAGTTTCTCGGTTGGCTATTCAGCTACGGTGGTGCAGGCTCGCTGATGAATTATTTGAAAATGAACAAATGGGCAACGAATATTCATGGCCGAGTTCGCAACGAACCTGCATGGAACACTTCGCTGTACAGCACTTTTTGCGTTTCGGTAACACTTACGGCAATCGGCAATTCCAAAAATAAACTCGATGTTCTCGACGCGATATACTCGTACATCAATTTCTTGAGACGAGAAGGAATGCCGAAAAGCATCTACGAAGACGTTCGTATCATTCGAAACGCCGAATTCAGGTAAAAGACGGAGAGAGACAGAGAAAGAAAGAGAAGAAGAGAGAGTAGTTTGAAACAATCGAAGCGACTTTTGAACGATTATCATAAAAGATTCCTCAAAGTTCGTTTCGGTTTCTTCAGGGAAATGGGCAGTCAGAATGATAGAAATTCAATTTCAAATACACGTGAATGGGCGCACGTGCAAGATTTTGCACATCATTTAATTACATTCTACCGAGTATAAATATTCTATTTCCAGTTTGTGCACACATCTCGAACGTTTCATGTTCGATGATGCTAAAGCTCCATGCTGTCTCATGATTCTTTGAAACGCTGTTCACTTTGCAGTTCCAAAACTTTTTCGGATTAGTCAATCACATTGTGCCTAGCTGTTTCCAGTGTTCACGATTTCAAATTGGACCTTTGTAAAAAAAAAATCCGCCGCGAGTTAGCAAATAGCAGACACCTAGTTCTTAAAAATCGATTTTCGTTGGAAATGATAAGGTACATTTTTATTCAAACGAAAAATCAAGGTTCCACAATGTCTGAGGTTAACTGGTTGAAGAGATGTCTGCTTAAAGGCCCGTATTTTTTCAAGTCGATTCGAACCTCCATTTTCAAATAATTATCGCAAAATGTTCAAAAACAGAAATAAGCCAAAATGGCATACGAAACTTTGAAACACCAATAACAAGAATGCGCAACCCTGAAATTTTTGCTGTACAATTTTGCACAAAAAGGATGTAACTCTTCAGTAATGGAACAAACATTGTTTTTCGATCTGTAAACGTCTTGTCCCTTCAGCACGAATTTGCAAGCTCGCTGCCTGTCTGAAAATAGCATCCAATAACGCAATTACACATAGGAATTTGATCCAAAGATCGAAACCATTAGGGAAAGTGCAAGTAGTTTTTGTTTCATTGTATCGAGCGGTTGCGATAATCTATATGATTTGAACACAGAGTCGAATGTATGCTCAACATTATTGACGAATATTAACTCGACAATGAAAAAGTGCCTCCCATCGAATAATAACTCGCAAATATATCTTTGTAGATACCGACAAGCTGGTTTAAGGAAATCCAGGGACTTACGAGAACTAGCCGAAAACATGCATCTCTATCCATCCAGCGATTACCTTGCCGCGCCCCACTTTTGGTACGAATACGATCCCGTGTCGCTATCGACTTGCTTGGATCTGATGACACCCATGAAAGCGTGTATCATGGTAACTGACGAAAGTTTTGGCGAGCATCTCGACACCAAGTTGGCTAGCCTCGGTAGAGGTGAGAAAAGCATGAATATTCCGGATGATTGGATCGACCGATGGCAGAACATGCAGCCGTTACCCGGCTACAAGCTACCGGAACGCAACATCTTTTGTCCCGACGATTTGAGGATGATCGATGCGCCCGCTGTTCTTTCGAAATATCCGGTCAAGGTGCACTCGGACAGTATGTCCGAAGTGTGGTACAAATTTGACCCGGAATGTCGAGTGCCCAAGGGTCACATGAACTTCTGTTACGTCAGTCCTCACCCATTGGAGTCGCCGGAAACGTAAATATTCGTATTTCACAACTGTTGTCTGTTCGACTAAATATCCTTTCAAAGCGAACGCTTCCGATATAATTGTTCGACGTTACTCTTCAGTGCGGCAATGCGGCGATTGTTCTGCCTGGTTCTCAAGGATTTGACGCACGATAAGATGTATCCTGCAACGGTAGCTGGATTGTCGTATACGATTGAGTCATACTTTTTGGGACTGGGAATAGAAGTGAGCGGTTATACCCAGAAACTTCCGGTAAGAGACCAGAGAATATTTCTCGGAAACAAGCAAACGGCAATGATTTAAATTTCGGAAATGTTAGCTTCTGACGCAGATCTTCGCCCAGTCGATACCAGAAAGTTACCAGTTCTTGACAAAAAGCTTGTTCGAAACGAAGAAACAGGAATTACTCGATGGATACAGCCGGTTTGTCAGCTCTGACATAATTGAAGCACAGTAGGCTTTCATTGTGATATTCCGGAAATACAAAATATCGCTTTTTAAAGATAACTATCTAATTCGTAATCTTCCTCAAGGCAAATCATTGGTTCAATTTTAATGGCCGGACGATGGGACTCAATCGAGATGCACACAGCTCTGTCTCGCCTCCAATTCGAGAGATTTCACCATTTCATGAAGCATTACGTCGATCAGGTTTACATCAAATGTTTCGTGGAGGGAAACATTGCAGAGGCCGATGCGGTAAGAAACGCTCTAAGAGTCGTTGAAGTATCGCAGTGCGGACCCTTGTCACGAGATATGATACCACGACTCCGAATGAACAAGTTACCACCTGGAAAACATTGCTGCACAGTCAAGGGTTTTGGACTTGATAGCTCGAACGTGGTTGTCCAGAATCTCTACCAATTCGATGATTCTACGTTGGAATTGGGCGGAATACTCTGCTGTCTTGTCGTATGTAATCGTAGCACGCGATCTATCATGTTTGGGAAGGTGACCTTCCCAAAACTGTGTAGCATTCGGCATAGGCTTTTAAAATAGGTGTGTTTGCTTCTGCTTATTTATAGTTGTCGCCAGCGGTCACGGAAGCCCTGGATGATCCCACGCCCGGCATGTGTAAACATAGCGTTAACACGTATGCCTTCCAATTAATCGATTCCGGTACAGCGACTATTAACGCAAAGAGAATTGCGTCTGTTGACGCTGAGATCGAAAAAAGAATACAAATTGCACGTGTTGATCTCGAGAACTGTATAAATGGCGGGTCGAAGTTAACTAAAGATGCAATAATTGCAGTCTTACGCAAACTCATCAATAGTCCAGCAAGTGAATTCACGGATAATTGGTCAGCCATTTTAAGCGGCGAATATGATTTTGGCAACACTTCGCGTCAGCTGGACGCTCTGGACAAAATGGATTCGGCAGAATTTCACAAGTGGATGCAGTACATCACCAATGATTCAAACATTCGCAAGCTGAGTATCCGGGTCGTCGGCGACAATTACAGCCGGGCTGACTTTTCAACTGTAAAGACTCGACCGGATAAGCCCAATACCGGACTGAATAATAGTCGTGAGTATGCTGTCTTCAAAAATTGCGTCAGCCTTTGGTACGCCAGTAGCACACGTCTCCGGAGGCCCCACTTTGTTACTTTAGTTAAATTTTTCTTAAAAATGCATTATAAAGGCCACATGGAAAATCATCATAGTCTATGGATCTCGCGACAAACATTAACAGGCTCAGAATTAAGAATGCACTGTGGAAAAGTGAAAGTCGCTTCCAACATATAAAAATGAATTGCAGTGATGGTTACGAAAAATTGTTGGGACCTGTGATCCCCAAACAATTTTTCCACCCCGCCAAGCCATTCTTTACCCCATCACCGAATTAGTCAAATGCCCCAAGTATGGAGCACGGCGCGAACTTATTGTAATCGTTTTATCCATCAAGAATATTTGTGCCGAACATGGTAAAAACGTGAGATTGATAAAGCATTCCCGCCCTTGTTACGCCTTTTCTCCGAAGATGTGCGAGGGATCTGCAAGGAAATTCTCACTGGCTGACGAGATCGACGTGTTTTCGATCCACATTATTACGTACTAACTGTTCTCTTTTTTTAGCTCTTTATCGGCTCCAATATTTGACCGAACACGCAGGACAAACCGAAAACACGTCGTACAACTGCATCACTGACATATGCGAGTTCAAGAAACAACTAGAAGCATCGTCGAATACAAATGTTACCTCGTAATAAACGAGGAATGAAGGCCTTTTAAAAAGACAATAACAGTATGGAATTTAGCCATAGTGTTATGTTTCGATCCGATACTGATCGGGCTCTTCGCGATTTATCTAATATCGTTTCTGCCCACCTTTTTTCTGTTTTACTGAATTATTCACTACCGAAAGACATAAAAAAACTGCTTGTTATTTTATCACAATAGTAACTCCTTTAATCTCTCTTGTTAAGGGTGTTGGAGCGGTCGATTTGAGTCAAATAACGATTCATGATTTTTTTTTGCTAATTTTTCATAAAATATATAATTGAAGGACAAAGTTATGCATTCTTATATTTTCAATACGTGTATTGAAAATACACGTATCGAGACTTATAGAGAATAAAATGTTGAGACAGTTATAATCATGCCTATTTATATTTGTCACGAGATTATTTATTATTACCATTTATTAATATTAAATATTTCCGAAATACGGGAGCTTCGCAGACATTGAGGGTGGCAGCAAAACTCTTCATTGGCCAACCAAGATTCGTCATATTTTTTTATCAAACCTTGATGGTTCAATATTGAATATATATGGTTTACTATGGGCAAGATGGTTTTTTTCTAAATATTTACAAAGGTTCAGTTTGCGTTAATCCTTTGCTATAAATGGTTTATCTTGGTGCTAAATAGCCAAAGAAATTATATCATTCGTCGTGTGAACGTCTTGCGCATCTAATCGCACGTAAAATGACCTACATTAAACTATTTTTTATTTCTGGTGTTTTGTGGTGAAAAAATTGCAAAAAGATCGTGGGGTCTCAGTATAGTCTAAACAATAACATATATTTTATTTTATGTATCTTGGATTGTGGCTAATTTAGTTATTACATGGTAAACACCGCTAATAACCAAAAATACGTAATATTGGGCTATATTAAATATTCTAGACTATTAATAAGTTCATTTTGATGAAGAGATAGATAAAATAGTGATATGTCGGTTTTAAAGATGGTTATAAATCAAAATGTTAGCTAGTTAATGAAAAAAGAAATGTAATTTAATATTACTAAAAATACATTCATGGTTGTTCATCGTCGTTACCTTCCGTTCTTCTCGTCAGCTTCACCTTCTGTCAGCCGCTAGTTGCCGAGCCTTTAGCACGTCGCCCGCACAGCGAAGCAAGTCCGCGATGCAATTTTCAATATCGTTGACTTTGGCGTCGCGGAATGAGCTTCGTACGACCTCGAAATAAGAAGATGAACAAATATGAATAAAATTTTATTGAACGTGTGATGCCGTCTTTACAGCGAATGACTTTACAAAATATTGAAATAATAAGATATTTATTATACGTATTTATTATAAATAGAAAGCAGAAAAAGAAAGTGTGCTTACTTCAATTTTCAAGTCTGCTGAAGAAAAAACCAAGCGCTCCGAACGATCCTTTGAATAACCTTAAAAGTAAACGTGTACTCTTAGAATATATACAAATATTATATATATATATATATATATATGTAGGAATCGGTTCCTGATGAACGAATGAGAGAAATTCGAATAGTCACACGTATCTTAAATGAATGCTTTAATGATCCTCAGGTACGGTTTGACAAAAAGTTTCGTGTCTCTTCTTCAAGCGTCTCGTCTCAACTCTGTTATTTTTCCGCATCCCCCTCGTAACGTATGCTTTTGTTATATTTTTCGTCGTCGCATAAGATATCTGAACATCGTGATCGACTCCTACATTCGGCCATTCCTGCTACTCTTCGGCCTCTGAAGAGATATATCGAAATGATTTCATGTAATCAGCTGCTGTAGTCGTAATTTTCGGGCCTTCTCCTTCTCCAACGCGAATAACTTCGTATTGATTTTGGCCATTGATTTGTGAAATCTTGTATGGTCCCAGATACTTCTTCTTTATTTTCAACCCTGGCACGAACTGAGTTCGCTTTATGGCTACCAAGTCACCTTTTTTGTAATTCGGAGCATCCTTGCAGGTACGATTGTGTGTTCGACGATTTTCTTCTTGGATTTTATACAGATTCGTCTTGGCCAAGCTTCGCGAATCGTCACGGTCTTTTTTGAATAGCTCTATTGCTTCAGCTTCGATGATTGACAAAACTCGTGGGTCCTCTCGTCGCCGCATCTTTACCCCAAATAGTAGCTCAAAGGGTGTCATTCCAATGCTTCGTTGATGAGTACTATTTAAGCAACCTTGAACCTGCTCTACGTAACGATACCATCTGTCTGGATTTTCTAAAGCCAGTTTAGTGAGTATCGGTATGACAATCCGATTGATTCTCTCAACTTGTCCGTTTCCGCGGGGTACACCGGCGGTAATTGAGATGTGTTCAATGTTCTCCGATATGCAATATTCGTTGAAATCCGTTGAAGTGAATGCCGCACCTCGGTCGCTGATAATTCGTTGTGGATTTCCAAAGACAGCTTGTTGCGTTTTCAGTCTCGCAATGACTTCTTGTGCATTGGTCGTTTTAGTTGGATAGAGCCACGTAAACTTTGAAAAGCCGTCAACCACAAGGAAGAGATGTTCATATAATTTCGACGTCGCTGTCATCGGGCCCAAATGATCAATATGATACGTTGATAATGGGGTATCTCCTTTTGGTATTGGCTGTAATTCACCCTCTTTTTGCCCTTCTTTTTTTCTGCAAGAATACATGGTACACAACGGGTGAGAACTTTCTCGAGTTTTTCTTTCAATTTCGGAATATAAAATTCGTCTTTCAGGCTTTCGATCATCTTTTTTACTCCGATGTGACCATTCTCGTGGGTTCTGCGTATGATGTCCATGTGCATACTGGTTGGTAATACCACGACGTTGTTATTGCCTACTCTCTTCATTAGAAGTCCATTTTCAACGAGGTAGTCTTCATACTTCTCTTTCTCAAGAATACGTTTGATTGCCCGTATCCTCTCGTCTTCATCCTGCTGTTTCTGAATCGTTGAAGTGATCGTATCATCCACCATCATGATCGGATGTCGACTGAGGGCATCGACGTGAAGCAACCGTGGCGCCTTCCGATGTTCGATTTCGTAATCAAATCCCTCGAGAAATAGAGCCCATCTAGCTACCTTTGCCGCTATATCTCGCTTGTCTAGTGTCGTTCGGAATGCATCGCAATCGGTGACAATCTTAAATCTGATGCCTTGTAGATACACTCGAAATTTCTTAGTAGCAGTGATGATCGCAAGGACCTCCAATTCGTAGGAATGCAACTTCTTTTCGGCGTCGGACGTTTTCCGGCTCATGTAGTGAACTGGATGAAACTTATCGTCCACCGTGTCCTTCTGGAATAACGCCGCTCCATACCCAAGTTTACTGGCGTCGGTGTGTAGTTCCGTGATTGCCTCTGGTCGGTAAATCTTCAACACCGGTTCTGTTGTCAATGCTTTTTTCAACTCCCTGAAGGAGCTTTCTTGTTCTGGACCGAAAGTGAACGTCTGGTTCCCTTTCAGTGTGTCGGATAATGGACGTGCGATGAGTGCGTAATCTCGCATAAACTTCCGAAAATACCCTGTAAGCCCGAGGAAGCTCTGGATATCTCGACGACATTTTGGTTTTGGATAATCTTGTACCGCGCGAATTTTTTCGTTCGATGGACTGACGAAGCCGCCTTCAATTACATGTCCGAGATATTCCACCCGTTTTTCCAGGAACCTGCACTTTTTCCAATTTATCGATAAACCTTTTTCAGCTGCGACCGTCATCGTTTCCTGAAGGTTATCGAAGGCATGTAGGTAAAGACAACTCCCCGGCTACTCAAATCCCGAAATACTTCATCGACAAATCTGAGAAAGTTGGTCGGACTATTAGTCAGACCGAACGGCTGCTTCAGAAACTCGTATTGCCCATTATGGGTCACAAAAGCCGTGTACTTCTGACTCTCCTTTGCCACGGGGACATGGAAATAGCCGTTTTTGAAGTCCAACACCGAGAAAACTCGAGCTAACGCCAAATCGTCAATGCGATCGTCGATCAACGGCATAGGGAATTGATCCCGTATAATCTTTTTATTTAATTGGCGGTAGTCCACGCAGACCCTATGAGATCCATCTTTTTTTGGCACCATCACCACGGCACTCGAGTACGGACTGTGGCTACGTCGTACAATTTCATCTCTTAACCATTCGTCGATTTGCTGCTCTAGGATGTCCTTTTCCTTTACCGACAACCTACGTGGCTTTGCACAGACCAACTCATCGTTTCTCAACACTATTTTTGTTTCGACATTGGTCTGAACCTCTTTGTTTGGCTTGTGAGTGGCAACCAGCTTCTGTATTCGTTCTTGATATTGTCCTCGCACATCGATTTCGTCTTGTCCTATGTAATTTATCCGCGAAAATTCATCTCTTACGAATTTCTCACTGTCTGCTTCTCGCAAATGTGTCAACAGCGCCTGTTTTTTTCCCAACGTCGGTAAATTCAGCTTGGTCAGCTTTTCTCGCAACTGCTTGACTTTCATATTCTCGATTGGTATTGACGACGCCCTTAGCTGAACGCCAGTTGTCTCACCTTGATCTTCGGTGTTTCCCTGTCCTATGTCGTTCGTCGTCTCGTTGGTTCTTCTGAACCCGATCAAATCACTATCTGACACGACGACACTCACATTTTCTTTGGAACCCCTATGACTGCCGTCGTCGTTCGCGCTTTTTTCTTCTCCCCTCCCGCCTTTATTTGACTTAGGTGTCCTAATCATCTGTCTGTGTTTTTGCACTGTCTATGATTTATTTAACTTATAAATCGTATAAGATCCGTCTTTCATCCACGACTCTCTTCGTATTCAACCACTTGTCCTGTCTGTCCGCTTCTGAGTTTATTTGGCGCCTGTAACACTCTTTCTGTAACACTCTGGTTTGTGAGCTCAATCGACGCGTACACAACGTTACCGGTTACTCTCACGACGACTTTCGCGAATTTTCCCTTTGTACGCTCGACTAACTTTTCTCAACTTCTACGCGAGACGTGACGCGTAATGGTCGTCGGCTCACGGTTTTTTTTTCGACTTTTATTCTTTCGGCAACTTTTCGCCGTATTCGTATATCACTCGTTCGTTTTTTTTTTTTTGGTCTTTATCCCGGCTGAGCCCCCAAATGTAGGAATCGGTTCCTGATGAACGAATGAGAGAAATTCGAATAGTCACACGTATCTTAAATGAATGCTTTAATGATCCTCAGGTACGGTTTTACAAAAAGTTGCGTGTCTCTTCTTCAAGCGTCTCGTCTCAACTCTGTTATTTTTCCGCGTCCCCCTCGTAACGTATGCTTTTGTTATATTTTCCGTCGTCGCATAAGATATCTGAACATCGCGATCGACTCGGGCAATAGTCCCTCCTTATCTCAAGGATAAAGGACGCCTTAATGAAGGCTTCCATGCAACTCAGAGGCGTCCTTGTTTCATAGTCACAACTCGGCTCTCCCTTCCAGAAGGAAGACATATTTAGGGATATGTGATTGCTTATGGTGGTAAAACCGGTGATAGAAGCGCCACTCGGCTTTATTTGAAACTAATTCAAACCGCTTGGCTCTCGATTGTCAAGCAACCATCGAAATCTATTCACAATTTCCTCAAAATCATCATCAAATTGATTATCAGAATTGTGTAAAAAATCGTTATTCATTATGACGAGTAATTATATGCAAAACTTCTGTACGAATTTCCACGTGGTTTTAATTATTTATTGAGGTTACGCCGTACGCTGATACACTCCGATACGTTTTACTTGGTTCCAATTGCTTATTTCGATTACGCCATGAATTGTGATACGCCTCGAAACTTTTTACGAATTCCAACCGTTTTTTTTTGTTTAATCTCCGTTCACTGCGATACGTTTCGAAACTTTTTACGTGCTCCACTTTTAACTGTTTTTGAGGTTAACCTGTAGACTGGTCTGTGATACAGGTAAAAACTGCATAGACGCCAAGCGCAAGCGCAAGCGTTAGTCATATGAAACGAAACAGCCAATCACAGTGCCGAAGGTTTCATCAAAGAAGCTCGAGACCTGCCTTGAAAGAAGGAGGCCAATAAGGCTCATTGTTCTGTCAAGGAAGGTCTATGAAACGCGAAATGAGGAACAAGGAATCCTTGTTCCTCAAGGAAGGACTTCCCTATTTCCCTGTTTGCCTCTGACGCCAGACGCCAAGCGGAAGCGCAACCGTTAGTCATACGAAACGAAACAGCCAATCACAGTGCCGAAGGTTTCATCAAGGAAGCTCGAGACCTGCCTTGAAAGAAGGAGGCCAATAAGGCTCATTGTTCTGTCAAGGAAGGTCTATGAAACGCGAAATGAGGAACAAGGAATCCTTGTTCCTCAAGGAAAGACTATGAATACGGGTATATATCTATAACTGCTACGTCTCCGTTCATATCTATATATGTTATCGCGTTCTCCAAACCCAAACCCAAAAACTATTGCGCGTCGCTAAAAATCCCTTCAGGGGTTGTCTTAAAACATCATGGGGAAGGTTTGTGCAAAATTTTAGCTCGATCGCGGGGGGGTTTCGGAACCTTACCCGGGAAATATCTTCGAGGCATATATACTCACAGGAATATGTTTAAGAACCCTTTCTTTTTTTATTAACTAAATGTTCGCACTCCGCTCCTCTGTGATCGGAATAATGGTGCCCTATATACTAATGCTACACGAGCCGGTAAGAGTAAAACAGTCATCCGTGTCATCTTTTGGACATCATTTGGATGCCTTTTCACTATCTCCCGCCAATTCCAAATACGTCAAAAGACAGCATATTACCAATGTCCGAAGGATATCATGAAAAGGACATCCTATGTGATGAGTCTTATATCTTACGGTAATGTCTTAAAGATAACCTCAAAATGGTAACTTATCCGCGTCAATTGGACATTTGTGCTACCTGGGGATTCTATGAAAGTTTGTAAACAAAAGAAACTGTTTCGCAGGAAACGAAGGTAGCGACATAGTGCGCACATCTCGTGGGAGTCCCGTCATTCAATGTAAGGCGGTCAAAGCGAAAGAATAAAGCGCGGACCGTTATATTCGTCGGACTATTCGCAAAACTGTTTACGAAATTCGACATATTTGCCGAACGATATTACGGCAAATCGAATTACAAACGGAGCAAGCAACAATGCCGAAAAAAAGTAAAAGAAAAGACAAAAACACGGGGAAACCGAAAAACAGAGCTAGCGGCAATCCTGAAGTATGTCCTTTTACAATTTCACGCATTATTACGATATGCAGCTGTATGTAGACACCTCGGGAAATAATACTGGCGTCTAACAAAAATTAATATTTGTTCCCTCGTGACACCTAGGTCGGATCGGACGTTTCAACGTCGCAGCGTTATGATGTCCGGTATCGCGAAGAACCCGTGAAATCGGACGCCGATCCCAACGAATACCGGTAACACAGATGAAACAATGTTATGGCAAAAATTATGAATTTGTTTTCAAACCTTCATTTGGCGCATTAACGTCCTAACACTCAAGTGCGTGAGGTTTCCCGGCACTCCATTTTGTCCATGTACAAACTTAGGAGATTAGACTACAAAATTTAATCACCTGTAAATTCTGCAGCAAGGAATAACAGGTTACCTCTTTCAAGTTCATTGTCAAAAAATTGACAGCTGGTTTTTACAAAATATATTGTAGCTGTGACAGCAGAAATGTAGGGACCTCGGGTCTTCGGTGATCCCGCGTACTCGATGAAAGCCAGGAGGATCAAGCGTTCCACTGATGAGTTATCAAGGTCACTGATTTTTTCTGATCACTGATCAGTCCAAGGAAGACCGAATTTGAATTTTTCATGAGTCTCGGTATATTACTTTGAAGGAAAAAGAGCAATCAAATTCAGGTGGCTTAGCATCATTTTTTATAAAATAAGGGTGATTTGGCAGTGAAAGGAAATGCATGTGGGTATGAGGAAGGTAGCAACGGCGGCATTGATGGGAACACAGATGAGATGTACAGATTGAAATTTTTATTATTTGCAATGTATGTCTCTTGCAGACTATAGTTGTGATCTCCAAATTCTAGGGAAATTTATAAATTATAAGGAATAGCTAATTGTATGAAAACATATTTCTAAATAGTTTATAAGGAACTTACCTGAATTTTATTATTTTTCTCATAAACGAGCTAGTGGATATTTGAAAAACTCTGAAGTATAACTTTTAGAAACTAAAAAATTTAACCTCGACCGGACATACCGACATAAAAAAAAATCAGTCTCCTTTGATATTCAAAATCTTTCATATGAAATGCTTATAATTTGTCTTTTTTTTACAGGGTGATTGAACTACCCAACGGCTTAGTAGCACTGTTAATTTCTTGTCCTACCCGTCTTTCCGATCAGGAAGGTAATTTTGGACTAGACATCCGAACTAGGATCGACATTTCATTATTATTTTGCTTATCACTTTGCTTTGGCATGGTCCAACATTATTTTTTTTTTGTTGAAGTTTGTTTTTTTCATATTTTTTTGAAACTTCCTTTTTCTCATATACAAAAAATCATTTTACATACTTCCAACAGAGGACGAAATCTCACATCACCTTGCAAAGTTTTACGAGACTCATTCGTCCCCACACTTGGAACAAATAATGACTCTTCTAGAACGAGTGAGTAATCAAAAGCTGTGTACTTAAGAGAAATGTTGAAAACAACTGTTTCTCCATTTTAAACCTGCGGAGGGCATTTCATATTCCAGATAGTTCGAGTGGAAGTAGATAGTCGAAAATCAAATGAAAATCGCCTGTTAATTTTGTTAGTCAATTTGCAATGTCTTTCCACATAAAATTGTCTGTCCCACCAACAAAGTTAGTGACTGTGAAATAGTGACTTTTTTGCTTTTTCGTCGAAAAAGAACAAAAGAAAGTAATATCAAAATGATGAGATTCAGTGAGAAGTCATATCTTGTTTGAGTTAAGGCATTTGGAAAACAAAACAACGTATAACAAACACAGTATTTTGACTGGAAGCGAAACATAGGCATTGGTATTTAGGCATAAAAAAAAATTCGTCAAATATTAACTACTCGTTGATTCATTAAAGTTGAATTTCCGTGCAAAATCGAATCTCCAGGGCCTATATTAAAATAAGCTCATGCAATATGCACAATGACCACCCTCGTCTCTTTGCGAGACTTCATTATTGAAGATATAAGCGAAGAAATGTTTTCTGCTCAGCAACCCAGATCCTCAGCAGTTTGCTGTCTGTGTGTTAACGCTGGAGACTTCAGTGATCCACGTCAGGTACCGGGTGTATCTCGTGTATTGGGCGCTACCATCCTCAATCTTCCGTTTCTGAATGGCGCTGTGGTAAACATTCTCCCTGGACAATATTCGCAGCCATTGAAATTCCGCTCTTCTCGCGCCCTCGCGCCACTTGATATCTTAAATTGTATGCATTTCAGATGTCGAGCGAGTGCAAAGAAATTCTGAAACAGGCAGGCGCTACTGAACTGGTCCCAAAGAGTGAGACAACGATCTTCTACATCAAGGTCGCTCATCGCGTGTATCGCGAGGCCATCGAATGGTTGGGGCATGCTCTCCAAAATGCGACCATATCGAAGGACCAGACCGAAATTGGTCGACAGGTGGTCGTAGGGTACATACTAACGAAAACCAACGATTTTGTTATTATTATTCTTTTAACAGCTTTTCCAATAACTGTAATTAATGTCTGAGTATGTTTGTGGTTGCTTTTATCATTGCTATTGCTATTCAGGGTTGAGGTCATGAGAAGGGTCTCCTCAACGCCGAAGCAAGAAAAGGCACACATATTTAGCCAGTGCGTTTCGAAAAGACATCCGGCAAAGACGTTCAGCGAAGATTACTTGGAAAGCCTTCGTCAAATAGACATCGACAAAGTGTACAGAGAGGTGCACAAATTTCGCAAGCGTCATTACAGCGCACATCGTATGACAGTCGTGATGAAGGTACGGCGCGCAGCTTTTTTGAATAAGCACAAGAAAATCTTACTCGCAACTCGATCGTATAGCAAACAAAAAATAAATCCGTCGATACCGTAAATCTTTGATAATAATTTCGCGGAAATTAAAAACAAAACATTCATTATACAAGGAGTATCGACATTTTTAGTGTTTGTTCATTGAAAAAATTCGAGTATGTGCACTCTCACATCGATTTATTTTGGTGTTTATTTTTTTTTAATTGTAGTCATTAAATATTCGTTGCTAAAATTCACCAAAAGAAATTTCACCAATCCCACAACGATCCATTTCATTGCACTCAAATATTTCAAACTTTAATCTCATCTCTTTGATCACATAGGCGGAGCTACCGCTCGATACGTTGGAAACTCATGCGCAGGAATGTTTTTCGAGAATAACGAACAACGGTCTGCCTCCGCAACTCTTTGATTCGTACAATTTTGTTAATTCCGTCGAGAATACGAAATTTCGAAGAATTTGGCGCATAGATTCGGCCGATTGCAACGAGGTATGCGTTTTTCGTATTGTTAGTGAACATTTTTTTCCCCGGTACTCGATTATCGGTGGTGATTATCTTTCGTTGATTGCGGCGATTGCGTTATGGGGATTATTTCAACAGATGTACGTCAAATGGATAATACCGCCATCGAGTTGGCTCTACAGGACGAAATCTCTCGAGTTTCTCAGTTTGCTATTCAGCTACGGGGGGGCGGGCTCGTTAGTGAGTTATTTGGAAATGAAAAAATGGGCAACGGCCGTACATGGTCAAGTTCTCAACGAACCTGCATGGAACACATCGCTGTACAGCACTTTTTGCGTTACGGTAACACTAACGGCAATCGGTAATTCCGAAAATAAACTCGACGTTCTCGACGCGATATACTCGTACATCAATTTCTTGAGAAGAAATGGACCGCAGGAAAGTATCTACGATGACATGCGTATCATTCGAAATGCCGCATTCAGGTAAGGGGCGTGGGAGGGGCAAGAGAGAGAGAGAGAGGAAGAGAAGGACAGAGAAGTTTGAGACCGTCAGGGTGACGATTGAACGATTATCATAATAGATTCCTGAAAGTTCATTTCGGTTTCTTCAGGAAAATGGGCATATTATACAAATTGAATTCGTTCCATTGGAAGTTGAATACAAGTAAACGGCCGCAAGGTGGGGATCGATTGGGGATGTGAAGTGGAATATGGTGGGGAATGCAATAACGGGAAGTACTCTGTACTTGGAAGCTACAATAAAATAATACAGTAGCGCTCAATATAAAAAAATTAATGAATAAAAAATATACGAGTGAATGGGCGCATGTGCAAGATTTTGCACACCGTTTTATTACATTGTACTGAATATAAATATTCCATTTGTAGTTTGTACATACATTTTCAAAGTTTCATGCTGTTCGATGATGCTAAAGCTTCGTGCTGTCCCGTGACGCTGAAATTTCTTTAAAACGCGGTTCGTTTTGCGTTGTCAATTTTTTCTCTGTTCAGCCAATTTCATTGTGCCAAGCTGTTTCTAGTATTTATCATTTCAGATTGTATCTTTGAAAAATAAAAAATCAGCCGCAACATAGAAAATGGCAGACGCCTACTTCTTATGAAACGATTTTTGTTTGAAATTATGAGCTATGTTATATTTTAAACAACAAATTAAGGTTCCCTAGTGATGCCTGAGGTTAACTGGCTGAAGAAATGTCTGCTGAAAGGATCCTATTTTTTGCAAGTCGAGTCGAAGCTCCATTTTCAAATAATTATTACAAAATGTTCAACAACAGAAATAGGTGAAAATCGTAATCGAAACTTTGAGCCACGAAAAATAAGAATGAGCAACCCTGAACTTTCTGCCGTAGAATTTTGCTCAGAAAGTATGCAGCTGTTCGGAAATGAAATAAACATTGTTTTTCGATCTCTGACCGTGTGGTCCTTCTAGCACGAGTCTGTAGCCTCGCTGCCTATCCGAAATAAAGAATTCAATAACGCAATTACAAATTAGAATTTGATCGAAAGATCGAAACTATTAAAAAAGGTGCAAGTCGTTTTTATTTCGTTGCATCAAACCACTGCGATAATCGACGCGGTTGGAACAAACGGTCAAATGTGTTCGCAACATTATTGACAAATATTAACTCGATAATGAAAAGAGTTTCTCGTTGAATAATAACTCGCGAATATCTTTTTGCAGATACCAACATGCTAATTTGAAACATCCGAAGGACTACGCAGAACTAGCCGAAAACATGCACATCTATCCATCCACCGATTACCTTGCCGCGACCGTCTTTTGGTACGAATACGATCCCGTTTCGCTATCGACTTGCTTGGATCTGTTGACACCCACGAAGGCGTGCATCGTGGTAACTGACGAAAGTTTTGGCGAGCATCTCGACATCAAGTTGGCTGGCCTCGGTAGACGTGAGAGAAGCACAGATATTCCGGAAGATTGGATCGTACATTGGCAGACGATGGAGCCGTTGCCCGGCTTCAAGCTACCGGAACGCAACATCTTTTGTCCCGACGATTTGAGGATGATCGATGCGCCCGCTGTTCTTTCGAAATATCCGGTCAAGGTGCACTCGGACAGTATGTCCGAAGTCTGGTACAAATTTGTCCCGGAATTTCGAGGGCCCAAGTGTCACATGAACTTCTGTTACGTGAGTCCTCTCCCATTGGAGTCACCGGAAAAGTAAATATTTGTATTTTATTGCTGTCTCCTGTGCGGCTTAAGGGGCCAGTCCACTTTGGAGCCACGAAAAAAGACTATTTTCGGAATTTTTTTTGAGGATTTTGTAAAAGATACGAATATAAAAGTTGTTGGGCTTGATAAATAAAGTCTTGAAATACATTTAAAAAATTTAATTCATTTTTTTCCATTTTGAAGTACAAAAACTATAGTTTAACATAACGCCTCAAAAATAGGTGGGCTAGGCAGGTCCATCACAACTCGGCAACGGCTTGTCTGAAACGAAAAAATCAAAGTTGATTAGATTCAGTATGACACCAACTACAAAATGACCCTCGGATATAAAGTTTTATCAAAAAATAAAAAAATGGCAGATGAAAAACAAAAAAAGTTTTAAAAAACGCGTTTTTTCGCAGTTTGTTGCACAAAAAAGAGTAAAAATAAAAATTTTAAAACCATCCAAGGTCATCTTGTTGCGAATCGTGTTTACAATATGTAGTTCAAATTTCAAGAGAAGTGGTTTATTAGTTTTAGAGATACGATAAAGAAAAAGAAAAAAAAACGTCATGGTGAATGCGATACAGAGGGGGAAGTCGGCTGGGGCCGCAAGGTGGGGATCGATTAGGGATGTGGATTGGAGAAAATGGTGGGAAATGTAAAAAAGGGGGAAAATCCCTGTACATGGAAGCTAAACTTGACGCAGCGTTCGCCGTAGCAGATACAATTAAAAAAAAAAAATTAGTTTTAGAGATACGATGGAGTTAGATTTTGAAAACGTTGTTTCGAGAGAAACGCGTCTGAAGTTTATACTATGAAAAAGTATTACCTAAACTCAATCGGCAATTCCTTCGCCGTACAAAATTCGTATTTCTGAACGTATGTACTTTCGAAAACAGTAAAAAAAATCGATTTTTTTTAAATTTCCAAACTGCACTGGCTCCTTAAGATCGTTTCGAAGCGAACGCTTCCCATATAATTGATGGACGTTATTCTTCAGTGCGGCAATGCTGCAATTGTTCGGCCTGGTCCTCGAGGATTCGACTCACGATAAGTTGTATCCTGCAAATGTAGCTGGATTGTCGTATGCGATTGTGCTGTACTTTTTGGGACTGGGACTAGAAGTGAGCGGTTATACGCAGAAACTTCCGGTAAGACAACAGAGAAAAGAAAATCCTGTCAAACGAGTAAACGGCGATGATTTAAATTTCGAAAATGTTCAGCTTCTGACGCAGGTCTTTGCCGAGTCGATACCAGAAAGTTACGATTTTTTGACGAAAAGTATATTCGAAACGAAGAAAGTGGAACTACTCGATCGATACAGCGAGAACTTTGGCTCTAATCTAAATCTGGCGAAGTAGCGTTTCATTGTGATACTGCGGAAATACGAAATATCGCTTTTTAAGAAAAGCTATCTAATTCGTAATGTTCTTCAAGGCAAATCAGAGATTCAATTTTAACGCTCGGACGATGGACCGAAGTCGAGAAACACGCGGCACTGTCGCGCCTCCAATTCGAGAGATTTCAACATTTCGTGAAGCATTTCGTCGATCACGCTTACATCAAATGTTTCGTGGCGGGAAATATTGGAGAGGCCGATGCGGTGAAAAACGCTCTGAGAGTCGTCGAGGTATCGCAGTGCAGACCTCTGCCACGAAATATGACGCCGCGAATTCAAATGAACAAGATACCACGTGGAAAGCATTGCTGCACAGTCAAGGCTTTCGAACTTGATAGCTCGGACGTGATTGTCGCGAATTACTATCAATTCGATGATTCTTCGGCGGAATTGGGCGGAGTACTCCGGTTTCTCGTCGTATGTAATCGTAACACGCGATCTGTCATTTTTGGGGAAATTGCCTCCCCAAACTGTGTAGCATTCGGGATGAGTTTTTAAAAATGAGTGTGTTTGCTTCTGATTATTTATAGTCGTTGCTAACGAATGCGGATTTCGCGGACCGTCTTACATCTGATTTTGGAACGACAGCCAGTTGCAGGCACGCCATCTCTAAATATGGCGATAACAATTGTACCCTCGGATTTTTGGATTCCGGTACATCGACTATTGACGCAAAGACAATTGCGTATATTGACGCGTGGATCGAAAAAGAACTACAAATTGCGCGTGACACTGTCAAAGAGTCTATAGATAACGCGTGGACGTTAACTAAAGATAAAATAATCGCGCGTATGCGCAAACGCGCCAACAGAACAGCAAGCGAATTCGAGAATGTCTGGGAAGACATTGTAAATGGCGAATATGCTTTTGGCAAACTTTCGCGTCAGTTGGACGCTCTGCACGGAATGGGTCTGGCAGATTTTCACAAATGGATCAAGTTTATTACGGACGATTCAAATATTCGCAAGCTAAGTATACGGATCGTCGGTGACAAATACAGCCGGGCTGACTTTTCAACTGTGAAAACTCGGCCGGACAATACCGGACCGAATAATATTCGTGAGTATGCTGCTTAAGGGCAAGTACCTGAGTAAACGGCGAGAAAAACAGGTAAACTTCGGGAATTTTCATCTCAAAAACTAATGTTTAGATTCAATCCGGGTTTTTTAAATTGGAAAATATGTACATTGAGGTATGTTTAGGATTTTTTTTAAATAAATTCGTTGACTGGAAGAGATTCAAACGCGATTATCTCGAAACATAGTTTTCAAAGTCGGTGCCAGATGTATCTCGAAAACGGCTTGTCCGATTTTGTCCAAATTTGGATACAATATTCTTCGATAGTTTTTCTCGTTCGCCACGTAGGGGTTTTTCATTTGATTGAACCATTGCTTTTTTATGCAATGTGTATGCAATCCAAAATCGTCGGAAATTGCGTATGAAAAACGAATGTTAAAATAAAACGGTCGCAATTCCGTCAAAAATGAAAATTTCAAAAAAATCCTACGTCGTGAACGAGAAAAACTGTCGAAGAATATTGTATCTATATTTGGACAAAATCAGACAAGCCGTTTTCGAGATGCATCTGGCGCCGACTTTGAATACTATGTTTCGACATAATCGCGTTTGAATCGCTTTCAATCAACAAATTTATTTTTAAAAATTCCGAAACATACCTTAATGTACATATTTTCCAATAAAAAAAAACCTGTATCCAATCGACACATTAGTTCTTGAGATAAAAATTCCCGAAGTTTACCTGTTTTTCTCGCCGTTTACTCAGGTACCTCCCTTTAATCTTTGAAAAGTGCGTAAGCCTTTGGTACGCCAGTAATGCGCGTCTTCGGAAACTCCACTTCGTTAATTCAGTAATTTATCTCAAAAATAAATTATAAAGATCACATTGAAAATAGTCATTGTCCATGGAGGTCGCAACAAAGATTAACAGGTTGAACATTTTGAATGCATAGTGGAATTATGAGAGTCGCTTTAAAGAAACAAAACCTAATTGCAATGATGACTAGGGCAAATTGTGGGGATCTGGGGTACCCAAACAATTTTTCCTCCCTAACAAACGATTCTTTGCTGTGATTTTGATAAAGCATTCCTGCACTTGGTACGTCATTTGTCCGAAGATGCGCCAGGGATCTGCAAGGAAATTCTCACTGGCTGAAAAGATCGGCGGGTTTTCGATCAACTTCATTACGTAATGACTATTCTTTTTTTTTCCAGCTCTTTATCGGCTCCAATATTTGACCGAACACGCAGGACAAACCGGAAACACGTCGTACAAGTGCATCACTGACATATACGAATTCAAGAAACAACTGGACGCATCGTCGAATACAAATGTCACCTCGTAATAAACTAGCAATGACGGTTTAAAAAAAAGACAATAACAGTATTGAATTAAGCTATAGTGTTATGTTTCGATCCGATACTGATCGGGTTCGTCGCGATTTATTTAATAACGTTGGTATCCGCCTTTTTCCCGCTTTTCTGAATTATTCATTACCGAAATATGCAAATAACTGCTTTTTATTTTGTTCCAATAGTGACTCCTTATTTCTGTCTTATTAAAGGAGTTGCAGCCGTTCCGTTGAGTCAAATAACGATTTATGGTTTTTTTCCCATGACCCTCAAAAAAATACATACGAGGTACACATTTATTCCGTAGATGCTAATTTTCCATGAAATATATTATTATAGGGCAAAATTATGCATTTTTATATTTTCAATACGTGAATAATAAAATCTTTTGTGTTACTACAAAATTGAGTAAGTATAACATTATCGGTGATTATTGTGAAAAAACTGCGCCAATTAATATTTTATACAACTCGGAATAAAATGTTGAGTCACTCATAATTATGCTTATTTATATTTGTCACGAGATTATTTATTATTGCCGTTTATTAATATTAAATATTTCCGAAATACGGCAACTTCGCGGACATTGAGGTTGGCAGCAAAACTCTTCATTCGCCAACCATGATTCGTAATCTTCTATCAAACCTTGATGGTTCACTATTGAATATATATATTTTAGGATGGGGAAGATGGTTGTTCTTCTTAATGTCTACAAAGGTTCAGTTGTTGTTAATCCGTTGCTAGAAGAGGTTTATCTTGGTGCTAAATAACCAAAGAAATTGCATCATTCGTCGTGTGAACATATTGCCCATTTAACCGCACGTAAAATTACATACATTAAACTATTTTTGATCCTGGTGCCTTGGGGTGAAAACATTTTAAAAAATTCGTGGAGACAGTCTAGTCTAAACAATAACATATATTTTATTTTTTTATCTTGGATGTTGGCTAACGCCCCAACCGCCTTAACTTCAAGCATTTCTTATGTTCACCTTCACATCTGCGATGTATTGTCTACGTGATATTTTACGGCTATTAT
This sequence comes from Ophion obscuratus, assembly GCA_964007375.1. Classification (NCBI taxonomy): domain Eukaryota; kingdom Metazoa; phylum Arthropoda; class Insecta; order Hymenoptera; family Ichneumonidae; genus Ophion; species Ophion obscuratus. The sequence continues at coordinate 19,596,628 of OZ023313.1, forward strand.
TTTATATTTTTATACGAGTTATTAAAAAAGTGTAAGTAGTTACTAGAAGAGTATTTCGTTTGAAATTCAGTTGTAGATTGGCATTTTTTGCCAACTTCTCTAATTCTGGAGAAGTTTTACGGCTGTTCGGACGTTCAGAGTGTATACTTTTCAGAATTTCCATACACTTTTATCGTACAGCGAGGACGATGTTGAAGAAAAACAACAATACAAAGCAGCATCTTATTTTTACAGTAGAATATTCAAAATAAATGAATTTAGTGATTAATATTTGCAAACTTCGATGACAACCTGAATTTTATATAAAATTCAATTCAAATATTTTGACAAGATAATTGTACGAATGCCATTTTTTGTATGAATTCATCATTTTGAACATTGCTTTTCTTCAATTTCATATATAATAACAGCATTTCTTACACCATTTATTAAATTTGTCCTAATTGCTCGTAAGTTTTAGGGAAGTATTTGTTACTCATGCAACTTTTAAATTACTTCGAAAGTCTCCTCTGTCGCGTGCGTTTTTCACCATTCCCGTAACAATTTTGAGATTTAAATATCCGTCCTTACATGTGACAACATTGCTGACATTGGCATCGCCAAGGGAGGGGCAGAGGGGGCAGCCCCCCCCCCCCCAGAGATTCGAAAGCACGTATATGAGGGTCTAAAATGTCTAAACTTCATATTTCCTTACCCCCCCTCTTCCCCTCCCTGCGGCCAACTAGCTGGCGACGCCCTTGGTTGCTGGCAAGCACAAACAATCTTTTACCCTGATCATACTTATTGCCGTTGTTGATAGTGCAGATTTTGCAACTCGTGCAGTGTACAAATTGAAGATTTAATGAAATGGACGATCGGCTGCGCTATAAAAGACTATTTGTGAGGACTAAAGTTTGGAAACAGCAGTCCATGGAACGTGAATCTTTCGCAACGTTGCCAAGTTGCCCTTCTCATTAGGCCGCAGCGACATAATGCGCACATCTAGAAACTCTCGTTCGATGGAAGGCAATCAAAGCGAAAGAATAAAACGCGATTATAAGGTAAGCCGACCAGCGAATGGACAAAAGCTGATTTATATTGAAAATCAGTCAAGATTACCAGGTAGCAAAATGTTATCTATATGGTATCCGAAAGATATCCCGAAACGGATATGGATAACTTTTTGGTTTTCCAAAAATATGCCGTTTTGAATTACAAATTGTATCACTAATGACCGCTTCGCTTGCGGAAGTCTTAAGTCCTGGCCACGTCATCTGAAGCAAAAAATCAAACATATTTTTACTTTGTACAATATTGTGTATAAGTTGACCTATAATGAAGAAGAAAAATTGAAAAATAAAAAAATAGTGAGCAAAAAAATGCAAAAATTTTGGGAAAAAAGACAAACTTCCTTCCGATGGCTCACAATTTTTTAATTTTTCTTGATTCTAAAAAATATTTTGATGTTCAATAAAGACCGCTTAGTCAGCATACCAAATATCAACATTTTATATTTAATACTTTTCGCATAAAAAATTGGTGAAAAATCGAACATTTTTTGGCCCAACAAGGCAGAACCTTCCCTTAAAGTTATAAAATCGATACATCCGAAAGATATTCTTTTGAAGGCACGAGAATTTCAATATGCCACAGACATCTAAAAGTAGTCCAAAAGACATCCATTAAGTTGACAAAACGGTATCAAGAAGAAGTGCCATCGAATGGATATTTATTCATTGGCGACATATAAATATCCATTTCTTTGTCAAAATCAACTTTTCAATAGTCCAAGATATTTAATATATCCCAATATTACCTATTTTTGGTTATTGCATGGTAAACATCGTCAATAAAAGTTTCTATTTAAACGCGTATTTATAGATACGTAAATACGGGTTCTAAAGAAACATCTATTAACAATATTTACCCTATAGTAACCAAAAATAGGGAATATTGGGCTATATTAAATATTCTAGACTATCAATACGTCAATTTTGATAAAGAGATAGATAAGATAGTGTTATGTCAGTTTTAAAGTGGGTTGTAAAGTAAATATTAGCTAGTTATTTAAAAGTGAAACATAATTTAATACTACCAAAAACACATTAATGATATTTCCATCGTCGTTACGGGGACACCTTCTGACGGCCGAGAGCAGCCTTTAGCCGGTCGCCCCCACGGCGAAGTTGGTCCGCGATGCGATTTTCAACGTCTGCGACTTTTGGGTCGCGAAATAAGCTCCGTACGACGTCTGAAAAAGAAAAGGGACAAATATTACGAATAGGATTTTATTAAACGTGTGATGACGTCTTCACAACGAATGACTTTACAAAATATTGAAACAATAAAATATTATTTTTGCATAGAATGGGGGCGTACACAAATTGCGTAACGCAAAATTTTCCAATGTTTGACCCCCCACGTAACGGGACCCTCACGCTTGGCCAGTACCCCCCCCCCCCCAAATCCCTCCATTCCGTTACGTAACGGGTGCTTTGTCGTCAATAAATGCGATTTTTTTCATAGACATAACTAATTAAGAAAGGATCGGGTTTATACTCATTTTATGAAGTATATATTCATATAGTTTTATACCAATTTGTATGACAAAATCTTGAAAATTAACCGAGATATATGCCTTGATTTGACGATGAAAAATAAATTCTCTTGATTGTCCCATCGATATCTTTATAAAAGCTTATCTGTAAATTAAAAGTCAACAAGTTATCGATTTGCATACAAATGTAGCTATCGTTATGCGTAGCCATTTTTTATTTTGGTTTTTCTTTACAATATGCTCAGTTTGGACGTTTTTCTCCGTACGTTTAAGTATAAAAAATAATAGTGTATTTACTCAAATATTAGCTAGTTATTTAACTAGTTAATTTTCGCGTCTCCTGCTCCAAGAAAACCGCGCCTGCTTTAAAGAATTCTCCGTATAACCTAAAAAACAAACGTTATGGATCCTTTTTTTTACTATCGCCCGCCAATCCCAAATACGTTAAAAGACGGCATATTATTCTTTAGCATATCCTTCGGATAACGTTTCATTAGATACAATAGATAATAGAGAGATAACTTTTCGATACCTGAAAATCATCATCAATTGGACAACAGTTTGTGATACCTTTTAAAAGATATAAAAAAGTTTACTTCACGACAACATTAATTAAACGGGATGTAGTTTGAAAGATGTCGAATAGTTATCTTACGGTAATTCCTTAAAGAGAACCTGAAAACGGTAACTTATCGCCGTCAATTGGACATTTATGCTACCTGGGCGAATATGAATTTTCGATAAATACTCGAATCACTATAATTTAGCAAAAAAAATCACAGCTATTGTTCAAACCAATTTTTCAGTTTAATATATCGAGTTTTTCTAGTTTGTGGTACTTGCACACCGCGCAACGTAGTTACGATACGGCTGCGCACAGTAGGTGTTCAAAACGCGAAAACAATAGATTTATAAGTTTTGAGGGTTTTTCATTTCATTACTTGCAAAAAATCAATTATTTATTTCTTGCAAATTTTTTTGAACCATTCGTAATAACAAGTCAAAATCAGACATGTTTATTCACTGGTGCTGTATCCTAACCTCTTCCCAGTGAATATACATATGGACTCTGTTGTCATAATTCTCAAAGCAGCAGAGTGAAACATTTAGCTTATCTGCAGAAAATTGATAAGTTCATTATCATTACGATATGACAATGTACATTTCATTAAATGTTGCCATAAAATCAATACATTTGTTTTTTTTTATTTATTTTTTTAATTTTTGGCGATATTTATTTTTCTGTTTCTCTGTCGAAACAAACTTGGGTAGATTTTTCAAGTATTCAGATGCAAAGAATCTTCGTGTATTATCTCCGAACTCGTAATACCGAATATAGTACTCATATCCATGAGAATTTTATAATTATTGTGCAACACGGTGATCACCGAATCCAGCATTTAATACAAATAAATCATTTTGCTAGACAGCTTTCTTCTACGTTACACATCCGTTTACTGGTCATTTTGCTCCTTGTCTGTCAATTCCTTCAATATTATTTGTTGCAATCACTTAGAATATTTTTTTCTACTATCAGAATAATATCATTTGGTCGTTATAGCATTCGGATAAATTCGTTTTGATAATACTTCCATTTTACAGTCGATCTGAGTCCTGCAGTGTCATTCGTCACTTCACTGGTCGGTTTACCTCATTCGTTGGAGTGTGTTGCAAAACTATATACGAAGTTGGACATATTTGCGGAACACTATTAGGGCAAACCAAACTACAAGCCGAGCAAAATAAAAAGGAAAAAGATTTAATAGCCACAGGCAACAATGCCGAAAAAAGTAAGAAAAAAGACAAAAATACAGGGAAGCCGAAAAACAGGGCTAGCGACAATCCTAAAGTATGTTGTTCAATATTTCTACGCATGATTATGATATGTAGCTTTATATAGAGACCTCCGGAAATCACACTGACGCATTAACAAAAATAATATTTGCTCACTCGGGACACTTAGGTCGGATCGGATGTTTCAACGTCGCAGGGTCACGATGTCCGGTATCACGAAAATCCTGTAAAGCCAGACACCGATCCCAACGAATACCGGTAACACTTTGCGTCACTTAAAAAGTTCTTGTCTCACAAAGAGATAAAAACTCTACTAAAGCATTGAGATGAAACAATGTTATGGCAATGATTACAACTTTGTTGTCGAATATTTATTTGGCGCATTAGCCTCGTAACACTGTCAAGCGCATGGGGTCTCCCGGGACTCCATTTTTTGCATGTAGTACTGTGATCGCTAAAAACAATTTGGGAAATGAGACTGAAAATTGTAATCACCTGTAAATCCTGCAGCGAGAAATAACAGGTTACCTCCTTCAAATTCACTGTCAAAAAAATGGCGAATAATGTTTACAAAATATACTGCACCTGTGACTGCAGAAATGTGAGGACCTGGGGTCTTGGATGACCCCAAGTACTTGGTGAAGGTTAGGAGGGTCAAGTGTTTAATTGATGAGTGATCAAGGTCACTGATTTTTTCTGATCACTGATAAGTCTAAGGAAGATTTAATTTGAATTTCTCATGAGTTTCGGTAAATTAGTTTGAAGAAAAAAAGCAATCAAATGCAGCTAGCTTAGTGTAGTTTTTTTGATTAAATAATGGTGATTTGGATGTAAAAAGAAATGTAAAGGAAATATAAATGTAAAAGGAAATGGTGATTTTGATGTAAAAGCAAATGTAAAGGAAATGTAAATGTAAAAAGAAATGTAAAGGAAATGTAAATGTAAAAGGAAATGGTGATTTGGATGTAAAAGGAAATTCTAAGGAAATTTACAATTTATAAGGAACAACTAATGGTATGAATAAATATTTTTAAACAGTTTATAAGGAACTGCTTTATAAGGAACATGCCTAAATTTTAGTATATATGTTTTATATTATATGTATTCCTCAGAGGTACTGGGTCCTTCTCCTTTTACCATCCCCTCCTTTATTCCTTCTAGAGCTCCCCCCCCCCCAGAGTGTTGACTGCAGCCACTCTTACCTAACTGTATCGCATTTGCACGAGGGCCCAGGAAAACTGCGGAAAACCTGGGCCAATATAGGCGCCTAATATTTGGCTGAGTTTCAGTTGTATTACCATCAGAAACTCAGACAAACTGCCTCCCGCTCAGAGGTTGATACGCAAAACCAGTGCAGGGGCAAGCGGTTACCGCTCCAAGTATTGGCAGCCTCCAATGCTGCTTAACTTCAGTGACCGCCGAGCCCGCAGACCGACCGCGCGCTCACCTCTGTCGGTCCTAAATTTTCGTATTTTTGTCATAAACGAGCTAGTGAATATTTTAAAAACTCTGAAGGATAACTGTTAGAAACTCAAACATTGAACCGTGATTGGACATACCTACATAAAAAAATCAATGTACTTTAATATTCAGAATCTATAATATTAAGGGGCTATTCCAGTGTGAACGCTGAAAATTTGGGTGATTTTCGGGAATTTTTTGGAAGAAAAGTACTCAAATGTTTCGGAAAATTAAGAATATATTCGGCTATATTTGCCCCATATTACATAATTTTTTCATAGAAAAATATTGAGGTCCAAGTGACTCATTTGCTGCCTTCGGAGGCGCCAAAAAAAAAGTTCCTCCACTCCTGACATGATTCCGGCTGATTGAGTAGCTCAAACCGAAAAAGGAAAAAAATGTCGTTAAACTGAAAGGTATTTCCTGTACAATGACGTAGGATTTTCGAAAAATATCAAAATCTAACAAAATTGCGTGGTTATGACAAAAAAAAGTCTGTTTTCTTGCCTATAAAATGGTCGTTTTTTTCAATGCCAAATCGTCAATTTTCATCCAATCAAAAATATCCTACGTCATTGTAGAGGAAATATATTCAAGAGTAGTCAGTTCAAATTTCAAGTCAATCGGATAATTGCTCTTTGAGTTACAGTTTCAGCAAATTTGAAAAATCTCATTTCGAGAAAAACGTGTTTAAAGATTTATCTATCGATTAAATACCTACGAGCGGTTGCTCTTTAGAAGGCTGCCATTCGGGCAGTATTGGAGATACCGCCTTCAAATTTTTACAGAATATTCTTGAAAGTATAAACTGTCGAAAAAGGCCAACAAAAATCGATTTTTTTTTTAAATGTCACACTGGTATAGCCCCTTAAGTGTTTATAATTTGTATTTTTTTACAGGGTGGTTGAACTACCTAACGGCTTGGTAGCACTGTTAATTTCTTGTCCTACCGATCTTGCCATTGAGAAAGGTAATTCCGGACTTTGCATCAAAACTGGGATCGGGACTTCATTATTATTTTGTTTATCACTCTGCTTTCACATGGTCCAATATTATTTTCTTTTCTCGACGTTGGCTCTTTTTTTATATCTTTTTTGGTACTTCCTTTTTTTCATAAAGGACAAATAATTTTACATCCTTCCAACAGCGGACAGAATGATAAGTACACTTGCAAAGTATTCCGAGCCTACTTGGTACCAGGAGATGGGAAAATTGATAGCTTTTCGAGAACAAGTGAGTAATTAAAAAATGTGTACTTAAAAAAATGTTGAAACAAATGTTTCTCCATTTTATACCTGTCGAGGGCATTTCATATTCCTGATTCTTCGAGTGGAATTAGGTCGTCGGAAATACAATGAAAATTGCCCGTTGATTCTGTTATTCAATTTGCAATGTCATTCCAAGTAAAATTGTCTGTCCCACCAACGACATTCGTGATCGAAAAACAGTGAGTTTTTTGCTTCCTTTTCGAAAAAGAATAAAAGAAAGTAGTATCAAAAATATGAGATTCAGTTGAAAGCCATTTCTTGTTTGAGTTAAACCATGTAACAAACAAAAAAATGTATAACAAACACGGCATTTTTAATGGAAGCCGAAAATAAGAAATTAAATTTCTTTCTGCAATATTTTCATCCGTTGACGAACACATTCTTCCAATAAGAAATTTTCATGATTGTTCCCTCTCCATAAAGAAATCCTTGTCTGTGTCCATTAGGGCTCGGTGCGAAAAAAATTGATCTACCCCTTCAGACAATACTATTAGGTAGAAAAAAATGGATGCAGAATTTGCAATGTGGATTTGCAAAAAATCGATACAGAATTGCTTCACTCAATAATTATTGCCCCGAAATCATTTGGACGAAAAATTAGCTTTTTATGTTCAAACTTGAATGACTCAACAACTAATTAATGTTTGTCAAATCCGATTCAAAATTCTCGAAGCTAACACCTACAGCTTTGAAAAATGCCTCACACAAGTGACGGCTATTTTAAGCAATGCATGTATTGTTGAATATACATGAGACATTTGCAAAGAGCTGGAATATATATAAAAATAATGATGTCGGCATATTAAAAAAAATCGTCAAATATTACCTTGAGCCATTCAATTTAAATTTCCGTGCAAAATCACATCGGTATAATTACGATTGCGCGTTACTTCAACTCCAAGCCTATTTACAATTGAACTTCAGGGCTGAAATTTGAGAGGTTTTTTTAAATATCTGACACTTATTTAAAGTGTTCAGAATTTCATTTTTTGTTCGACAGATCTTTATTTTAGTCTAGTACAGTAAGTAATCCAGGGCCTATATTCTGAGAAGAATCTCATGCAAGTACGCAAAATGACCATCTTCGTCACTTCGCGAGACTTCAGCAAAATAAACAAAAAATCTTTTCTGCTCACCAGCTCAGATGTTCAGCAGTTTGCTGTCTGTGCGTTAACGCTGGGTACTTCAGTGATCCACGTCAGGTACCGGGTGTATCTCGTGTAGTGGGCGCTGCCATGATCAACTTCCCGTATCTTTATGGCCGTGAGGTAAACATTCTTCCTGGGCAATATTCGCAGCCATTGAAATTCCGCGCTTCTCGGGCCCTCGCACAACTTGATTTCTGAAATTGTATGCATTTCAGATTTCGAGCGAGTGTAAAAAAACCCTGAGACAGACAGGCGCTCCTGAATTACTCCCAAAGAGTGAGACAACGATCATCTACACGGAGGTCACTCATCGCGTGTATCACGAGGTCATTCAACATTTGGGTTACGCTCTCGAAAGAGCCACCATACCGAAATTATGGGCGGAAAGGAGTCGACAGCTGGTCCTAAGGTATATACTAACGAAAACAAACCATTTTGTTATTATTATTATTTTTACAGCTTTTCCAATAATTGTAATTAATCTGCTTTAATCATTGCTATTGCTATTCAGTCTTGAGGACGGGCGAAGGATGTCCTTGACACCGCAGAAAGAGAAGGCACACATATTTAGCCAGTTCGTTTTAAAAAGACATCCGGCAAAGACGTTCGGCAAACATTTTGCGGGAAGTCTTCGTCAAATAGACAATGACAAAGTGTACAGGGAGGTCCAGAAATTTCGTAAGCGTCATTACAGCGCAAATCGTATGACAGTTGTGATGAAGGTACGACGCGCAGCTTTTTTGAGTAGGTACAAGAAGATGCTACTCCTCAAATCGATAAAAAATCAATCAAATAGCGAACAACAAAGTCCGTACCGTCGGTACCATAAATGTTTTATAATAATTTCGCGTAAATCCGAGAAAAAAAAACATCCATTATATAAGGATGGACATTTTTAGTATTTGTTCATTGAAAAATTTTCAGCCTTGTATAATGGATGTTTTTCTCTCTAATTTACGCGGAATTATTATTAAATATTTATGGTAGCGACGGATTTATTTTTTGCTCACTATACGATCGATTTGACGAGTAAGATTTTCTTGTACTCACTCAAAAAAGCTGCGCACATCGATTTATGTTGTGCTTTGTTTATTTTTCGTCGTTAAAGTGTATTTTTCAATCTTCAAATATTCTTATTCCCTTATTTTTATTAATATATTAAGGGGCCAGTCCACTTTGGAGCCACGAAAAAAGGCTATTTTCGCGATTTTTTTTTTGAAGATTTTATATAAGATATGAATATAAAAGTTGTTGGGCTTGATAAGTAAAGTCTTGAAATACATTTAAAAAAATTTTAATCTATTTTTATTCATTTTTAAGTGCAAAAACTATAGTTTAACATAACGCCTCAAAAATAGGTGGGCTAGGTAGCTCCATCGCAACTCGGTAACGGCTTCTCTGAAACAAAAAAATCAAAGTCCATTAGATGCAGTATGACACCAGCTACAAAATGACCCTCGGGTATAAAGTTTTATCAAAAAATAAAAAAATGGCAGATGAAAAATGAAAAAAGTTTTTTTAAACGCGTTTTTTTCACAGTTTTTCGCAAAATAAGAAGAGTTAAAATCAAAATTTTGAGACCATCGAGGGTTATGCTGTTGCGAATCATGTTTACAATATGTGGTTCAAATTTCAAGAGAATCGGTTTATTGGTTTTAGAGATACAATGCAGCTAGATTTTGAAAACGTTGTTTCGAGAAAAACGCGTTTGAAGTTTATACTATGATCGGCCGAGCGCGCTATACGCTCAGGTAGACGAAATGAGGTCCTAACGTTCAGATAACAATAAAAATACTTAGAGCTCGGATTTTCATAAAATTTTGACACGATATTTCTGAATGTATGTACTTTCGAAAACAGTAAAAAAAAGTCGATTTTTTGACATTTTCAAAGTGGACTGGCCCCTTCATTTTTGCAGATATCTGCAAAAAAAGATGACTAACACACTGAGAAAAAAGAATCGTTGAATGTGCAAAATGCATTTTGTTGTCTCGAAATTTTGTTGCTTTAACAGTTTGCTCAGACATATTAAATAAACTACAGTTCACACCACTATACTATTTTACCACCAACTATACTGTTTTGTTATGCCAATCAAAAATCAAGTTGAACGTATTTAAAGATACATTTTGTTAAACCAACCGAATTTTGGATGGATGAACGAATTTTTTTTTCAGTGCAGCATTCCGTTGCTAGAATTCACCAAAAGAAATTTCAGCTATTCCACAACGATCCATTTTCAATGCATTCAAATATTGCAAACTTCAATCTCATTTTTTTGATCACATAGGCAGAGCTACCGCTCGATACGTTGGAAACTTATGTGAAGGAGTGTTTTTCGAGAATAACGAACAACGGTCTGCCCCCCCAACTCTTTGATTCGTACAATTTTGCAAATTCCGTCGAGAATACGACATTTCGAAGAATTTGGCGCATAGATTCGGCCGATTGCAACGAGGTATGCATTTTTCGTATCGTCAGTGAAATTAGGTCCCCGGTACTTGATTATTGGTGGTGATTTTCTTTTGCTGTGAACGGCGATTGCGTTATGTGGATTTTTCAACAGATGTACGTCAAATGGATAATACCGCCATCGAGTTGGCTCTACAGACCGAAATCTCTCGAGTTTCTCGGTTGGCTATTTAGCTATGGTGGTGCGGGCTCGCTACTGAGTTATTTGAAAATGAAAAAATGGGCAACGGAAGTTCATGGCCGAGTTGTCAACGAACCTGCGTGGGATACATCGCTGTACAGCACTTTTTGCGTTTCGGTAACACTAACGGCAATCGGAAATTCTAAAAATAAACTCGATGTTCTCGATGCAATATACTCGTATATCAATTTCTTGAGAAGAGAAGGACCGCAGAAAAGCATCTACGATGACGTTCGTATCATTCGTAATGCCGAATTCAGGTAAGGGACAGAGAGAGAGTGAGAAAGTGAGGGGGGGGGGGGGAATTGGAGAGAAAGAGAGAGAAATTTGAGACATTCAGGGCGACGATTAAACGATTACGAATCGTAATCGTTTAATCGTCGCCCTATGTATATATAATATATAATAATTATTATATCATACACACACACACACACACACACACACACACACACACACACACACACACACACACACACACATATATATATATATATAACGCCCTATATAATGTTTTATGATAAGAGATTCCTCAACGTTCGTTTCGGTTTCTTCAGGGAAATGGGCAGCCAGAATGATACAAATTTAATTCTTTCTATTGTAAGTTAAGGCGTTACCCCCACTTGTAGCGCAAAAAAAGGCCTTTTTTATGATTTTTTTTAAAGAAAACTACAAAACTTTTTAAATCGATCAATATACCATCTTAAAGAACACATCTTGAAGAACTTTCAGTAATTTTTTTATTGAAAAATATTACATTGTTTAGTGGCAAATGGCCGTCAATGAAATAATGTTTTTATATACACGGTTTGCGGTGACCAACATTGCGGCGAAGTGGATCATCTGAAAAAAAAATGCGGATGGATTTTGTCAAATATAAGTATAAACTAGTCTTTAATCGAAGGATTTTAAAAAATATTCATTTTTCACAAAATGGCGGACAGTCAAAGTTAATGGTTCGATTTAACGAAAAAAACGGCCGTTTTTGGGGTATAAAATGGACATTTTTTTTTTTTTTTTCGAAAAAAAAATCGAACGATTAAAGACTACATTTTTATGTATTAAAAAAGCCTGCAAAATTTCAAGAAGATCGGTTCATTAGTGTTCGAGTAATCTTGGTCACCGACTTCAGAAATGCCATTTTGAGAAAAACGCGTTTAAAGTTTCAATTTCCGGTCGTTTACACAACGGATTCTTCTCTTCCAACGCTCATATCTCAGTCAATTTTGTTCGGATCGACTTGAAATTTTCAGGACATATTCTCAGATACTTATACTTCAAAAAAATGCAATAAAAAGAAAATCGATTTTTTCGAAACCGCAAGTGGGGGTAACCCCTTAAATACAAGTAAATGGGTGCAAGTGCATGATTTTGCACACCGTTTGATTACATTGTACTGACAAGGAACATCCCTCGGGTGACACCCTTCGATTTTGTTGAAATTTGGATATGTTATAAAGCACCGAAAAGTAAGCAATACGTATCTTTTTATCGGCGGAAAAACGGTTTTAAGGGCCGAAACGCACCCTCAGAAATGGGGAGGTTTTTCGTTTTTCGTCGATAACGTTTTAACGGTACGAGATATATAAACATTTCAAATTGCAACAATGTTAATTTTTTTGTGCACTATACATTGGAGATGAGAACGATAACGTTATCGACGAAAAACGAAAAACACCCCTATTTTCGAGGGTTCATTTCACCTCCTAAAACCGTTTTTCCGCCGATAAAAAAAAATACGTATCGCTTACTTTTCGGTGCGTTATAACATATCCAAGTTTCAACCTGAGGGATGATCCTTGTCAGTATAAATATTCCATTTTTAGTTTGCAGATAAATCTCCAAAGTTTCATGCTGTTCGATGATGATAAAGCTCCATGCTGTCCCACGACCGCGATATTTCTTTGAAACTCAGTTCGTTTGGCAGTTCCAATTTTTTTTTTGATCAGCTATCTTCATTGTGCCAAGCTGTTCTCAGTGTTCATGATTTCAGATTAGATCTTTGTAAAAAAAAATCAGCCGCATGTTAGAAAATGGCAGACGCCTACTTCTCAAAGATCGATTTTCGTTGGAAATGATGAGCTCGATTATTATTCGAACAAAAAAGTTAAGATTCCACTTTGATGTCTGAAGTTAACTGGCTGATGAGATGTCTGCTGAAAGGACCGTTTTTGTCCAAGTCGAGTCGAAGCTTTATTTTCAACTCATTGTTGCAAAATGTTCAAACACAGAAATAGGCGAAAATTGAAATCGAAACTTTGAAGCACAAAAAAAAACAAGAATGCGCAATCCTAAACTTTTTGCGGTAGAATTTTACACACTTAGAACAAAGGGTCGAATGTTTCCTCAGCATAATCGACAAATATTAACTCGGTAATGAAAAAGGTGTCCATTGAAAAATAACTCGGTATCTTCTTGTAGATACCAAAAAGCTGATTTAAGGAAGGTGATAAACGTTGCAAAACTAGCTGAAGACATGCACATTTATCCATCCACTGATTACCTTGCTGCGCCCTTCTTTTCGTACGAATACGATCCCGTGTCGCTGTCGACTTGCTTGGATCTGATGACACCCGCGAAAGGGTGTATCGTGGTAACTGATGGAAATTTTGGCGAGCATCCCGAAATCAAGTTGGCTGACCGCCGTGAAGGTGAGCAAAGTGCAGATATTCCGGAAGATTGGATCGTACGATGGCAGACGATAGAGCCGTTTCCCGGCTTCAAGCTACCGGAGCGCAACATCTTTTGTCCCGACAATTTGAGGATGATCGAGGCGCCCGCTGTGCTTCCGAAATATCCGGTCAAGGTGCACTCGGACAGTATGTCCGAAGTGTGGTACAAATTTGACGCGGAATTTCGAGAGCCCAAGTGTCACATGAACTTCTGTTACGCTAGTCCTCTCCCATTGGAGTCGCCGGAAAAGTAAATATTTGTATTTCATTGCTGTCTCCTGAGTGGCTAAAGATCGTTTCAAAGCGGACACTTCGATCTAATTGTTTGACGTTACTCTCCAGTGCGGCAATGCTACAATTGTTCGGCCTGGTCCTCAAGGATTTGACGTACGATAAGTTTTATCCTGCAACGGTGGCTGGATTGTCATACACGATTGAGTCGTACTTTTTGGGACTGGGAATAGAAGCGAGCGGTTATACCCAGAAACTTCCGGTAAGACAGCAGAAAAATTCCTGTCAAACGAGTAAACCGCAATGATTTAAATTTCGAAAATTGTAGCTTCTGACGCAGCTCTTTGCCCAGTCGGTAGCAGAAAGTTACCATTTTTTGACGAAAAGTTTATTCGAAACGAAGAAAAAAGAACTACTCGATCGATACAGCGAGATCTTCAGTTCTAACTTAAATCTGGCGAAGTAGTGCTTCATTTTTATATTGCGGAAAAACGAAATATCGCTTTTCGAGGAAAACTATCTAATTCGTAATGTTCTTCAAGGCAAATCAGGGATTCAATTTTAATACCCGGACAATGGACCGAAGTCGAGAAGCACGCTGCACTATCGCGCCTCCAATTCGAGAAGTTTCAACATTTCATGAAGCATTTCGTTGATCACGTTTACACCAAATGTCTCGTGGAGGGAAATATTGCAGAGGCCGATGCGGTGAAAAACGCTCTGAAAGTCGTTGAAGTGTCGCAGTGCGGACCTCTGTCACGAAATATACCGCGAATGCAAAAACTCAAGATACCACGTGGAAAACATTGCTGCACAGTCAAGGCTTTCGAACTTGATAGCTCGGACGTGACTGTCGAGAATTACTATCAATTCGATGATTCTTCGATGAAAATGGGCGGAATGCTCCGGCTTCTCGCGGTATGTAATTGTTGCACGGTCAAACAGTTTTGTAGAGGCTTCCTTCCCAACATTGTGTAGCATTGGAAATAAGCTTTTGAAATGCGTGTGATGCTTCTGGTTATTTTTTAGGAGTTATCAAGGACTTTAGGTGTCCAGGGTCCAACCAGATCCAAGGCTTCTGCCTCTGAAATTGGCGTTAACCATTATGCTCGGGGATTCCTCGTTTCCGGTACATCGACTATTAAAGCAAAGCACATTGCGTTTATTGACGCGGAGATCGAAAGACAACAACAAATCGCGCTTAATTTTCTCGAAAACAGTTTAGGTAGCTTGTTGGAGCTTATTAAAGAGGCGATTATTACAAATGAGCGCGAAACCGTCAACAGTATTTTAAGCGAATGTGCTAATAACTGGAATGACATTGTAAACGGGGACTATGATTTTGGCAAATTACCGCGTCAGTTGGACGCTCTGCACGAAATGAATTTGGCAGATGTTCACAAATGGATAAAGTATATGGCGGACGATTCAAACATCCGCAAGCTGAGTATCCGGATTGTCGGCGACAAATACAGCCGGGCTGATTTTTCAACTGTGAAGACTCAGCCAGATAAATCCAAAACCGGACCAAATAAAATTCGTGAGTATGCTGCTGAATCTTCAATAAAATGCGTGAGCTTTCGGTACCGCAGTATCGCGCGTCCCCTGAGACCCCGCCTTGTCGATTTAGTAATTGATCTTAAGATTATAAAGGTCACATTGAAAATGATAATTGTCTATGGATCTCGGGACAAAGGGTAACAGGTTGAACATTTTAAATGCATTGCGGCCAAGTCAAAGTCGCTTGAACAGCAAAAAAATTGATTGTGTTTGTGACTACGGAACAGTGTGGGGATCTGGAGTCCCTAACAATTTTTCTTGGTACTTCTGTACTTTAGCGGCTTTTCCGAAAAATAGACCCCGATTTTTTTAACTGATAAACAGCTTAATTTTGTTATAAACAACGATATTGTTGATGCGGAAGAAGGTTCCAATCTATTTTGAATTCGATCAGATCGATCAGTTACCGTCGATAAGTTTGACTTATCGGCCGTATACTGATAAACCCAAATATAACCCAATAAAACCAAACAAACTGCAAAACATGGTCATGAAAAACTCAAAATTGATAGGAACCTTCTTCTGCATCAACAATATCATTGTTTATAACAAAACAAAGCTGTTTATCGGAAAAAAAAATCGGGGACCATTTTTCGGAAAAGCCGCTAAAGTATAGATTTACCCTCATTGCAATCGTTTCATTCATCCAGAGTATTTGCGCCCAACGTGGTGAAGACGTGATCTTTTTAAACAATTGCTGCCCTTGTTACATCTTTTCTCCGAAAATGTGCCAACAATCTGCGAGGAAATTCTCACTGGCTGATGAGATATGCGTGTTTTTAATAAACTTTATTACGTACGGACTGTTCTTTTTTTCAGCTTTTTATCGTCTCCAATATTTGACCGAACACGCAGGACAAAGCGGAAATACGTCGTACAATTGCATCACTGACATATACGAATTCAAGAAAGAATTGGAAGCGTCGAATACAAATGTTACCTCGTAATTAACGAGCAATGAAGGTCTTTAAAAACGACGATAACTGTATTGAATTTAGCCATGGTGTTATGTTTCGATCGGATACTGATCGGGCTCGTCGCGATTTATTTGAAATCGTTTTTATTCGCCTTTTTTCTCGTTTTAATTTTGTTACAATAGTAATTCCATATTTCTGTATTGTTAAGAATGTTCTATCCAAAATTGAAAATCGTAATAAAATTTTAAAAATTTGATAGGTCATTATATATAACATTTGAAAGGCTGTGTAAAAATTTCACGACGATTAGGAAGCTGGCTACTGAGAAATTAGAATCCGAAAATTACACGTAGCCTTATGGAAACTAAAGTAACTTTGCAATTATTATGAATGAACTAACTTTGCAAATATTTATGAATGATCGTTTTTTATTTCAAATATATCAAAAACAAAGGTGGCTTTATGGTGCAAGAAACGACGCCGTCCGTGAACGAAAATGATTATTTGAAGTAAATGAACGTAGAAGGAAACTCAAATACTCATTTTCGTTCACGGACGACGTCGTTTCTTGCACCATGAAGCCACCCTTGTTTTTTATATATTTAAAATAAAAAAACGATCATTCATAAATATTTGCAAAGTTACTTCATTCATAATAATAGCCAAGTTACTTCAGTTTCCATAAGGCTGCATGTAATTTGTGAATTCTAATTTCTCAGTAGCCAGCTTCCTAATCGTCGTGAAATTTTTAATGTTTTACATAATGACCTATCAAATTTTTAAAATTTTATTACCATTTTCAATTTTGGACACAATATCCTTAAAGGAGTTGAAGCGGTCCCGTGAGTCAAATAACGATTTATGATTTTTTTTTCATGATCCTCAAAAAAATGCATACGAGGTACACATTTATTCCGTAGATGCTAATTTTTCATGAAATATATTATTGAAGGGCAAAATTATGCATTTATATATTTTCGATACGTGAATAAGAAAAACTTTTGTGTTACTACCAACTTGAAAAAGTGTAACATTATCGATGATAATTGTGAAAAAACTGCGTCAGTGAATGATTTATACAACTCAGAATAAAATGTTGAGTCATTTATACTTATGCGTATTTATATTTGTCACGAGAATATTTATTATTACCATTTATTAATATTAAATATTGCCGAACTACGGCAACTTCGCCGACATTGAGGTTGGCAGCAAAGCTCTTCATTCGCCAACATTCGTAATCTTTTATCAAACCTTGGTGGTTCAATATTGAATATATATAATTTACGATGGACAAGATGGTTTTTTTTTTAAATGTTTACAAAGGTTCAGTTTGTGTTAATCCCTTGCTAGAAATTATTTATCTTGGTGCTAAATAGGCAAATAAATTACATCACTCGTAGTGTGAACGTCTTGCCCATCTAACCGCTCGTAAAATTATGTACGTTAAACTATTTTTTACCTTTGGTGGTTTGTGGTGAATATTT
This sequence comes from Ophion obscuratus, assembly GCA_964007375.1. Lineage (NCBI taxonomy): Eukaryota > Metazoa > Arthropoda > Insecta > Hymenoptera > Ichneumonidae > Ophion > Ophion obscuratus. Next base: position 19,614,355 of record OZ023313.1, read on the forward strand.
TTTTTTTAAATGCGTGCAGTCAATTTTTATAGTGTGCAGTCAATAACATATATTTTTATTTTTTTTCAATCTTGGTTTGTGGCTAACACTCTAGCCTCCATAACTTCAAGCATTTCTAATGTTCATTTTTACCTCTGCGATGTATTAACTGCATGATATTGCACAGGTATCATTAAATATTTTTTAAGAGTTATTGAAAAAAAGTACACGATATTTGTCCTGTGTTTCATCAATATGTTCTCCGCAGAGATTGGCATTTTTTGCCACATTCCCTGATTCTGTGGAACGTATCAACGTTTTATCAGTTTTTCATTTGTTCAGACGTTCACAGTGTCTACGTTTTTTAAATTTCCATACACTTTTATCGTAAAGTGAGGAGGATGTTAAAGAACAACAACAATACGAACTGCATTTATTTTTGCAGTAGAATATGCAAAATAAATTAATTTGGTCATTAATATTTTCAAACTTCGATCCTAATCTGAATTTCATAAGAAGTTGAATTCAAATATTTGGACAAGAAAATTGTATCAATTCCATTTCTTATATCAATTCATAATTTCAAACGTCAGTTTCATTTAATTTCGTCTATAACAGCATTGCTTACGACATTTGTTTAATCTTTGTTAATTGCTCGCAACATTTAGAAAAATGTTGCTCGAGCAATGTTTAGATGATTTCGAAAGTCGCCTCTGTCACATGCGTTTTTCACAATTTCCGTAACAATTAATTTCAGGAGATTGAAATCTCCGTCCTTACATGTGGCAACGTTGCTGGCGAGTATGATCAATCCCTTACCCTAAACACAATTATTTCCCTTGTTGAAAGTGCAATTCTTACAACTCGTGCAGTGTACAAATCGAAGATTTACTGACATGGACGATCGGCTGCGCTATTAAGACGATGTGTGAAGAATAAAGTTTTGAAAAAGCAGTCCATGTCACACGCATCGTTCGCAACGTTGTCGAGTCGCTGCATGCATCCTCTTTAGGCCGGTCACGTTTCATCACCTATTTAAAACTTTGCGCGCTCACAAATCGAAAAGTTCACGATGAAAAGTTATCATTTTTTTCACAATAACCGTAAGACATCCATCTATTATTTCACGGTTTTTTTATGAGCTGTCTCGTATTTTTTCATTATCAACAGAAATATGAAGTTCGCCAAGACTCGTCTTGTGCAGCGCGGGTTGGAAATGGCAATTTCAAGAGCGAATATCTCAATAGCGGAAAAGTCAATGTTTTTCTAATTTCATGAACGTATGCAGGATACCCTAAGCCGAACGAGCCAAAACAACGCGCGATCCGCTTTGGCGGCGTAATATTTAAGCGGAATGAACAGAGATGAATTTTGGCGTCAATCTATCAGAATTGAATAAAAGCGTGCGTACTGAAAAGTTTCGATAGAACGGATGAATTCGATTGTAGATTTAAAAAGCAATAAAATCACGTGACTCGGCTTTATCAGCGTTCGCGAAACAAAGAAACTGATCCGCAGTAAACGAAGCTAGCGACATAGTGCCCACATCTCGCGGGACTCGTCGTTCGATGTAAGACGATCGAAGCGAAAGAAGAAAGCGCAGACGTATATTCGTTGGCGTAGTCGCATGACGGTATAGGAAATTTTATATATTTGCCGAACGATAATACGGCCAAACTACAATCCGAGCGAAATAAGAAGGAAAAAGATTTATTCGCCGCAGGCAACTATGCCGAAGAAAAGTAAGAAAAAAGACAAAAACAAAAGGAAGCCGAAAAACAGGGCTAGCAGCAATCCCGAAGTATGTACTTTTACAATTTTACGCATGATTAGAGACCTTCGGAAATAAAACTGAGGTCTTATAAAAATTCATATTTGTTCACTCGTGACACTTAGGGCGGATCGGACGTTTCAACGTCGCAGCCTTACGATGTCCACTATTGCGAAAATCCCGTGAAATCGGACGCAGATCCCAACAAATACCGGTAACACTTTGCGTCACTAAAAAAGTTCTTATCTCACGGAGAGATAAAAATGATACTGACAGATAGAGATGAAACAATGTTAAGGCAATAAATATAAATTTGTTTTTAAATCTTCATTAGGCGCATTAGCCTTCTAACACTGTTGAGCGTATGGGGTCTCCTGGGATTATATTGTGAATGTAATACTTTTATCGCTGGAAACAAATTTAGGAGACGAGACTGAAAATCGTAATCGACTGTAAATCCTGCAGGGGGAAATAACAAGTTACCTTCTGAAAATTCATTGTCAAAAAAGTAGCTGATTTTTACAAAATATATATTAGGTGTTATGGCAAAAATATCGGGATCTGGACATCCAATGTGCTTGATGTAGGCTGAAAGGTCAAGCATTTCATATTGGTGAGTGATCAAGGTCACTGATTTTTACTGATTATTGATAGGTCCAAAGTAGATTGAATTTAATGTTTTCTTGATTCTTCGTACATTACTTTGAGGAAAAAATCAAATTCAGGTAGCTTAACATAGTTTTTTCAAATAAACGAATAGTGAATTGTAGATAAAAGGAACGACAGGGTTTATGGATAAGCAAGCGAGACATAAAGATTACCTTTTTTATCTTTCCTTGTACATGCCTCTTTCAGACAAACTGACTGTGGTTGTGACTTCCAAATTCTAAGGAAATTTGCAATTTTTTTGATAACAAATGGCTAATTCTATAAAAAATTATTCAAATAAAGTTTATGAGCAACTGCTTTATAAGGAGCTTGCCTAAATTTTAGTATTTTTCTCATAAATGAGCTATTGGGTATTTCAAAAGCTTTGAATTATAACTTTTAGAAATTTAAAAGTTGAATCTGGATTGGAGATACCTACCTCCAAAAAAAGAAAGCAGTATCCTTTAATATTCAAACTCTTTAATATCAAATGCTCTTAATGTGTTTCTGTTACAGGGTGATTAAACTATCCAATGGCTTGGTAGCGCTGTTAATTTCTTGTCCTACTGATCCTTCTATTGAGACAGGTAATTCTGGATTTGGGATGTGACCTGGGACCGCGACTTCATTGTCACTTTGCTTATCACGTCGCTTTGACATGGTCCAACATTACTTTCTTTTGTCAATATTGATTGTTTTTTTATACCTATTTTAGAACTTCCATTTTTTCATTCGTAAAAAAAAATTTTACAACATTCTGCCAACAGAGTACCCTGTAATGGATAAGCTTGCAAAGTTTTGCGCGCCTGTTTCGTCCAAACGGTTGAAAGGATCATTGGTTCTTTCAGAAGAAGTAAGTAGTTAAAACTGTGAACATAAGAGAATGTTGAAACCATTTATTTCTTCATTTTAAGCATGTGGAGGGCTTTCATATTCCTAATACTACGAGTGCAAGTAGATCGTTCGGAAATGAAATGGAAATGGCCCATTGATTTAGTTCCTGAATTTGCCATGTCTTCACATATAAAGTTGTCTATCCTACCAACGAAGTTAGTGACTGTGAAATCGTGACTTTTTGCTTTTTTCGAAAAAGAATAAAATAAAGTAGTGCCAGTTTAAAGTCATTTCTTTGTCGAGTTAAGGCATTTAACAAAACAAAAAAAACGTATAACGAGCACTGTATTTTCAATGGAGGCGAAATATAAGAATTTAAATTTCTTTCTGCAATATTTTTACCCTCTGACAAACGCATTCTTTCAGTGACAAGTTTTCATATTTGTTCCATCTCCGCAAAAAAATCCTTGCCTATGTGAATCAGGGCTCGGTGCACAAAAAAATTAAAAACCCCATCAGACAGATTATGGTCCCCATAGAATTTGGAGGGAAAATTCGCTTTTTATATTCAAACCTGAATGACTCAACAACTGATTAATGTTTATCAAATCCGATTTAAAAATTTCGAAGTCAATACCTACAGCTATGAAAAACTTTGTTAAAATTTCCATATCATTATTTTAAAAACATGCATGTATTGAAAATACATGTGGCATTTTTCAAAGAGCTGGAATTTGTATAGGAATAATGATATCGGAATATTAAATAAATCGTCAAATACTAACAAGTCGTTGATTCATTCGAGTTTATTTTCCGTATAAATCGAACGGGGACAATTGCGATCGCGTGTTACGTCAAGTCTATTATTTCAACGCTATTATTCGAAGGGTTCAGAATTTAATTTCTTTTCTCAACGAACCCTTATATACGCCCAGTACAGTATGTACTCCAAGGCCTATATTCAAAAAAGAAACTCATGCAAGTATTCACAAAGACCATTCTCGGCTCTTCGCGAGACTTCAGTATTAAAATATAAACAAAAAAATGTTTTCTGCTCAGGAACTCATATGCCCAGCAGTTTGCTGTCTGTGCGTAAACGCTGGGTCCTTCAGTGATCCACGTCAGGTGCCGGGTGTATCTCGTGTATTGGGCACTGCCATCCTCGATCCAACGTTCCTGAATGACCCCAAGGTAAACATTCCCCCCGGAGCATAGTCGCAGCCATTGAAATTCATCGCTCCTCGCACCCTTTCACGATGTTATATTTTCAATTGTATGCATCACAGATATCGAGCGAGTGTAAAAAAACTCTAAAACAGCCAGGCGCATATCAACTGGTTCCATTAAGTGAGACAACGATCTTCTACATCGAGGCCCCTAATCGCGTGTATCGCGAGGCCATTGAACGGTTGGGGCACGCTCTCGAAAGAGTCGTCATACCTAAATGCCAAACGGAAGCCGCTCGACAGGTGGTCGTAAGGTATACACTAACGAAAATCAACATTTTTGTTATTATTATTCTTTTTACAGCTTGTCCAATAATCGTAAGTAATGTCTGAGTACGTTTGTCGTTGCTTTTATTATTGTCATTCCTATTCAGTTTTGAGAACGTACGAAGGGCCTCCTTGACACCGGAGAATGAGGAGGCACATATATTTAGCCAGTGCGTTTCAAGAAGACATCCGGCAAAGACGTTCGACGAACATTATTTGGAAAGCCTAAGTGAAATAGACAACGACAAAGTGTACAGAGAGGTGCAGAAATTTCGTAAGCGTCATTACAGCGCACATCGCATGACAGTTGTGATGAAGGTACGTCGCGCAGCTTTTCTGAGCGGGCACAAGAAGATCGTACTTGTCAAATGGACCTTATTGCGAACGGGCACCCTATGGTGTGAAAATTTTGTCGGCGCGCGGCTGCGGCAATCTCTCGCGGCTATCAGCATTAGCCTGAGTCAATAATTAGATCGGTGACCGCATAGCCACCGTTTCATTAAGTTTCCGATGGCAACACAAGACCGGTCGATTGTATCGGCACGGGTTTTCCAGAGTTTACCTGTGCTCTCGTGCAATTGCGATGTGGTCGTGCATTAGGAAACTAGTGATTGCGGGAAACACTCCGGCGGAACGGGTGTCTCCAAGCAGGTGGATAAAATAGGTGATACGTAGGGGCACAAATAATAGGGATGAGATTATATAGGCCCGCAATTCGAAAGGACATTAGAAATTTCTTAAAATTACACATGTCGATACCAACATTTCCCTGGCGATTTTTTTGTTACGAAACATAAGTTCGTTTCTCGTAGATAAATAAAAAAAAACCATTAATTATATTAGGAGGATTCTTAGAATGTGTTTTTTGAAAAATTTCGAGTATGTACATTTTTACATCGATTTTCGTTGGTCTTTGTTTTTCATTTTCTGTTAGTGAATTTTTTAATGGTACTGCAGTTTTCCTCGTTGAAACGTAACGAATTTCTAAACATTTTTATTTCTTCATTTTTTCTTATATTAATTTTTTTGCAGATATTGATAGTAGATATCTATATAAGCACCTTTGAAAATGATTGACATCTTTTAGTTGCCCAAATTTATTAAAAGAAATTTCAGCAGTTCCACAACGATCTATTTCGTTGCTTTCAAATATTATAAACTTTAATCTCATCTTTTTGCTCACAGGCGGAGCTACCGCTCGATACTTTGGAAACTTACGCGAAGGAGTGTTTTTCGCGAATAACGAATAACCGCTTGCCACCCCAACTCTTTGATGCGTATAATTTTGCAAATTCCGTCGAGAATACGAAATTTCGAAGAATTTGGCGCATCGATTCAGCTGATTGCAACGAGGTACGCATTTTTCGTAATGTCAATGAAATTCTTTCCTCGTTATTTTATTACCGGCCGTGATTGTCTTTCACTGTAAACGGCGATTGCGTTATGTGGATTATTTCACCAGATATACGTCAAATGGATAATACCACCATCGAGTTGGCTCTACAAGACGAAATCCCTCGAGTTTCTCAGTTGGCTCTTTAGCCGTGGCGGTGCGGGCTCGCTGATGAGTTATTTGAAAATGAAGAAATGGGCAACGGATGTTGATGGCCGAGTCCTCAACGAACCTGCATGGAACACTTCGCTGTACAGCACTTTTTGCATTTCGGCAACACTAACGGCAATTGGCAATTCCGAAAATAAACTCGATGTTCTCGACGCGATATACTCGTATGTCAATTTCTTGAAAAGAGAAGGCCCGCCGAGAAGCATCTACGATGAGATTCGTATCATTCGAAATGCCCAATTCAGGTAAGAGATTGAGTGATTGATTAAGTTCGTTGCGATTTCTTCAAGGAAATAGGCAGTCAGAATGATATAAATTTTATTCGTTTCTTGTAAGTTAATCAGAAGTGAATGGGCACGAGTAAATGCTTTGGCAGACCGTTCAATGACATCGTAATGCGTATAAATATTTCATTTGTAGTTTGTACATATATTTCCAAAATTTCACGCCATCCGATGATGCTAAAGTTACATGCTGTCTCATGATCCCGATATTTCTTTAAAACGCGGTACTTTTTGCAGTTGCTACATTTTTTTCTGATTAGCCAATTTGACTGTGCCAGGCTGTTTCTAGTATTCATCATTTTAGATTAGACCTTTGTAAAAAAATCACCTGCAAGTTGAAAAGGGGCCGGCACCGAATTCTTAAAAATCGATTTTCGTTGGAAGTGACGAGCTCGATTATTATCTAAACAAAAAAATTAAGGTTCCACTATAATGTCTCAAGTTAATTGGCTGATGCGATGTCTGCTGAAAGGACCATTTTTTTTCCAAGTCGGCTCGAAGCTTTATTTCCGTACTCATTTTTGCAAAATGTTCTTATCACCAACATTATTGGCAAACATTAACTCGATATTAAAAAGATGTTCCCGTCGAAAATCAACTCGCAATAATATTTTTGTAGATACCGACAAGATGCGTTATGCGACTTTACGGACTTTGCCAAACTAGCCGAAGACATGCACCTCTATCCATCCACCGATTACCTTGCCGCGCCCTTCTTTTGGTACGAATACGATCCCGTATCGCTATCCACTTGCTTGGATCTGATGACACCCACAAAGGCGTGTATCGTGGTAACTGATGCAAATTTTGGCGAGCATCTCGACATCAAGGTGGCTCGTCCCGGTAGAGGTGAGAGAAGCACAAATATTCCGGAAGATTGGATCGACCGATGGCAGACCGTGGAGCCGTTGCCCGACTTCGAGCTATCGAACCGAAACATCTTCTGTCCTGACGATTTGCGGATGGTCGATGCGCCTGCGGTTCTTGGGAAATATCCTATCAAGGTCCACTCGGACAGTATGTTCGAAGTGTGGTACAAATTTGACCCGGGATTTCGAGTGTCCCAAGTGTCACATGAACGTCTGTTACATGAGTCCTCTCCCATCGGAGTCGCCAGAAATGTAAGTATTCGTATTTTATATATGTCTTCTGTTCGGCTAAATATCATTACTTTCCAGTGCGGCAATGCTGAATTTATTCGCATCGGTTCTCGAGGATTTGAACCACGATCAGATGTGTCGTGCAAGGTTAGCTGGATTGTCATATACGATATATTCATCCTTTTTGGGACTGGGAATAGGAGTGAGCGGATATACCCATGCACTTCCGGTAAGACAAGAGGGAAAATTTCTGTCAAACGAGTTAACGGCAAAGATATAAAGGTCGAAAATTTCAGCTTTTCCCAGCCCAGTCGATACGAAAAAGTTACCAGTCCTTGACGAAAGGTTTGTTCGAAACAAAGAAAGAGAAATTACTCGGTGTATACAGCAAGGACTTCTGCTGTGATCGCACTCTTGCAAGGTAGTGTTTCATTATGATATTGCGGAAATACGATATATCGCTTTTTAAAGGAAAACTATCTAATTGGTAATGTTCATCCAGGGAAATCAGGTATGCAATTTTATTACCTGGACAATGGATCAGCGCCGAGAAACACGCAGCATTGTCGTGTCTCGAGTTCGAGAGATTTCAAGACTTCGTGAAGCATTACCTTGATCACGTTTACATCAAATGTCTCGTGCAGGGAAATATTGCCCCCGCCAATGCGGTGAAAAACGCTCTAAGAGTTGTTGAGGTATCGCAGTGCGGAACCTTGTCACCAGACATGATACCGCGAGTCCAAATAAACAAGATACCACGTGGAAAACATTGCTGCACAGTCAAGGCTTTCGGACTTGATAGCTCGGACGTAACTGTCGAAAATTACTATCAATTCGATGATTCTTCGGTGGAATTGGGCGGAATACTCCGTTTCCTTCGCGTATGTAATCGTAGCACGGGATCTATGAGTTTTGTGGAGATTGCCTTCCTAACAGCGTGTAGCATTTAAAATAGGCTGTTCAAATGAGTGCTTCTGCTTATTTTTTAGGCGTCATCTACGGATGGAGTTGTCCCGAACTTTCGTACATCTAATTTTGCAATGATAGACAGTTACCGCGCCGCCGTCCCTAAAAGTGGCGTCAACAATTATGCCCTCGGATTAGTCGATTCCGGTACATCGACTATTAACGCAGAGCGAATTGCGTCTATTGACGCGGAGATAGAAGAAAAACAACTAATTGCGCTTGCCATTCTATCGGCATCGACCGAAGTCGATCGATGCCGGGACATGTGGGACCATGATATGGATGATCTAATTACAGCTAAACGCGAAGCTCTCAAATTTTTGCCAAGTGATTTCGAGGTCAATTGGGAAGACATTGAAAACGGCGAATATGCTTTCGGCAAACCTTCGCGTCAGGTAGACGCTCTGCACAAAATGGATTTGATAGATCGTCGCAAATGGATAACGTATATTGCGGACGATTCAAACATTCGCAAGCTGAGTATCCGAATTGTCGGGGACAAATACAGCCGGGCCGATTTTTCAACAGTGAAAACTCAGCCAGATAAATCCAAAACCGGATCAAATAATATTCGTGAGTATGCTGCTTAACCCATATCTCAAAAAAGACATATCCTGACTGACTGACCGATCAACAGACAGCCCAAACCATGGAAGATAGAAACGGGAAATTTGAAGAGTAGTTTCCTTTTATGATGTAAACACCCACTAACAAGGAACATCCCTCAGGTGACACCCTTCGATTTCCTTGAAATTTGGATATGTTATAAAGCACCGAAAAGTAAGCGATACGTATTTTTTTATCGGCGCAAACACGTTTTTAAGAGGTGAAACCACCCCTCGAGAAGTCTATTTTTCCTTGCTTCGGATTAGAAGAACTTTCATTTTTGTTTCATTAAAATCGGTGGACTCCTTGTGTGTGAAGCTGCTATATTACCCCAAGAGATGAATTTTTTCGAGGGATGGTTTCACCCCTTAAAACCGTTTTTCCGCCGATAAAAAAAAATACGTTTCGCTTACTTTTCGGTGCTTTATAACATATCCAAATTTCAACAAAATCGAAGGGTATCACTTGAGGGATGTTCCTTGTAAGAAAGAAATTTGTGATATTCAACCCCTAGAGTCGTAAAAGGGGTTGTTAAAGTTTGTATGGAACATTTTATTCTATTGGGCCAATTGACTTGAAATTCGGTATAAACAATCTTTGAAGAAAATAATTAAATACGAGTTGGAGCATTTTTCGAAACAGCCCCATTTAAGGGGTGAAAAAGGGTGTTAAAGTTCGTATGAAAAAAAATCCTTGGGTCCATTTACTTGAATTTTGGCACAAATCGTCTTTGAGGAAAATAATTAAACACGCGATTAAGGGTTTTTCGAAGCAACTCTATTTTAGAGGTGAAAAAAGGTGTCGAAGTTTGTATGGAAACAAAACATTCCATGGGTCGATTGACTTGAAACTTGGTACAAATGGTCTTTGAAGAAAATAATTAAACATGTCGTTTAACACTTTTCAATACAAACCCATTTTAGCGGTAAAAAGGCGTGTTAAATTTTCTATGGAAATGAATTATTCCACGGGTCGTTTGAAATGAAACTTGGCATAAATCTATCTATATACATAAAAGGCAATGTCCTGACTGACTGACTGACTGACTCATCATCGCTCATCCTAAACGGCTGAATGTAGAAACGCGAAATTTGAAGGGCACGTCAATTTTATTGTGTTGGCACAATTTAAGAAGCGATTTTTCGAAATTCAGCCCTTAAGGGGAGAAAAGGGGTGGCAAAGTTTGTATCGAAATTAAAAAAAATCTGATCGGATTTACTTGATATTTGGTATTCGTGCTTCTTGACACAATTGATGAAACATATATTTCAGCGTTTTAGAAATTCAACCCCTAAAAAGTGAAGGGAGGGGGGGGGGGCATTCGTATGGAAAATGGAAAAATCTGGTCAGAACATTTACGTGAAACTTAGTATTAATGCTCTTCAACAGAATTAATGAAATACTATTTTAGCGTTTTTTTAAATTCAACCCCTAAACGAGAGAGGGTGGCAAAGTTTGTACGGAAAATAAATAAAAAATGGGTCAAATTTATTTGAAACTTCGTCTAACTGCTCCTAGACATAATTAATGAAATTTCAGCGTTTTTGGAAATTCAATCCTTAAGGGGATAAGGGGGTAACAAAGCTTGTACGGATAAAGGAATATCTGGTCACATTTACTTGAAACTTAGCATCAATGCTCTTCAAAACAATTCTACGGTTCTTTAATGAAACATTTCGAAAGCACATTTCGTCAAGGAGCATTCGACACAATTCTACGCGAGCGCAGCCGCGGGCGGAAAGCTAGTCTTCAATGAAGTGCGTGAGCTTTCGGCACGCCAGTATCGCGCGTACAGAAAATTAAAAAAATAAATGATAAATGTCACATAGAAAATAATAATTGTCTATGGATCACGCAACAAAGATTAATAGGTTGAACATTTTGAATGCATAGAAAACTGAGAGTCGCATTGAACATAAATTAAATTGATTGCGATGATGACTACAAAAAATTGTGGGGTTCTGGGGTTCCCAACAACTTTTCTTCTCCCCTAAACCATTCTTTATCCCCTCATTGCGTTATTAAAACGCCCAAAGAATGGACCAAGGCGCGAACTTATTGTAATCGTTTTATTCATCTAGAGTATTTGCTCCCAACACGATAGAGACGCGATTTTGAAAAAGTATTGTTTGCCGTTATTCCATCTTTTCTCCGAAGATGTGCTAAGGATCTGCAAGGAAATTCTTACTGGCCAAGAAGATCGGCGTGCTCTCGATCAACTTTAATACGTACGACATGATCTTTTTTTCCAGCTCTTTATCGGCTCCAATATTTGACCGAACACGCAGGACACAGCGGAAACACGTCGTACAGCTGCATCACTGACATACACGAATTCAAGAAACAACTGGAAGTATCGTCGAATACAAATGTTACTTCGTAATACACGAGCAATAAAGGCCTTTAAAGAAGACGATAACAGTATTGAATTCAGCCATGGTGTTATAATTCGATCCGATACTGATCGAGCTCGTCGCGATTTTTTTAATAACGTCGGTATCCGCCTTTTCCCCGCTTTTCTGAATTATTCATTACCGAAAGACGCAAAGAACTGCTTTTTATTTTGTTACAATAGTAACTCCTTATTTCTGTCTTGTTAAACGAGTTTGAGCGGTCCCGTTGAGGCAAATAACGATTTATGATTTTTTTCTCATGACCCTCAAAAAAATGCCTACGAGGTACACATTTATTCCGTAGATACTAATTTTTCATGAAATATATTATTAAAGGGCAAAATGATGTATCTTTCTATTTCCAATACGTGAATAAGAAAAACTTTTATGTTACTAACGACTTGACAAAGCATAACATTATCGATGATAATTGTGAAAAATACTGAGTCAGTGAATTTTTTTGTACACCTCACAATAAAATGGTGAGTCATTTATAATTATACCTATTTATATTTGTTACGACATTACTTATTATTACCACGTATTAATATTAAATATTGCCGAAATACGGCAACTTCGCGGACATTGAGGTTGGTAGCAAAACTGTTCATTCGCTAACCAAGATTCCGAATCTTTTATCAAACCTTGGTAGTTCAATATTGAATATATATGGTTTTCGATAGTCGAAATGGTTGTTTTTATAAATGTTTACAAAGGTTCAGTTTGTGTTGATCCGTTGCTAGAAATGATTTATCTTGGTGCTAAATAGGCAAATAAATTACGTCACTCGTAGTGTGAACGTCTTGCCCATCTAACCGCTCGTAAAATTATGTACGTTAAACTATTTTTTACCTCCGGTGGTTTGTGGTGAAAAAAATTGCAAAAAATTCATGCAGTCAATATAGTCTAAACAATAACATATATTTAAATTTTTTAAATCTTAGATTGTGGCTAACACTACCCTCCTTAACTTCAAGCTTTTTTTATGTTCATTTTTACCTCTGCGGTGTATTAACTACGTGATATTCCACAGGTATCATATATTTTTATAAGAGCTATTCAAAAAGGTGCACGATATTTGTCTTGTGTTTCATTAATATGTGTTCTTCAAAGAGTACTCCGTTTGAAATTCCAATGTAGATTGGCATTTTTTGCCACATTCCTTGATTCTGTAGAACTTACCGACGTTTTATCAGTTTTTCGTTTGTTCGCACCAGTTCGCACGTTCACAGTGTATACTTTTTAGGATTTTCATACACTTTTATCACACAGTGAGGAGGATGTTAAAGAACAACAATACGATCTGCATTTATTTTTGCAGTAGAATATGCAAAATAAATTAATTTGGTCATTAATATTTCCAAACTTTGATCCTAACCTGAATTTGATAAGCAGCTGAATTCAAATATTTGGACAAGAATTGTATCAATTCCAATTTTTATATCAATTAATAATTTCAAACATTAGTTTTATTTCATTTCATCTATAACAACAGCATTGCTTACGCCATTTGTTTAATTTTTGTCAATTGCTCGCAACTTTTAGAAAAATATTTGTTACTCGTTGCAATTTTTAGATAACTTTCGAAAGTCTCCTTTGTCACGTGCGGTTTTCATCATTTCCGTAACAATTAATTTCAGGAGATTGAAATCTCCGTCCTTACATGTGGCAACGTTGCTGGCGAGTACGATCAATCCCTTACACTAAACATACTTATTTCCGTTGTTGACAGTGCAGTTTTTGCAACTCGTGCAGTGTACAAATTGACCATTTACTGAAATGGACGATCGGCTGCGTTATAAAAGACGATGTGTGAAGAATAAAGTTTTGAAAAAGCAGTTCATTTCATGCGCATCGTTCGCAACGTTGTCAAGTCGTCCGCATCTTCTTCAGGTCGGTCACGTTTCATCACGTATTTCATACTTCGCGCGCTCACAAATTGAAAAGTTTATGATCAAAAGTTATTTTTTCACAATAACCGCAAGACATCCATCTATTATTCCACGGTTTTTTATGAGCTTCTGTCTCGTCATTTTTTCATTATCAACAGAAATATGAAGTTCTCCGGGACTTGTCTTATGTATAATAGCGCCGGTTGAAAATGGCAATTTCAAGAGCGAATATCTCGATAGCGGAATAGTCAATTTTTTTCTATTTTCACGAACGTATGCAGGATACCCTAAGCCGCGGCGAATGAGCCGAAACAAAGCGCGATCCGCCTTGGCGGCGTAATACTTTAGCGGAATAAACTGAGATGAATTTTGGCCTCAATCAGTCAGATTTGATTAAAAGCGTGCGTACTGAAAAGTTTCGATGAAACGGATGAATCACGGTCGTACATACAGGTCTGGCAACGAAGCCGAATTTCAATGGTGACGATTTGGTACCCTTATCGTCCAAGCTTTTCGCTCGCCTCAACGCCACTGCGCGTCGCTGTTGTCGCGGTAGGGGCTACGAGCCCCGGCGCGTGACATAACCCGGCCAGGGGGCTGACACTCCTATGATTTCCTATAGGGAACCTCTCTTCGTTCTGTGCGCCGTAGTTAGTTCGCACTGCGCGGCGCTGGCATGCTTCCGCGCCTCTACTCCCTTGCCCGAACCCCGCGCCGGCCGAAAATGCGATGACAGGTTAACCGGCTGATGCAGCTTGATGGGTCTAATGCTACAGCACGGACGGCGCGGAGTACTGTCAGCGCCACGTAGCGGCTGGCGTCATCGAGACACTAGCCAATGAGCTGAGTGCCAGGGGGCTGAACCCGGCACAACAGCGAAAAATATTCTCCATGCTGATTGTTTGTGAGCGGAAAAGGTGTAGCGATCACGGTCTTACATACAGGTCTGGAAACTCGATGAAATTCGGGTAGTGGGGGTGGTTCCACTATTGAAACAGAAATCGTGGTGTCGCTAGTATCGAGAAGTCAGTTTTGAGAGCGAACACATTATATGAATATGGTCGTCGAGTAACCGCGAAGTAATGCCGAAGTCCTACGTAGTACCGGAGTGTAATAAGGATCAATGTTTTGCAGCTATATATACATTGCTGTCAGTATATAGCGTGATTAAGCCTCCAAAATATGGTAATTGTACCATTACAGAACGACCTGAGCCGCAGATTTTGATATCGCTAAGCGATCTGAAAGCTTTGAGTGGCAAAAAATCGGAACCCAAAATAGTCAAGTATCGTGACGAAGTTCGACGAAAATTAGACGCCGTTTCAGATAAAGGAGAATGGGAGACCGAGATGTCATCGAGTACCCTGTCGATCACGATTATACCCTTCCTCTGGCTATAGACTGCATAGTTTATTACGCGATAGGTTTTTTTAAATTTTAACTAGTTTCTCATGAAGCAGGCTTCTTATTAACTCAACGTAGGTAGCCGTAGAATAAAATAACAACTCATAGCACGATGGTGGAATCGTCGAAATCATCATCCCAGTACAAATAATTGTTTTTAATTCTTTTGCTACTATTAATTACAGGTAATAATTTAAATAATATATATTTATCTAACATTTTCGGTTTTATGTCTATCACGTTTGATGCGTTCCTTTTTACTGGGACGTAAGCTAAATTTAAATAGAATCTTAGATTTGAATGCAATTTTTTGCACTTCGCAGTGTTTATGTTCTGTGTTTGTCAATAAATTAATAAAATCATAACGTGCATACTTTCAGAGTACTTATGCAAGCAAGTTCTGAAGAGATATGATGCGTGTGGCATCTGTCGCGAAGGGGTCTGCTTGAGTTCTAATAGCTCACCTGCTCTTTCTAAATTGGTGGATATGAAATCTCGTGGCGGGTAAAGTAAATGCCAAGTAAAAATTCTTTAATCTAATACACTACGTTGAAACGTGTTTTGCAAAGCATTCCTCAAAGGTTAACGTGTTTGATTTAACACTCGAAGATGTATTAACGGGATAAAGTTTTCCTTTCCATGTGAAAAGCATGGTTCGGATATCTTACTATACGCGATAATTTATTACATTAGATGGCGCACGAGGCAAAACGCCTTTCAAGAAAATTTGAAATTAAAAAAAATTGTCGTAAAAAAGATGTCTAAATTGGCAAACCAATGAACGAACGATCAACAAAAAGTATATAAAGGTTTGGTTTTCTCGTTATTTTGTACATTCCACCCCCCCCCCCCTCCCTGCAGAACGATAATGACTAAAAATCTTCCTTATTGCCATTATAAGACGCCATTATTTAAATTCTAAGGGATAAATAATTGTTACTATATAATTGATAAATGCGAAATTATATTTGCGCTGTAATATAAAATGCTATCCCCATATATAGTGTTAGGAAAAACAACCGATGATGAACACGTATACGTAGAAATATTTGCAAGTAGTAACTCCGATAAGTACTGCTTGCAAGCATTGGTTAGGGAGAGTGAGTATTGTTGTCTCTCTCGCACACTGACTCCTCGATTACAGCGCCTCTGGCGGTGAACTTCAGCAAAGGAACCATGTGAACTAACGGAGTTTCCAGACCTGTATGTAAGACCGTGTCCCAGGCTTTTCGCTCCGTGGGCCCTCTCAGGTTCTTCTCTGCCCAAATGCCCCCTATCGAGCCACTGACCTGAATAGTGCTGTAAATGAAGGGTAATTTTCGCGATTGGTCACATGTCGTCAAATAGCCGTTATTTAAAATGCATTTCCTATGTGTATATTGAGTATTTTGTTTTGAATGTAGTATTTTGTTTTGATGAAGATGAATACTTTTTTTTATGGAAATAACTGTTATAGCTAGGTGAAACGTACGGTCGGTAAAAACATTTATCGTGGTATGGTCATCTGCCTTTGAGCCTTAGAGGGAATTTATTGCTTTTTGAATTGGCATATTACAAGAATCCCGCTTTTATATTTATCTATATATTTGTTGATTATTACAATTTTGTACCTATTAGCCAAGTATATACTTTGAACTATTCTATAGTGTAACTTATACTCATTGACGACGGTCCATTCTAAGTCCATTTTACGTATTTTTTCCCCCTGAATACAATTTCGCTAATAATTCCCCCGAAACCCTTAATTTTTATTGAAAAAATGTGGAAAAATTTGCTAAAATCAATGGTCCCACTTCGAAGTTCTGTCAAAAATGGAAAAGTACCCGGAGCACGATGGACGAAGCGACATTTTAAAGCGAATACGATAACGAACAGAATGAGCACAGAGTGCATTCCCCATCAGATTGATACTTATTGCAATGAAGAATTCACTGATGCATGAATAGCTAAATTTCAGCCCTAATTGTCAGGAAATATATCGAGGGTTCCAACATCGCTGTCATTTATATTATTATAAATATTCGCAAAGCTGAAACGCTTCAACATACGAACTGTCGGCTTAAAGTCACAGCAATCGATGCTGAGCGTGAGTCCAACGTGCATTCCTCGACCATTGCGACCGACATTTTGGTTCACAGCTTGTATCGGTTGGGTTTGAATGATTGTTTTCGTTTGTTTGAGCTTACTTGTTTGTTAGCGTTCATTCCGATTTTTCCCCCTATTTCTCTCCTAACCCAGGTAAAATACCCCTAAATCTAGGAGTAAATCTCCTAACCTGGCAACACTGATCCGCAGTAAACGAAGCTAGCGACCACGGTCGTATATACAGGTCTGGGCACTCCGTTGAAGAATGCGTGACTCGAAGTGACGCCTCTAGTTGCGCATTCCACCGCGGCGCTAGTGAAGGGGAGGCACTTTTGTTTATACCGCGTTTACGGGGCATGGCATGCACGTTGTGTGGTGACGGTCGTATGCACGTGTGGCCTAACCTCGTTTTGGCGGGGTAATTTCGAGTGTATCGTAGCCACGGTTTTTATTCAATACAGAATAACAAAATATGAAGTATCTATATATTGCGATGCCGAAGCGGTGCATGATTCCGGGATGCAGAAGTGGATACATAAATAACCCGGAGCACGTCTCATTATTTAAAATTCCCAATGATGACTACTGATATTTTCTACTACTTTTTTACTACTACTACTAAAGAAAGGAATATGTGCTACACGTAAATTTCGAATGTTCTTCTTTTTCGTAAACGAAACAGAATGTAATTGGATTGAGCGATAGTTAAATCGGCATATCCATATCAAAGACGATCCATATCTATACCAAAAGATGAGTATCATTAACTAATGGCTCATCGTTCATATTTTCGGTTTATGCTTTTAGTTTTTGTGTTCGACTAATTATTTACGATGTATTCATTTTTCATCACAGCGACGTGAAGGGCAAGACAATTAGCATATGCACATACATCGCGCTCTGTCGCACATGCCTCCGAGATAGCAGCGCTCCACGCTTTTGGCGTCAGATAGAGGCATGCTTTGGGTTTGTTTGTTTGTTTGGGTGCCCAGACCTGTATATACGACCGTGCTTGCAACGAAGTTAACTTTTCGTGGTGGGGGTAGGCACACTTATCGGCTTCACTTTTCGCTTCACTAGGCGCCGCTACGCGTCGCTACTAGCAAGGGGAAGTAGTTTCCCCCTTACCTCTTGACAGCGAATGGACCGACGGTGTTTACGTATGTTTTTGTCGCGCGATTGCCGAAATAACCTTTATTTGCGACCAAATACCAGAAGGTTCTACGCGATTTACCTTGATACATTTTTTATCGTGTTTTTACGCATAAGTGTGATTTTTTTTGGTAGTGTTTGCGAAAAAAATGCGAAATGGCTAAGGGTTGCGCGGTTCGCAATTGTAAAACGGGATACAAAAAATGTGAGCAGAAATGCTCCGCGTTTCGCGTGCCCAGAAACGTCGAACGATACAAAAAACGGCTCCATGCTATTCCGGGACTGAAAGAGTTTGTGAGACATTGGCGAAAAAAGGATGTAAATGGTCGTAATATGCGCTGGTATGAATTAATGTATTCAAAAAGTTTTTAGTTTTTCTTAGATGAAAGTAGTCACCGTTTTTTTAATCAACACATTCTTTTTATTGGTTTCGTAAATTATGCAGTTTACACGACAGTACGGTAAATTAAGTTAAGGCAAACGGCGCATGCGTTGCGTTCAGGTGGGAAAAGGACAGAAGAGCTATTCTCTCTTCGTCGCACCACTACTTCCCCTTGCCGTTACGCACCAAGCGGCAGAAATCGGAATAAAAACAGAATCGCTAAGAGTGCCTACCCCCACTGCCGCCGTTGTCAGACCGGTATGTGAGACCATGCGCGGGACTCTCCTCGTTCGATGTAAGACGATCAAAGCGAACAGGAAGACCAGAGGTGAGGAGTACGAACGCCGTGTCGTCGAAACGTCCGCAAAAGTGAGGACGAGAAGAGCGGCGCTGCTCTCCTACCGCACCGAAGTAAAGGCAGCAACAAACCAGTACCGTACGATACGCTCCCTCATATGGAGCGATAATTTGATCAAATGAATTGTAAAGGCAATGCCGTACGATATGCAAAAAGCACCCTTTGCCACTTCATATGGAGCGATCATTTCATCAAATTAGGTGTACAACCAGTTGGTGAAGGCAATTTCTATATAGATAAACAGAATTCTCATATATGGATTGTTTTGGAGAATACCGAAATACAGAAATTACGTCAGTTTTTTGTTGCGGAAACAGTAACACAAAATTTATTTTTAGACACGGAAATTCATAAGAAATTTGCATCCCGACAAAAAATTTACAGATTATCACCATATTTACACATTGTAACACGCTGTACAGATAAAGAATAATAACGACAAACAGAAATAAAGTTAGTTTTTTCCTCGCGGAAACCGTAACAAACAAAATTCATTTATAGACACAAGAAAATTCATAAGAAATTTTAATTCAGACAAAAGTTTTTCAAATTATCACATCTCATATTTACACATTATGATACGCTGTACAGATAAAGAATAATAACGAAGTACAGATATTAAGTCAATTTTTGTTTTTTCCATGCGGAAGCAGTAAAAGCATAGACACAAGAAAATTCATAAGAATTTTGAATTCAAACAAAAGATTTACAAATTATCACACATCATATTTGCACATTATGACACGCTGTACAGATAAATCGATCTTACAGTTTTGATCTTGTCCTATTGTCTTTCGTTTTAATTTTCCGTGCGTGATTATTTTCGTTGACCGATCGCGCTAGAAAATGTCCTCTCATGACGAGATAATAGTTTATCACTCTCTCCGTGAGCTCTTCGTTGTGTGCTTGGCATCTCACGTACTGCAATTTTTTTGTCCGAAACTTTGTCGAGAACTTGATGGAGAGTGTTGATTTTAACGGCAGTTCTCGGTAGATCGCTGCACTCCAAGTTTGTCTCGTGTTCGGGCACTGAAAGCAACAATTTAACCAATATTACAAGCTTTTATTTAATTTGACTTTCTATGAAAATGGCAAATTGATATTTCACCCACTCACCCACTCACTTCCCATTTTCACGCCTCGAAAATAAACATTTTGTTTATTTTCGAGACATGAGACAAAACGTGCAATATACGAAAAAAAATCCATATATTGCACGTTTTGTCTCATCGACGGGACACTTGCTCCATATCTCTCGTTTGTGATAATTTTTATTTCTCTCGGTACGATAAAACGAAACCATTCTTTTTATGAATGTAAGTACTATTTTTCTTACCTACGATTAATTTCGCCGCAGATCAATAAACATATTTTATACCGAGACAATTATTTTTTTGTACATCTTACACAATTCGCAAAATTGGTCAGTCCGAACACGCTTTATGCCAACACGGACGACCAGCGGGAATCATCGATGACACATGACGTCGGTTGTGTTCTTGTCGCTTAGTTCACTTCGGTGCGGTAATCCACTAGCGACGCACGCCGTGAAAACACTAACTACTAAAATCCACAGTTTCACGGACGCTTTTGGATCGGGCCAGGGGGCTGACACTCCTATGATTTCCTATAGGGAACCTCTCTTCGTTCTGTGCGCCGTAGTTAGTTCGCACTGCGCGGCGCTGGCATGCTTCCGCGCCTCTACTCCCTTGCCCGAACCCCGCGCCGGCCGAAAATGCGATGACAGGTTAACCGGCTGATGCAGCTTGATGGGTCTAATGCTACAGCACGGACGGCGCGGAGTACTGTCAGCGCCACGTAGCGGCTGGCGTCATCGAGACACTAGCCAAT
This sequence comes from Ophion obscuratus, assembly GCA_964007375.1. Classification (NCBI taxonomy): domain Eukaryota; kingdom Metazoa; phylum Arthropoda; class Insecta; order Hymenoptera; family Ichneumonidae; genus Ophion; species Ophion obscuratus. Next base: position 19,635,117 of record OZ023313.1, read on the forward strand.
GAGCTGAGTGCCAGGGGGCTGGATCGGGCTCGCCACATGCGTTCGTACTCCTTACCTCTAGTCTTCCTGAAAGCGAAAGAAGAAAGCGCAGACATATATTCGTTGGCGTAGTCGCACGACGGTATAGGAAATTTGATATATTTGCCGAACGATAATACGGCTAATCAAACTACAATCCGAGCGAAATAAGAAGGAAAAAGATTTATTCGCCACAGGCAACAATGCCGAAGAAAAGTAAGAAAAAAGACAAAAACAAAAGGAAGTGGAAAAACAGGGCTAGAAGCAATCCCGATGTATGTCCTTTTACAATTTTACGCGTGATTCCGATGTGAAGCTGTATGTAGAGATATTTGGAAATAAAACCGAGATCTTACAAAAATTCATATTTGTTCACTCGTGATACTTAGGTCGGATCGGACGTTCCAACGTCGCAGCCTTACGACGTCGGCTATTGCAAAAATCCCGTGAAATCTGACGCCGATCCCAACGAATACCGGTAACACTTTGTGTCACTAAAAAAGTTCTCATCTCACAAAGATATAAAAACGATACTAAGAGATAGAGATGAAACAATGTTAAGGCAATAAATATCAATTTGTTTTTAACTCTGCATTAGGCGCATTAGCCTTCTAACACTGTCGAGCGCATGGGGTCTCCTGGGACTATATTGTGAATGTAATACTTTTATCGTTAAAAACAAATTTAGGAGATGAGACTGAAAATTGTAATCGACTGTAAATCCTGCGGGGAGGTATAACAAGTTACCTTCTGAAAATTCATTGTCAAAAAAGTAGCTGATTTTTACAAAACATATAGGTGTTATGGCAAAAATATTGGGACCTGGGCATCGCATGTGCTTGATGTGGGGTTGGAAGGTCAAGTATTTTATATCGGTGAGTGATCAAGGTCACTGATTTCGACCGATTATTGATAGGTCCAAAGTAGATTGAATTTAATATTTTCTTGATTCTTGGTATGCTACTTTGAGTAAAAAACAATCAAATTCAGATAGCTTAACATAGTTTTTTTCAAATAAACGAATAGTGAATTGTAGGTAAAGGGAACAACAAGGTTTATGGCTAAGCAAGCGAGACATAAAGATTGCTTTTTTTATCTTTCCTTGTATATGCCTCTTGCGGACAAACTGACTGGTTGTGACTTCCAAATTCTAAGGAAATTTGCAATTTTTTTTTATAACGTATGGCTAATTCTATAAAAAAATTATTCAAATAAAGTTTATAAGCAACTGCTTTATAAGGAGCTTGCCTAAATTTTAGTATTTTCTTTTAGAAACTTAAAAGTTGAATCTCGATTGGACATACCTACCGCCAAAAGAAGAAAGCAGAATCTGTTAATATTCAAACTCTTTAATATCAAATGCTCATAATGTGTTTTTGTTACAGGGTGATTGAACTACCCAACGGCTTAGTAGCACTGTTAATTTCTTGTCCTACCGATCCTTCTATCGAGGCAGGTAATTCTGGATTTGGCATCTGACCTGGGGCTGTGACTTTATTGTCACTTTGCTTATTACAGCACTTTGACACGGTCCAATATCAGTTTCTTTTGTCAATATTGATTGTTTTTTCATATCTATTTTAGATCTTCAATTTTCTTCATAAGTAAAAAAATTTACATTCTGCCAACAGACTACCCATTAATGTATAAACTTTCAAAGTTTATCGAGCCTGTTTTTTACAAACGGATGAGAGCATCATTGGGTATTTCAGAAGAAGTAAGTAGTTAAAACTGTGAACGTAAAAGAATGTTGAAACCATTTATTTGTCCATTTTAAGCCTGTTGAACGCTTTCATATTCCGAATACTACGACTGCAAGTAGATCGTTCGGAAATGAAATGGAAATGGCCTGTCGATTTTGTTGTTGAATTTGCCACGTATTTACAAATAAAATTATCTATCCCACCAACAGAGTTAGTGACTGTGAAATAGGGACTTGTTGCTTTTTTCGAAAAAGAATAAAAGAAAGTAGTACGAGTTAAAAGTCATTTCTTGTTCGCGTTAATCCATTTAACGAAACATTAAAAAAGTATAACGAGCACAGTATTTTCAATGGAAGCGAAATATAAGAATTAAAATTTCTTTCTGCAATAATTTAACTGTCTAACAAACGCAATCTTTCAGTAAAAAGTTTCCATAATTATTCCATCTTCATACAGAAATCCTTGACTATATGTGCATTAAGGGCTCGGTGCACAACAAAATTAAAAACCCCTTCATGCAGATTATTGTCCCCATAGAATTTGGAGGGAAAATTTGCTTTTTATGTTCAAACTTGAATGACTCAACAACTAATTAATATTTATAATATCCGATAAAAAAATTTCGAAGTCAATACCTACAGCTATGAAAAACTTTGTTAAAATTTCCATATAATAGGAGTACAACTTTGCAGTGACCGTTTTTTTCAAAAGTTTAAGGCTTTATTATAAAAAAGTGGCTACATATTTTTTAATCAAAGTACTGCCCGTCGCTAGCTACGACCTCGGCCCATCTTTCAGGTAGCATTCGAATCCCGCGTCGATAAAAGTCTTGGTCCTTGGAGGCAATCCAGGAATCGACCCAATTTTTGAATTCTTCGTAAGTACCGAAGTGCTGATCAGCCAAATCGTGTGCCATTGACCGGAACAAGTGATAGTCGGAAGGGGCAATGTCTGGAGAGTACGGCGGGTGGGATAAAACCTCCCATTTCAGCGTTTCCAAGTACTTTTTTACGACATTTGCAACATAGGGTCGGGCATTGTCATGCTGCAGTATCACCTTGTCATGTCTTTCGTTGAATTGTGGCCGTTTCTCTTTGAGTGCCTTACTCAAGCGCATCAACTGAGGTCGGTAGAGTTCCCCTGTGACGGTTTCGGATGGTTTGAGCAGCTCATAGTACACAACGCCCAGCTGGTCCCACCAGATACACAGCATCACTTTCGATCCGTGAATATTCGGTTTGGGCGTCGATGAAGGAATATGACCAGGCAGTCCCCATGATTTTCGGCGTTTAGAATTAGCGTAGTAAACCCACTTTTCATCTCCAGTCACAATCCGGTGCAAAAATCCCTTCCTTTGTTGTCTTTGGAGCAGTTGTTCACAGGTGAAAAATCGGCGCTCGATGTCTCGGCTTCAACTCATGCGGGACCCAGTTTCCTTGCTTTTGGATCATACCCATATCCCGGAGACGTTTTGAAACTGCTTGCTGGGTTACACCTAACGTCTCGGCGAGTTCCTCTTGAGTTTGGCACGAATCCTGGTCCAGCAAGGTCTCCAATTCGGCGTCTTCAAAAACTTTCTGCCTTCCGCCACCATGCTGGTTCTCGACCTCAAAATCTCCACTTTTGAAGCGTTGAAACCACCGCCGACACGTTTTCTCACTAATAGAATCCTCCCCGTAAGCGTCTACAAGCAAACGGTGCGCCTCAGTCGCAGATTTCTTGATGTTGAAGAAGTAAATCATAACCTCCCTCAAATGCTGAGAATTCGGCTCGTAGGTTGCCATGTTTGAGTGCCTATAACTTTATAATGCATACACGTATCCGTTAGCTTTTTTAAATTGTTTACATTGGCAGAGCCTCTAGTTTAAAATGCCACTTTTTTTTATTGAGCTAGGGCCACTACTTCGGCCGCAGTGGCTCTCTAAGTAAAACGGTCACTGCAAAGTTGTACTCCTAATAATTATTTTAAAAACATGCGTGTATTGAAAATACATGCGGCATTTTTCAAAGAGCTGGAATTCGTATACGAATAATGATATCGGCATATTAAAAAATGCGTCAAATATTAACAAGTCGTTGAGTCAGTCAAGTTAATTTTCCGTGTAAATCGAATGGCGCCAATTACGATTGCGTGTTCAAATCTATTATTTCACCACTATTATTTGAAGTGTACCGAAGTTAATTTTTTTTTCGACACCCCCTTAAATGGGCCCAGTACAGTAAGTACTTCAAGGCCTATATTCAAAAAAGAAACTCATGCAAGTATTTACAATGACCATCCTCTGCTCTTTGCGAGACTGCAGTATTAAAAATATAAACAAACATTTTTTTTCTGCTCAGGAACTCAGATGCCCAGCAATTTGCTGTCTGTGCGTGAACGCTGGATCCTTCAGTGATCCACGTCAGATGCCGGGTGTATCTCATATATTGGGCACTGCTATCCTCGATCCAACGTTCCTGAATGACCCCGAGGTAAATATTCTTCCCGGAGCATAGTCGCAGCCATTGAAATTCGTCGCTTCTCGCACTCTCACGATTTTATATTTTCAATTGTGTGCATCTCAGATCTCGAGCGAGTGTAAAAAAAATCTCAGAGCCAGGCGCATATCAAGTGGTTCCATCGAGTGAGGCAACGATCTTCTTCATCGAGGCCCTTAATCGCGTGTATCGCGAGGCCATTCAACAGTTGGGACACTCTCTCGAAAGAGTCGTCATACCTAAATACCAAACGGAAATCGCTCGACAGGTGGTCCTAAGGTATACATTAACGAAAACCAACAATTTTGTTATTATTATTCTTTTTACAGCTTGTCCAATAATCGTAAGTAATGTCTGAGTATGTTTGTCGTTGCTTTTATCATTGTCATTGCTATTCAGTTCGGAGAACGCACGAAAGGCCTCCTTGACACCGGAGAATGAGGAGGCACACATATTTAGCCAGTTTGTTTCAAGAAGACATCCGGCAAAGACGTTCGACGAACATTATTTGGAAGGCCTAAGTGAAATAGACAACGACAAACTGTACGGAGAGGTGGAGAAATTCCGTAAGCGTCATTACAGCGCACATCGCATGACAGTTGTGATGAAGGTGGGTCGCGCAGCTTTTTTGAGTAGGCACAAGAAGTTGTTACGCGTCAAATTGATCTTGTCGCGAACGGGCACCCTATGATATGAAAATTTTGTCGGCGCGCGGCTATGGCAATCTCCCGCGTCTGTCAGGGTCAGCGCATTAGGAAACATTAGGAGACTAGTGGTTGCGGGAAACACTCCGGCGGAACGGGTGTCTCCAAGCAGGTGGATAAAATAGGTGATAAGTAGGGGCACGAATAATAGGGATGAGATTACATAGGCTTGCAATTCGAAAGGACATTAGAAATTTCTTAAAATTACAAATGTCGATACCAACTTTTTCCTGACTATTTTTTTTTGTTACAAAACAAATCTGTTTTGCGTAAATTGGAGAAAAACCATCAATTACACTAAGCGCAACAATTAAGGGATCACTATTTGTTCGCCGAAAAATAGCCCTTTTTCAAACCGCTGGAACTCGGTGAAAAATGGTCGGAGAAAAAATGAAAAAAAAAGCATTTTGTAGTATAAACCTTCGACTTTGATAATCTGATCATAAATAATTTTTTTCGTTTCGTTTAAATAAAGAAATTCGTTGTTAAACAAAACAAAACATAAAATCAAAAAATTTGCTCGAGTTTAACAAGGTGCACGGGGAACAGAAATTTTTTTTTCGAAAATCTGTTTCGACCATTCGAAAGCTTGTATCTTTCCCAACAATTTGGTTTTTTTTTTTCAATTTCTGTGCGATTTTTTTTAGCCAAGTTATCGCAGCTTTACGAAAAAATGCGTTTTTCAACTTTGACCGGTCATAACTCTGGTCCAAATCATCGCACAGCATCCAAACCGGCATCGTTGGAAAGCTTGGATTTCCCCCTACAAAACTGTTTATTTTTCGTATTTTTCAGAAGCAGTTTTCAACATTGTAAAACTGATTGTTTAAAAGTGTGTAAAATGCCCATTTTTACACTTTTTTGTTTATCATGTTATAACATTACAACAAATGCAGAAGCACCAAAGGTTTTTGCGTTTTTTTTAGTTCAGGGTATGTAGAAATACTCCACCAAATAGCAGATCGCTGCCTTTATTCTTTATTCGGGTTGCAACCCCGTTCTTTTGGAGAAAATCGAGATCCGTCAATTTTCACGAAAATCGAGGTTTCTCAGGTATCAGCGCGGGGTGAAATTTCTCGAAAAAAAAAATCAGAAAATTACGAAATTTGGTATTCAAGGGTTTTCGAGGTTGCTGATTGCGAATCTGGGATAAAAAATGGAAAAATTCAAAATGGCGGATCCAAAATCTCAGGTCGAAAAAATTTAAAAAAAACGACGGGTCCAATATGGCGAACCGAAATGCAAAGTTTGATTCAATTCGAATTTGCGATCCTCAATTTAAACCTCAGATCCGTAATGAATGACCTCGAAAACCCCCAAACATCGAGTTTCGCCCGATTGCAAGAATTTTTGCATTTGATCCGCCATTTTTTATCCCAGATTCGCAATCAGCAACCTCGAAAACCCTTGAATACTAAATTTCGTAATGTTCTGCTTTTTTTTTTCGAGAAATTTCACCCCGCGCTGATAGCTGAGAAACCTCGATTTCCGTGAAAATTGACGGATCTCGATTTTCTCCAAAAGAACGGGGTTGCAACCCGAATAAAGAATAAAGGCAGCGATCTGCTATTTGGTGGAGTATTTCTACATACCCTGGACTAAAAAAAACGCAAAAACCTTTGGTGCCTCTGCATTTGTTGTAATGTTATAACATGATAAACAAAAAAGTGTAAAAATGGGCATTTTACACACTTTTAAACAATCAGTTTTACAATGTTGAAAACGGCTTCTGAAAAATACGAAACATAAACAGTTTTGTAGGGGGAAATCCAAGCTTTCCAACGATGCCGGTTTGGATGCTGTGCGATGATTTGGACCAGAGTTATGACCGGTCAAAGTTGAAAAATACATTTTTTCGTAAAGCTGCGATAACTTGGCTAAAAAAATCGCACAGAAATTGAAAAAAAAAAAAAAAAATTGTTGGGAAAGATACAAGCTTTCAAATGGTCAAAACAGATTTTCGAAAAAAAAAAATTCTGTTCCCCGTGTACGTTGTCAAACTCGAGCAAATTTTTTGATTTTATGTTTTGTTTTGTTTAACAACGAATTTCTTTATTTAAACGAAACGAAAAAAATTATTTATAATCAGATTATCAAAGTCGAAGGTTTACACTACAAAATGCTTTTTTTTTTTTTTTTTTCATTTTTTCTCCGACCATTTTTCACCGAGTTACAGCGGTTTGAAAAAGGGCTATTTTCGTCGAAAAAATAGTGATCCCTTAATTGTTGCGCTTAGTGTATATAAGAAGGATTGTTAGTATTTGTTCATTGAAAAATTTCGAGTATGTACATTTTCACATCGCTTTTCTTTGGTCTTTCTTTTTCATTTTCTGTTGTTGAAGTGTATTTTTTAATGACACTGTAGTTTTCCTCGTTGAAATGTAACAAATTTCTAAATATCCTTCTTTTTTGTTGTTATACTACTTATTTTTTGTATATATCGATAGTAGATCTCTAAATAAGCACCTTTAAAAATTATTAACGTCTTTTCATTTCTCAAGCGAATGAAAAGAAATGTCAGTAATTCTACAACGATCTATTTTATTGCATTCAAATATTGTAACCTTGAATCTCATCTTTTTGCTCACAGGCGGAGCTACCGCTTGATACGTTGGAAACTTATGCGACGGAGTGTTTTTCGCGAATAACGAACAACCGTCTGCCACCCGAACTCTTTGATGCGTATAATTTTGCAAATTCCGTCGAGAATACGAAGTTTCGAAGAATTTGGCGCATAGATTCAGCCAATTGCAACAAGGTACGCATTTTTCGTAATATCAGTGAAATTCTTTCCCCGTATTTGATTACCGGCCGTGATTGTGTTCCACTGTAAACGGCGATCGCGTTATGTGGATTATTTCACCAGATATACGTCAAGTGGATAATACCACCATCGAGTTGGCTCTACAAGACGAAATCCCTCGAGTTTCTCAGTTGGCTCTTTAGCCGTGGCGGTGCGGGCTCGCTGATGAGTTATTTGAAAATGAAGAAATGGGCAACGGATGTTGATGGCCGAGTCCTCAACGAACCTGCATGGAACACTTCGCTGTACAGCACTTTTTGCATTTCCGCAACACTAACGGCAATTGGCAATTCCGAAAATAAACTCGATGTTCTCGACGCGATATACTCGTACATTAATTTCTTAAGAAGAGAAGGACCGCCGAGACGCATCTACGATGAGATTCGTACCATTCGAAATGCCAAATTCAGGTGAGAAACTGATCGATTGATTGACGATTTATTTTATGCCTTGATGACCTTTAGGCAACAAATCAACAAATCCGCTGAACTAGTTATACAATAAAGTAATAATAGATATAAAAATATAAAAATAAAAGTTATTACGTATGTGTTAATTAACATCACATAAGTGCTGGCATGTTAATTTTATAAGTGAGATAAGCAGTTGCACAAAGCGCTCAACTCTACCACAAACAACCAAGCGCAAAATTAAACGCAAAATAAACGCCGAAATAGAACAAATTATAATAATCGAACAACCTATAAGCATAAAACGACCGAAACATTCAACGCAAAAAATAAAAATCTAACGCAAATCGAAGAAATCATACACATAGTCCACGCAAATAATCACCACAAAAATCAACCGCTATATTGAACGCAAACATCGAACACAAGAAACAAAAAAAATCCATTTTTCGTCCAAATAAAGAAGAACTAGACATAAAAATAAAAATAGCATTCAACTGCCGCCCAAACTTCTGTATAATGGAATATTTGAGATAGATCGAAAAGTATGAAAAATTACAGACCATTACATCGAAGAACATTTCAGAGAACAGGACCCAAATCGATTTTTTACCAATGTGTTCGTGGTCTAGTCAGGAAAGTTTTGCGAGATCGGCTTCGTTATGGATCGTGAAGCGTGGTGTCCCGACGGATTTTCGTGCATAAATAACATTTCCTCGCGTCCATAGGTATTTATATGCGGCTGCCGTTGCGTTAGCTTTAGTTTCACGAAGCAATTTGTATACGGACGTCGAGAGCACTTCGTTTATAAAGTCTTGTGAGGCGATCTGAATGTAGAGGAGGAGCTGATGTAGTCACAGACAGGATTCAAGACGGTTTTTGAGAGGGGTCTAATCTCGAGTATGCGAGAGACTAAATCGAGGATATCGATCGCGATAAAGACCTTATGCGCCATTTCTTCTGGTGTATTCTGTAACTCTACAGGAATGGCCGACAAGGTGATCTCAGCCGAGCTATGATCTTGCAAGCTTCGTAAATTTTCTTTCTAGCATCGTTCCTTCAACTCAAGTCTATCCCTCAACTCGTTATACTCACCACGCACGGCCTGAATGTCAGTAGCTGTGGCCAATAAGAGAGACAGAGAGAGAGAGATTCCTGCGACAGTCGGGGCGACTTTTAAACGATTATGATAAAAGATTCCTCAAAGTTCGTTTCGATTTCTTCAGGGAAATGGGCAGTCAGAATCATATAAATTTAATTCGTTTTATTGCAAGTTAATCAGAAGTGAATGGGCACGAGTACAAGTTTTGGCACAACGTTCAATCACATTGTAATGACGATAAATATTTCATTTTTAGTTTTTACGTACATTTCCAAAATGCCATGCTGTCCGATGATGCTAAAGCTACATGTTGTCTCATGATCCAGATATTCCTTTAAAACGCGCTACGTTTTGCAATTTCTACATTTTTTTCTGGTAGCCAATTTGACTGTGCCAGGCTATTTTTAGTATTCATCATTTTAGATTGACCTTTGTAAAAAAATCAGCTGCAAGTTAAAAAACGGCAGACATATAATTCTCAAAGTAGTTCTGTAGTTTTGGTCAAATCTTAGGAATTGGCTGAAATCTAAGTATGGTGTAGATATGACCTTCATGGACTGATGCCCAAAAATTCAATTCGAATCTCCGTTTAGTTCATGAGATAATTGCAATTAAATATGAGTATTTTTGTACGCGACCCCTATACCTAACACGTAAATCGATAGCAGTTTGCTGGCATTTGTCAATATAGGTTCTAAACGGATCTTAGGATTTTAAAATAAAAACACGTGTACGCAGTACTATTGGTGGGATTGATTAAAAAAAAAACCAAACTTCGACCGTTTAGTTTCGGAGATATTGGCTTATGAAAAGTGGTAATTTTATTCCACACCGAACATTTGTAACGGAATGGCAACAGTGTACGCTGCAGCCAGCTGATCCGCGCGTGGTCTGGGAACTCGAAGCGTGTTTTTTTTCCTCGAGTTGTAGTAATTCTGAGACGGATGTGAAATAAATTTATTCTGCAAACGAATTTAATTTGTTCAATTTGTGCATGTATTTGTCTTTGTTACAGCGAATACAATTTAAACTGTCGGCAAGATGTGAATCCACGATCCGACGTCCTTCGACAGCGAATTTTTATTGCTGATCGTTGAGGTTATGGTTATTCTCATCGCATTTAGCCGCATTTGCTTGACACATGGCTGCCACAGCTTTGAGGTCTTCTAGCAAGCGCCTTTTTTCTTGTAAACTTTCCTTCATATCGAATTTGGGTTGACATTTTCACGCTTTTTTTACATATATAAAATATTCCCCGAGACGGATCGTAGAAAGCTCAACGCTATGACTGCAGGAAAATCGCGCTGTTGCCCCGATTACAGCGCCGCTCTCTATACGAGTATGAGATCTATCTATGCACGAAGTGCGAATATGCGGGACATATAGAGGGTACAAGCTCTGTCAAGAATTTACAACCAACAGCTTCGTATAGGCATTGGATGTTACTGTACGTTTCGACCCAAACTTTTGGCTCATACGTGTACCTACAGAACTACCTTTAAAATCAATTTTCGTTGGAAGTGATGTGCTCGATTATTATCTAAAGAAAAAATGGAGGTTCCGTTAATGATGTCTGCGTTTAACTTGCTGAAGAGATGTCTGCTGAACGGACCATTTTTGTCCAAGTCAATTGGAAGCTCCATTTTCAATTCATTGTTGCATAATGTTCAAACATAGACATATGCAAAAATTGCATTCGAAACTGTGAAACACCAGAAAACAAGAATGCGCAACCCTGAACTTTTTGCCCTAGAATTTTACTCAAAAAGGATGCAACTGCCCATAAATAAAATAAACATTTTTTTTTTTTTTCGATTTCCGACTGGCTGGGTTTTTTAGCACGAATCGGCAAGCTCGCTGCCTATTCGAAAAAGAGAATCAAATAACTCAATTACACAGTAGAATTGAATCGAAACATCAAAACGATGAGTAAAAGTGCAAGGAATTTTTCTTTTCTTGCATCATGCGGCTGCGATAATCAGATACGATTGGAACAAAGGGTCGAATGCATCACCAACATTATTGGCAAATATTAACTCGATAATGGAAAGAGGTTCCCCTCGAAAATCAAGTCGCAAATATATTTTTGCAGATACCGCCCAGATGAGTTATGGTGTTTTACGGACTTCGTCAATCTAGTCAAAGACATGCACCTCTATCCATCCATCGATTACCTTGCTGCGCCGATCTTTTGGTACGAATACGATCCCGTATCGCTATCGACTTGCTTGGACCTGATGACCCCCACGAACGCGTGTATCGTGGTAACTGACGAAAATTTTGGCAAGCATCTCGACATGAAGGTGGCTGGCCTCGGTAGAGGTGAGAGAAGCACAGATATTCCGGAAGATTGGATCGATCGATGGCAGACCGTAGAGCCGTTGCCCGACTTCGAGCTACCGGAACGCAACATTTTTTGTCCCGACGATTTGAGGATGATCGACGCGCCCGCGGTTCTTCACGAATATCCTATCAAGGTGCACTCGGACGATATGTCCGAAGTGTGGTACAGATTTGATCCGGAATTTCGAGGGCCCGAGTGTCGCATGAAATTCTGTTACATGAGTCCTCTCCCATCGGAGTCGCCGGAAAAGTATTCGCATCTCACAGCTGTCTTCTGTTTGGCTAAATATCGCTTCAATTCGAACGCTTCCGATCTAATCGTTCGACATTACTTTCCAGTACGGCAATGCTGGATTTATTCGCACTGATGCTCGAAGATTTGACACACGATGAGTTGTATCCTGCAACCGTGGCTGAATTGTCATATACGATTGAATCATTATCATTGGGACTGGAAATAGAAGTGAGCGGTTATACCCAGAAACTTCCGGTGAGACAAAAGATAACATTTACATCAAACGAGCAAACGGCAATGTCATAAATTTCGAACAATTTAGCTTTTCCCGCAGATTTTGGCCCAGTTGATACCAAAAAGTTACAACTATTTGACGGAAGGTTTATTCGAAACGAAGAAAGAGGAACTACTCGATCAATACGGCACCAACATCAGATGGGATCGAACCCTGACAGCGTAGTGTTTCATTATGATATTGCGGAAATACGACATATCGCTTTTCTAAGGAAAACTATCTAATTGGTAATGTTCTTCAAGGGACATCACGTGTGCGATTACATCACCTGGTGAATGGATCACAGCCGACAACCACGCGGCACTGGTGTATCTTCAGTTCGAGAGGTTTCAATATTTCGTGAAGCATTTCTTCGATCACGTTTACATCAAATGCCTCGTGGAGGGAAACATTGCCGAAGCTGATGCGGTGAAAAGCGCTCTTGGATTCGTTGAGGTATCCCTCAACAATGGGTGCGGACCCACAGTAGGAGAAAAGCCCAAAAACCTGGCCAAAACCTCAAATGACCTTTGACGGGAATGAAAATTGGCTTACAGGGGTTTTCAAGGTCGCTGATTACGAATCTGAAAGCCAAATTATCGTAAACAAAATGGCCGATCCAATATGGCTGACATGAATGTTAAAAAGTTGCCAGATGTCGACAAAAATTGGTATTTACGGGTTTTCAAGGTCGCTGATTACGAATCCGCAAGCCAAATTATCGTAAAAAAAATGGCCGATCCAATATGGCCGACATGAACGTTAAAAAGTTACCAGATGTTGACAAAAATTGGTATATACGGGTTTTCAAGGTCGCTGATTACCAATCCGATATCTATTCGGATTGGTAATCCGGCACTTCGAGCTTGCCATTTTTTAATGCCGAGTTTGTAAGACACGTGTAAGCAATACTCGAAGCACCTTATCCACGCATGCAGCGTCGACAATCCGAACTTCAAATTTGTTTCATTGATTTCCCTTTGCAATACAGTGTCGATGGCATTAAAATCTTTGCTGGTTGCTCCACACAAATAGCACCGTTGAGCAGATTTCGTCAATGATACAGCGTTGCAAACTTTACCATCTATCATGGTGAACAACAACTTGTACATTACGGAGATTTCTTTTCCATCTATTACACTTTCGAATGGACGAAGTGACTTTATTTGTTCTTCAACAATTTGGACTTCATTAAGTGTTGACTCTGTGTCTTCGCGTAGAAACAGTAGTCTAAGCGGTCTACAAAATCGTGGAGACGAGGGTCTGGGGTTCTTCCAAACAACTATTTCTTCCTCCGATTGTTGATCATAACACACGAGTTGTAATGGCACGACTGAAGTAAAGAATACATGCGCATCAGATTTGCTGTCATCACTGAACGTCTGCTTATATTCACTTTGCCCAGAACTTCCATCGCAACCCCACTTGCAAATCAAGTCCATTTTACGAACATTATCTGGAGTCAATCTTTGAATGAGTACATTTTGGACGAGTAAAATACGTTCAACTTTATGATCTAATAGTGCCTGTAGTTGGACTTCTGCACTACTCTCTGTAATCCTGATTGCATCACGTGGTGGATAACAACGCTTTTTTGCTTTCATCACTTTTTCGTAAGACGGATATAGCTTACAGTTATTTTTCTTCCCTAATCTTCTCATTCCCTGGTAAGTACTCTTGGAGAATTTATATTCAGTCATAGCGGAAAGTGCAGCCTCTTCGGATAAAGTAATTTCATCCGTTGCTGAGTAAGCTTTACGATACTTGGAAGCTCTTAAAGGACTCGTCATTGTTACGTCCTTAATAACTTTTGCGGCGTCGGATTGTCCTGAAGAGCGAAGGCTCATCTGAGTAGCGTATGCTAACTCGACCGAGTTGAACGATGTACGAATATCTTGGGTCTTCCTTCGTTTAGATCTTTCACTGGACATTGTAAACTCAAGGGACGGGCGGCCGCCCGTATTACCCGGGCTTGTTACTACAGTGTCTGTAGGTGCGGCAAAACATACCTGCTTGCTAAGCCATTCACCGTTATTCTTGAAAAATACACAGGATTTTCTGTGAGCTTGTTGCCACCTCGTTCTCATTTGATTGAAGAGTATCGAAAAAGTCTGTTTCGAGTCCTCAGGCACTACAACTGTACGTCCGGTGTCCTTGGAAATTTTTTCTACCATAAATTCGATCAAGGAAGCGAATTTATCGGATAAATGCTCGCTGATTATCAGAAATACTTCTTTTCTTGTCAGCACCAATTCTTTGTAACCGGATCCTGTAATAAAGACATAAAATTGTAGAAAATTGGTGTTAAAGGAAAAGATAAAATTTTCAATTAATACAAAAACTTGAACAATGTACATTATTTTACCAAATAAATAACCGCAATAAGTGAAATAATTTTAAGAAAATTAGACAGAAAATATTGACATGGATTTGGTTAAAAGAAAGCTTTGCTTACTATATAATATATATATATTCAAATATTTTATTTGAATGTTATAACATTTCATTCATATTTAAGAAATTTTTATGTGGTTGATTTTAATATGTATATATATATATGCATACGTATATATCATAATTAAATCACAGAAAATTTATATATATATATACACATACATATATATTAAAATAATTTATTTCAAGCGTATAACAGCCGTCTTGTCCGTTATGATGCTACTTCACCCATTCTCAGGTAGAGGCGCAGAGGCTGCTCAATAGTGCCGCGTGCACGCTCGGCTACCGCACGATGCGAAAAAAATCATAACGGACAAGACGCACGTTTTCCGTAGGTAACTCTTGTAAATTTCGAAAGCTTATACATTAAACTAAAGGCCGAGACTAGGAGCTTTGCAAAATGTGACAAAATATATAACTTTTCGGACCGTTGAAAATATAAGTTTTCAAAATTATTCAATTTTATTTATGCCGAAGGCTATACTACATTTCAATCATTTATACATAAACTTTAGATTCAACCGATGTAAAAACATGTTCTACATACCTCCAGAAGTCGTATCCATGTTGCAGAATTGAAATTAAACCCGTCACTTTAAAGTTATGGGTTTTTGAAGTCAGCGTTATTTTCGTCTGTTCAGCGCGTGACACGTACACTCTTCACGAACACTAACTGCCAACTGACGCTGCGGCGCAGGTATACACTTAAAGGGCTTTCCCTTCCACAATAGAATGCAGTTACTAGTCCTCTACCTGAATGACTACTCAACTGACCCTATTTCGAAAATTTATTTTTTGGGGTTTTGGCCAGGTTTTTGGGCTTTTCTCCTACTGTGGGACCCTTGTCACAAGATATGATACCGCGAGCCAGAGTAAACAAGATACCAGTTGGAAGACATTGCTGCACAGTCAAAGGTTTTGGACTCGATAGCTCGGATGTGTGTGTCCAGAATTACTATCAATTCGATGATTTTTCGGTGGAATTGGGCGGAACACTTCGGCTTCTTGTTGTACGTAATTGTGGCACGGTCTAACAATTTTGCGGGTGCTTCCTTTCTGAAACTATGTAGCATTCAAAATAGGCTTTTGAAACAAGTGTGACGCTTTTGCTTGTTTTTTAGGCGGTATCGACGACTTCGGCTGTCCAGGATGAACGTAAATCTGATTTTCGAATGAGAGCCAGTTGCAGGACCGCTATCTCTGAGATTGGAACTAACAATTATACCCTCGAATTAGTCGTTTCCCGTACATCGACTATTAACGCAAAGCAAATTGCGTCTATTGACGCGGAGATCGAAGCGAAACAACAATATGCGCGTAAATTTCTCGAAAACTGTATAACTTTCATGTGGAGGGATACTAGAGATGCGGTTATTGCAGCTGAGCGCCACGAGGCCAACATTTTTTCAAGCAAATTCGAGAATAACTGGGCAGACATTGTAAACGGCGAATATGCTTTTGGCAAAGTTTCGCGTCAGTTAGACGCTCTGCAGAAAATGAAATTGTCAGAGCATGACAAATGGTTAACGTACATTGCGGACGATTCAAACATTCGCAAGCTGAGTATTCGGGTTGTCGGTGACAAATGCAGCCTTGCTGATTAGTCAACTGTGAAAACTCAGCCACATAAATCCAAGACCGGACCAAATAATATTCGTGAGTATGCTGTTTAATTTTCAATAAAGTGCGTCAGCTTTCGGTACGCCAGCATCGCGCGCCTCCGGAGAACCCACTTTTTCAATTTAGTAATTTATCTCAAAAATGAATTATGAAGGATCCATTGAAAATAACAATTGTCTATGGATACCACGACAAACATTAACAGGTTGAACATTTTGAATGCATTGTGGGCAACGGAGTGTCGCGTGGAACGAAAAAAAAGTTGATTGCGATGGTGACTACGAAAAATTGTGGGGATCTGGGATCCCCAACAGTTTTTCCTCCCCACCGAATCATTCTTCATCCTCTTGTCGAGTTATTAAAACCCAAAGTATAGGCGTTTTTAAACGTTTTATTCAACCACAGTATTCGCGCCCAACATGGTAGAGACGCGATTTTAAAAAAGTATTGCTGCCCTTGTTACATCTTTTTTCTGAAGATGTGCCAGGGATCTGCAAGGAAATTCTCTCTAGCTGACGAGATCGGCAAGTTTTCGATAAACTTTTTTACCTACGGACTGTTTTTTTTCAGCTCTTTATCGGCTCCAATATTTGACCGAACAAGCAGGACAAAGCGAAAACACGTCGTACAACTGCATCACTGACATATACGAATTCAAGAAACAACTGGAAGTATCGTCGAATACAAATGTTACCTCGGAATACAAGAGCAATGAAGATCTTTAAAAAAGACAATAACTGTGTCGACTTTAGCTGTAGTGTTACGTTTCGATTCGATACTGATAGGGCTCGTCGCGATTAATCTAATATCGTTTGTATTCGATTTTTTCCGCTTTACTCAATTAACAGTTACTCCACGTTTCTATCTTGTTAACTTCAAGTACTCATGTTCATATTTACATGTGCGATGTATTATCTATGTGGTATTATACAGGTATAATTACAATAACTAAGGGAACACTTTTTATAAGAGCTATTAAAATAAAGTGCATTATACTTGTCTTGTTTTTAATTAAGGGATCATCACAGTGTGACTGATGTGTGTGAGAGATAGCTGATTTTCGCGGCTTTTTTCAGGTGGATAGGATAAGCTAATCGGTTTAATTTTTTTTCAAATCGAAGCACCGATAAAGAATACAAAATGATTTTTAAAAAATTCTCCATTTAACATTGTTTTTATTTGCGGGAAATTGCGTGGAAAAAATGGTGTCCCATGGTGGACAGGATTGCGGCGGCAAATTTTATCTGAAACAAAAATTTCAAAATGATAATCTGTAGGAAAGCCGCTATGTTCCTATGGAGGTTTTTGTAGTGAAATTTGAAGAAATGGCGGTTTGAACAAAAAATATCAAATTTAGCCTTTTTTCGACAGTTTTTCGTAATAAAAAATAGGAACATTTCCAAAACAAAGCTTCCATAGCAACATAAGGAATGACGTGAAGAATGTTCTGTTAAGATTTCAAATGGATACCTTGAAAACTCCCTTTGAGAGTGGCCACCGTTTCGAAAAACACCATTTCGAGAAAAACGCGTTTAAAGTTTGGAGTGCGGGACTCACGTTCCAATGACTTTTTCTGGGAAAGGCTGTGGCGACCAAAATAATTCGAATTTCGATCTAAAAATTGGACAGAACGTTTATTACTGTGTATACTATCGGATAATGCATAAAAATCGATTTTTTGAAAATTTTACATTGATCCCTTAATATTTGTCGAAGCGTATGCCGATTAAAACTGAAATTTCGATTGGCAATTTCCGCTAATTTTCCGAATTCTGTGCAGCGTACAGAAATATTTATTGTACATTGACGATTAAAAAAAAACAATACGGAACTGTATTTATTTTGCAGTAGAATATTCCAATTAAATTAATTGAGGCCCGGTTCCACAACTCTCGGTTATCAAAATTTACCTGGGTTATCAAAATTTAGCACGCTGAGCGTGGTTCCGATTGGTCCAGCCATGGAGACTACATAAAGGAGTCCGAACTCCAATGGAAGGGGTATGGGAAAAGTGACCACAAAATCGAGGAACGGAAGTGTTCCCGAAACCGCCAGATCGTGGCGCTGATTGTTATAAGCGCCGTTGTAGCAATGCGGCCAACTTCACATTTATCTCCTAACCCAGATAAAATACCCCTAAATTTAGAAGGAAATCTAACCTGGCAACACTGATCCGCAGTAAACGAATCTAGCTAGCGCCATAGTACGCACATCTCGCGGGACTCCTCGTTCGATGTAAGACGATCAAAGCGAAAGAAGAAAGGGCAGACATATATTCGTTGGCGTAGTCGCACGACGGTATAGGAAATTTGATGTATTTGCCGAACGATAATACGGCTAATCAAAGTACAATCCGACCGAAATAAGAAGGAAAAAGATTCATTTGCCGCACGCAACAATGCCGAAGACAAGTAAGAAAAAAGACAAAAACAAAAGGAAGCGGAAAAACAGGGCTAGAAGCAATCCCGAAGTATGTCCTTTTACAATGTTACGCATGATTACGATATGAAGATGTATGTAGAGATGTTTGGAAATAAAGCCGAGGTCTTACAAAAATTCATATTTGTTCACTCGTGACACGTAGGTCGGATCGGACGTTCCAACGTCGCAGCCTGACGACGTCCGCTATTGCAAAAATCCCGTGAAATCGGACGCCGATCCCAACGAATACCGGTAACACTTTGTGTCACTAAACAAGTGCTTATCTCACTAAGATATGAAAACGATACTGAGAGATAGAGATGAAACAATGTTACGGCAATAAATATAAATTTGTTTTTAAATCTCCATTAGGCACATTAGCCTTCTAACACTGTCGAGCGCAATCTTTTACCCTGATCATACTTATTGCCGTTGTTGATAGTGCAGATTTTGCAACTCGTGCAGTGTACAAATTGAAGATTTAATGGCGACAATGATTTTGGAAAATTTCTGCGTCAGTTGGACGCTCTGTACGAAATGAATTCGGCAGATGTTCACAAATGGATAAAGTATATGGCGGACGATTCAAACATCCGCAATAACAATGAACGCAAGAAACAATGTTACGGCAATAAATATAAATTTGTTTTTCAATCTCCATTAGGCACATTAGCCTTCTAACACTGTCAAGCGCATGGGGTCTCCTGGGACTATATTATGAACGTAATACTTTTATCGCTGAAAACAAATTTATGATGTGAGACTGAAGATTGTAATCGACCATGAATCCTGCAGGGAGGAATAGCAAGTTACCTTCTGAAAATTCATTGTCGAAAAAAGTAGCAGTTGATTTTTACAAAATGTATCGTAGGTGTTATGGCAAAAATATTGGGACCTGGGCATCCCATGTGCTTGACGTAGGCTTAGAATGTCACGTATTTCATATTGGTGAGTGATCAAGGTCACTGATTTTTACCGACTATTGATAGGTCCAAAGTAGATTGAATTTAATATTTTCTTGATTCTTGGTACGCTACTTTGAGGAAAAAAACAATCAAATTCAGGTAGCTTAACATAGTTTTTTTCAAATAAACGAATAGTGAATTGTAGGTAAAAGGAGCGACAGGGTTTATGGCTAAGCAAGCGAGACATAAAGATTGCCTTTTTTATCTTTCTTGTATATGCCTCTTGCGGACAAACTGACTGGTTGTGACTTCCAAATTCTAAGGAAATTTGCAATCTTTTTTATAATGTATGGCTAATTCTATAAAAAATTATTCAAATAAAGTTTATAAGCAACTGCTTTATAAGGAGCTTGCCTAAATTTTAGTATTTTCCTCATAAACGAGCTATCGGATATTTGAAAAGCTTTGAATTATAACTTTTAGAAACTTAAAAGTTGAATCTCGATTGGACATACCCACCTCCAAAAAAATAAAGCAGTATCATTTAATATTCACTCTTTAATATCAAATGCTCATAATGTGTTTTTGTTACAGGGTGATTAAACTGCCCAATGGCTTAGTAGCGCTGTTAATTTCTTGTCCTACCGATCCTTCTATCGAGGCAGGTAATTGTGGATTTGGCATCTGACCTGGGACCGCGACTTCATTGTCACTTTGCTTATCACAGCACTTTGACATGGTCCAACATCAGTTTCTTTTGTCAATATTGATTGTTTTTTCATATCTATTCTACATCTTCAGTTTTCTTCATAAGTAAAAAAAAATTCACATTCTGCCAACAGACTACCCATTAATGTATAAACTTTCAAAGTTTATCGACCCTACTTTTTACAAGGAGATGAGAGCATCATTGGGTATTTCAGAAGAAGTAAGTAGTTAAAACTGTGAACGTAAAAGAATGTTGAAACCATTTATTTGTCCATTTTAAGCCTGTGGAAGGCTTTCATATTTCGAATACTAAGACTGCAAGTAGATCGCTCGGAAATGAAATGAAAATGGCCCGTCGATTTTGTTGTTGAATTTGCCACGTATTTACAAATAAAATTATCTATCCCACCAACAGAGTTAGTGACTGTGAAATAGGGACTTGTTGCTTTTTTCGAAAAAGAATAAAAGAAAGTAGTACTAGTTAAAAGTAATTTCTTGTTCGAGTTAATCCACTTAACAAAACATTAAAAAAGTATAACGAGTACAGTATTTTCAGTGGAAGCGAAATATAAGAATTTAAATTTCTTTCTGCAATATTTTAACTGTCTAACAAACGCAATCTTTCAGTAAAAAATTTTCATAATTGTTCCATCTCCATAAAGAAATCCTTGCCTATATGTGCATTAAGGGCTCGGTGCACAACAAAGTTAAAAACCCCTTCATGCAGATTATTGTCCCCATAGAATTTGGAGGGAAAACTTTCTTTTTATGTTCAAACTTGGATGACTCAAGAACTAATTAATATTTATCAAATCCGATAAAAAAAATTCTAAGTCAATACCTACAGCTATGAAAAACTTTGTTAAAATTTCCATATAGTTATTTTAAAAACATGCACGTGTTGAAAATACATGCGGCATTTTTCAAAGAGCTGGAATTCGTATACGAATAATATCGACATATTAAAAAATGCGTCAAATATTAACAAGTCGTTGAGTCATTCAAGTAAATTTTCCGTGTAAATCGAATGGCACCGATTACGATCGCGTGTTACTTCAAGTCTATTATTTCACCACTACTATTTGAAGTGTACCGAAGTTAATTTTTTTCTCGATACCCCCTTAAATGCGCCCAGTACAGTAATACTTCAAGGCTTATATTAAAAAAAGAAACTCGTGCAAGTATTTACAATGACCATCCTCGGCTCTTTGCGAGAATGCAGTATTGAAAATATAAACAAAAAAATGTTTGTTGCTCAGGAACTCAGATGTCCAGCAATTTGCTGTCTGTGCGTGAACGCTGGGTCCTTCAGTGATCCACTTCAGGCGCCGGGTGTATCTCACGTATTGGGCACTGCTATTCTTGATCCAACGTTCCTGAATGGCCCCGAGGTAAACATTCTTCCCGGAGCATAGTCGTAGCCATTGAAATTCGTCGCTTCTCGCACTCTCTCACGATTTTACATTTTCAATTGTGTGCATCTTAGATCTCGAGAGAGTGTAAAAAAAATCTCAAACAGCCAGGCGCATATCAACTGGTTCCATCGAGTGAGGCAACGATCTTCTTCATCGAGGCCCCTAATCGCGTGTATCGTGAGGCCATTCAACAGTTGGGACACTCTCTCGAAAGAGTCGTCATACCTAAATACCAAACGGAAATCGCTCGACAGGCGGTCCTAAGGTATATACTAACGAAAACCAACAATTTTGTTATTATTATTCTTTTTACAGCTTGTCCAATAATCGTAAGTAATGTCTGAGTATCTTTGTCGTTGCTTTGATCATTGTCATTGCTATTCAGTTCGGAGAATGCACGAAGGGCCTCCTTGACACCGGAGAATGAGGAGGCACACATATTTAGCCAGTTTGTTTCAAGAAGACATCCGGCAAAGACGTTCGACGAACATTACTTGGAAGGCCTAAGTGAAATAGACAACGATAAACTGTACAGAGAGGTGGAGAAATTCCGTAAGCGTCATTACAGCGCACATCGCATGACAGTTGTGATGAAGGTACGTCGCGCAGCTTTTTTGAGTAAGCACAAGAAGTTGTTACTCGTCAAATTGATCTTATCGTGAAAAGGCACCCTATGATATGAAAATTTTGTTGGCGCGCGGCTACGGCAATCTCCCGCGTCTGTCAGGGCTAGCGCATTAGGAAACATTAGGAGACTAGTGGTTGCGGGAAATACTCCGGCGGAACGGGTGTCTCCAAGCAGATGGATAAAATAGGTGATAAGTAGGGGCACGAATAATAGGGATGAGATTATATAGGCTTGCAATTCGAAAGGACATTAGAAATTTATTAAAGTTATAAATGTCGCTACCAACTTTTTCCTGACTATTTTTTTTGTTACAAAATAAATCTGTTCTGCGTATATTGGAGAAAAAACCATCAATTACATAAGAAGGATTGTTAGTATTTGTTCATTGGAAAATTTCGGGTATGTACATTTTCACATTGATTTTCTTTGGTCTTTCTTTTTCATTTTCTGTTGTTAAAGTGTATTTCCTCGTTGAAATGTAACAAATTTCTAAATATCCTTATTTCCTTATTTTTTATTGTTATACTAATTATTTTTTGTAGATATCGATAGTAGATCTCTAAATAAGCACCTTTAAAAATTATTAACATCTTTTCGTTTCTCAAGTGAATGAAAAGAAATGTGAGCAATTCTACAACGATCTATCAGGTTGATAAAAAAGTTTTGTCGCAATAATTTCAATATAATTTATTTCTTTATACATCTTATACAAAACATTTCTAATCAACAATATATTCGCCATCGGTTTCTATGACACTCGACCATCTAGTTGGCAACTCATTTATTCCCTTTGCCCAAAACTGCGGCGGCTGGAACTCAAAAAAATTTGAAATTTCCCTTCTGAGATCGTCGACGTTTTTAAAAGTTTTGTTTCTCAAACATGCCTTCAAATGTCTGAACAAATGGTAGTCAGATGGCGCGATGTCGGGAGAGTATGGTGGATGAGGAACGGTATTCCAGTGAAGCTCAGTGATTGTTTTGTGGGTTTCCTTTGCGACATGGGGTCTCGCGTTGTCGTGGAGAAGGTGCACAGTCGGGCGTCTTGGCCGTTTTTTTCTCATAGCTTTTGCCAATTCCTGGAGATTCTCGATGTATCGTGTAGAGGAGATCGTCTTACCTACAGGGAGAAAATTGTGAATCAGCATTCACTTTGCGTCCCAGAAACAGCACAACAAAACCTTTTGTGAGTGACGATCAGATTTCGGTTGGTGTGGCGGTTTTTCTCCGAAAGGAAGCCAGTAGGCTAAACGCGTTCTGTTATCATACAAGACCCAGCTTTCATCTCCCGTCACAAGATCTTCTAAAAACTCCTTGCGATGGTGGCGAAGCAGGAGAGACTGGCAGATGGTCACGCGACAGTTCTTATTGTCGTCGGTGAGACGGTGTGGTATCCATTGAGCTAGAACCTTCCTGTATCCCAAGTTGTATAAGTGATTGATTATTGACGGTTGGGTGCAGCCAAGTTCTCTTGCTAGCTCGTGCGTACTTGCTTCCCGTTTTTCTTTGATGCAGCGGAATAATGCTTCATCATCGATGGTCGACGGTCGTCCGGAACGTTCCTTATCTTCAAGGCTTGTGTCTCCAGAATTAAAATGATTGAACCAATGCTGGATTGTTCGATGAGAAATTACGTTCTCCCTGAATGCATCCTGTATATTTTTAGCAGTTGTGCTTGCGTTCGTGCCGCGCTGCCACTCGTAAAAAATGATCGCTCGAAGTTGCTCCTGCGAGATCGAAGCCATTTCTGTCCACTAGAACGCGCGCTCGCCCTTTTATACCCTGTCACGCGGAAGAGTAGAAAACATTCTAGAATGTTCTCGACATAGCTCGATGTCATATTGCGTCAATACGTAAAAAGACATTTTTAAAATTTTTGCAACAAAACTTTTTTATCAACCTGATATTTTATTCCATTCAAATATTGTAAACTTTAATCTTATCTTTTTGCTTACAGGCGGAGCTACCGCTCGATACGTTGGAAACTTACGCGAAGGAGTGTTTTTCGAGAATAACGAACAACCGTCTGCCACCTGAACTCTTTGATGCGTATAATTTTGGAAATTCCGTCGAGAATACGAAGTTTAGAAGAATTTGGCGGATAGATTCAGCCAATTGCAACAAGGTACACATTTTTCGTAATGTCAGTGAAATTCTTTCCCCGGTAATTGATTACCGGCCGTGATTGTCTTGCACTGTAAACGGCGATTGCGTCATGTGGATTATTTCACCAGATATACGTCAAATGGATAATACCACCATCGAGTTGGCTCTACAAGACGAAATCCCTCGAGTTTCTCAGTTGGCTCTTTAGCCGTGGCGGTGCGGGCTCGCTGATGAGTTATTTGAAAATGAAGAAATGGGCAACGGATGTTGATGGCCGAGTCCTCAACGAACCTGCATGGAACACTTCGCTGTACAGCACTTTTTGCATTTCGGCAACACTAACGGCAATTGGCAATTCCGAAAATAAACTCGATGTTCTCGACGCGATATACTCGTACATCAATTTCTTAAGAAGAGAAGGACCGCCGAGACGCATCTACGATGAGATTCGTACCATTCGAAATGCTAAATTCAGGTAAGAAACTGATCGATTGATTGACCATTTATTTTATGCCTTGATTAAAACCGTTAGGCAACAAATCAACAAATCCGCTGAACTAGTTATACAATAAAGTAATAATAGATATAAAAATAAAAGTTATTACGTATGTGTTAATTAACATCACATAAGTGCTGGCATGTTAATTTTATAAATGAGATAAGCAGTTGCACAAAGCGCTCAACTCATATCTACCACAAACAACCAAGCGCAAAATTAGACGTAAAATAAACGCCGAAATAGAAGAAATGATAATAATCGAACAACCTATAAGCATAAAACGACCGCAACATTCAACGCAAAAAATAAAAATCTAACGCAAATCGAAGAAATCATACACATAGTCCACCCAAATAGTCACCACAAAACTCAACCGCAATATTGAACGCAAACGTCGAACACAAGAAAGAAATAAAAATCCATATTCCGTCCAAATAAAGAAGAACTAGACATAAAAATAAAAATAGCATTCAACTGGCGCCCAAACTTCTATATACTGGAAAATTTGAGATAGATCGAAAAATATAAAAAATTACAGACCATTATATCGAAGAACATTTCAGAGAACAGGACCCAAATCGATTCTTTACCAATGTGTTCGTGGTCTAGTCAGGAAAGTTTTACGAGATCGGCTTCGTTATGGATCATGAGGCGTGGTGTCCCGACGGATTTTCGTGCATAAATAACATTTCCTCGCGTCCATAGGTATTTATATGCGGCTGCTGTTGCGTTAGCTTTAGTTTCACGAAGCAATTTGTATACGGACGTCGAGCGCACTTCGTTTATAGAGATGTTTCCAGTGCGTTCAGGCGAGGAAACCTCGTTTATCGTAAGAACTTTTTTAGCGCGCTTTTTAGCTATGATGAAATCGCGAACGTTGGAGGATTTATGCACCATTATAAAAGTTTTGTGAGGCGATCTGAATGTAGAGGAGGACCTGATGTGGTCGCAGACAGGATTCAAGACTGTTTTTGAGAGGGGTCTAATCTCGAGTATGCGAGAGACTAAATCGGGGATACCGAGCGCGATAAAGACCTTATGCGCCATTTCTTCTGGTTTATTCTGTAACTCGACAGGAATGGCCGACAAGGTGATCTCAGCCGAGCTATAATGTTGCAAGCTTCATAAATTTTCTTTCTAGCATCGTTCCCTCAACTCATTATACTCACCATGCACGGCCTGAATGTCAGTAGCTGTGGCCAGTAAGAGAGACAGAGAGAGAGAGAGAGAGAGAGAGACGCCTGCGACAATCGGGGTGACTTTTGAACGATTATGATAAAAGATTCCTCAAAGTTCGCTTCGATTTCTTCAGGGAAATGGGCAGTCATAATCATATAAATTTAATTCGTTTTATTGCAAGTTAATCAGAAGTGAATGGGCACGAGTACAAGTTTTGGCACAACGTTCAATCACATTGTAATGAGTATAAATATTTCATTTTCAATTTGTACGTACATTTCCAAAATGCCATGCTGTCCGATGATGCTAAAGCTACATGCTGTCTCGTGATCCCGATATTCCTTCAAAACGCGCTACGTTTTGCAATTTTTACATTTTTTTCTGGTAGCCAATTTGACTGTGCTAGGCTGTTTTTAGTATTCATCATTTCAGATTAGACCTTTGTAAAAAAATCAGCTGCAAGTTAACAAAAGGCAGACATCTAATTCTCAAGGTAGTCCTGTAGTTTTGGTCAAATCTTAGGAATTGGCTGAAATCTAAATATGGTGTAGATATGACCTACATGGACTGACGCCCAAAAATTGAATTCAATTCTCCGTTTAGTTCATGAGATAATTGCAATTGAATATGGGTATTTTTGTACGCGATCCCTATACCTAATACGTAAACCGATAGCAGTTTGCTCGCGTTTGTCAATATAGGTTCTAAACGGATCTTAGGATTTCAAAATAAAAACACACGTGTACACAGTACTATTGGTGGGATTGATTTTAAAAAAAACCAAACTTTGACCGTTTAGTTTCGGAGATATCGGCTTATGAAAAGTGGTAATTTTATTCCACACCGAACTCGGGCCCAACCATTTGTAACGGAATGGCAACAGTGTACGCTGCAGCCAGCTGATCCGCGCGTGGTCTAGGAACTCGAAGCGTGTTTTTTTCCTCGAGTTCTAGTAATTCTGAGACGGATGTGAAACAAATTTATTCTGCAAACAAATTTAATTTGTTCAATTTATGCATGTATCTGTCTTTGTTACAGCGAATAGAATTTAAACTGTTGGCAAGATGTAAATCCACGATCCGACTTCCTTCGATAGCGAATTTTTGTTGCTGATCGTTGAGGTTATGGTTATTCTCATCGCGTTTAGCCGCATTTGCTTGACACATGGTTGCCACAGCTTTCAGTTTTCTAGCAAGCGCCTTTTTTCTTGTAAACTTTCCTTTGTATTGCATTTGGGTTGACATTTTCACGCTTTTTTTATATATATAAAATATTTCGCGAGACGGATCGTAGAAAGCTCAACGCTATGACGGCAGAAAAATCGCGCTGTTGCCACGATTACAGCACCGCTCTCTATACGAGTATGAGACCTATCTATGCACGAGGTGCGAATGTGTGGGACATATAGAGGGTACAAGCTCTGTCAAAAATTTACAACCAACAGCATCGTATAGGCATTGGATGTTACTGTACGTTTCGACCCAAACTTTTGGCTCACACGTGTACCTACAGAACTACCTTTAAAATTAATTTTCGTTGGAAGTGATGAGCTCGATTATTATTTAAAGACAAAATGGAGGTTCCGTTAATGATGTCTGTGTTTAACTGGCTGAAGAGATGTCTGCTGAAAGGACCGTTTTTGTCTCATTCATTGTTGCAAAATGTTCAAACATAGAAATAGGCAAAAATTGCATTCGAAACTTTGAAACACCAGAAAACAAGAATGCGCAACCCTGAACTTTTTGCCCTAGAATTTTACTCAAAAAGGATGCAACTGTCTATAAATAAAATAAACATTTTTTTTCGATTACCGACTGGCTGGTTTTTTAGCACGAATCGGCAAGCTCGCTGCCTATTCGAAAAAGAGAATCAAATAAATCAATTACACAGTAGAATTGAATCGAAACATCAAAACGATGAGTAAGGGTGCCAGGAATTTTTCTTTCCTTGCATCATGTGGCTGCGATAATCAGATACGATTGGAACAAAGGGTCGAATGTATCACCAACATTATTGGCAAATATTAACTCGATAGCGGAAAGAGGTTCCCGTCGAAAATCAACTTGCAAATATATTTTTGCAGATACCGCCCAGATGAGTTATGGTGTTTTACGGACTTCGTTAATCTAGTCAAAGACATGCACCTCTATCCATCCATCGATTACCTTGCCGCGCCGATCTTTTGGCACGAATACGATCCCGTATCGCTATCGACTTGCTTGGACCTGATGACCCCCACGAAGGCGTGTATCGTGGTAACTGACGAAAATTTTGGCGAGCATCTCGACATGAAGGTGGCTGGCCTCGGTAGAGGTGAGAGAAGCACAGATATTCCGGAAGATTGGATCAACCGATGGCAGACCGTGGAGCCGTTGCCCGACTTCGAGCTACCGGAACGCAACATTTTTTGTCCCGACGATTTGAGGATGATCGACGCGCCCGCGGTTCTTCACGAATGTCCTATCAAGGTGCACTCGGACGATATGTCCGAAGTGTGGTACAGATTTGATCCGGAATTTCGAGGGCCCGAGTGTCGCATGAAATTCTGTTACATGAGTCCTCTCCCATCGGAGTCGCCGGAAAAGTATTCGCATCTCACAGCTGTCTTCTGTTTGGCTAAATATCGCTTCAATTCGAACGCTTCCGATCTAATCGTTCGACATTACTTTCCAGTACGGCAATGCTGGATTTATTCGCACTGGTGCTCGAAGATTTGACACACGATGAGTTGTATCCTGCAACCGTGGCTGAATTGTCATATACGATTGAATCATTATCATTGGGACTGGAAATAGGAGTGAGCGGTTATACCCAGAAACTTCCGGTGAGACAAAAGATAACATTTACATCAAACGAGCAAACGGCAATGTCATAAATTTCGAACAATTTAGCTTTTGCCGCAGATTTTGGCCCAGTTGATACCAAAAAGTTACCACTATTTGACGGAAGGTTTATTCGAAACGAAGAAAGAGGAACTACTCGATGAATACGGCACCAACATCAGATGGGATGGAACCCTGACAGCGTAGTGTTTCATTATGATATTGCGGAAATACGACATATCGCTTTTCTAAGGAAAACTATCTAATTGGTAATGTTCTTCAAGGGACATCACGTGTGCGATTACATCACCTGGTGAATGGATCACAGCCGACAAGCACGCGGCACTGTCGTATCTCCAGTTCGAGAGGTTTCAATATTTCGTGAAGCATTTCTTCGATCACGTTTACATCAAATGCCTCGTGGAGGGAAACATTGCCGAAGCTGATGCGGTGAAAAGCGCTCTTGGATTCGTTGAGGTATCCCTCAACAATGGGTGCAGACCCTTGTCACAAGATATGATACCGCGAGCCCGAGTAAACAAGATACCAGTTGGAAGACATTGCTGCACAGTCAAAGGTTTTGGACTCCATAGCTCGGATGTGTGTGTCGAGAATTACTATCAATTCGATGATTCTTCGGTGGAATTGGGCGGAATACTCCGGCTTCTTGTTGTACGTAATTGTGGCACGGTCTAACAATTTTGCGGGTGCTTCCTTTCTGAAACTATGTAGCATTCAAAATAGGCTTTTGAAACAAGTGTGACGCTTTTGCTTGTTTTTTAGGCGGTATCGACGACTTCGGCTGTCCAGGATGAACGTAAATCCTATTTTCGAATGAGAGCCAGTTGCAGGACCGCCATCTCTGAGATTGGAACTAACAATTATACCCTCGAATTAGTCGTTTCCCGTACATCGACTATTAACGCAAAGCAAATTGCGTCTATTGACGCGGAGATCGAAGCGAAACAACAATATGCGCGTAAATTTCTCGAAAACTGTATAAGTTTCATGTGGAGGGATACTAGAGATGCGGTGATTGCAGCTGAGCGCCACGAGGCCAACATTTTTTCAAGCAAATTCGAGAATAACTGGGCAGACATTGTAAACGGCGAATATGCTTTTGGCAAAGTTTCGCGTCAGTTAGACGCTCTGCAGAAAATGAAATTGTCAGAGCATGACAAATGGTTAACGTACATTGCGGACGATTCAAACATTCGCAAGCTGAGTATTCGGGTTATCGGTGACAAATGCAGCCTGGCTGATTACTCAACTGTGAAAACTCAGCCACATAAATCCAAGACCGGACCAAATAATATTCGTGAGTATGCTGTTTAATTTTCAATAAAGTGCGTCAGCTTTCGGTACGCCAGCATCGCGCGCCTCTGGAGAACCCACTTTTTCAATTTAGTAATTTATCTCAAAAATGAATTCTGAAGGATACATTGAAAATAACAATTGCCTATGGATATCACGACAAACGTTAACAGGTTGAACATTTTGAATGCATTGTGGGCAACGGAGTGTCGCGTTGAACGAAAAAAAAATTGATTGCGATGGTGACTACGAAAAATTGTGGGGATCTGGGATCCCCAACAGTTTTTCCTCCCCACCGAATCATTCTTCATCCCCTTGTCGAGTTATTAAAACGCCCAAAGTATAGGCGTTTTTAAACGTTTTATTCAACCACAGTATTTGCGCCCAACATGGTAGAGACGCGATTTTAAAAAAGTATTGCTGCCCTTGTTACATCTTTTCTCTGAAGATGTGCCAGGGATCTGCAAGGAAATTCTCTCTAGCTGACGAGATCGGCAAGTTTCCGATAAACTTTTTTACGTACGGACTGTTTTTTTTCAGCTCTTTATCGGCTCCAATATTTGACCGAACAAGCAGGACAAAGCGAAAACACGTCGTACAACTGCATCACTGACATATACGAATTCAAGAAACAACTGGAAGTATCGTCGAATACAAATGTTACCTCGGAATACACGAGCAATGAAGATCTTTAAAAAAGACAATAACTGTGTCGACTTTAGCTGTAGTGTTACGTTTCGATCCGATACTGATAGGGCTCGTCGCGATTAATCTAATATCGTTTGTATGCGATTTTTTCCGCTTTACTCAATTATTCATTACCGAAAGACACAGATAAACTGCTTTTCATTTCGTTACAACAGTTACTCCACGTTTGTATCTTGTTAACTTCAAGTACTCATGTTCATATTTACATGTGCGATGTATTATCTATGTGGTATTATACAGGTATAATTACAATAACTAAGTAAGGGGACACTTTTTATAAGAGCTATTAAAATAAAGTGCACGATACTAGTCTTGTTTTTAATTAAGGGATCATCACAGTGTGACCGCCTGAGAAATAGCTGATTTTCGCGGCTTTTTTCAGGTGGATAGGATAAGCTAATCGGTTTAATTTTTTTTTCAAATCGAAGCACCGATAAAGAATACAAAATGATTTTAAAAAAAATTCTCCATTTAACATTGTTTTTATTTGCGGGAAATTGCGTGGAAAAAATGGTGTCCCATGGTCGACAGGATTGCGGCGGCAAATTATATCTGAAACAAAAATTTCAAAATGATTATTAATCTGTATGAAAGCCGCTATGTTCCTATGGAGGTTTTTGTAGTGAAATTTGAAAAAATGGCGGTTTGAACAAAAAATATCAAATTTAGCCTTTTTTCGACAGTTTTTCGTAGTAGAAAATAGGAACATTTCCAAAACAAAGCTTCCATAGCAACATAAAGGCCTGCATAGACTACGACACTTATTGCGACACAAATGTCTGACACTAATGTCCGTTCTGTTCACACATAAGACGGTTTCGGTGTCCCAGAAAGTGTCTGTACTGTGATGTCGCTACACAAGTGTCTCAGGTGTTCACACACAAAACTACTGACACAGTTGCAGTACCCGCTCGGACGCCATGGAGAAACGCCGTGCGGCGGCAGCCGTAATTTCGTGCGCTGTTATTAAGGGGCTATACCAGTGCGACACTTTAAAAAGATCGATTTTTTTTGCCTTTTTCGACAGTTTATTCTTTCAAGAATATCATTATCATTTAAATTATATATGTCAATATCATTTTATCTAGCAAAAATCGATAGTTAAATCTCTAAACGCATTTTTCTCGAAATGAGATTTTTCAAATGTGCTGACAGTGTAACTCAAATAGATCCGATTGACTTGAAATTTGAACTGAGTACTCTTGAATATATTTACTCTACAATGACGTAGGATATTTTTGATTGGATAAAAATTGACGATTTGGCATTGAAAAAAACGACCATTTTGTAGGCAAGAAAAGAGACTTTTTTCATAACTACGCTATTTTGTTAGATTTTGATATTTTTCAAAAATCCTACGTCATTGCACAGGAAATACCTTCTAGTTTAACGACATTTTTTTCCTTTTTCGGTTTCAGCTACTCAATCAGCCGGAATTATGTCAGCAGTGGAGGAACTTTTTTTTGCGCCTGCGAAGGCAGCGCATTAGTCGCTTGGATCTCAATATTTACCTATGAAAAAATTATTTAGTATAGGTCAAATATATTGTTAATTTTTCAAAAGATTTAATTGAGTACTTTTCGTCCAAAAAGTCCTGAAAATCACCCAAAGTTCCAGCGTTCACACTGGTATAGCCCCTTAAGCTGTGTTCTTAAATTATGCATTTTTCTGTCAACTTTAGCCGATATTGTGCCAAACTGTTCCGCCAAGCATTGAAGTGCTGCCTGTTTTTTACTCTATTTTTTATAATCAGTACAACATATTTGCCAAAGTTCAGGCAGTCCTTCCACAAAAAATATAAAATTTTTAATGCTCTCCTTGCTCCACGTAATGGCCATTTTGATTTACCGCGGGTCGCGAGTGTCTGGATAATTTCGCGCCGGTTCGAAAACTTGGACACTGCCGCAGACACTCCGACACAACCTTTTTTTTTATTGACATTACAAAATGTACATAAAAGAAGGCTTTGGGATACAATACCCCATCTAGCCGTTTAACCTGCGCGTTGGTCCGGAGCTTATCGACTAATATAAAGATACCTAACCCGCTGCTTGCTTAACCTAGATATAATTTTTGTTGCCGCAGTAGAAACTTAACTTCAGTCTAACATTGACTTCGAGCCACGGAGTATCCCGTTTACAACCTTTTCACAGTTAGGCAAAGAAAAAAAAAAAAAAAAAAAATTCAACAGATTTGTCCTTTTCCTTCAAATAAAATAAAATAAAACAAAAAATAAGATAGCTGTTAACCTTAGTACCGGATTCACATTTATCGATATGGGAGATATCCCTAAATCACAGCCGGTTACTTGCCGACATTATTAATTCGGGTATGAATATTTTTCTTAGCAATAAACAAATGATGGCACATTCTGTTCAAATGAAGATATTCAACTTGTTAATAAATTTTCCGATAGCTCTTATTGACTTAACGTCCATAGCACTCAGAAAGGATTCGACGCTGTACGGAGACATCCCGTTATATTTTCGTAATTGTGAGTTGAGATACAGTCTCTCCCGGTTAAATCGTGCGCATTGCCAGAAGACGTGATTTGCTGTTTCGTATGCTGTCCCACATGGGCAGACCGCTGATGGCACAATATTGAAACGTTTCAAACTCGATCTCAGGGAATTGTGGTTGCTTCGTAGGCGGTTAATTGATACAATTGATCTCCTATTCAAGTCCCAAGAGTGGAACCATGGCTGTGCTTTTGCTTCATAGTACCTCGAGAAGTACTCAGTACCCTTTTCTTGACCCGATCTGACGCACCACTCATGAAACTCCGTTTTTAGTAAGTTTTTCCAGACATTTTGAAGGTCTGACATTGGAACGCCTATCTGTGTGTCTCTACCAGAGCAACGAGCCGCCTTGGCAGCCTCGTCCGCTAATTCGTTGCCCGCAATCCCCTTGTGAGCTGGGATCCAGTACAGTCTAACTATTTTTCCCACTTCAGCCAAAGTTCTGATTTGGTCTCTGATGTGATTAACCAAATACGATTTTTCCTGGGAGTTGGGGAGCGATTTAATTGCCATAAGGACACTCTTTGAGTCTGAAAATATTGTAAAATATCTATCTTCTGAGGTAGATATTATTCTTAGAGATTCGATAATTGCCATGGCCTCCGCTGTAAAAATTGAGGAGAAACCCGCCGACCGGAAGGTGTAGGTATTATTATTATTATTATTATTCGTATTTACGACCGAAAGACCGACGTACGCATCCCCTGGCACCTTAGAACCGTCTGTGAAAAAGCAGACAGAACTTTGTATACTATCATGAAAGATACGATTGAATGTCCCGTTGCAGTCGGAAGCATTTTGGATGATAATCCCCTCTTCAAAAGAGACATATGGACGAAATAGGATGGACTTGTAATGATAGCTATAGCCTAGCGGCTTACACGAAGTGGCAAGAAGGTGGGATTTCCCTGTAAACTCCCCGTAACAGTCGACTAGTGGAATATTCCCCTCTCTGTTAACGATTGTCGGGTCGCCCTCTAGATCTAGTATTTCTTGCAACGTCGAGTGTAACTGGTGTGTGGAATTAGACAGAGCCCGCGTTATATAGTTCCTGCCCAGATATTTGAAGCGTAGATCTAGGGGCGGTATTTTGGCCTCCGCCAAGATAACATTCGTCGGCGTTGAAACTCTATATCCCATCGCCAAACGCAGAGCCTTGGTTTGGATTCTCTCAAGCTTTAGCGTTTGTTCTTTAGGCAATCTGTGGAACAGAAAACTGCCGTATTCGATTCTCGATCTCACTAAAGCGATATATAGTCTAATAAGCAGCAATGGATCCGCGCCCCACCAAGTGTGCCGCAGACAGCCGAGGATTTTTAGAGGATTCTGACATCTCTCTACGACGTTCTTAATGTGTGGTCCCCATTTCAAATTCGTATGAAGTTGCATGCCTAAAAAGCGAGCAACTTTACTTTCTTTAATTGAGACATTCCCAAAGTCAATCTTCCGCGCTCCACTAGTTGGCATATGGTTAGCCGCAAATTTTTGCCTTTCGAAGATAATAAGAGCAGTTTTTTCGTGAGCCAGGGATAGGCCAATCTGAGATAGATGGTCATCCACCCTAGACAATGTCACCTTCAAACAGTTTAGTCCATCAGAAACCGGGGAGACGGGCGAAGCGATTGCTACGTCGTCAGCATATTGTAGAATTAGACAGTTGGAGCCGACCACAGATTCAAGGTCCATTACGTATATAGAATATAACAATGGGCTTAGAACACTTCCCTGCGGAAGCCCTCTATATACCCAACGCATCTCATCTATATCCCCAAATTTGAAGCTAAGGGATCTAGCTGATACTAGGTTAAAGACAAAAGCCAGTAAATTACTCGACATACCAATCCTTTTCAGTTTTTCGATAAGGATATCCGCAAGAACGTTATCATAAGCCGATTGAATATCTAAGAAGGCGGTAGGCAGAGCCCTGTCCTGTTTGAAGGCTTTGATTATTTCTGCGTATAGTATAGAAAGGTTGTCCATACAAGACTTTGATCTCCTAAATCCAAATTGGGATTTGGGCAATTTATCGTAAAATTCTAACCACCAACTAACCCTGTAATTTATCATTTTCTCTAATACTTTGCATAGGCACGGGGCCAATGAAATTGGTCGATGTTTTACCCCATCTCCCTTGGGAATAAAAAAGATTTCGTATTTTCGCCACTCCTCAGGGAACTCGTGCGACTGCAAGATATCATTATAGAGGTCCAACAGGAGTAATTTTGCCTCCTTTGGTAGTGCACGAATAACCAGATAGTTAATGCCATCGATACCGGGGCTAGATTTAAGGTTAAGTTTTGAAATTGCGACTTCCAGTTCCAGCTCAGTAAAAGGTAGGTCCAAAAAGCAGTCTCCATTCGTGTTCTCAAAAGAGGGACGTGCGATAGGAGTCCACGGAGGGCATAACTTCTCAATCATGTTTTCAATATTGTTCATTTTTTCTGCACTATACTCATTTGCGTTATCTTTGAAATTAAATCGATTTTTAAAGCATTTAATTTTCGTCCATAAATAGTTAGGATTAGTATATTTTGTGAGTTTCTCACAAAATTTCTGGAAGTTTTCTTTCTTGATTCGTCTCAGTCCATATTTAGCTTTCGCCTCTGCTTTTTTAAATGCTATTCTATCTTCACGTTGCCCTGTGTATTTGAACTTTAAGAATGCAGCCTTCCTTAACCGGACTAGCTTGTCACATTCCTTGTTCCACCAGGGACTGGGGGGACGATTCTCAACTACGCCGTTATGATTGGGCTTAGCCCGATTTATGTTGGAAGGTTGTCCGGGTTTATGCGAGGCATTCAGCACACAATCCTCCACGAGGGAGGCAAAGCATGAATATCGAGTTTGGGTATCTATTGATCGGTCCGATAAAGTTGGGTTTTCTTGAATTTCAGATTTTAAGTGTTCTGAAAAGGAGTTCCAGTCAGTTTTGGAAGAGTGAAGTCTACGTTTACGTCGATGTGTTATACTGGGTAAAACCGAGCCCCTATATTGAATAAAAATAGGGAAGTGGTCGCTTCCCCAGGAATCCTCGCCTACGGTCCATTTAAATTCTAGCACAGATTCGTCGTCTACAAATGTTAGATCGATTGCAGATTGTGAGTCGTATGACGCCGAATGAAACGTCAACTGTCCTTCATTAAGAATGGAGATATCAGATGTATCCATACCATCAACGATTGCTTTACCAACAACACATTCCCGGAAATCACCCCAAAACGAGTGATGCGCGTTGATGTCACCGCCAATCAAGAATTTACCTCTAAATTGCGTGAAGAATGTCGACCATTCCCGTGAATTTATGCCTATCGCATTAGGTGGCCTATAGCACGAGGCGATCGTCAGCGTGCTATCCCTGAGATCGAGTTCAATTGCGCAAATCTCAATCTTACCCCCACAATCCGTAAGATTGCGGATTTTTCGGTACCTCAAAGAATTTCCAACTAATATCGCAACTCCTCCTCCTGTTCGGGTTTGACGGTCCACCCGTACAACGTCGAATCCTCTCAAATACAATGGGTCATCTGGCTTCAGCCACGTCTCTGATAAAAGAAAAATATCACAGTTAATCGAATTATACTGAAGTTCAGGTAGCTTAAGTCTGATACTCTTAGCGTTCCATTGGCAAATTCTGATTGTTGATGCGAGTCTAGCCATTTTCCACACGAAGGTGAAGCTCTATCGTCTTCCAAATGCGTTCCAGCAGAAGTGCGATGTTCGGGGCAGACAGCAAAACCTGGGAAAGCTTCTTCAAATTTTCAAACGTGTCGTGCGGTATTTGGTCGCCTTTCTCCGCGTCTACTTGGAGTAGTTGGCCGAGGCTTTCAGCGATTGGGTGTCTTGTAGTCGGCCTAGATGACGCGATTTGACTCCAAGATTTCGTCTTGGAGTGTTCTCCCAGGGTCCTTTCCTTGTTTTGTGTGGACTGATGTCTGTACGAAGGCACCTCCGGCCCATGAGGGAGAGGCGGAAAGTTGACGATGGTTTTCGTCGGTGTTTGACATTGCGTCGCGTTGTTCTCGAAGGTTCTTCGGGCGAATACGTAAGGTAAATTGTCGTAAGCCATAATTTTGTTGATTTCGTTCGCTTTGCGAAATTCTGGGCAGTTTCGATCGAGGGTTCTGTGACCTCCCTGACAATTTATACATTTCGCTGAGTGCTCGCACCGGCCCCCCGCTTCCAGATGACGTTCCATGCCGCAATGAAGACAGCGTTCTCTTTTTTGACAGTTCTTACGAATATGGCCCTGTTCTCCACATCCGTAACAAATTCTGACGGACTCAACGTATGGGGCGACTTGTACGCGTGCCCTCCAAATATAAAGGAAGCTTGGGAGATTCTGGCCTATGAATTCGACGCAAATGGTCTCACCCTCGGACCAAACCGAGCGACCATCAGTAATCTCTCGTCTCTTCACTCGAAACAGATGGCCTACTTCTATGCCCTGATTTCCCTCCGTGATGGCTTTTCGCATTTCCTCCAAAGAGATGTCAGTTGGGACGTCCCAGATTTTCCCTTTCCGGCTGAATGCATATCCTGGGATATATGCCTTGAGGTTTTGTTCCTGCAGGTATTCGTTCGACAGTGACTGGTTGGCTTCGTCTCTAGACGAAAAAGACAAAATCCATTCATTTCTACAATATCCCTCGACTCTATTATATTTAACAGATGCTTTGTCGAGCTTGCTTGATATGTGCAGAATCGATAGAGGCTTAGTGGTCTTGTCTCTCGTAATCATGCGGATGTGCACTATGTACGGCGCCTGATGTTTTCGTCCGTACACTTTAGGAGTATTTATTCCCGATGACTTGGGTAAGGGCTCCGTCGAGGCGGATGCGGTTTCTCCTAGTGTCTCGTCGTTTGTTTTGTCCAGTAGGGCCGGATTCATTTTTCCGGCCTCTCCGTCAGTTGCTTTCTTTTTCTTGGGAGCGAGATAGTTATTCTCCAGCTTGTGTTTTTTGTTGCGACTCACTTTGAACTCCTCGTCGGGATTATCCTGCGCCATGACGTCCGCCGGTTCGTGACTGGCCTCGTTATCACGGGCCGCTTCCGCGATCTTGTTGCTCTTTTTCATTTCTAGAAATTCTCGAAAATTCAACACTGATCCACCTTTTAGATCGAGGGATCTAATGTATTCGCCATATTCGTTGCCAGAAAGCTGTATCCTCGAAGTCCCTTCGCCGTTAATCGTGTCCGCGCTGGACGCCAAGGCGCCCACCGGCGAGGTTAGGTTAACGATTGGCACACTGGTGTTTTGAAGTTGACGTTCAAAGCTAGATTTATACAGTTCAAGGGTTATTACACCACTCCAACGGTGACAATGGACGGAAATGCCCCTTCTGGAATCGCGATTTAGCAGAAATAATCTTTCTATTTTCCGAGATTCTCGCTCGAAAATCACGATCGATTCGTCCCTCTCCCGGGGTCCCGACACAACCTGTTCACACGGCGTTCGACGCGACACCTAGCGAGATGTCGCAATAAATGTCCCGAGATCAGACAGTGGTGTTCACACACAGACACTCGATGTATACATTGAGTGTATACACCAAAGTGTCGTAGTGTAAACCTACCTTAAGGAATGACGCGAAGAATGTTCTGTTAAAATTTCAAATGAATAGCTTGAAAACTCCCTTTCAGAGTGGCCACCGTTTCGAAAATCACCATTTCGAGAAAAACGCGTTTAAAGTTCGGAGTGTGGGACTCACGTTCCAATCGCTTTTTGTAGGAAAGGCTGTATCGACCGAAATAATTCGAAGTTCGATCTGAAAATTGGACAGAATGTTTATAACCGTGTATACTATCGGATAATGCATAAAAATCGATTTTTTGAAAATTTTACACTGATCCCTTAATATTTGTCGAAGCGTATGTCGATTAAAACTGAAATTTGGATTGGCAATTTCCGCTAATTTTCCGAATTATGTGCAGCGTACAAACATATTTATCGTACTTCGACGATTAAAAAAAATGATACGGAACTGTATTTATTTTTGCAGTAGAATATTCCAATCAAATTAATTGAGGCCCGATTCCACAACTCTCGGTTATCAAAATTTACCTGGGTTTAGCACGCTGAGCGTGGTTCTGATTGGTCCAGCCCTGGACACTAAATAAAGGAGTTCAAACTCCAATGGAAGGGGTATGGGAAAAGTGACCACAAAATCGAGGAACGGAAGTGTTCCCGAAACCGCCAGATCGTGGCGCTGATTGTTATAAGCGCCGTCGTGGGAATGCGGCCAACTTCACATTTTTCTCCTAACCCAGGTGAAATACCCATCAATCTAGGAGGAAATCTCCTAACCTGGCAACACTGATCCGCAGTAAATCTAGCGACATAGTACGCATATCTCGCGGGACTCTCCTCGTTCGATGTAAGACGATCAAAGCGAAAGAAGAAAGGGCAGACATATATTCGTTGGCGTAGTCGAACGACGGTATAGGAAATTTGATAGATTCGCCGAACGATAATACGGCTAATCAAACTACAATCCGACCGAAATAAGAAGGAAAAAGATTTATTTGCCGCACGCAACAATGCCGAAGAAAAGTAAGAAAAAAGAAAAAAACAAAAGGAAGCGGAAAAACAGGGCTAGAAGCAATCCCGAAGTATGTCCTTTTACAATGTTACGCATGATTACGATATGAAGCTGTATGCAGAGATCTTTAGAAATAAAACCGAGGTCTTACAAAAATTCACATTTGTTCACTCGTGACACGTAGGTCGGATCGGACGTTCCAACGTCGCAGCCTTACGATGTCCGCCATTGCAAAAATCCCGTGAAATCTGACGCCGATCCCAACGAATACCGGTAACACTTTGTGTCACTAAAAAAGTTCTCACCTCACGAAGATATAAAAACGATACTAAGAAATAGAGATGAAACAATGTTATGGCAATAAATATAAATTTGTTTGTAAATCTCCATTAGGCGTATTAGCCTTCTAACACTGTCGAGCGCATGGGGTTTCCTGGGACTATATTGTGAATGTAATACTTTTATCGCTGAAAACAAATTTAGGATGCGAGACTGAAAATTATCATCGACTGTGAATCCTGCAGGGAGGAATAACAAGTTACCTTCTGAAAATTCATTGTCAATAAAGTAGCTGATTTTTACAAAACATAGATGTTATGGCAAAAATATCAGGACCTGGGCATCCCATGTGCTTGATGTAGACTTGGAAGGTCAAGCATTTCATATTGGTGAGTGATCAAGGTCACTGATTTTTACCGATTATTGATAGGTCCAAAGTAGATTGAGTTTAATATTTTCATGAGGCTTGGTACATTACTTTGAGGAAAAAAAACAATCAAATTCAGGTAGCTTAACATAGTTTTTTCAAATAAGCAAGTAGTGAATTGTAGATAAACGGAACGACAGAGTTTATGGCTAAGCAAGCCAGACATAAAGACTGCCTTTTTTATCTTTCCTTGTAGATGCCTCTTGCAGACAAACCGACTGTGGTTGTGGCTTCCAAATTCTAAGGAAATTTGCAATTTTTTTTATAACGTACAGCTAATTCTATAAAAAATTATTCAAATAATGTTTATACGCAACTGCTTTATAAGGAGCTTGCCTAAATTTTAGTATTTTCCTTCTTAAAGCGCTATCGGATATTTTAAACGCTTTGAATTATAACTTTTAGATACTTAAAAGTTGAATCTTGGTTGGACATACCTACCTCAAAAAAAAGAAAGCAATATCCTTTAATATTCAAACTCTTTAATATCGAATGCTGATAATGTGTTTTTGTTACAGGGTGATTAAACTACCCAATGGCTTAGTAGCGCTGTTAATTTCTTGTCCTACCGATCCTTCTATCGAGGCAGGTAATTCTGGATTTGGCATCCGACCTGGGGCTGCGACTTCATTGTCACTTTGCTTATCACAGCACTTTGACATGGTCCAACATCAGTTTCTTTTGTCAATATTGATTGTTTTTTCATATTTATTTTAGAACTTCCATTTTATTCATAAGTTTAAAAAAAATTCACATTCTGCCAACAGACTACCCAGTAATGCACAGGCTTTCGAAGTTTATCGAGCGTTATTCTTACAAACCGATGAGAGCATTATTGGGTAATTCAGAAGAAGTAAGTAGTTAAAACTGTGAACGTAAAAGAATGTTGAAACCATTTATTTGTCCATTTTAAGCCTG
This sequence comes from Ophion obscuratus, assembly GCA_964007375.1. NCBI lineage: Eukaryota > Metazoa > Arthropoda > Insecta > Hymenoptera > Ichneumonidae > Ophion > Ophion obscuratus. The sequence continues at coordinate 19,676,645 of OZ023313.1, forward strand.
CGGAAGGCTTTCATATTGCTAATTCTACGACTACAAGTAAATCGTTCGGAAATGAAATGGAAATGGCCCGGCGATTTTGTTGTTGAATTTGCCACGTATTTACAAATGAAATTATCTATCCCACCAACAAAGTGACTGTGAAATGGTGACTGCTTTTTTCGAAAATGAATAAAAGAAAGTAGTACCAGTTAAAAGTCATTTCTTGTTCGAGTTAATCAATTTAACACAACAAAAAAAGTATAACGAGCACGGTATTTTCAATGGAAGCGAAATATGAGAATTTAAATTTCTTTCTGCAATATGTTAACCCTCTAACAATCGCATTCTTTCAGTAAAAATTTTCATAATTGTTCCATTTCCATAAACAAATCCTTGCCTATATGTGCATTAAGGGTTCGGTGCACAAAAAAATTAAATTCCTACCCCTTCCGACAGATTATTGTCTCCATAGAATTTGAAGGGAAAATTCACTTTTTATGTTCGAACTTGAATGACCAAACAACTCATACGGTTTAGATGCGGGATAAAATACGGGATAGAATGACCAAACAACTAATAAAGGATTAGATGTTTATCTAATCCGATAAAAAAAATTCGAAGTCAATACCTACAGCTATGAAAAACTTTGTTAAAATTTCCATATCATTATTTTTACAACATGCATGTGTTGAAAATATATGCATTTTTCAAAGAGCTTGAATTTGTATAGGAATGACGATATCGGCATATTAAAAAATTCGTCGAATATTAACAAGTCGTTGAGTCAGTCAAGTTAATTTTCCGTGTAAATCGTATGGGGATAATTACGATCGCGTGTTACTTCAAGTCTATTATTTCAACACTATTACTTGAAGTGTTCCGAAGTTAATTTTTTTTTCTCGACACCCCCTTTTATGGGCCCGGTACAGTAAGTACTCCAAGGCCTATATTCAAAAAATAAACTCATGCAAGTATTTACAATGACCATCCTCGGCTCTTTGCGAGATTGCAGTATTAAAAAGATAAACAAAAAAATGTTTTCTGCTCAGGAAATCAGATGCCCAGCAATTTGCTGTCTGTGCGTGAACGCTGGGTCCTTCAGTGATCCACGTCAGGTGCCGGGTGTATCTCGTGTATTGGGCACTGCCATCCTCGAGCCAGCGGTCCCGGATGACCCCAAGGTAAACATTCTCCCCGGAGCATAGTCTCAGCCATTGAAATTCGTCGTTTCTCGCACTCTCTCACGATTTTACATTTTCAATTGTATGCATCTCAGTTCTCGTGCGGGTGTAAAAAAAATCTAAATCGGCCAGGCACATATCGACTGGTTTCATTGAGTGAGGCAACGATCTTCTTCATCGAGGCCCCTTATCACGTGTATCGCGATGCCATTGAACGATTGGGACACTCTCTCGAAAGAGTCGTCATACCTAAATACCAAACGGAAGCCGCTCGACAGTTGGTCGTAAGGTATACACTAACGAAAACCAACAATTTTGTTATTATTATTCTTTTTACAGCTTGTCCAATAGTCGTAAGTAATGTCTGAGTATGTTTGTCGTTGCTTTTATCATTGTCATTGCTATTCAGTTCGAAGAATGCACGAAGGGCCTCCTTGACACCGGAGAATGAGAAGGCACACATATTTAGCCAGTTCGTTTCGAAAGGACATCCGGCGAAGACGTTCGACGAACATTATTTGGAAAGCCTAAGTGAAATAGACAACGGCAAGGTGTACAGAGAGGTAGAGAAATTCCGTAAGCGTCATTACAGCGCACATCGCATGACAGTTGTGATGAAGGTACGTCGCGCAGCTTTTTTGAGTAGGCACAAGAAATTGTTACTCGTCAAATTGATTTTATCCCGAACGGGCACCCTGTGGTAAGGAAATTTTGTCGGCGCGTGGCTACGGCAATCTCCCGCGTCTGACAGGGTTAGCGCATTAGGAGACTAGTGGTTGCGGGAAACACTCCGGCGGAACGGGTATCTCCAAGCAGGTGGATAAAATAGGTGATGAGTAGGGGCACGAATAATAGGGATGAGATTATATAGGCTTGCAATTCGAAAGGACATTAGAAATTTCTGAAAATTAAAAATGTCGATACCAACTTTTTCCAGATCTTTTTTTTTATTACAAAACATAAATCCGTTTTGCGTAAATTAGAGAAAAAACCATTAATTATATAAGAAGGATTGTTAGTATTTGTTCATTGAAAAATTTCGAGTATGTACATTTTCACATCGATTTTCTTTGGTCTTTCTTTTTCAATTTATGTTGTTTAAGTCTATTTTTTAATGGTACTAAAGTTTTCCTCTTTGAAATGTAACAAATTTCTATATATCCTTATTTCCTTATTTTTTGTTGTTATACTAATTATTTTTTGCAGATATCGATAGTAGATCTCTAAATAAGCACCTTTAAAAATTAACATCTTTTCGTTTCTCAAATGAATGAAAAAAAAATGTCAGCAATTCTACAACGATCTATTTTATTGCATTCGAATATTGTAAACTTTAATCTCATCTTTTTGCTCACAGGCGGAGCTACCGCTCGATACGTTGGAAACTTACGCGAAGGGGTGTTTTTCGGGAATAACGAACAACCGTCTGCCACCCGAACTCTTCGATACGTATAATTTTGCAAATTCCGTCGAGAATGCGAAGTTTCGAAGAATTTGGCGCATAGATTCACTCAATTGCAACAAGGTACGCATTTTTCGCAATGTCAGTGAAATTCTTTCCCCGGTACTTGATTACCGACCATGATTGTCTTTCACTGTAAACGGCGATTGCGTTATGTGGATTATTTCACCAGATATACGTCAAATGGATAATACCACCATCGAGTTGGCTCTACAAGACGAAATCCCTCGAGTTTCTCAGTTGGCTCTTTAGCCGTGACGATGCGGGCTCGCTGATGAGTTATTTGGAAAAGAAGAAATGGGCAACGAAAGTTCATGGCGGAGTCCTCAAAAAACCTGCATGGAACACTTCGATGTACAGCACTTTTTGCGTTTCGGCAAAACTAACGGCAATTGGCAATTCCGAAAATAAACTCGATGTTCTCGACGCGATATACTCGTACATCAATTTCTTGAGAAGAGAAGGACCGCCGAGACGCATCTACGATGAGATTCGTGCCATTCGAAATGCCGAATTCAGGTAAGAGGTTGATTGATTGATTGACGATTTATTTCATGCCTTGATTAAACCTTTAGGCAATAAATCTACAAATCCACTGAAATAGTTACACAATAAAGTAATAATAGATATAAACATATAAAAATAAAAGTTATTACGCATATGTTAATTAACATTACATAAGTGCTGGCATGTTAATTTTATAAATGAGTTAAGCAGTTGCATAAAGCGCTCAACTCATATCTACCACAAAAAACGAAGCGCAAAATTAAACGCAAAATAAACGCCGAAATCGAACAAATTATAATAATCGAGCAACCCATAAGCATAAAACGACCGCAACATTCAACGCAAAAAATAAAAATCTAACGCGAATCGAAGAAATCATACACATAGTCCACGCAAATAGTCACCACAAAAATCAAGCGCAATATTGTACGCAAACATCGAACAGAAGAAAGAAAAAAAATCCCTATTCCGTCCAAATAAAGAACAACTAGACATTAAAATAAAAATAGCATTCAACCGCCGCCCAAACTTCTATATAATGGAATATTTGAGATAGATCGAAAAATAGGAAAAATTACAGACCATTGCATCAAAGAATATTCCAGGGAACGGGACCCAAATCGATTTTATACCAATGTGTTCGTGGTCTAGTCAGGAAAGATTTACGAGATCGGCTTCGTTATGGATCGTGAGCCGTGGTGTCCCGGCGGATTTTCGTGCATAAATAACATTTCTTCGCTAGTCCAGTCACCTTAGGCCATATTTTACGAAGTTCTATTCAAGAGGCCCACCCTCTGGCTAATTTTTTTATAGGTTGTTTGGTACTACAAGAATATAGTCCTGAGTTTTCGGACATTTCTGAGGTATATTTCAGCAATAAAAAATCATTGAAAATAAAAAAATGCATATTTTTTAGATAATTCTTTTGGAACGCGTCCTATCGAAAAAAGTTTTGAATAAAATTTCATCATAATGTCCTTGGTAAAAAAGGTCCTGAACAAAAAGTGCTAACATTGGTAATTAAGCGGTTAATGGCAAATGAAAATGAAAATTCTCCATTTCGTTTTTGCAACCGCAATCGGGTGTTTGTCAACATATCGGTTTGAAACTCGTACATGATGTAAAGGAGCCAAACCCCAAGAGAATCGTGCAAGATTTATCGATCTGCGAGATATAGTTTAGCAAAAATCTGCGACCATCGAAAAATCTTTGCCCTTCAATAGAATTTCCCGACGAAGGCCCACACGGTGGGAAAAAATCGAGGAGCTTCGTGTCATCATGCACAAGCGATTTGGAAAAGAACACGTTTTGTTGAAAATAGATACTGTTTTTTGGCGATTTTAGATTTTTGCTTATAAACAAATAAGAATTCTGACCAAAATTGCAAAGATATCTGAAAAATTCTTCGACCATCTAACGCATTTTTGGAAAACGAACAATTGAAAAAAAAACATTTGCAATATTTTGATTACCGCCCGAGATATGAATGTTTTTACGTTTGTTCAATTTTCAATTGTTGTAATAAAGATTTTTGCAAAATTCGCGTTCCTCAGCAATCCCTACGCTTTCGGCCATGAGATTCAATAAAATTATTCCCTTTACGAGCAATTATGCCATCGAAGAAAAGATTTATTTATGATACCTTTTCCCATCCACAGTTAAATAATTTTAAAGCACGTTTAAATGTAAAATTTCTAAGGAACATGGTCATGGGGCTGCCATGGGGTGAATATAATTTTCAAGAACACCATCACGTTCGTAAGAAAAAATCACGTGAAATGAAAAAAAAAATTGTTATACGGCCATTTTTAAGTAACCCGTGCAGAATAAGTTATTATATTTGTTAACTAAGCCGTTCGCGCCAGGCTGCGGAGTGAGAGGGGGCATCCCCACCGCGCCGCCCGGCCGAGCAGTGAACGCTGCGCGCTCCGCGGCGAGCCGTCGATCGAAATACATCGATAACTGTGATGGCATTTCTCGTAAAGGGAATAATTTTATTGAATCCCATGGCCGGAAGCGTAGGGATTGCTGAGGAACTCGAATTTTGCAAAAATCTTTATTACAACCATAGAAAATTGCACAAACGTAAAAACATTCATATCTCGGGCGATAATCAAAATATTGCAAATTTTTTTTCTTCAATTGTTCGTTTTCCAAAAACGCGTTAGATGGTCCAAGAATTTTTCAGATATCTTTGCAACTTCGGTCAGAATTATTATTTGTTTATAAGCAAAAATCTAAAATCGCCAAAAACAGTATCTATTTTCAACAAATCGTATTTTTTTTTTCCAAATCGCTTGTGAATGATGACACGAAGCTCCTCGATTTTTTTCCACCCTGTGGGCCTTCGACGGGAAATTCTATTGAAGGGCAAAGATTTGTCGATGATCGCAGATTGTTGCTAAACTATATCTCGCAGATCGATAAATCATGCACGATTCTCTTGGGGTTTGGCTTCTTTACATCATGTACTAGTTTCAAACCGATATGTTGATAAACACCCGATTGCGGTTGCAAAAACGAAATGGAGTATTTTCATTTTCATTTGCCATTAACCGCTTAATTAACAATGTTAGCACTTTTTTCAGGACATTTTTTACAGAGGACGTTATGATGAACAAATTTTATTCGAAACTTTTTTCGATAGGACGCGTTCCAAAAAATTATCTAAAAAATATCCATTTTTTAATTTTCAATAATTTTTTATTGCTAAAATATACCTCGGAAATGTCCGAAAATTCAGGACTATATTCCTGTAGGTCTAAACAACCTATAAAACCATTAGCCAGAGGGTGGGCCTCTTGAATAGGTCTTATGCTAAGGTGACTGGACTACGCGTCCATAGGTATTTATATGCGGCTGCCGTTGCGTTAGCTTTAGTTTCACAAAGCAATTTGTATACGGACGTAGAGAGCAGTTCGTTTATAAAGATGTTTCCAGTGCGTTCAGGTAAGGAAACCTAATTTATCGTAAGAACTTTTTTAGCGCGCTTTTTCGCTATGATGAAAACGCGAATGTTGGAGGATTTGAGCACCATTATAAAACTCTTGTGAGGTGATCTGAATGTAGAGGAGGAGCTGATGTGGTCACCGACAGGATTCAAGACTGTTTTTGAGAGGGGTCTCATCTCGAGTATGCGAGAGAATAAATCGGGGATACCGAGCGCGATAAAGACCTTATGCGCCATTTCTTCTGGTGTATTCTGTAACTCGACAGGAATGGCCGACAAGGTGATCGCAGCCGAGCTATGATCTTGCGAGCTTCGTAAATTTTCTTTCTAGCGTCGTTCCCTCAACTCAGGTCTATCCCTCAACTCGTTATACTCACCACGCACGGCCTGACTGTCAGTAGCTGTGCCCAATAAGAGAGACAGAGAAAGAGAGAGAGAGAGAGAGAGAGAGAGAGAGAGAGAGAGAGAGAGAGAGAAGCCTGCGACAATCGGGGCGACTTTTGAACGATTATGATCAAAGATTCCTCAAAGTTCGTTTCGATTTCTCCAGGGAAATGGGCAGTCAGAATGATATAAATATAATTCGTTTTATTGCAAGTTAATCAGAAGTGAATGGGCACGAGTACAAGTTTTGGCACAACGTTTAATCACATGGTAATGACTATAAATATTTCATTTGTAGTTTGTACACACGAAAAGCTACATGCTGTCTCATGATCCCGATATTCCTTTAAAACGCGGTACGTTTTGCAATTTCTACATTTTTTCTGGTAGCCAATTTGACTGTGCCAGGCTGTTTCTAGTATTCATCAATTTTGATTAGACCTTTGTAAAAAAATCAGCTGCAAGTTAAAAAAATGGCAGACATGTAATTCTTAAAGTAGTTGTGTAGTTTTTATCAAATCTTAGGAATTGGCTGAAATCTAAGTATGGTGTAGATATGACCTTCATGGACTAATGCCCAAAAATTCAATTCCCAAAAATTCGATTCTCCGTTTAGTTCATAAGATAATTGCAATTGAATATGGGTATTTTTGTACGCGATCCCTATACCTAACATGTAAACCGATAGAAGTTTGCTCACATTTCTCGATATAGGTTCTAAACGGATCTTAGGATTTCGAAATAAAAACACACGTGTACGCAGTACTATTGGTGGGATTGATCTAAAAAAAATTAAATTAGTTTCGGAGATACTGGCTTATGAAAAGTGGTAATTTTATTCCACACCGAACTCGGGCCCAACCATCTGTAACGGAATGGCAACAGTGGACGCTGCAGCCAGCTGATTGGCGCGTGGTCCGGGAACTCGAAGCGTGTTTTTTCCCGAGTTCTAGTAATTCTGAGATGGATGTGAAATAAATTTATTCTGCAAACAAATTTAATTTGTTCAATTTATGCATGTATTTGTCTTTGTTAAAGCGAATACAATTTAAACTTTCGGTTGTAAATTCACGATCCGACGTCCTTCGACAGCGAATTTTTGTCGCTGATCGTTGAGGTTATGGTTATTCTCATCGCGTTTAGCCGCATTTGCTTGGCACAGATTTCAGTCTCTTAGCAAGCGCCTTTTTTCTTGAAAACTTTCCTTTGTATCGCATTTGGGTTGACATTTTCACGCTTTTTTTTCATCTATATAAAATATTTCGCGAGACGGATCGTAGAAAGCTCAACGCTATGACGGCAGGAAAATCGCGCTGTTGCCACGATTACAGCGCCGCTCTCTATACGAGTATGAGACCTATCTATGCACGAGGTGCGAATTTGTGGGACATATAGATGGTACACTCTATCAAAAATGTATAACCAACAGCATCGTATAGACATTAGATGTTACTATACGCTTCGACCGCAACTTTTGGCTCATACGTGCACCTACAGAACTACCTTAAAAATACATTTTCGTTGGAAGTGATGAGCTCGATTATTATCTACACAAAAAATGGAGATTCCGTTAATGATGTCTGCGGTTAACTGGCTGAAGAGATGTCTGCTGAAAGGACCGTTTTTGTCCAAGTCAATTCGAAGCTCCATTTTCAGTTCATTATTGCAAGATATTTAAACATAGAAATAGGCAAAAATTGCATTCGAAACCTGAACTTTTTGCCGTAGAATTTTACTCTAAAAGAATGCAACTGCCCATAAATAAAATAATAATTTTTTTCGATTTTCGACTGTCAGGTTTTTTAGCACGAATCGGCAAGCTCACTGCCTATCCGAAAAAGAGAATCAAATAACCCAATTGCACAGTAGAATTGAATCGAAACATCAAAACGAATTAGTGAAGGTGCAAGGAATTTTTCTTTCCTTGCATCATGCAGCTGCGATAATCAGATACGATTGAAACAAAGGGTCGAATGTATCACCAACATTATTGGCAAATATTAACTCGATAGTGGAAAGAGGTTCCCGTGGAAAATCAACTCGCAAATATATTTTTGCAGATACCGCCCAGATGAGTTATGCCGTTTTACGGACATTGTCAATCTAGTCAAAGACATGCACCTCTATCCATCAATCGATTACCTTGCCGCGCCGATCTTTTGGTACGAATACGATCCCGTATCGCTATCGACTTGCTTGGACCTGATGACACCCACGAAGGCGTGTATCGTGGTAACTGACGAAAATTTTGGCGAGCATCTCAACATGAAGGTGGCTCGTCTCCGTAGAGGTGAGAGAAGTACAGATATTCCGGAAGATTGGATCGACCGATGGCAGACCGTGGAGCCGTTGCCCGACTTCGAGCTACCGGAACGCAACATCTTTTGTCCCGACGATTTGAGGATGATCGACGCGCCCGCGGTTCTTCAGAAATATCCGATCAAGGTGCACTCGGACGATATGTCCGAAGTGTGGTACAGATTTGACCCGGAACTTCAAGGGCCCCACTGTCGCATGAAATTCTGTTACATGAGTCCTCTCCCATCGGAGTCGCCGGAAAAGTAGATATTCGCATCTCACAGCTGTCTTCTGTTCGGCTAAATATCGCTTAAATTCAAACGCCTCCAATCTAATCGTTCAACGGTACTTTCCAGTACGGCAATGCTGGATTTATTCGCACGGGTTCTCGAGGATTTGACGCACGATGAGTTGTATCCTGCAACCGTGGCTGGATTGTCATACACGATCGAATCATTATCATTGGGACTGGGAATAGAAGTGAGGGGTTATACCCAGAAACTGCCGGTGAGACAAAAGATAACATTTTCGTCAAACGAGCAAACGGCAATGTCATAAATTTCGAACAATTTAGCTTTTGCCACAGATTTTAGCCCAGTTGATACGAAAAAGTGACCAATATTTGACGAAAGGCTTATTCGAAACGAAGAAAGAGGAACTACTCGATCAATACGGCACCATCTTCAGATGGGATAATTCCCTGACAATGTAGTGTTTCATTATGATATTGCGGAAATACGACATATCGCTTTTCTAAGGAAAAGTATCTAATTGGTAATGTTCTTCAAGGGAAATCACGTGTGCGATTACATCACCTGGTGAATGGATCACAGCCGACAAGCACGCGGCACTGTCGTATCTCCAGTTCGAGAGGTTTCAATATTTCGTGAAGCATTTCTTCGACCACGTTTACATCAAATGCCTCGTGGAGGGAAACATTGCCGAGGCCCATGCGGTGAAAAGCGCTCTTGGATTCGTTGAGGTATACCTCAACAATGAGTGCGGACCTTTGTCACAAGATATGATTCCGCGAGCCCGAGTAAACAAGATACCACTTGGACGACATTGCTGCACAGTCAAGGGTTTTGCACTCGATAGCTCGGATGTGATTGTCGAGAATTTTTATGAATTCGATGATTCTTCGGTGGAATTGGGCGGATTACTCCGGCTTCTTGTTGTACGTAATTGTGGCACGGTCTAAGAATGTTGTGGAGGGTTCCTTCCTGAAACTGTCTAGCATTCAAAATAGGATTTTGAAATGAGTGTAATGCTTCTGCTTATTTTTTTAGGCGTTATCAGCGACTTCAGCTGTCCAGGATGATCGTAAATCTGATTTTCGAATGAGAGCCAGTTGCAGGACCGCCATCTCTGAGATTGGAACAAACAATTATACCCTCGAATTAGTCGTTTCCCGTACATCGACTATTAACGCAAAGCAAATTGCGTCTATTGAAGCGGAGATCGAAGCGAAACAACAATATGCGCGTAAATTTCTCGAAAACTGTGAAAGTTTCATGTTGGGGGATATTAGAGATGCGGTTATTGCAGCTGAGCGCCAAGACGCCAAAATGTTTTCAAACGAATTCGACAATAACTGGGCAGACATTGTAAACGGCGAATATGCTTTTGGCAAACATTCGCGTCAGTTAGACGCTCTGCAGAAAATGAAATCGTCAGAGCATGACAAATGGTTAAAGTACATTGCGGACGATTCAAACATTCGCAAGCTGAGTATCCGGGTTGTCGGTGAGAAATGCAGCCTGGCTGATTACTCAACTGTGAAAACTCAGCCAGATAAATCCAAGACCGGACCAAATAATATTCGTGAGTATGCTGTTTAATTTTCAATAAAGGGCGTCAGCTTTCGGTACGCCAGCATCGCGCGCCTCCGGAGAACCCACTTTTTCAATTTAGTAATTTATCTCAAAAATGAATTATAAAGGATACATTGAAAATAACAATTGTCTATGGATACCACGACAAACATTAACAGGCTGAACATTTTGAATGCATTGTGGGCAACGGAGTGTCGCGTTGAACGAAAAACAAAATTGATTGCGATGGTGACTACAAAAAATTGTGGGCGTCTGGGATCCCCAACAGTTTTTCCTCCCCACCGAATCATTCTTCATCCCCTTGTCGAGTTATTAAAACGCCCAAAGTATGGGCGTTTTTAAACGTTTTATTCAACCACAGTATTTGCGCCCAACATGGTAGAGACGCGGTATTGAAAAAGTGTTGCTGCCCTTGTTACATCTTTTCTCTGAAGATGTGCCAGGGATCTGCAAGGAAATTCTCTCTAGCTGACGAGATCGGCAAGTTTTCGATCAACTTTTTTAACTACGGACTGTTCTTTTTTCAGCTCTTTATCGGCTCCAATATTTGACCGAACAAGCAGAACAAAGCGAAAACACGTCGTACAACTGCATCATTGACATATACGAATTCAAGAAACGACTGGAAGTATCGTCGAATACGAATGTTACTTCGTAATACACGAGGAATGAAGATCTTTAAAAAAGACAATAACTGTGTCGACTTTAGCTGTAGTGTTACGTTTCGATCCGATACTGATAGGGCTCGTCGCGATTAATCTGATATCGTTTGTATTCGATTTTTTTCTGCTTTACTCAATTATTCATTACCGAAAGACGCAGATAAACTGCTTTTCATTTGGTTACAACAGTTACTCCACGTTTGTATCTTGTTAACTTCAAGTACTCATGTTCATATTAATGCATAAAAAGCGATTTTTTGAAAATTTTACTCTGATCCCTTAATATTTGTCGAAGCGTATGCCGATTAAAACTGAAATTTGAATTGGCAATTTCCGCTAATTTTCCGAATTCTGTGCAGCGTACATACATATTTATCGTACCTTGACGATTTAAAAAAAACAATACGGAACTGTATTAATTTTTGCAGTAGAATATTCCAATCAAATTAATTGAGGCCCGGTTCCACAACTCTCGGTTATTAAAATTTACCTGGGTTTAGCACGCTGAGCATGGTTTTGATTGGTCCAGCCATGGAGATCACATAAATGAGTCCGAACTCCAATGGAAGGGGTATGGGAAAAGTGACCACAAAATCGAGGAACGGAAGTGTTCCCGAAACCGCTAGATCGTGGCGCTGATTGCTATAAGCGATGGCTTCAAACATGACGGCTAGAGTGGGAGGAGTCCGAACTCTTATGGAGACTTGAAAAAAATGAGCTCAATAAACTTCGCCGGAGACTATGAAAATATCGAATTCTTTTCCATGCCAATCGATTGTTAGTGTTAGACAAAATCCAGCGTTTGTTAGACTTAATTTTTTTAGTAATACGAAAAACAAATTTCATGTCAAAGTTGGCCGCAGGAAAATGCTTTTCTAATGATTTCGAACTTTTCTTCGTAACCAATCGTTTGTTAGTGATTGTTAGTCGATTTTTATCGTTTGTTAGAGCTTCATTTTGATTTTATCGTTAAAAAACTTTTCATTCCCATAGCACGCTGCCAGCCACGCGAAGTTGGCAGCAACTGCAAGCCACGTGAAGCTGGCAGCATTGCCACGACGGCTGAGCAAGGCTTTGCACATGTAACTCCTCAATTTCAGCAAAATGCTGATTATTTCAATCCTACTCGATTGTTAGTTTTTTGTTAGAAAAAAAGCGAGCGTTTGTTAGACTTTATGTAGTTAATCATCCGAAAAACAAATTTCATGCCAAACTTAGCCGCGGGAAAATGGTTTCGTATCGATTTCGAACTTTTCTTTGTAACCAATCGATTGTTAGTCGTTTGTTAGTGATTGTTATTCTATTTTTTGTTAGAGCTTGATTTTTATTTTATCGTTGAAAAACTTTTCCATTGCTTTTGTACTTTCCTTGCCCATGTAACTAAATTTCAGCACAGTGCTGATTATTGCAATCCTTCTCAATTGTTAGTCGTTTATTAGTGTTTGTGAGACAAAATCCAGTGTTTGTTAGACTTCATTTATTTTATAATCCGAAAAACAAATTTCATGTCAAACTTAGCCGCGGGAAAATGGTTTTGTAATGATTTCGAACTTTTCTTCGTAACATATCGGTTGTTAGTTGTTTGTTAGTAATTGTTAGTCGATTTTTATAGTTTGTGAGAGTTGAATTTTTGTTTTATCGTTAAAAAACTTTTCATTCCCATAGCACGCTGCAAGCCACGTGAAGTTGGCAGCATTGCCACGACGGCTGAGCACGTCTTTGCCCATGTAACTCCTCAATTTCTGCAAAATGCCGATTCTTCTCATCCTACTCGATTGTTAGTCCATTTTGATCGTTTGTTGGCGCTTAATTTTTATTTAATCGTTGATAAACTTTTCGGCCCTAGGGTGCGCCACAAGCCACGTGAAGTCGGCAGTTTTGCCACGATAGCTGAGAACGGCACCCCTGTAAAAATGGCCCACCAAAATCAACATCCAAGCTTTTTATCATGACAAATCATTTGTTGGTCATTGTTGGATCAATTGCAATCTTTGTTGGACCTTTTTTAAAGCACAGGATGAAAAATAAAATCTAATGTGAAATTGACCGATTTCTTAACATTTCAACTGTTTTGAGATGCAATAGAAGTTTCTTGGTTATGCATATCATAATTAGAAGCTTTGTTGGTTCTCCGTATTATTTAAATCAATAGATGTAATGAACATCCCCGTGTTCCATGACGTCATAAAATCGTAGGGCCGCGTTCGCACTGTCTGCGTCGACAGAATGTCTAAACAATCGGGTAGGCGTTCGGGAATTAACCAATCAGCGAGCAGCTCCAGCAGTTGAGAAAACATATTATGTGATAAACATATGATAAACATATTGATTTAAATAACACAGAGAACCAACAAAGCTTCTAATTATGATATTCATAACCAACAAACGTTTGCGCTTCTGTTGCACCTCAAAACGATTGAAATGTTAAGAAATCGGTCAATTTCACGTTAGATTTTATTTTTCATCCTGTGATTTATAAAAGGTCTAACAAAGATTGCAATTGATCCAACAATGACTAACGAACGATTTGTCATGATACAAAGCATGGAGACTAGAGTAAAGGAGCCCGAACGCAATGCTGGCGAAATGGTTGTGAAAATGATGAACGATCCGCAGATTGTACCCGCCTGGCAGCGCTACCACGGCAGGTTCCGTCCGCGCGGTGATTTTAAATCGTCGATCCGCAATTTGTCGTATATTTGTTTCTTATTAGCGCAGCTTTTAATACTGAAGAGTAAGATTGATATGCGTTTGTTTAAATTATGAAATGATAATATTTCAGTCATTTTTTTACTTGGAGGTGATATACACTGTAAACGTTTTATTTTTATACGGTGACATGTACGATTAAACAGCCATAATGTGAATATTGCATACTGGATTTCCAAGAAAAATATTTTTTTTAAATCGCTACAAAAAGAAATAAAAAAATATATAATTTACATCAAACCTCAAACCAACCAACAAACCAAACCGAATCTATACCCCAGGCGGGGCAACAACTTAAATATTAGAAAAGTACCTATTTTAGTGATGGAAGGGACATGCGGGGTAAGCGAAATATTTACCCATGGCGAAGCTGAAAACAAAAAATAAATCCAATTAAATATTATAGGTAATACATTATAACGAAATGGGACCGAGGGGTATTTATATCAAAGATTCGCATATTTGACCTAAAAAACGTTTTTTGTCCAAGCATCATGCATTACATTATTGCTGTATCAAAGAATACGCCAACAGCATTAAAATGAACGGCAATTATAATTAAATTCGGCGACGATAGCATGCAATGAAAAAATACAAACGATTTGACAAAATGAATCAATATGTGGTTGCACATGCCGATATCAATATTTGTCAATATTTTCGCTAATTCGCGAATTAATTGCATAAACATAATATTAAAGTTCAGTTCTTACCTTTATTGGATAGTCTTTTTCTGTTTTAATTTTATAAATACTTTTAATACCGAAATATCACTCAACGATGCGTAACAGCGTAAACTGTATGTAACTGACAGTTAGCCATATGTAATGCTCACATATATAGTAACTGACAGTAACACGTCACTGATGTATGTCACTAACACTGCTAAGCCGGTCCTCACGCACCTATCCTATCCGCCTATCCTATCCACCACCTATCCTATTCCGTACCCGGCGCTGGTATCGCCTGCGGATATTTTTCGAACTACAAGATCTTTCATCACTTTTACGATCCACTTTTCGACGATTCTGCCATATGCGTTCGGGCTCCTTTACTCTAGTCTCCATTATACAAAGCTTGGATGTTGATTTCGGCGGGCCATTTTCATAGAGGAGCCGTTCTCAGCTGTCGAGGCAAAACTGCCGACGTGACTTCACGTTGCTGGTGGCGCACCCTCGGGCCGAAAAGTTTATCAACGATTAAATAAAAATTAAGCGCTAACAAACGATCAAAATGGACTAACAATAACTAACAATCAATTGGTTACAAAGAAAAGTTCGAAATCGTTACGAAACCATTTTCCCGCGGCTAAATTTGACATGAAATTTGTTTTTCGGATGATTAACTAAATAAAGCCTAACAAACGCTGGATTTTGTCTAACAAACACCAACAAACGACTAACAATCGAGTAGGATTGAAATAATCAGCATTTTGCTGAAATTAAAGAGTCACATGCGAAAAGCCGTGCTCTGCCGATATGGCAATGCTACCAACTTCACGTGGCTTGCAGCGTGCTATGGGAATGAAAAGTTTTTTAACGATAAAGTCAAAATTAAGCTCTAACAAGCGATAAAAATCGACTAACAATCACTAAAAAACGACTAACAAACGATTGGTTACGAAGAAAAGTTCGAAATCATTAGAAAAGCATTTTCCTGCGGCTAACTTTGACATGATATTTGTTTTTCGTATTAATAAATAAATAAAGTCTAACAAACGCTGGATTTTGTTTAACAAACCCTAACAAACGACTAACAATCGATTTGTCATGGAAAAGAATTCGATATTTTCATAGTCGACGGCCAAGTTTATTGAGCTCCTTTACACTAGTCTCCATTGGTGAATTAATAACGTACGAGAATTTTTTATCTAGGACGCGAATTTGGTTAGGTTGGTACGAGAAAAGCTGGAGAGCCATCTACCATCCCTGGTGCGCACATCTCGCGGGACTCTCCTCGTTCGATGTAACACGATCACGATCAAAGCGAAAGAAGAAAGCGGAGACATATATTCTTTGGCATAGTCGCACGGCAGCATAGGAAATTTGATATATTTGCCGAACGATAATACGGCCAATCAAACTACAATCCGACCGAAATAAGAAGGAAAAAGATTTATTCGCCGCAGGCAACAATGCCGAAGAAAAGTAAGAAAAAAGACAAAAACAAGAGGAAGCGGAAAAACAGGGCTAGAAGCAATCCCGAAGTATGTCCTTTTACAATTTTACGCATGATTACGATATGAAGCTGTATGTAGAGATCTTTGGAAATCAAGCCGAGGTCTTACAAAAATTCATATTTGTTCACTCGTGACACGTAGGTCGGATCGGACGTTCCAACGTCGCAGCCTGACGACGTCCGCTATTGCAAAAATCCCGTGAAATCGGACGCCGATCCCAACGAATACCGGTAACACTTTGTGTCACTAAAAAAGTTCTCATCTCACGAAGATATAAAAACGATACTAAGAGATAGAGATGAAACAATGTTATGGCAATAAATATAAATTTATTTTTAAATCTCCATTAGGCGCATTTGCCTCCTAACACTATTGAGCACATGGGGTCTCCTGGGACTATATTGTGAATGTAATACTTTTATCGCTGAAAACAAATTTAGGAGATGAGACTGAAAATTGTAATCGACTGTAAATCCTGCAGGGAGGCATAACAAGTTACCTTCTGAAAATTCACTGTCAAAAAAGTAGCAGCTGATTTTTACAAAATAGATCGTATGTGTTATGGCAAAAATATCGGGACCTGGGCATCCCATGTGCTTGATGTAGGCTTGGAAGTTCAAGCATTTCATATTGGTGAGTGATCAAGGTCACTGATTTTTACAGATTATTGATAGGTCCAAAGTAGATTGAATTTAATATTTTCTTGATTCTTGGTACATTACTTTGAGGAAAAAAACAATCAAATTCAGGTAGCTTAACATAGTTTTTTCAAATAAACGAATAGTGAATTGTAGATAAAAGGAACGACAGAGTTTATGGCTAAGCAAGTCAGACATAAAGATTGCCTTTTTTATCTTTCCTTGTACATGCCTCTTGCGGACAAACCGACTGTGGTTGTGACTTCCAAATTCTAAGGAAATTTGCAATTTTTTTTATAACGTATGGCTAATTCTATAAAAAATTATTCAAATAAAGTTTATAAGCAACTGCTTTATAAGGAGCTTGCCTAAATTTTAGTATTTTCCTGATAAACGAGCTATTGGATATTTCAAAAGCTTTTAATTATAACTTTTAGAAACTTAAAAGTTGAATCTCGATTGGACATACCTACCTCCAATAAAAGAAAGCAGTATCCTTTAATATTCAAACTCTTTAATATCAAATGCTCATAATGTGTTTTTGTTACAGGGTGATTAAGCTGCCTAACGGCTTAGTAGCGCTGTTAATTTCTTGTCCCACCGATCCTTCTATCGAGGCAGGTAATTCTGAATTTGGCATCTGACTTGGGGCCGCGACTTCATTGTCACTTTGTTTATCACAGCACTTTGACATGGTCCGACATCAGTTTCTTTTGTCAACATTGATTGTTTTTTCATATCTATTTTAGAACTTCCATTTTCTTCATACGTAAAAAAAATTTCACATTCTGCCAACAGACTACCCATTAATGCACAAGCTTTCAAAGTTTATCGAGGCTTATTCTTTCAAACGGAACAGAGCATCATTGGGAGAAGTAAGTAGTTAAAACTGTGAACGTCAAAGAAAGTTGAAACCATTTATTTGTCCATTTTAAGCCTGTGGAGGGGTTTCATATTCCTAATACTACGACTGCAAGTAAATCGTTCGGAAATAAAATAAAAATGGCCCGTCGATTTTGTAGTTGAATTTGCCACGTATTTACAAATAAATTTATCTATCCCACCAACAAAGTTAGTGACTGTGAAATAGTAACTTTTTGCTTTTATCGAAAAAGAATAAAAGAAGTAGGACCAGTTAAAAGTCATTTCTTGTTCGAGGTAATCCATTTAACAAAACCAAAAAAAAAGTATAACGAACACAGTATTGTCAATGGAAGCGAAATATAAGAATTTAAATTTCTTTCTGCAATATTTTTACCCTCTAACAAACGCATTCTTTCAGTAAAAAGTTTTCATAATTGTTCCATCTCCATAAAGAAATCCTTGCCTATATGTGCATTAAGGGCTCGGTGCACAAAAAAATTAAATTCCCACCCCTTCAGACAGATTATTGTCCGCATAGAATTTGAAGGGAAAATTCGCTTTTTATGTTCAAACTTGAATGACTCAACAACTAATGAATGTTTATCAAATCCGATAAAAAAATTTCGAATTCAATACCTAAAGCTATGAAAAACTTCGTTAAAATTTCCATATCATTATTTTTAAAACACGCATGTGTTGAAAATACGTGCAGCATTTTTCAAAGAGCTGGAATTTGTATAGGAAAAATGATATCGGCATATTAAAAAATTCGTCGAATATCAACAAGTCGTTGAGTCAGTTAAGTTAATTTTCCGTGTAAATCGTATGGGGACAATTGCGATCGTGTGTTCAAGTCTATTATTTCAACACTATTACTTGAAGTGTTCCGAAGTTAATTTTTTTTTCTCGGCACCCCCTTGTATGGGCCCAGTACAGTAAGTACTCCAAGGCCTATATTCAAAAAAGAAACTCATGCAAGTATCTACAATGACCACCCTCGGCTCTTTGCGAGACTTCAGTATTAAAAATATAAACAAAAAAATGTTTTCTGCTCAGGAACTCAAACAGCCAGCAATTTGCTGTCTGTGCGTAAACGTTGGGTCCTTCAGTGATCCACGTCAGGTGCCGGGTGTATCTCGTGTATTGGGCACTGCCATCCTCGAGCCAGCGGTCCCGGATGACCCCAAGGTAAACATTCTCCCCGGAGCATAGTCTCAGCCATTGAAATTCGTCGTTTCTCGCACTCTCTCACGATTTTACATTTCCAATTGTATGCATATCAGTTCTCGTGCGGGTGTAAAAAAAATCTAAAACGGCCAGACACATATCGACTGGTTTCATTGAGTGAGGCAACGATCTTCTTCATCGAGGCCCCTAATCGCGTGTATCGCGAGGCCATTGAACGGTTGGGACACTCTCTCGAAAGAGTCGTCATACCTAAATACCAAACGGAAGCCGCTCGACAGTTGGTCCTAAGGTATACACTAACGAAAACCAACAATTTTGTTATTATTATTCTTTTTACAGCTTGTCCAATAATCGTAAGTAATGTCTGAGTATGTTTGTCGTTGCTTTTATCATTGTCATTGCTATTCAGTTCGAAGTACGAACGAAGGGTCTCCTTGACACCGGAGAGTGAGAAGGCACACATATTTAGCCAGTTCGTTTCGAAAGGACATCCGGCAAAGACGTTCGACGAACGTTATTTGGATAGCCTAAGTGAAATAGACGACGGCAAAGTGTACAGAGAGGTGGAGAAATTCCGTAAGCGTCATTACAGCGCACATCGCATGACAGTTGTAATGAAGGTACGTCGCGCAGCTTTTTTGAGTAGGCACAAGAAGTTGTTACTCGTCAAATTGATCTTATCGCGAACGGGCACCCTATGATATGAAATCTTTGTCGACGCGCGGCTATGGCAATCTCCGGCGGAACGGGTGTCTCCAAGCAGGTGGATAAAATAGGTGATGAGTAGGGGCACGAATAATAGGGATGAGATTATATAGGCTTGCAATTCGAAAGGACATTAGAAATTTCTTAAAATTACACATGTCGATACCAACTTTTTCCTGACTATTTTTTTTTGTTACAAAACAAATCCGTTTTGCGTTAATTGGAGAAAGAACCATCAATTATATAAGAAGGATTGTTAGTATTTGTTCATTGAAAAATTTCGAGTATGTATATTTTCACATCGATTTTCTTTGGTCTTTCTTTTTCATTTTCTGTTGTTAAAGTGTATTTTTTTATGGTACTGAAGTTTTCCTCGTTGAAATGTAACAAATTTCTAAATATCCTTATTTCCTTATTTTTTGTTGTTATACTAATTATTTGTTGCCGATAGCGATAGTAGATCTCTAAATAAGCGCCTTCACAAATTATTAACATCTTTTCGTTTCTCAAATGAATGAAAAGAAATGTGAGCAATTCTACAACGATCTATTTTATTGCATTCAAATATTGTAAACTTTAATCTCATCTTTTTGCTCACAGGCGGAGCTACCGCTCGATACGTTGGAAACTTACGCGAAGGAGTGTTTTTCGAGAATAACGAACAACCGTCTGCCACCCGAACTCTTTGATACGTATAATTTTGCAAATTCCGTCGAGAATACGAAGTTTCGAAGAATTTGGCGCATAGATTCAGCCAATTGCAACGAGGTACGCATTTTTCGTAATGTCAAGGAAAATCTTTGCCCGGTACTTGATTACCGGCCGTGATTGTCTTTCACTGTAAACGGCGATTGCGTTATGTTGATTATTTCACCAGATATACGTCAAATGGATAATACCACCATCGAGTTGGCTCTACAAGACGAAATCCCTCGAGTTTCTCAGTTGGCTCTTTAGCCGTGACGGTGCGGGCTCGCTGATGAGTTATTTGGAAAAGAAGAAATGGGCAACGGAAGTTGATGGCCGAGTCCTCAACGAACCTGCATGGAACACTTCGCTGTACAGCACTTTTTGCGTTTCGGTAACACTAACGGCAATTGGCAATTCCGAAAAGAAACTCGATGTTCTCGACGCGATATACTCATACATCAATTTCTTGAGAAGAGAAGGACCGCCGAGACGCATCTACGATGAGATTCGTACCATTCGAAATGCCAAATTCAGGTAAGAAACTGATCGATTGATTGACGATTTATTTTATGCCTTGATTAAAACCTTTAGGCAACAAATCGACAAGTCCGCTAAACTAGTTATACAATAAAGTAATAATAGTTATAAAAATCTAAAAATAAAAGTTATAACGTATGTGTTAATTGACATGACATAAGTGCTAGCATGTTAATTTTATAAATGAGATAAGTAGTTTCATAAAGCGCTCAACTCATATCTACCACAAAAATCCAAGCGCAAAATTAAACGCAAAATAAGCGCCAAATTCGAACAAATTATAATAATCGAACAACCCATAAGCATAAAACGACCGCAAAAATCGAGCATAACGCATAAAATAAAATAAAAATCTAACGCAAATCGAAGAAATCATACACATAGTCCACGCAAATAGTCACCGCAAAAATCAAGCCCAATATTGAACGCAAACATCGAACACAAGAAAAAAATAAAAATCCATATTCCGTCCAAATAAAGAAGAACCAGACATAAAAATAAAAATAATAAAAATTGCATTCAACCACTGCCCAAACTTCTATATAATGGAATATTTGAGACAGATCGAAAAATATGAAAAATTACAGACCATTACATCGAAGAACATTCCAGAGAACAGGACCCAAATCGATTTTTTACCATTGTGTTCGTGGTCTAGTCAGACAAGCTTTGCGAGATCGGCTTCGTTATGGATCGTAAGACGAATTTTCCGTGCATAAATAACATTTCCTCGCGTCCATAGGTATTTATATGCGGCTGCCGTTGCGTTAGTTTTAGTTTCACGAAGCAATTTGCATACGGACGAAGACAGCATTTCGTTTATAAAGATCTCTCCAGCGCATTCAGGCGAGGAAACCTCATTGATCGTAGGAACTTGTTTAGCGCGCTTTTTCGCTATGATGAAATCGCGAACGTTGGAGGATTCGAGAACCATTATAAAACTCTTGTGAGGCGATCTGAATGTAGAGGAGGAGCTGATGTGGTCACAGACAGGATTCAAGACTGGTTTTGAGATGGGTCTAATCTCGAGTATGCGAGAGACTAAATCGGGCATACCGAGCGCGATAAAGACCTTATGCGCCATTTCTTCTGGTGTATTTTGTAACTCGACAGGAATGGCCGACAAGGTGATCGCAGCCGAACTACGATCTTGCGAGCTTCGTAAATTTTCTTTCTAGCATCGTTCCCTCAACTCAAGTCTATCCCTCAACTCGTTATACTCACCACGCACGGCCTGAGTGTCAGTAGCTGTGGCCAATAAGAGAGACAGAGAGAAAAGCCTGCGACAATCGGGGCGACTTTTGAACGATTATGATAAAAGATTCCTCAAAGTTCGTTTCTATATAAATATAAATATAATTCGTTTTATTGCAAGTTAATCAGAAGTGAATGGGCACGAGTCCAAGTTTTGGCACAGCGTTTAATTACATGGTAATGAGTATAAATATTTCATTTGTAGTTTGTACGAACATTTCCAAAATTCCATGCTGTCCGATAATGCTAAAGCTACATGCTGTCTCATGATACCGATATTCCTTTAAAACGCGGTACGTTTTGCAGTTTCTACATTTTTTCTGGTAGCCAATTTGACTATGCCAGGCTGTTTCTAGTATTCATTTTAGATTAGACCTTTGTAAAAAAATCAGCTGCAAGTTAAAAAATGGCAGACATGTAATTCTTAAAGCAGTTCTGTAGTTTTTATCGAATCTTAAGAATTGGCTGAAATCTAAGCATGGTGTAGATATGACCTTCATGGACTGATGGCCAAAAATTTAATTCGATTCTTTGTTTAGTTCATGAGATAATTGCAATTGAATATGGGTATTTTTGTACGCGATCCCTATACCTAACACGTAAACCGATAGGAGTTTGCTCGCATTTCTCGATATAGGTTCTAAACGGATCTTAGGATTTCAAAATAAAAACACACGTGTTCGCAGTATTATTGTGGGATTGATTTTTAAAAAATGACAAACTTTGTCCGTTTAGCTTCGGAGATATCGACCTATGAAAAGTGGTAATTTTATTCCACACCGAACTCGGGACCAACCATCTGTAATGGAATGGCAACAGTGTACGCTGCAGCCAGCTGATCGGCGCGTGGTCTGGGAACTTGAAGCGTGTTTTTTTTCCCGAGTTCTAGTAATTCTGAGACGGATGTGAAATAAATGTATTCTGCAAACAAATTCAATTTGTTCAATTTATGCATGTATTTGTCTTTGTTAAAGCGAATACAATTTAAACTTTCGGTTGTAAATCCACGATCCGACGTCCTTCGACAGCGAATTTTTGTTGCTGATCGTTGAGGTTATGGTTATTCTCATCGCGTTTAGCCGCATTTGCTTGACACAGCTTTCAGTCTCTTAGCAAGCGCCTTTTTTCTTGTAAACTTTCCTTTGTATCGCATTTGGGTTGACATTTTTACGCTTTTTTTATCTATATAAAATATTTCGCGAGACGGATCGTAGAAAGCTCAACGCTATGACTGCAGGAAAATCGCGCTGTTGCCACGATTACAGCGTCGCTCTCTATACGAGTATGAGACCTATCTATGCACAAGGTGCGAATGTGTGGAACATGTAGAGGGTACAAGCTCTGTCAAAAATTTACAACCAACAGCATCGTATAGGCATTGGATGTTACTGTACGCTTCGACCCAAACTTTTGGCTTATACGTGTACCTACAGAACTACCTTTAAAATCAATTTTCGTTGGAAGTGACGAGCTCGATTATTATCTAAACAAATAATGGAGATTCCGTTAATGATGTCTGCGGTTAACTGCTGAAAGAACCGTTTCTGTCCAAGTCAATTGGAAGCTCCATTTTCAATTCATTATTGCAAAATGTTTAAACATAGAAATAGGCAAAAATTGCATTCGAAACCTGAACTTTTTGCCGTAGAATTTTACTAAAAAAGAATGCAACTGTCCATAAATAAAATAAACATTTTTTTTTCAATTTCCGACTGGCTGGTTTTTTAGCACGAATCGGCAAGCTCGCTGCCTATCCGAAAATAAGAATCAAATAACCCAATAACGCAGTAGAATTGAATCGAAACATCAAAACGATTAGTGAAGGTGCAAGGAATTTTTCTTTCCTTGCATCATGCGGCTGCGATAATCAGATACGATTGGAACAAAGGGTCGAATGTATCACCAACATTATTGGCAAATATTAACTCGATAATGGAAAGAGGTTCCCGTCGAAAATCAACTCGCAAATATATTTTTGCAGATACCGCCCACATGAGTTACGTTGTTTTACGGACTTTGTCAGTCTAGCCAGAAACATGCACCTCTATCCATCCATCGATTACCTTGCCGCGCCGATCTTTTGGTACGAATACGATCCCGTATCGCTATCGACTTGCTTGGACCTGATGACACCCACGAAGGCGTGTATCGTGGTAACTGACGAAAATTTTGGCGAGCATCTCGACATGAAGGTGGCTGGTTTCCGTAGAGGTGAGAGAAGCACAGATATTCCGGAAGATTGGATCGACCGATGGCAGACCGTGGAGCCGTTGCCCGACTTCGAGCTACCGGAACGCAACATTTTTTGTCCCGACGATTTGAGGATGATCGACGCGCCCGCGGTTCTTCAGAAATATCCGATCAAGGTGCACTCGGACGATATGTCCGAAGTGTGGTACAGATTTGACCCGGAACTTCGAGGGCCCCACTGTCGCATGAAATTCTGTTACATGAGTCCTCTCCCATCGGAGTCGCCGGAAAAGTAAATATTCGCATCTCACAGCTGTCTTCTGTTCGGCTAAATATCGTTTAAATTCAAACGCTTCCCATCTAATCGTTCGACGTTACTTTCCAGTACGGCAATGCTGGATTTATTCGCACTGGTTCTTGAGGATTTGACGGAGGATGAGTTGTATCCTGCATTCGTGGCTGGATTGTCATATGCGATCGAATCATTATCATTGGGACTGGGAATAGAAGTGAGCGGTTATACCCAGAAACTTCCGGTAAGACAAAACATAACATTTTCGTCAAACGAGCAAACGGCAGTGTCATAAATTTCGAACAATTTAGCTTTTACCACAGATTTTGGCCCAGTTGATACGAAAAAGTAACCACAATTTGACGAAAGGCTTATTCGAAACGAAGAAAGAGGAACTACTCGATCAATACGTCACCAACTTCAAATGGGATGATATCCTGACAGTGTAGTGTTTCATTATGATATTGCGGAAATACGACATATCGCTTTTCTAAGGAAAACTATCTAATTGGTAATGTTCTTCAAGGGAAATCGCGTGTGCGATTACATCACCTGGTGAATGGATCACAGCCGACAAGCACGCGGCACTGGTGTATCTCCAGTTCGAGAGGTTTCAATATTTCGTGAAGCATTTCTTTGACCACGTTTACATCAAATGCCTCGTGGAGGGAAACATTGCCGAGGCCCATGCGGTGAAAAGCGCTCTTGGATTCGTTGAGGTATCCCTCAACAATGAGTGCGGACCCTTGTCACAAGATATGATACCGCGAGCCCGAGTAAACAAGATACCACTTGGACAACATTGCTGCACAGTCAAGGGTTTTGCACTCGATAGCTCGGATGTGACTGTCCAGAATTTCTATGAATTCGATGATTCTTCGGTGGAATTGGGCGGAATACTCCGGCTTCTTGTTGTACGTAATTTTGGCACGGTCTAACAATTTTGTGAAGGCTTCCTTCCTGAAACTGTGTAGCATTCAAAATAGGCTTTTGAAATGAGTGTGATGCTTCTGCTTATTTTTTAGGCGTTATCAGCGACTTCAGGTGTCCAGGATGATCGTAAATCTGATTTTCGAATGAGAGCCAGTTGCAGGACCGCCAGCTCTGAGATTGGAACTAACAATTATACCCTCGAATTAGTCGTTTCCCGTATATGGACTATTAACGCACAGCAAATTGCATCTATTGACGCGGAGATCGAAGCGAAACAACAATACGCGCGTAAATTTCTCGAAAACTGTAAAAGTTCCATGTTGAGGGATATTAGAGATGCGGTTATTGCAGCTGAGCGCCAAAACGCTAAAATGTATCCAAACGAATTCAACAATAACTGGGCAGACATTGTAAACGGCGAATATGCTTTTGGCAAACGGTCGCGTCAGTTAGACGCTCTGCAGAAAATGAAATCGTCACAGCATGACAAATGGTTAAAGTACATTGCGGACGATTCAAACATTCGCAAGCTGAGTATCCGGATTGTCGGTGACAAATGCAGCCTTGCTGATTACTCAACTTTGAAAACTCAGCCAGATAAATCCAAGACCGGACCAAATAATATTCGTAAGTATGCTGCTTAATCTTCAATAAAGGGCGTCAACTTTCGGTACGCCAGTATCGCGCGCCTCCGGAGAACCCACTTTTTCAATTTAATAATTTATCTCAAAAATGAATTTTAAAGGATACATTGAAAATAACAATTGTCTGTGGATACCACGACAAACATTAACAGGTTGAACATTTTGAATGCATTGTGGGCAACGGAGTGTCGCGTTGAACGAAAAAAAAAATTGATTGCGATGGTGACTACGAATAATTGTGGGGATCGGGGATCCGCAACAGTTTTTCCTCCCCACCGAATCATATTTCATCCCCTTGTCGAGTTATTAAAACGCCCAAAGTATGGGCGTTTTTAAACGTTTTATTCAACCACAGTATTTGCGCCCAACATATTAGAGACGCGATTTTGAAAAAGTATTGCTGCCCTTGTTACATCTTTTCTCTGAAGATGTGCCAGGGATCTGCAAGGAAATTCTCTCTAGCTGACGAGATCGGCAAGTTTTCGATCAACTTTTTTACCTACGGACTGTTCTTTTTTTCAGCTCTTTATCGGCTCCAATATTTGACCGAAGAAGCAGGACAAAGCGAAAACACGTCGTACAAGTGCATCACTGACATATACGAATTCAAGAAACAACTGGAAGTATCGTCGAATACAAATGTTACCTCGGAATACACGAGCAATGAAGATCTTAAAAAAAGACAATAACTGTGTCGACTTTAGCTGTAGTGTTACGTGTCGATCCAATACTGATAGGGCTCCTCCCGATTAATCTTATATCGTTTGTATTCGATTTTTTCCGCTTTACTCAATTATTCATTACCGAAAGACGCAGATAAACTGCTTTTCATTTCGTTACAACAGTTACTCCACGTTTCTATCTTGTTAACTTCAAGTACTCATGTTCAGATTTACATGTGTGATGTATTATCTATGTGGTATTATACAGGTATAATTACAATAACTAAGTAAGGGGACACTTTTTATAAAAGCTATTAAAATAAAGTGCACGATACTTGTCTTGTCTTTAATTGAGGGATCATTACAGTGTGAACGCCTGAGAAATAGCTGATTTTCGCGGCTTTTTTCAGGTGGATAGGATAAGCTAATCGGTTTAATTTTTTTTTTCAAATCGAAGCACCTGTAAAGAATAAAATGATTAAAAAAAAAATTCTCCATTTAACATTGTTTTTATTTGCGGGAAATTGCGTGGAAAAAAATGGTGTCCCATGGTGGACAGGGTTGCGGCGGCAAGTTTTATCTGAAGCAAAAATTTCAAAATGATTATTAATCCATAGGAAAGCCGCCATGTTTATATGGAGGTTTTTTTGTTTAAATTTGAAAAAATGGCGGTTTGAACAAAAGGTCAAATTTAGCATTTTTTTCGACAATTTGTATTAAAAAAATAGCAAGATTTCCAAAAAAAAGCTTTTATAGCAACATAAGGGATGGCGTGAAGAATGTTCTGTTAAAATTTCAAACGGATAGCTTGAAAACTCTCCCTTTCAGAGTGACCACCGGTTCGAAAAACGCGTTTAAAGTTCGGAGTGCAGGACTCACGTTCCAATGACTTTTTCTAAGAAAGGCTGTAGCGACCGAAATAATTCGAGTTTCGATCTAAAAAGTGGACATAACGTTTATAACCGTGTCGGATAATGCAAAAAAATCGATTTTTTGAAAATCTTACACTGATCCCTTAATGTTTGTCGAAGCGTATGTCGTTTAAAACTCAAATTTGGATTGGCAATTTCCGCTAATTTTCCGAATTCTGTGCAACGTACCGACATATTTATCGTACATTGAGGATGTTAAAAAAATAACAATACGTAACTGTATTTATTTTTGCAGTGGAATATTCCAATAAAATTAATTGAGTCATTAACATAACCAAACTTCGATCACAGCCTGAATTTCATACAAAATTGAATTTGAATATTTCAATAAGAAAATGGTATCGATTCCATTTTCTATATAAAATCATTTCCTACATTTACTTTGATTTAATTTAGTCCATAACAACAGCATTCCTTACGCCATTTATTTAACTTTTTTTCTAATTGTTCGTATCTCCTAGGCCCGGTTCTACAACTCTCGTTTATCAGAATTAACCTGGCTTTAGTGCGCTGACCGTAGTTTTGATTGGTCCAGCCGCCCTTAAACCGCGGTTAAGTCGGCTAACCGGGAGTTGTGGAACTGATGTGGCAATGTTGCTGGCCGGCACAATCAAGGGCGGATCCAGAATTATTTCTGGCGGGCAAGTATAATTCCAAGGAGACAGTCTCCTTGTATAATTCTATGAATTATATTCTCGGCGGGGGGTGGGGGAGCATGTGATGATTCTGGGATTCCTTGGCGTTTTGTATAGTCGATTTAGCCTGTCTGGGGGGGGGGGGGGGGGGTGCACGTGCCGCCTCCGCCAGACAATTCTTATTGCCGTTGTTGACAGTGCTGTTCTTGCAGCTGTTACGTCCCGGAGGGAGATTTAAGTGGGACTCGCGAGGTTGCCGATTTAGAGCGCGAAAGTTCGAATTGAATTAGATTGCGCAGTGAGTCTTTGTTTGGCTTCCGCGTGAGTTCCGAACACAGTTTAATAACAATTTCGATTGAGACGAATTTGAGGTGCGTGATTCTGGTAAGAGAGTTGGATCCGCCCGATGGATTGATCGTTGATCAAATAAATGTTCAGACACGTAGATTTTGTCTTATTTCACGTAGTTCACGTTTATTACGTTTAACTCTTACAAACTTATAATTTCGGTACAAAGATAGTTACGCGTACAATGATTACACGGAAACGCGGAGCGAAAGGGTTTAGCCTTGTAAGTCGACTGTTCAGTTCGGAGTTCGGATACAGAGTGTCTGCTCCTTCGTGATATGAAAATTAGGAAAGTCTGGTTGTAGGGGAAGGAGCTTTTTTGGGGGAATGCATTTTTGGATCAGAGCTTCTTAGTGATCGGTTAATCAATCGTGAGAATGTACGCTGCCTTACGTGATAGGTCGGCGTCATGCGTGGGAATAGTTTTGTTCGTCTACTTATTAGGTCATCGCTATGGTGAATGCAGTCATTGTTCTATGTCCGAGGATCGGGGTCAGCGACCGAGGTTTCGTGGGTCTTGCGATATGACCGTGTGATGTGTTCTAGCGCAAGCGAGTTTTCCTCGTGGGATTGTTTGGGTCTTAGGACAAGGCAGGATTGTGGCGTAGTTCGGTCCCTGTATTTTGTTCGAGTGCTCTAGGCGTAGGGTTTCTCTTCCGAGGCTGCGAGTACGCTCCTCTCGTAAATTCGTCTGTCGTTGGCTATGTTTATGCGTGGGCGCCTACGTGCGACGGTTTCGCTTTTGGTCTTGTGGTACGTTTCGGCTATCGCTCGCTTAGCGTTAAAGAAATATAGGTTTTTGGTCGATGAATGAGGGTGCTGCTATCGTGCGTATTTGCCATCGTGGTTTCAAGAAGAGAGAGAAAAAAAAGGTGAAGACTGGGACGTAACACAGCTCGTGCAATGTGCAAATCAAAGATTTAATCAAATGAGCAATCGGCTGTACTGTAAAAGACGATTTGTAAAGATTGAAGTTTAAAAAGCAGTCCATGGAACGCGTATTGTTCGCAACGTTGCCAAGCGTCCGTATCCTCATTAGGCCAAAGCCCAGGCAGCATGAATGTCCTATTGACGTCGATAAGTTACCATTGTCAGGTTACCTTTAAGACATGACCGTAAGATGACTATTCGACATCTTTCAAATGACATCCCGTATAATGCTACCGTAAAGTTACCTTTTTTATGATATCGTTTGGCGATGAAAATGGATGTCTAAAAGGCATCCGAAAATATTATCCAATTGATGACTTTTTCAGTTATCAAAAAGTTATCTATTTATTGTTATCTATTGTATCTAGTTCAACGTTGGCCAAAGGATATCATAAAAACGAATTACAATAGACGTCTTTTTCATGACATCTTTCAGATATCGGTAATATGCTGTCTTAAAAGATATTTGGTATTGGTGGGAAATAGTACAAAGTTATCCAAATGTTGTCCTAACGATGACATCCAACGGATCAGATTTGTCATAGTGCGAATATAATACGTCACCGTTTCATTTTACCGGCAAAAAATTCCGTGTAACAATAATTAATCGAATAGACACAGCGGTTGAAATATTATATACGTGAGTGCCTTTTATCTTATTATTCTTTTTGCCTCTGTGAGTACATGCATATTTAATGCACTGTGTTTTTATTCTAAAAGCGTACATCTGCTTTTTAGGTTATCCAAGGGATCGTTTGAAGTAGGTATACTTCGAGTATCGACTACAAATTTCGAGTAAGTACAATATTCTCTTTTATAGTTTGCATTTCTATGCATTTTGTTCTATTTCTATGCAAATTCGTTGAGGCACATATCGAAGCACTCGTCAAACCTAACCTCTGCTGTGTCACTAATTTTACTAAGATGCATGTGCCGTAAAAAGCCCTAACGACCCTAATTCAGGGTTGTCCATTCGCATTGCCGAATCGTTGAAAAATATCTGCTTTCTAAATATATGTGTTTCGTACATATATATATTTAATTTAGTTCCATTCTTTTCTAATAGCGTATGTTCGTTTTTTAGAGATTCAAGGGATCGTTTGGAGGTGACGTTGTTTTCGGCAGAGGACTTGAACATTTAAGTAAGCATACTTTTTTCTACTTTATATTTCCATGCATTCAAATATATTACAAAAGTTTGGAAGATAGTTTATCTATATAAAAATTATGGGTCCACCGCTGAAGCCTTTTCTCGAACTGTCACAAAGACAGCAAAGGTGGAGAGCATCTATTGCGTTAGAAAGTGACATGAATTTAGTATATCGTCTAAATGAAAATCGGAATGCTGCTGTATTGCTACTCCTGTTGATGTTCACTATCAGACCGTTTGGTTCTTTTCGATACTTTGTGAAGTAGTTCGCTGTACAGTAACCGTCACACGTTTAATAATATATTATTGATAATAATTGTTCATTTTATTTTTCAGATGTAAGAAGCGTCTTTGCTGACGCAAAGTTAAAGGAGATCGAAGCTCGCATTGCCGACTGACTTCGCGGCGGGGGGGCATAAAAACGGCACACATTGCGACCACCAAAAGGCGTGATCGTAACAGCAAAGTCCAATAACGACTGTACCACAACTTTTCAAGCATTTGAACATTAAATTAATTTGTATAACATTAAATTATATTTCACTTATAATGAATTAGTTGATGTTTTATTTATAAATACCAAACCCACTTCGAAACCGGCATAAAATATCTCATCAATTTCTTTATTATAAAAATTAACTTATTAACAGTCTGGAATATTTAATATAGCTTAATATAACCCATTTTAATTATTGTATGACAAGCATAGATAATGAAATTTTTTTTTGCAACACGAACGAGCATATATATACGCACGTTCGTATTGAAAGTAACAAAAAATGTGATTATCTATGCTTATCATATAACAATTGAAAATTGGTAATATTGAGCTAAATTAAATTTTCTAGACTATTAATAAGTTGAATTTTTATAAAGAAATGGATAGGATATATATATATATCCATTATGGCCAATAAATAGATATCCTTTCGATAGTACTCTTCGATGCCGTTTAGATGTCGTTTTGTCAACCTTATTCGGATGCCTATCGGACGACTTTCAGATGGCAGTGGTGTCTTGGCATTTTCGTGCCTTTAAGAGGATATCTTTCGGATATGTCGATTTGATGACTTTACGCTAACTTACCGACAACCGATAAGAGTTAACCTTTTGTTGACACTTTGTTAACCATTAAAAGTTGCCGTATAGTTAACTATCGGACGCGAATAAGTTATCTGCCAAGCGGACATAAGTGATACGTTTTGTAATACAAAACGGCGTCTTTTTGGACAACCAAAAAGTTATCCGTATCCGTTTCGCATATCTTTCGGATGCCATATGGATAACATTTTGCTACCTGGGTATACGTATGTTGCGCCGTTTTCGTGAGTGAGCGTGTTTTGAATATTTTACGTGAATTATAGTCTATTGTAGATAATTTTATGAAAGCCATTATTCGCGTGTATGATGGATTTAAATAATAATTAAATTGTTCAGCTTAGCATTATCAACTTGGAATATTTCCGTAGATAATATTATATATTAGAGTGGTTCTGATTTTGGGTGTTTTCGAGATTGTGTTGAGTTGCGCATGCGTATTTAGAGCCAAAGGCTGTCACATAACAGCCAACGCCAGGTAGTGGCGATTTCAAGAACTAAAAAGCCGTGACAAAACGCATTTTCATTTATCGTATAGGACATGGAGACTAGAGTAAAGGAGTGGACACAGGATAGGAGAATATGTAATACCAATGTACTGAAAATCCGTTCTTTCAATAGTTCTGTGTTCTGCCACAAGCGTCGCAAAGATCGGTAACATCCACCAATAGCAGTATAATATCGTTCAGCGCTTGCGTAGCACAAAGCTCTTTCCCATTTCCATCATAGCCTCCTGCCTCCTGTCATAACCGTGATTTATAAAGTGTCGCGTTTATAAAGTGTCAATAATCTTTTTAGACTTGGTGGATTTATTTATTCAACGTTTCCTTCAATAAGCAAGGTAAATCATTCATTTTATTCTTTTGTATATATACCTATGAGCCCGTATCAATGGTCACGAAAACATCTTTGGAGGACCTTTGGATTCATTGAACTCGGAATTGAAAATGTGATATCGTTGAACTTTTTTGCAGGCATGGAGGTTTCCGGTCGTGAAAGATCCGAGAATTCTTTGGCCCTGTACATGACGAGGTTACCGAGGGAAGGGTGTTCCCAGCGTTCATCGGGTCTCGGGGATGAAACATCGAGGTGAGGGTGCCGAGAATACGAGGAGTCTCCGCCGCGAAAGTATCTCCGATGTCCGCGATTAAGTGTCTGAGTTCCGACACTGACCGCGATGACGATCAAAGATGGGTGAGGAAATTTTTCAGATTGCTTAAAATATAGTCTTAAAATTCACAATATTAAATTAAGTACATATTAAAATTCACAGAAGTACCCAATACTCCGACGCGGCTGGCTCGAGGGAAGGTACAACGCGACATGATCACTAGTCAGCATTATGACCCAGCTGAAAAATCTTCTCCGAGAGATCGAGGCCAGCTGGGACACCAATCTGGACGTTTCCGCTTCCGGTACAGCCGGGATTTCGAACCGACATTCTGGGGCAAGAAGTCACCAGGTTTTATCCTCGAGCAAGTCGCTCGAGAATTTTGCGGTTGCTAAAACCTTCAGCCGCTTGTAGAGTGCCGACGGGCATGTATTTATTCGTATTTATAAACATTTATGAGTGTGCACCTCCTAGTTAAGTTTATATTGTCGCGTAAATAAAATATCGATTTTCGGAGCATCCTCTGCCTCCCTCGCTAAACAATAAAAAGTACTTACCTTACACTTACCGTGGAACTTCCTCCAATGCATACCCTCCTGCGGAATAAAGAAAAAAAAGGACTCCTGTGAAAGAAGAAAAATTATTAACGTTAAATAATTGACAAAAATTAACGACGATGGCGCGGTTGCTAAAAAAATCCATAATTGCTCGTTATTTCGTGCTATCAATAACGATACATCGGCGATAGACGAGTTTATACCACTGGCAATCTATCCGAACAGCGGTGAAAGGTACACGATTATAATATGAGAGGTAGACGCAACAGCTGGATTCCCAACCGCGACGCATTGTCGACGGCAATCGAGAGGTTAGCAGTGTCTTTGATCGACATATATATATGACTTGGATGTTTTCGACCGCAGCTCCGCCACAAGTGGTACCGATTTCGTGTCTACTTCTAAAGCACGCTGTGTCGACCGTGCTGTGTCCACTCTTTTACTCTAGTGTCCATGATCTCAACAAAAACGGACTGCTAATGCAAGTCTGACTACGTTACCGGCATACAAGTTCTGACTTCTATACCTATACTTATACAGATCAACAACACGGAAATTTTTATAAAAATATATTGAAAATGAAAAAGATCAGCTCAGCCACCGACAGCAATGGTCAGCAAATCTGCCAACTGTAAGATCCGCTAATAGCGCAATCATGGCCTAACCTACCAATTATCTGACAATTCATATTTTCAGATGTAACGTATCACCGAGGCGTTATACATGCCCGAAATGCGATGTTCCCTACTGTTCCATGCAGTGTTACAAATCAGAATCCCATTCGGAGTGTTCCGAAACATTCTACAGAGAATGCGTCGAAGGCGAGCTCAAGGTACAGGAACAAAATCCAGAGGCGAGGAGCAGGATGATCGATATATTGAAGAGAATGTACACAGAGGATATGGAATTCGAAGAATATTCTCACGAAGAACCTCCCGATGACGAGGATGCTGCACACTTTATGGACTCTGACGACGAAGATGATGTAAGCCTCAAGATTCTTCGTTATCGAATCTGTAGTCACGTTTTTTTATTACTATTTCCTGTTTCTACCAACAACAGTGAATGCACACTCCATGCAGGAAAACTGTTAAAGATAGAGTAGAGATGGGCCAATTTTGGAAAATTGAAATAACGTTTTTTTGAGAAAACGCTCTCTTTGGCAGAATAGTGCAAAATTTCCTTTATAAGCTTTACTCCATTTTGCGTTATGGTTTGACCTGAAAATCTATTCTGTCCCAATCGTAAGGTCCCAGAATTGGAAGAACGCTTGAAAGGTGTCAACTTGGATAACGCCGACGAGATATGGAACGCATTGACGAACACTGAGAGACAAGAATTTGAAGCAACCGTGCGCAATGGACATGCCGCTGATTTTCTACCTCAATGGATACCATGGTGGACGGATAGTCCGGATAGAAAAATGATAGAGGAAGTGGTGGACGAGCAAGCCGATCCTGAGTATGTGGCAAAGTGTCCGGAAATAGTTCATGTGCCCGCGTTCAATGAACTCACGGTGCGTTCGTATGGCTACGCATAGGTTGCGTTCGAATTGGGCACGTACACGCTTTCAGCATTTGTGAGCATCGCTCATGTCGCTCTACTTGGCGCTGTGCGCTTATACAAAAGCATTTATCTTGAAATTTTCGATTTTTTATTGGTAAAAAAAACTTGAAAACTTAGTTGCGCTCCTAGTAATTCGTAGAAATCAAATTTTGCGATCGGGCTTCCTGTCATTTGCGGACTTGCAAGGAAATTGACCAAATGAATATTGCAGACTTTTCGAACTATCACTGTATTAGGGCCTACGAGCCCTGCGAGATAACGTACGAGCTATCGACGTATTAGGGCCGCCTCATGTAATTCGTGACCGGACTGTTTCGATTTCACAGAAAGCATCACCGTTCGTTCGATTCAACTTGCTGAATGTTCTGTACGCCTACGTCTATACGGTATTGCACTGTAACGGTGATCATAAGAGCTCAGCGACGGAATCAGTTAAAGTGTTTCTTCAACTTTCCGACAATATGCTGCACAATAAAGTGTACGAGGATTCTGCATCCGCGATCGAGGCGGTGGCCCACAAATACACAGATGTGAGTCCGTCGTTCCGCCGCGTCAGAATTTTCCATTGGATTATGCAATAAAAACCTTTTTATCGCTATTCTGCAGGGCCCATCGTTATATGGAGACCAGAAAGCAAGTGCGGCCGTCGAGATAGCCGTTAATCTGATAATCAACGGTCCCGAAAAATCAAATCCCACTTTTTACGTGTCTGCGGCTTTGTCGGACCTGCACCGTTTGTTTGAAAACGCCAAGAAGGAATTTTCATCGCAAAACGAAAAGTCGGGCGATCGTACTTTTTCGACGAAGTTTCGCACGGGTGACAGCGTGCCGGTATTGACGAAAAAAATGTTATTGCTGTGCACGAAGAAAATAGAGTATTACTTGTCGTGGGTGAAGAAATTTGGGATAACTGTGGACGAATGATATTTATAATAAAAGCGGCAAATAGAGCATCTAATCATTTTGTTCACTGTTGATAAAAATCATCGAGAAACTAAGCATTTCTCACTGATCGTGTGTCTCATTTTTTTTACTGTTCCTCCAAGACTTTTTCCCTGTGGACTTAAGACAATTTTCTATGCGGAGGGTAACGATACACGGCTGTAAAATTTCTACTGAAAGTAACGAGAAGAACGAATTCATTTCCCTTGCGTCTTAAGAGGGAATGACACCTTATCGCGGTCGGTATGGTAGAACAATTATAGATTCCCAAAAATCTTTGAAACGGCTCTTCAGATCCCGTCGAAACTTTGCCAAACGATGTCAAATAGATAGACGAATACCTGTCTGCCCTTCAAGTTTTCTGAATTTGAGAAAAAAAAAACTAAATTGGCTTATGATAAGCCAATCTACATTTTGTTTCTCAAATTCAGAAAATTTGAGGGGTTGACAGCTATTCGTCTATGTATTTGACGTCGTTTGGCAAAGTTTCGACGGGATCTGAAGAGCCGTTTCAGAGATTTTTGAGAATCTATAATTGTTCTATCATACCGACCGCGATGAGGTATCATTCCCTCTTAAGGCCTTAGGCCACAGTAACGGGTATAAAATTATGTGCGAATTTAACATTTCTTTTCGTATGAAAAAGTGATTCACTCATAAAATTAATTACACATCTATTTAGTATGAATATCAAGCTGTTACAATTTTTTTTTCGGTGATCAAAATGGCCGACTATTAATATTTTATTTTGTTATCTTTTTTAGGCGCTCCGCGGCGTTACTTTTAGCATCCACAATTTTTTAACTAGAACATAAAACAAAAATTCTCGTCAATCTACATTATAATACCTAGAGAAGTACGTACGGAATTTAAAAAATATTGTTTTACTCACAAGTTGTAGGTATTTGAACTTAAGAAATGAATTTTCAGTGAAAAATTTCGTTATAACTGCTCCTAAAATGAAAAGTTTTCGATTAATCAGAAATTCCGTACGTACTTCTCTGCGAAATGCGATTAGGAACATAACTTTTAAATTTGAAGTAAATCGAGTGAAAATTGTTGAAGTTATTTGTCACGCCAATTGGAAAAAAGCTGTTTCGAGAAGTTTCAAGTAGTCGGCCATTTTGTACATCGAAAAAAAAAAATATTTTTTAACAACTTGATATTCATACTATATAGATGTATAATTAATTTTATGAGTGAATCTCTTTCATACGAAAAAAATTGTTAATTCGCAAATGATTTTATACCCGTTACTGTGGCCTAACCCCTTAAGGTATTACCGGATGGACCGTCGGGTAAAAGTTAGTCAAAAATGGTCGAATCATGGATTTACAAGTCTAGATGATGTACATGTTTATCCTTACAAATAGCTAATTTAATAATAAATTGACACTTAGACATGTTGATTTTCCACTTTTAATAATAATTGAAGTCAAATCTGACGATATTGGTATATGCTTGACTGAGATTTTGTCAGTAATTTCACATCTATTTCAACTGTCCAAAGAAAAGTCTCAATACTTAAATTCAATTAATATGTTAAAATCGTTTTATTATTATCAATAATTACCCAAAAGCTCAAGATTTATTGAGTTTTACAATGATCGCTGATTAATTTATCGTTGAAATCAATATTTTACTCTTTTCTAAATTGACTATTAAACGCGACAACGCAGCAGTCTGATTTTTTATATCATCGATGGCAGCACTGCCCGACCTATTTCCGCATGCGTTGTGTTCTCCGCGTTGACATTGCTAAGTCTAACCTCAAAATAGCGTGGGCAAGCGTGGCTTTAGTGCGCAGTGCGCACAGTAGTCTGAGAAAAATGAACATGAATGAATCAGCAATCTTATTTATTAAAAATAATGAGGAAAGATACAGATAAAGTTATCCGGCAGATAAACAATGATAAAGGTATAGAATATTTTTTGCGGATAACTTTATCCAGAGGTGACGAAACCGGCCATTAGCAACATCATACCCCTCTACAACGTTACCACGTCTATACAACGCAATTCATAAAAAAGGATACTCCCCATTACTTTATTTAATTTCTCGACGACTACTCGCTATCAGTCGATTTATTTGAAACCTAGCATAATCGATCGCTTGATTCTAAATCTTGATGATATAATATTTTCAGAATTTCCGGCGGTTTAGTTCCATTAGTGTTGCAACCATTAACGTCTGCAGAAGCTGTTTTCCCATAAGCGACCGTGTCAAATTCATATGTTATAATTACCCCGGTAGCAATTTTCAAAAAGTTGTCCAAAAGTTGGCTAAAAGGGTGCCAAATGTCCGCCCGGAAGTTATCTTAAAGTCAACAACCATCCAAAAAGATAACTGTTGGACACATGATAACTTATAGGTAACTTCCAAGGGGACATTTGGTACCCATTTGGACAACTAATACACAACTATTTTGAAATTGCTACCTGGGTACTTATTATTTAGTGAAAATGTGGCAGGCGAGCGGATAGTTCAAAGATGCGCGAGGTGTTACTGAGCGGGTTCAAATGAGTACGAGGACCATTATAGTTAAGACGTTATATGTTTATTAGCGAGTACCAATCACGATCTTATATACAGGTTTTGAACCGAAGGTGAATTTCGGTGGTGAGGATTAGCACCCTTATGGAGCAAGCTTTTCGCCCGTCTCAACGCCACTGCGCGTCGATACTGTCGATCGGTGCGTGACATAACCTCAGTGCTGCAGCGAAAAAATATTTACACCTTGCTCCTACATTCTCAATCTTAAGTCTTTTTGCGTGCATTTCAGGTTAATTATTATTTTATAATAATTATTTTAAAGATTCTTAATGCTCAACTGCATTGTAAATCAAGTTTTTAAACATATCAATTACGCCCATTCCGGGTCAAAGTGATTTGCGCACATCCGAAATGAATTCAAGAGAAAAATATCGCCGATGGAGGAAATTAACCTAAAATATTATGATGGAAAGCGCGGAACGAATCCATATGGCCAAATCACCGTTGTGATAGCGATTAACGAACTGCCATTCATTTTTCTCAGAATCACTCAAATTTTGCAAGTGTTCAGTTTACATTTTGACATAAAACCGATGAAGCGTTAATTAGTTAGTTATCTTTGATCGTGTAGAACATGCACTTGTGCGTTCTTCGTCCGTAAATTAAATATTGTTTACGAAACACGGAATAAATACGAGTAACGGGGTTAGGGTTTACAGCGCATGCGTTACACGTGGTAGAAAAAGAGACAGAGGTCGTGTTCGTTGGGTCTCATCATTTTGATACGAACAAGTGCGCATGTACATAATGATGCGCAACAAAACGTGCGCATCACCAAATGCGCATCATTATGCGCATGCGCAATCAAAATGATGAGACCCAACAAACACGACCAGAATGGTACTCTGGATTCTGGATCTGGAGTCACGCACCTCGCGGCCGTAGATCACAACGCAAACGTCACGTTAAGGAAGTTCTGTAGTTTTGGTCAAATCTTAGGAATTGGCTGAAATCTAAGTATGGTGTAGATATAACCTTCATGGAACGATGCCCAAAAATTAAATTCGATTCACCGCTTAGTTCATGAGATAATTGCAATTGAATATGGGTATTTTTGTACGAGATCCCTATTCCTAACAAGTAAACCGATAGGAGTTTGCTATTTCTCGATATAAGTTCTAAACGGATCTTAATATTTCAAAATGAAAAAAACACGTGTACGCAGTGCTATTGTGGGATTGTTTTTTTTTAATGACAAAGTTTGACCGTTTAGTTTCGGATATCCACTCATGAAAAGTGGTAATTTTATTCCACTCCGAACTCGGTCCCATCCGTAACGGAATGGCAATAGCGTACGCTGCAGCCAGCTGATCGGCGCGTGGTCTGGGAACTCGAAGCGTGTTTTTTTCCCGAGTTCTAGCAATTCTGAGACGAATGTGAAATAAATTTATTCTGCAAACAAATTTAAGTTATGCGATTTATGCATGTATTTGTCTTTGTTACAGCGAATACAATTTAAACTGTAGGCAAGATGTTGTAAATCCACGATCCGATGTCCTCCGATAGCGAATTTTTGTTGGTGATCGTTGAGGTTATGGTTATTCTCATCGCGTTTAGCCGCATTTGCTCGACACATAGCTGCCACAGCTTTCAGTCTTTTAGCAAGCGCTTTTTTTCTTGTAAACTTTCCTTTGTGTCGCATTTGGGTAGACATTTTCATGCTTTTTTTATTTATTTAAAATATTTCCCGAAAGACGGATCGTCGGATGCTCAACGCTATGACTGCAGGAAAATTGCGCTATTGCCACGATTGCAGCGCCGCTCTCTATACGAGTATGAGATCTACCCTGATGGATAAACCTGCTGAGAAAATTCACATGTCAGCATTATAGCTGCAAGAGGACAGCATACAGCGGCAGACCGTGACACCAATATGCTGTCTTTTGCTTCCGCATTAAGCTGCAAATTTGCGCCACAGTGCGTGGTTTGACGAAATAAATGTGAGATGCCAAGACGGCAAGTTTGCAGCAAATATACGCAACAATTACTTGCTGCAATAACGGTACTGATGCGGCAAGCTCCAGATTTAGAGTCATGTCATTTTTATATCACATTACAATCATAAATGCACCACGCTGTGACGCTCCGTTGACGGTAACAACGTGGCAAGTTATCGCGGCATTGAAATGGAAAATTTGAAATACGTTATTCCGCCAAGGTTAGGGCATATTAGCAGCACGCTGTGACGTTCCATTGCCGGCAAAAACAAGGTGCATGATTGTAACCATAGGCAGATAGAATCTACCGTTAGCTCATGCAGGTGACGCATTTTCGTAATTGGATACGAAGAACGGAGAAGATTTCATCAATAACTGTTTTTAAAAATCCTAATAATTGATACGTCAGCCTTAGAAGCTGAAGCGATTGTCATGAAAAATGTACTTTCATTTTAAAATGATGAAAGGCTAGAAATTTGAGAAAGCATATTAAAAAGGATAATTGCCCTAATTTATATAAACTTTCCCAAACAGCAATAACGCTTCCAGTGAACTCCACCGGCTGTGATAGGAATCTTCTGCCATAAGGCGGATGAAAACGTGGCTCAGAAGCACAATGCTTCTGGAACGATTCTCTCATATGTCACTGCTGAACACAAAGAATGATGTTTAAAAATTCTAACTAACAACGTGTTTGGCCAATTGCAAAAAAAAATAGAAAACAAAGAATTAAGAAAAAAAAGGCTATTTAAATGAGTACCTACTGAAAGTAAAGTTTAAAGACTTGTAACTGAATTAAAGAATGATGAAAAATTAGTTGATTATTTTTTAAGGCGTGGCAAGACGTTGTCATTAATGTTAGCATGAACAATTGATAAAAGCTTCATATTTTGTATGTCACCGATTATTATGTAAATTTTATTTAAAAATAAAGATGCTTGTCATCATAACCACTTAGTCAGTCCGTCCCCAGTACGTCCCGCCAAGAACAAAATTCCGCCTACGCCAATGTGCTCGTCGAAGTACTCTGCATCCACATAAGAGCCAACTTACATGGTGTGAATGACGAGATCAACATTTTATTTATACTAGAATATATAATTTTCACTCGTACATCTATAAATATTTATTTATTTATTTATTTATGTATCGTGTGTGACGTCGGCGATACATGCTCGAAAATGATCGTAACACTATATAGGAATAAAGGCGTATATGTAAAGAGGCGGATTAACATCGGCGTTTCTTCGCCCCATTTTATTCTTTGTATATAATTAATTTTTTTCCTTCTTCGATATTCCAATTAATCGCGCGTCATGTCCAATGTACAGAGTCGAGTATGTGTATCTGTGTGTGCTGAATGTGCCCGTATCATATCACAGAGAGGCGTAACAAAAATATCAAACAATTTAAGTATTAGAGTATCTCTCTCGCGCTTACTCTTTTTTTTTCTTCTTCTTTTGTTTCTTTTATCGTTCATAAATCATGCACTCGTGCGACGGCTATGCGTGATTGCCCGACCCGTTCCACAATTATAATTTATACGTACGAAAATAAGCCTCTGCGATCGGTGATTGTCATTCGAAAAAAAGAGACAAAGAGAACCTCGAAGAAAACGTTTGTAGTCGGTATTTTGTAACGAAAAGTGTGTATTTATTTTTCGCTCATAAAATGAAGGATGTTGGGAGAAAAAATAATAGTAGCAAACGCTACTTTGTGCGGATTCTTCCGGGGCGTGTCACATGACATCCACTTTCCCTTCGGCGCCAGCAGATGGCGTCTCTGAGGAGGAAAAAGGCCTAGGTCGCCGTAGCTATTGTACGATAGATGAAGATATACAAAAGTAGAATTTTTGCCTACTGTGGAACGGGCGTTGCTACGCTCTATTATTGTCATCACTCTTTGCTTTCTCTCTTTCTCTCTCATACGCTCTTTCTAATTTATTTTAACCGGTCCCCCATTCAGACCACTCCAGTACCCGCGATTTATCTGGCCCACAGCGAAAAAACGTCTGTACGCGGAAAAGTTGAGAGATATAACCCGTAAATGTTGTCGCATCCCCCTCCCCCCTATTTCAATCCACTGTTCTTATTATCCACATATTTTTATATCGCCGCGATACCTGAGGGTCTTTCATCGCACGCACGTAGATTTTGTTCGTGTCTACAGCGAGATAAGATGTTAAGCTTTATGTTAAAGTCACCGCCTGCAGGTGAAAATTCTTTAAAGCGGGCTACTCACACGCCCGCCGCAGGCACCATCTAGGGTGTAGGAGTGGGTATGAACCTGAGGCCTTAGGCCACAGTAACGGGTATAAAATCATGTGCGAATTTAACAATTTTTTTCGTATGAAAAGTAATTCACTCATAAAATTAATTACACATGTATTTAGTATGAATATCAAACTGTTAGAAACTTTTTTTTGCGATGTGCAAAATGGCCGACTACTAATATTTTCTTTTGTTATCTTTTTTCAGGCGCTCCGCGGCGTGACATTTAGCATCCACAATTTTTTACCTAGAACAAAAAACAAAAATTCTCGTCAATCTACATTAGAATACCTAGAGAAGTACGTACGGAATTTCTGATTAATCGAAAACTTTTCATTTTATAAGCAGTTTATGGGCAGTTATAACGAAATTCTTCGTTATAACTTGTCAGCAAAAAAATTTGCTGACAATTCATTTCTTAAGTTCAAATACCTACAACTTTTAAAAGAAACAATATTTTTTTGAATTCCGTACGTACTTCTCTAGGTATTCTAATGTAGATTGACGAGCATTTTTGTTTTTTGTTCTAGATAAAAAATTGTGGATGCAAAATGTCACGCCGCGGTGCGCCTAAAAAAAGACAACAAAAGAAAATATTAGTACTCAGTCCTTGCCGCCCTGCGACAACTCGCGGGTGTAGCGTGATTGGGGCATATTCTCGTCGGTTCGTTACCGACTGCGGCGCGGGGCAGGCGCATATTTGTTGTGTAGAGCGGGTCGTCGCGCGCGGTGAATACAAACAAAATGAAAAACCATGAAGAGTATGAAGTATGGATGCGGATAATAGGAGTTTAGAAAGACCGGCCCCTCATATGCAATAAAAAAATAAGTATTATTCTATTGTCTTCAAAACAATCTACGTCCATCCGCAAAAAGTTTTCAACATTATCTGCTTGCAATTCCTTCGTGATGTTAATGTGGGACAATTCTTTCCGTTTCAGTAACCACTTATTCACCCAGTACTAATCATGTCTTTTATTTTGTGGTAGCACCG
The DNA here is from genome assembly GCA_964007375.1 of Ophion obscuratus. Lineage (NCBI taxonomy): Eukaryota > Metazoa > Arthropoda > Insecta > Hymenoptera > Ichneumonidae > Ophion > Ophion obscuratus. Next base: position 19,720,412 of record OZ023313.1, read on the forward strand.
TGGAACCAGCCAAGGCTATGCCGTTTCTTTGGTGTTTTTACAGCACTATCTTCATCAGGAGACACGTGTGTTCCGCGGCACGTTCACTCTACACTGAACGGCAGGCTCGTATGTAGAGAATCCTCCTAAATTGCCCCGTCCGCCCTACACCCTAGATTGTCCCTACGCCAGGCGTGTGAGTAGCCCGCTTAAGGGGCTTCATCTACCTAGAGGCCTGAAAAAAAATGGCCGAATTCCGATGTTCTTTTCTAGGAAACGGTTGGTGAACAAGAAACGCATTCTTTTTAGAACAAAAGGACATGCGAGCCTTTAACAAAATCACCAAAAAATACAGAAAAACAACAAAAACATGGCCGCCGGCAGATGATACTGTTTTCGAAGTCGGTGGACATATCTTGAGAACATATTTTGAGAAGATGAGAAACATTTAAAGGTGGTTGACGATCTCACATTTCCAAAATCGATCTTCATTTTTCAATAGTCACGTAAAAATGACTTTTCGTAGATTTTGTATGCTCGAGTTTCAACTCGGCGCCACTTTGTTAAAAATAATTGTTTTAAAAATCGACGATCGCCTACGACTCATATTTATTGTGAAGTTGAATAACCCCTTTTTTTTTTAGATTTCAAATGGACCGTTTAAGCTGGTGTCCACTGCCAAGCGGTGCAAAAAAATTTTATTATCTGCCGGCGACCATGTTTTCATTGTTTTTCTGCATTTTCGAAGATGTTTTTAAAAGGCTCTCAATATATGTACCTTTGTGTTAAAAAAAATCGTTTCTTTTTCACCAGCCGTTTGTCATAATTCTTTTTCGGAATTTGGCCATTTCTTCAGGCTTCTAGGTGACCCCTAAACCCCTTGACTGTCAGTGACACACATACGGGCGGAAAAACGTCGTGCCGCTTTTGTGTCATGACACATATGTTGGCATTTGAAGATAAAAAAACATGTTTTTACTACATCGATTTGACTGTAATTTGGTGAATAATCGTTCTTGAAGTCGCTGAATCAGAATCTGAAATCGGATTGCCAAAATTCGAAATGGCGGATGCAAATTCTAAAAATAGTTTGATTCCGACAAAAGTAAGTATCTTGTGCTTTTCGAGGTTGCTGAATCCGAATCTGAAATTGGATTTCCAAAATTTAAAATGGCAGATCCAATATGGCGGACGCAAATTCGAAAAATTGTTTGGTTTCGAAGAATGTGAATATGTCGAATGAAATCCTCACTTTCTCACGCCATATTGGATCCACCATTTTGAATTTTAGAAATCCGATCTCAGATTCGGATTCAGGTCGCTGGATCCACCATTTTGAATTTTAGAAATCCGATCTCAGATTCGGATTTCTAAAATTCAAAATGGTGGATCCAATATGGCGTGAGAAAGTTCGAAAAGTAGTTGGATATCGACAAAAAATTGTATCTTTAGATGTTTGTGGTTGCGAATTTCGAATTTGAGTCCTGACTCTCAGTATCTGAAGCTCGGATACATTATGATGAATAAAAATGTAGCAAACCATTTATGACAAATTATCCATAGTAAGAAATGTAAGAAAATACTTTTTTGGTATTATATCCCGCTCTCGGCCAAACCCAGAGTTACCAATCGAGGACGTGTCGGTTGTTGACTCGATTTTGTATTTAAATAAAATTTTCGTGCTTTTTGTATTCTGAATTTTTTGTGCTCTTTGTATTTTTAAAATTTGTTTTTACTATTCATATTTTTAATTTTTTTTCTTCGTATTTTCCGTATTCGAATTTTGGTATTGTATTTTTGGAATTTTAAAAATTTCCATTTTTTGCCATATTGGATCCGCCATTTTGAATATTGAAAATCCGATTTCAGAATCGGATTCAGTGACCTCGAAAATCATAAGGTCGTCGGAATTAAACCATTACTTTCGTCGAAATTACACCATTTTTCGAGTTTGCATTCGCCATATTGGATCTGCCATTTTGAATTTTGGAAATCTGATTTCAGATTCGGATTCAGCAACCTCATTAACCGTAATACTGAAATTATAGGATAAATCTGGGAAATTTTTTTTTCAACACAAAAGCGGCACGAAAATCTCATTTTCGCCTGACTGCTAAGGGGTTAAATGTTTGATGACGAGCTGGTTTACATTTTTACGCGAACTAGTGTCGTAACGTGAAACATTCTCAGTTTTTCTGTTTTCTCAGCATGGCAAATGTACGTGTTACGTTATCGACGCCACTCGATAATTTTCTCATTGACGGATTTTATATTCTCGAGACACGAATCATATGCAAAAAAAAACATTTCATCGGGCGATGTAAAAGTATATCGACAAAGAATCCGTTCCTGCCTGGAAAAATGTGTTATGGACGCGATTCACTCAATTACACGTGTAAAATACCGAACGTGGACTCCACAAAAGAGCGCTTTCGGAACTGCCAGGTACAACATCGCAAGAGAGCCCGTGGTCGTGTTCGTTGGGTCTCATCATTTTGATTGCGCATGCGCATAATGATGATGCGCACGTTTTGTTGCGCATCATTATGCACATGCGCACTTGTTCGTATCAAAATGATGAGACCCAACGAACACGACCCGTGTGTTAACGAACGCGTCGCACCGGGCGCACTGAACGTCCGCGTCTGCGCCGTTCGTAACGCGGTTAGTCGTCGAGCGCGCAGTTCGCTTTGCGCGAAAGTGTCGAGGGAGCGACGTGGCGCCATGGCTAAAGGCAGAAGTTCGAGGAACCGCGATTTTTCAAACTCATTCGGAGAGTCCACTAAGTATACACGTTAATTCACATGGGCGTGCGCATAAAGGGCAACATCTAATGTCGGTATTTCTTGATCTCGGATTTTTTGGCTTCTCCTTATGTGTGGCGTAAAACCGGGTGTGTGGTTGAAATGACAGGATTCCTGGTCGTTTGCCGTTTCGCCTGCGGCCAGCGTCAATCGACGCGCAATAGTAGACAGTTGATTGTACGCACTCGTAATCATCGTATCATAGTAAAAATGTATGTGTATTATCTTTTTCCTCAATTTAACGATAATTATATTTTTCCTATCATTCAAAACGTTTCTTAAGGCCTTAGGCTACTGTGAACGTTCCAAAACTCTCGTTCGTCGCTTGAGGCAAATTAAATTGAAGAGGAAGGTCCAAAATATGACTATACATAACATATTATTAAGGTAAACTCATGATTATAATGATAGAACTGATTGTAAAACTTTAAACGGGTTTTTCTCGAAATTATGTTTTTCAAAACGGTGTACACGATTTCTCGACATACAATGACCGGATTGACTTCAAATTTGGTATACTTATTCAGTGTAATAAAAGTTTAGTCTTGACCGTTGTTTTTCTTCTTAACTTTTTTCTTTAGTTATTGACAATAATATTGTCATTTTTCCTCGAAAAATAAAAAAAAACAGTTTTTTATGCTTGAAAGACGCTGACAAAGAAAATATCGGCCAAGTTTTAGCAAATATTATTTATTTTGAGAAAAAACTTTTTTCTTATTTCTGATCAAGCGGGTGGCCAAAATCAAGTACACCGTTGAGTCCCTCACGTTCAAAGGCCCTTTACGAGATTGTTTATAACTTCTTCAATTATTAATATTATTATTACGTAATTAATATTAATATATTACAGTGTACATGAATTCTCTACATCTAATAAATGGATTGGCTTGAAATTTGGTACATTTATTCAGTGTAATAGTGGTTTAGTCTTGACCGACGTTTTTCTTCTTTATTTTTTTTAATAGTTCTTAACAATAATGTTGTCATTTTTCCTCGAAATTTTTTTATGGTTGATTTTTGAAACACGATTACAAAAAAAAGCTCAGCCAAGTCTTAGCCAATATTATCTATTTTGACAAAAAAAACTCATTTTTTTGTGCAAGAATCAAGTACACCTTTGAGCCCCTTGCGTTCGAAGGTCCTTGATGAGATGCATTATAACTTCTTTACTAATTAATATTTTTGTACGAAATTTAGTACACAAATTTGTTAATGTGCATAGAAATAAATGTCCAAACGATTTTTCAATAATCATACTTATTCGTTGAAAATAATTTTTTTAATAACCCTAATTTTTGGGTCGTCACGGTAGCCTAACCCTTTAATGATTCATTCTCATTGCATGTTATGCTTCTTAAAGTAGAGTGTGTGTGTATATATTATGTTAGAGTCAAATGAGATTATTTCAGCGATATTAGTCCCGTATAGTAGTTGGCGATAGAAAAAACCTGATTAATATTTTCGATTATTCGTACCAATTTTAAAGTTTGTCAATGGAAAAAATTGTATAGTAGCTTGTAAAATTTGTTCATTTTATATGTGTAGAGATATATATATATATATATATATATATATATATATTTATGTGTGTGTTTGTATATATGTATATATATATATAGACATGTATATGTACGTATAAATATATATGTCTATATATATAAAAATGCGATATAATAATTTTTCCATTTATATATATGTATGTATAGAGTTTTAATTTTTCGTTAATGGTGTATGAAGAGGTACAAAAGTTACAGTGTATAGTTTATAGATAAGAAGAGGCTATGAGGTGTGTGAGGAAGGACAGGAGGCAATGCTCAACTATAAGTCGAATTCCCGACTCGCTTCGATCATCACAAAATCTCGACGTCGTAAATGTCGAGGCATGACAAACAAATTGAATTTTCAAAAATTTAGTACGATAGTTTGAGACGCATGATCGTTTAAAGACTCGTTAACTTTTCTTTTGATAAACACAAAAAATGCTGTTGAAGTTTGCATCGTTGGAAATCAACGAAAGCTCTTGTTTACGTTTTATTTTGCATATCTTGATTGTTATAAAAAATGTTTTTTTTTCAAAGATTTATATTTTAGATCGCTGAATAAATATCTTGAAAAATGGTTGGAAGATTTTCGTGAGTTTTCCAAAATAAATTAAAATAATTCACAAATATTAATTTTCGTTTCGTTCCAACGATGCAAACTTCAACCTCATCACAAACATGAAACGGTCGCGAATATTGTGGAAAGAAGGTATGTAGATTTGTTTGGTAGGTCGGAGATGAGAAATAGCGCTACGTCGCGAATTGCCTTTGCATTTGTGCTCTCCTCCTGAGCTGCGAGACGTGATCCCTCGTTAATTTGAAAAAAGCACTCCTTGCCTATCGTTTTTTATCGTGTTTCTTTTACTCGAAATTTTTAAAGATGTCCTACGGTACGTGTAGCTGCGAATCTTTACCGAGTACTCCATAATGAAACTATTACTTTTTTTAGCGTACTGCATGAAAAACAGATTAAAAAAATATTATTTTGATTAGTAAAATTTTAATTATGTTAATTATTCACTTTTAATCATCCTCCCGTTTTTTTAGTATTGTGCATATAAAAACCAAGATTTATTTACACGACAAAGGCAGAGAATGACCATAAAAGTAATTGTAACGTTAATCGCGCGAAAAGCAAGTCGAAGATCGTTAATCGTTTTGCTTATATTTGACTTTGGAAATATATATTTGTTGTCTCGATTGAAAGAATGCAAGGGTAAAAGAAATATTTTCACTTTGGAGCAAAGAGCCCACTTACGAGATTGTTCACCCCAAGACGGCACACGTTTGATCCCATCCTGCTTCTGACTTTAAATGGACCAATATTTTGCCCAAGTTTATCAACATTTTCCGAATCACTCCTATCTGTCGCGAGTTATATTCAATCTATTGAAATTCGACTTTTGCATGTACATAAAGTTAATTGATTGCCAGTACGTTAAAACGGATACAAACGGAACAAATAATTGAACCCTCAATTTAACAATGAACACGATTGACGAACGCACATTTTTTTAAATCAATGTTTGTTCAAACCTTTGTTTCGATATCCCTCTCAATCCTGGGTGCACATAACGTTGAAGTTTGCATTTTCGGAAAGCTACGTATCGCTTTCATTTTTTATTTCTTCCTTTGCTTTTCATTTTTTATTTATTCATGTTTATTCTTATCTAAAGGCTTTTTCAGATTAAATTCGTGAATCTTTAATAGAGGATACGTAAAAACGTTTGACTGATTTTCATTGATCAAATTGGTCGAAGTAAAATTCAAGCAATCAAAGAGAATGAATTTTTGTTACATTTCAAAGATGCAAACTTCAACCTGTTGGGTCCACAGCTCGTATTTTTTTTAATTCCAAACGTTCATTGTGTTATCTTTCGTACAGCAAATATTGAGGACAATAAAATCGTTCGTAACGGAAGTATTGAAATAAAAATGAAAAGAACGTCTATCTGAAATAATTTAACGTGCATGTCTTTCTTTTAATGTTAACGAGTGGTGCCCATCTTTGACTTTCTCACTTTTCCTTACAACACCCATACACGCACGCACGCAGACACACACATAGCATGCATTCTTGATTACGAAATTTACATGGATCCGAGCTTCAACGTGACCAATTAGAAAACATTTTGCACGGTCGAATGCGTTAGCTAATAAACTCTGTACAAACGTTAACATTCCATTGGAAACAACAACATTAAATTCTAGCAAATATCTCTCTCCGTCTCTCTCTCTCTCTCTCTCTCTCTCTCTCTCTCTCTCTCTCTCTCTCTCTCTCTCTCTCTCTCTCTCTCTCTTCCTCTCTCTTCCTCTCCGACCTTTCCAATTAAACAAACGAGATACTTTTGAGAGAGGGAGAGTCGCAACGGGATGCCCAAATACATAACGATAAATCCATTCGATAACTCAGGTCGATTTGCATTTTTGGAGAGACAAATACGTGAACCACGAATGTTCATTAGTTGGGTCAGAATGCAGGGAAGGATCCGAAATATGTGTTCCATATTCCACGCTTTTGTGTACGAAACACTATGAATTATTTTGTCATTTTCATCTGCACGAGTTTTTTTTCCAGAATCCAAATTCATCAATCGCACTATAATATAGGCTCCTACTACGTTCAGAATAAAACACTTCGAGGTGAAAATGAAAATGAATGACCATTGAAACGTGACGGTGGCGTTTGGAAAAATTCCATAAGGAAAATCGAACTTTTTTCGTACGTCAGTGAGCTTTTTACGTGTCAAATCGGAGCTGAAAGTCCGAGCTCGGAGTTAGCGCGCCATCTGGTGCGTACGTTTTGCACTACCACCTCGAAGGCTCCCTCTGCTGCATCCCGGCTTAACCAGTGAGCCTTCCGACAAGGAACCGCATGAGATTCAGAGAAACGAAATACACGAGAGAGCCACGGCGAGCGGATCCGCGAAAACTCGTGAAGAAATATCGGAACACGATCGTCAGTGTGAACAAGCTGCATCGGATTTACACGAGAAAATGATAATACTGTATTCCGCGAGCAACGTGTAAAGCGCGATATTGTCGTTTCGCGATAACGAGGTTATGTCGCTGCTCCCCCGTTGGACATTGTCGCGTTCTTTGTTCATTGTGCTCGCGTCGCGGACTCCATTGTTTTCTATTCTCTCATCGGACCGAGGAAAGGAACGAAAAAACGTAGAGAAAGGAAGAAAGAATGAGAAGAATGAAAATTAAAATTTTGAGCACGTAGTTTTGTGGGCGGCGAGGACTGATTAACACATTGTATATGTTGTACGTAATGTGATGTATATAACGAGACTCATTTTCTCAACGGATGCCACATCACTACCGGACGCCTCAAGGCACCGAGCATGTGCCTCCAATGAGCCACAGACTTTCCAGTTGCCGTCGAGCCCACGATAATGTGACCGATCGAGAAGGCCTTCGAATTAGTTTGTGTTGCGGTTGGATCGGTTTCAGCCACGGTAAGCCTCAGCTGGATCGTCTAAGACGAATACACGCACGTGTTGTGAAAGTTAAGCTTTGCCAGTCTTGATTTATCAAAGACGAAGAAGAATGTACCTGCAAGGCGTGTGGAGGAACACTGAATATGATGGCCTCGTTGAATATGGGGCTCTTCTCGCCCCTCTTTGCCATTGTTCTCTTCTTGTGCATCTTCTTGCCCTGTTGAAGAAGGTAGACCTTGACGAAGAAATCCCCAGGTGCGGATGGATTCACACCCCGGAGATTGCGCGCCTTAACGACAACGAGAGTCAATCTCTCCGCGGTAGGCAGATAGCTCAGTGAAAACATGAGCTCGCCGTGATAGGGAAACGGCAGAGCTCCCGGACCGATGAGAGGCAGCCACGTCGTTGCTGGAGGTCTTGCCGCTGGGCCGAGTTTCAGGCTTGCTTCACCTAGAAGGGACGCTCCACCGCCCATGCTTACTTCCATCGAGAATATCTGGCGATGAGAAAAGCGGTGATTTTTGTTTTGTCTTGCAAACCTCCGACGAGATTCAGCCCGTCGCTACCTCAGGGCATTAGGCCACAGTAACGGGTATAAAATCGTGTGCGAATTTAACAATTTTTTTTCGTATGAAAAAGTGATTCACTCATAAAATTTATTACACATCTATTTAGTATGAATATCAAGCTGTTAGAAAATATATATAAATATATATATTTTTTTCGATGTACAGGTTAGCTGACTACTCGAAACTTCTCGAAGCAGCTTTTTTCCAATTGGCGTGACAAATACCTTCATCAATTTTCACTCGATTTACTTCAAATTTAAAAGTTATGTTCCTAATTGCATTTTGCAGAAAAGTACGTACGGAATTTCTGATTAACCGAAAACTTTTCATTTTATGAGCAGTTATAACGAAATTTTTCACTGAAAACTCATTTCTTAAGTTCAAATACCTACAATTTTTGAATAAAACAACATTTTTTAAATTCCGTACGTACTGCTCTAGGTATTCTAATGTAGATTGACGAGAATTTTTGTTGTTCTAGGTAAAAAATTGTGGATGCTAAATGTCACGCCACGAAGCCCCTAAAATAGAAGATAACAAAACAAAATATTAGTAGACGGCTATTTTGTACATCGGAAAAAAAATATATATTTTCTAACAGCTTGATATTCAAACTTAAGAGATGTGTAATTAATTTTATGAGTGAATCTCCTTTTTATACAAAAAAATTCATAAATTCGCACGTGATCTTATACCCGTTACTGTGGCCTAACGCCTCAAGGAATCTAGATACCTGGACGAGAAGGGTCCTTCCTATTGGTCCACCATCAAGGGGAAACAAAAATTTCTCCTGGTAACTCGGCGACGGAGAACTCCGATAGAGCCTCGTTTGCACGTGGGTTTCCCGATCCGGCAGGAGACATACTCTTTTTTTCGATGTGCGCGTGAAAAAAAAAACAAAACAACGAGGGTGACTTCGATGCCCACCCTTAGGTCCCATATGGTACACGGAAAAAAGGCACCTTGAAACAACCACGTGTTGGTGTAATACAGCTGTACATTTGCTACCGAGCGACCAACTATTGGAGTTAGTTGGTACAAGGCAGCTCCTTGAGCTCATTTAGGTCGTTGGGCTTGTCTACAAAGATTGGTTACGGTACCTCTAATTGAGACAACCTATTGGAGCTGGCCTATTTATCGGTAGGGTAGACTGAGTACGGTTGTAAGAGGGTGCGGTTGAAACAAAGAGATTAATGCGCTCCCTAGAAGCCGTAGTGTGAGGAATGCAAGAGGAAAAAGAAGCGGCTTGCGCGTCCAAACATGTTTCCTAGTGTTGTTCCGGTGACAGTGCGTTTCAGCTGTGCATACATGGCGCCATTGTGTTTTGCCAAGAAAAAGTAAGTATTTTTGATCGTAGTTTTTTCCCTAATTACTCCGGTGATATTAAATGTAAAGCATTGAGTTATTTTATACTAATAAATGGATCCCTAAAAGTTGAAAGTACGTGATTAGTATCGGTTTAAGATAGTTGGCTTCGACACTGTCAATTGTTTTCGCCTAAAGACGACGGTGGGCACGGTTGAAACCATTTTTTTTGGGAACGGTTGTAACATATAATTTTTTTGTTCGTTTTTATAGATGCCGAACGACTAAAGCAGATACTAAGAGGAAGATAAACATCCCACCCGGATGATCAGAAAAAGAGATATATGTCTTGTTTGTGGCATCTTATATAGGGAGCCGACCAAAAGAACAATGGATATAATACACAAGCTGCTAACTTCGGGCTCACGAAGAATGCACCGACGGTAGTTCAAACTGCTAATGCCATAACTGTTAGATTGATCCTTCCTGTAACCGAGTCCAACAAATTTTAGTTTCAAAAGTGTTTTTCCCGTTTGAGCCGTAAAGATGCTGTAAGTGCTATGGATTAGATTTTAGTTCCTACTCTGTTCTAGCAGAGGTGCTTTATTTCATGTTAATAACTTGTCTTTATCACAAAAAAACTTTTATTTTATTTAAGTCCGTTTTGTCACCACATTGAGTTCGTTTCTGATTAGGAGTCTGCTGAAATGTTGTGTTAGCTATGAGTTTATTGTTGACTGATTCTAAAACATGATAAAAATTGTTTTTATAAAACCATGTTACCCATAAAATTTAAGTGTAATAAAACTATATTAAAAAACATTTTGTCTCAATTTTTGTGTTTATTACAACTGACCTCCTTACCGGGGTCGGTTGTAACAGAGGCTTATTTCGAATTTAATCTTGTTGGGTAACTATAGCACCTAGAATTTAAATTGTAGTACTCATTTGAAGATCGATAAACGACCTTTTATTTGTGTATTTACTTCAAACCTTGATCATACAATGGTGATGCTACGGACCATAGACACAGAATTGTTAAAACCGTACCCAGTCTACCCTACTGCCTCCACCCAATGCCCAAGTGCTAGTTCTAGCCCACTGAGCAATCTATGAGGTTGTCCATCAATCGTTTTGTCTGTTTTTCGCCACCTATATACTCGTTCCTCTAAGGGAAAACTGACCGGGAAGTGAATGAACGCAACCATTTGGTGGTCTTGATGTAACCCACTTTTTTCCGTATACTGAGAGACATAACCGTTCGTCGCTGTTAGTCGTTTACCTGGCGAGGGTGTCCTGGGCCGGATGTCCATCGGGCGCGATAAGGTCGCGTGCTTCCAGGACGCTGACAGCCAGATCACCCTCGCAATCGGCACCTCGTCCACCCCAGCGCTCGTACTCGAGGCCGACGCATATGTGACCGACCATCGTCGCGTTCTCCAAATCCCCGACATTGACGCTCGTGTCGGAGCAAACGCTCTCACAGCTAATGGCCCTCTGGAGATTCGACTCGTCGGGAGGAGGCTCCGGTTCCGGTCCCTGCTGGGAGCCTCGTCGATTCAGCCCCAGCTGACTCGACCCTTCGACACCTGAATTGTTGAGGTGCTCGATTGCCCCCATCCAGCCGTAAGGCTCATCGATGTTCTGCAACACGAACACGTTCTTCTACATACGTCGGTCTTGTTGCCGCTTTCTTTTCGTCGCGCTGCAACTCCCACTGACGATCATTTTCTCGACGATAATCTCACCTGAGACAGCCTTCTTTTCAGCTGTACTTCTTCCAGAGCTGCGTACAGATCTTGACTGCTTTTTCTTCTGTTAAAATGCAAAGAATTCCTAAATCAAAACTGCGAATCTGGGTCTAGGGCTTGTTGCGCTTGGTTCTGCTTTTACATTGGCTGTCGCTTGATGAGGCAATGGTAACAGCTGTAAATGACAATTACCTAGTAGCACCTTCCGGCCCTTCCATTTCGAAATGAGCTTCATGAGGTCCGTTGAGCCTCTCCATGCTTTTTCTTCTCTGCTCGATGCTGTTGAAGATGTCCTGTTGAAAATATCGCATATGAGGTTGACATCAGGCCCACATTTTGCTCACCTCGTTCGTTCCATTGCTTGGCATCGTCTGAGCGCGTACCTCGGAGGTTCTCGTGAAGCTCGGATCCGACATGTAAGGATAAGGCTCTTGGCTTAGGTCTCTGAGGAGCAACGGCGATGCCGGTGGGTCCTGGAGGCTGTTGTACACCTATGAGCAATCGCGTATCAGCGACATTGAGCAAACGAGAGCAGGTGGGAAGGCATGTTTGGAAGGCTGACACGACAGGGTCCTTGGAACCGTTATAGTACAGGGTGTCGTAAAATTATGTGTCACCACTCCGCCAGGTGATTCTCCGAGTCACATCCGGTGAAGATTACTCCCCAACATGGACCCGCAAAATTAACCTTGACCCCAAAACTTAAGGTCAAATTTTTTTATTGGCTTGAAAAATTCTACTAAATGAGAGGAGCAAAAGTCAGAAAGTAACCATGGGTCGCAAATGAGCCCGTCACTCAGAAAATAAAAAATAAAATATAAAAAATTCGGAAATATGAGTTTCCCGGATCGTGGATAGAAGAAACGCAACAATAGCGAGTTAAGCACCAAAATAAAGCCGTCCATCACGCAGCTAGGGGATTCGAATGGTGTGGTCGTGTCTATGTTGCCTTGTGTCTGACTGCTTATTCGTGTCTTTGTCTCTCTGTTCAAACGTGTCTGACTGTCTTGATTGTTTAACTGTTTGGTCGTGTCTCTTATTATTATCGTCTGTTACTGTCTGGCCGTGTCTAGCTGCCTTGTCGTTTGATCGTCTGGTCGTGTTATCTTGGTCGTATCGTGTGTGACCATGGGTCGTTACCGACGTCACCATCGTGGTCGTTTGCGAGATGGACAAGACTAACGCCTTATGATTCGCGCTATTCATCAGGCTTTTGGAAATTATGCTCGCGCTCGCGAAATTTATGGAGAGTGGCTGCTCCAGCGTGCCCATGGGGGACGGCTAAGGCCTGGTGCAGTTCCAGATCGGCGTGAATTTCAACGTCTTGAAGAGCGCTTTAATGACCAGGGAAGGTTTGCCATCCAGAGCGCTGGACATCGGAGAGCAGGACGTCCTCGAGTCCATTGGAGGATCGAGGAGCATGTTATTGCTCTTACACGGGCCTTTCCAGACATGGGCTTACGCCGTATAGTTTCTCGCGTTGGTGTAGCACATATGACAGTTGGTCGCATAATTCGCGAGGAGGGCCTGCAACCGTATCGCGTGCAATATGTCCAAGCATTGCACCCTGGGGACGATCAAGTTCGTTGGAATTTTTGCCGCTGGATGCTTCGGAAATTGCAAAGCACCGACATTGTGAATAGGCAAAATATTCGCATCTGGGCTGACAGGAACCCTCACGCGATGATGCAACGAGTCCACCAGGATCGATTCAGCGTCAATGTTTAGGCAGGTATCGTTGGTGACAACATCATTGATCCGGTCTATCTTCCGTCGCGGTTGAATAGTCGGAATTATCTGGTTTTTCTGCAGAGCGATTTAATCCATCGCTTACAAGAATTTGTTCCGCGGCAGAATCGCCAAGGCCTTTCTTTATGCATGATAGCGCCCCACCACATTTTTGTCGGCAAGTTCGTCCTTTTCTTCGCGAAGCCTTTGGAACGCGATGGATAGGCCGTCGGCCTGCGCCACATATATGGCAACCACGTTCTCCAAATCTTAATTTTTCTTGTTGCGTGCAATAAAAGCCATCATTTATAGATCTGGCACAGCGATCAGAACGCCGGATAGATGATGGAATGGCCCAGTTGAGAAGAAACCGACAACTCTTTGCCAGAGTTCGCACCATTTTAGAGGAAAGGCTGCGAGCATGTCTGCGTAGCATGTAGAAGCTGGAGAACAAGCCCGTGTGCTACAAGCCATCGGTATAAACGGATCGGTTCTTTACCTTCGACGCCACTGCCAACGTCGTGGCCCGCGATAAAATCGACCAAGCGATATTTAAAAAGACGGCAGCGAGGGTTTGGAGTAAGGGTAAATACCCTGGGAGTGACGAACCACGGAGACCTGATCGCTACCTGATCGCTACCTGATCTCACATGCGCAAATGCACGCACACACACACACGACTCTTGAAGGCTTGACAACAGTGGTCTCAAAAGATGTTGTCATTTACCATGTACCTATCCGCCCACCTCCTCGTGGTGAGAGTCGGACAACAGTGAAGTTCTTTTTTTCGGATAATGGAATCCACTGGCGAAGTGATGGAGGGTTTTATTTTGGTGCTTCACTCGCTATTGTTGTGTTTCTCCTATCCACGATCCAGAAAACTCATATTGCCGAATTTTTAATACTTTATTTTTTATTTTTTGGGTCACGGGCTTATTTGTGATCTATGATTCCTTCCTGACTTTTGTTCCTCTCATCCAGTAGAATTTTTAAAGCCAATACAAAAAATTACCTTGAGTTTTGGGGTCAAGGTCAATTTTGCGGGTCCACGTTGGGGGGTGATCTTCGCCGAACGTGACTCGGAGAATCACCTGGCGGAGTGGTGACACATAATTTTTATACTAGTTTTTTGACGGGTGATTTTGGTAGGTGCCGCGGGTGCTAAATCCAAGTTTGCCTTAAAATCGGGGTGTAGGGTTTTTTTTAGGGGATGAAAGGGGATTGGACAGATTAATGCCAAACTACAACCTCTGCACGATGCTGAAGTTTGCATCATTGGACTGCAACGAATTTAATTTATTTCGGCAGATATCGCCTACAAAAGTCCTTCAACCATTTTTAAAGATATATCTTTAGCGATCTTCATTATAAATCTATAAAAAAAGATCGGCTATAATAATCAAAATATGGAAAATAAAATGCAACACGGAACTTTCGTTGGGTTCCAACGATGCAAACATCAACACCATACCCTTACGAGGTCGGCGCCGTGAAATAAAATGTGTAGAAAAATCCAGGCTCTAATTTTGTCCACCGCGCCGAAGTCGTGGAAGTTCATTTTTGGGGTGAAAAAGTGGGGTAAAATTTTGAAAAATCAGTTTCAATTCAATGACTCTTTAGAAAAAAATCGTACACTTTTTGCTCAAATAGGAACGTTGTAATTATTGAAAAGACGTGTCGATCAAGTATTTGATCATCGTTCTCCGATAATATCTTCAACCCCAAAAAAATTGTTAAAATACACAAAAAAAATTGTTTATTCAATAACTCAAAAACAATCGATTTTTTCGAGTATGGTTCACATGTAAGAAATGTCGAAAATAATTTTCTCTCTATTTTCGTTTCTATGGACCACCTTTGAATTTTGATTTTTCAACCCCTCTCGAGGGATGAAAACTCACAATGAAATTCTGGGAAAACTATTGACCGCCCGAATTCACCGCCGTGGAAGAATTTGTAGCTAGAACCCTCAGCTACATTTTTGTCCACAGCGCCAAACTCGTATCTCTTTATTTTCGGTCAATAGTTTTCCCGGAATTCCATTTTGCATTTTCAACCCTCGAGAGGGGTTCGAAAAAGCAAAATTCAAGGGTGGTCCATAGGAACGAAAATATAAAGAAAATTATTCTTTACATTTCATACATTTAAACCATCCCCGAAAAATCGATTGTTTTTGAGTTATTCAATAAACAATTTTTTTTATACTTCAACAATTCTCTTGGGGGTGAAGATATTATTGGAGAGGGATGATCAAATACTCGATCGGCGCTTCTTTTCAAGGGCCCATTTCACTTTCCCATTTGAACAAAAATTGTATGAATTTTTCCTAAAGAGTTATCGAATAAAAACTGATGTTTGGGTTTTCACCCCAATTTTCACCTCCAAAATGAACTTCCACGACTTCGGCGCTGTGGACAAAAATAAAGCCCGGATTTTTAAAACATTTTGTCTCCCGGTGCCGACTTCGCGGGGGTTGTAGTTTGGCATTAATCCACCTCGGTCCCCTTTCATCCCCTAAAGAAAACCCTTCACCCCACTTTTTAGGCAAACTTGGATTTAGCACCCGCGGCACCTACAAAATCTCCTGTCAAAAAACTAGCCTTCTTCTAAGCTTTTCCGATTCCAATATACAGCACGACTGTACCCACCCACAACAATTACAAGGGTGTGGGTGCGTTTTTTCTTCACCTCTTGAGCAGTACGATGAGCTGCAAGGTTAAGCTCCGGATTGTACAGGTCCGAACCCCGTCTCGTCGGATCAGAATGGAAAGCCGCCACTTCGTCACGCGAATGATCCTGCTGCGGCGTAGTGTCGGGTGCCATAAGGGAAATTGATGATCTTGCTATTGTCGGGAAGGCGAAGCGAGGTATTTGTTGCTGCGCCGAGGAACGTACAGAGCTGCAGAGAGGAGGCGAAGAAAAAAAACGTTTCGGGCGATTAACAATGGTCCTCCGTGACGATGACAAGAAAATGCAAATGGCAGCTCAACGCGTTACGTTACTTGTAAAATTCCGAAGCGTCGATGTAACTTTGAGACGTGACGGATCTGAGGGCACTGAATATCCTCTCGCCGGTAGTCGGGGTGCTGTTTTGTCCTGCGAGATCGCTCGATAGATCGGGTGGTGCGGGCGGTGGAGGTGGCGGACTGTCGGACGTCAATTGCGTCCTCATTTCATCGATACTCGACACATCTTGATGATAATGATGATTATGGGAATCTTCGAGTCTACGAAAAATGCCTTCCTGATCGTCTTGTCTGATAGTTGGAACGCCAACCGGGGATGAGGCTTCGACGTTCGCGCTGTCGTAAACGTTCGGCAAATCTGGCAAACTCTCGATGTACTGGGAGACGCGCTGCTGGGCTTTCGTTAAAATATCGCCTGGATCCTGGCGCTGCTCGTCCTCGTCAAAGCTGCTCGATTTTTGCAAATAAGGCGTCATTTCGATGCTCCGCTGTGACTCGTCCGAGCTCCGAGAGCGCGACTCGCTCGACCAATTTTCCGCATTGTGAAGATGAAGCTTGGCGATCATTGCCTGAGGACCGTATATGGATTCCATGATGGAACGATGAGCGCTCGAATTGTTTCCGCAATTGCGAAGATCGTAGCTGTCCCGTCCGTTCTTTGCCACGTGCTGATGCAAGTCGTGGATCTCGTTCGCGACATTGCAAGTAGCGTTGTTAGAGGGCAGGGCCGAATCGGTATTGTTGTTCACTGCTAACGGCACCAGTGATGACTTATCTTGGATGTACAATTGGCCATTCGATGATAACGCGTATCTCATAGCGGTCGGATCGTCTTTGGGAATGAAGTCGAATTGTCTGTAAGATCCGCTCTCGTTCCTGCCCGATCTAGGAGTTCCGTAGACGTCTCTGATCGACGAGTTATCGTGCCGGGACTCTTGCCTATCCTCGTCGTCATCGTTTTCGTCACCATCGTCCTCAGCGTCGTCGTCGTCGGCCTCGTCGGCGTCGTCTTCCTCGTCATCGCAGACTCGAGTCTCGTATCGCGATTCGAAATTCATTCCAGGCACTCGCGGCCCTCCTCCACCGGGTGGTTTCGCGTAACAGGATGACTGCATGCTCTCCGCCACCAGCGGGCGGGCGGCTGGAGCCTCGAAAGGTAGACTGTTCCTCGCTTGGTTGGAAATATTCGTTAGCTTGTAAGGATTGTTGTGTCCGTAACTCTTGGCGAGCGAGTGGTTCGTTGCGGGTGTCGATGACGGCTGGTCGCTCGGTTGCTGAAATAGAAAGGCCGTTCCGCCGCTGGTGGGAGGCCGATGAGCCACGGGACCTGGAAGACGCGGCACCGGTGGAACCGGCGGCGGGGTCAACGGTCCCGGGCCACACTCGTGCATCATCCTCAGATACTCGGAGGCGGCGCTCGGCGCTTGAAGTGGCGAAGGCCGAGGACGTCCCATTGCTCTTGGTTGGGGTGCCGGCCTCAATGGTTGTGGTGGAATGGAGTTTGCACTACCCAGGGGAGGATGCAGGTCTCTGTCGACTGCCTCGAATCTTTATTTGGAACAATTTTCATTTAAGGGGTTAGGCCACTTTAGAACTTTCGAAAAATGTATTTTTTTTAAATGTTCCCCTAAGACCTCAAAAATGATGTCCCAAAAGATTGTGGCCGGGAAAAATCTGTAAGTACTCGGTTTTCGAATTTTAGTACAAGGCCGCCTGGTCCGCAGTGGGACTACCCAAAACTTCAAACGCGTTTATCTCAAAACTGCATCTTTTAAATTGGCTCGAGACATAACTCAGACAATTTTCAACCGATTCACTTGAAATGTTGAACATATCTTGAAAAATACATTGTCTATGGAAGTACTTAGGATTTTTTTTATATTGCATAGTTCATTTGTTATTAACAATTATCTGACGATTTTTTAGGCAAATTTTTCACTTTCCACTTTAGAAGTGTGCCATTTGGCCAAAAATCAATATATCGAAAAAAAATCCTACGTACTTCTATAGCACTTATTATATATAATCGAAAAAAATTAATTGGCTTATTATAATTAAAAAATTACAGGTGCTGTTTGTCCGGCCGTGGACCCTGGAAAAACGGAGACGTCATCGCAAAAACGCTGCACTGCCGCCATTTTGAAATTAATCACTTAAAAAAAAATATTTTATACAGTCACTGATATGTATGATAAACACCCTTTTTGTAATCTCGATTTATTTTGTAGTTTTTCTCAAAAAAATCCCCAAAAAGCCTATTTTTCGGCCTCTAGAGTGGCCTAAGGCCTTAAACTGATAGGAATCGATTATCGGCAATTCTATGTCCTTGCGCTTTCCCTAAACGGGCCTCCTCCCCGAACGAAATATGCAATTTCACCACTGTCAATCATTATTCATCACGCTTATGAGGTTGTTACTAATGTTTTCTGATCTACTAACGTTTGTGACCCGAATACGGGACCAAAGTGCTGTACTAGGAGAACTACAGATCGAGTAAGCCAAAGTTGATTCACCATCAAGTTATATGGTTACCATTAGTTCTGTTCGCGAATACGGAAGTATCGTGGTATCCGAATAACTCCCACAAAGATCGGTATCGAGGGATTCGTTCGATACGGCTAAGAAATTGAGAATCTCGTGGCAGGTAGTTGGGAATTTTATGGCGATGGGCTTGGGGTACGGAACATTGAGAATGGAATGTGCAACTATGCGACGGAATACTTGACCAACCTCGTAAAAGCTCCCTGAGCGTCGAGCCTCAGGTCACTGTCGCTATGGAGGAGATTCTGCGAGGCATTCCCGGGTTGTCGATAGAGACCCGGCACAGTTTGAGCCGTCGGATGCTGTGCTTTAACTAGGCCAACCTGACGAGAAAGCGGGTAAGAGGAATCGATCAAATGAATGCATACGTCTGCTCGACCTATACCCAAGTACAGTGTATTCAATGCTAACCTTCTCTTCCCTCGGTGCCCATAACCAGGACAATCTCTGACGCCACTCTTGGCATATGCTCCAGATGTTTCTTCTACCCCATTGCCAATCGAAGCGTCTGCTGAATAAACAGCATCGATGCCATCAGATTATTCGACGCTGCTAATTATTTTCTCAAAAGAATCAACACATTTGCAACTGGTATCCACTCTTGGGTACCCTGGATCGACCGGAAATTAGGATTCTAACGAGTATACCGGATTACAGTACTGTCGTAAAACCGAGACATGATGAAAACTATTCATACGCAAATGTGTCGCTAAAACTTTGACATACAATGGTTTTTATATACCACAACCATGTTTTTCCCCCTTTTTCGTGCGTATAAAGAGGACCTAAAAGAGGTCTTTTAGGGCCTAGGTCTTAAAAACTTGCGCGTTCGCATTTGTCACGCTCACGGTTATTGAACGCCGTTGTGGAACAGCTGTCACTTTCACTTGACACTGTACCAACCTTTTATCGGGATAAATAACATATTTATTCATCCCGAAATTATCTTCACAAATAGTACATTCAAATATAATGATGCATTTAAAAAGTACTTTGACACAACGCAATTATGTTTTGCTCGCTTTTTCGTGCGTGTGAACGGTGAACGCTTTGTTATAAATTATTAATAAGATAGTATATTAAGGGGTTAGGCCACAGTAACGGGTATAAAACCATGTGCGAATTTAACAATTTTTTTCCGTATGAAAGAGTCATTCACGCATAAAATTAATTACACATCTATTTAGTATGAATATCAAGCTATTAGAAAATGTATATTTTTTTCGATGTAAAAAATGGCCGACTACTCGAATCTTCTTGAAACAGCTTTTTTTCCAATTCGCGTGACAAATAACTTCAACAATTTTCACTCGATTTCAAATCGACTTCAAATTTTTAAGTTATGTTCCTAATTGCACTTCGCAGAGACGTACGTACGGAATTTTTGATTACTCGAAAACTTTTCAATTTATGAGCAGTTATATTGAAATTTTTCACTGAAAACTTATTTACTAAGTTCAAATACCTACAGCGTTGGAATAAAACAATATTTTTGAATTCCGTACGTACTTTTCTAGGTATTATAATGTAGATTGACGAGAATTTTTGTTTTTTGTTCTAGGTAAAAAATTGTGGATGCTAAATGTCACGCCGCGGAGCGCCTGAAAAAAAGATAACAAAAGAAAATATTAGTAGTCGGCCATTCTGTACATCGAAAAAAAAATATATATATTTTCTAACAGCTTGATATTCATACTAAATAGATGTGTAATTAATGTTATGAGTGAATCACTTTTTCATAGGAAAAAAAATTGTTAAATTCGCACATGATTTCATACCCGTTGCTGTGGCCTAACGCCTTAAGATATGCTGATAAATTTAAAAAATAACGTTTGGTATCATCGCAGGGGCTCCGCCTCGCCCACCCCCTGGGGGAGGAGAGGGGGGGGGCGATGCAGCTTCCATGTGCGATGCAGCTTCCGTATGCAATACTCCTTCTGCACGTGCTTGCAGCCATATGTATTTAACAATACAAAAGCTCGGAAAACATGACTTTGTTATATAAATAATCGTGTGCACCGTCGAGACAGGGGCTACTACGCCCCGCGCGATGTTTTCAGTACTCGTCTTTGCCTCGCGCGTTCGTCACAACTCGTATTGAAAACATCGCGCTCGGCGTCCCACTTTGTCTCCTTGGTGCACAATGTACTATTGGACGTTATTGAGAGCAAGCTTTACGAAAAAAAGACTGTAAATTGAGTATAGGATTCTGTAGCTTGTGTGGTACCTATATCGTGATATCGATTCAGCATTTGATGATTCGCAAAAAAATTGCGACTGAATCTATTATTTATTATAACAGTATTTTGCAAATCCTCATAATTTGACATGTACAATTTTAATAATTTGACATGTACGAATATTGTTCCTGGACCGAACATGTTGATCACTATTCATGTTCAGAGTTGTTTTATCCTTCGCTTTTAAAGCAGTACTTCTGTCTAGAAATTTAAAAAGATCGTTTTAAATTTTATTTCATCATTCTACAGACCTAGCTGAATACGACTGTAAACATCGTTTAATGATACTGATAAAATTAGCCGAGTTATAGAACTTATAAGGAGCATGCTCGGAGAGCGCGGGCGAGCAAATTTTAAACGCGTTTTTCTCAAAACAATGTTTCTTTAATCGGCAACTACCATATCTCGATAATCAATTGACCTGTTTTTTGTGAACCTGGTACCAAACATCACAACACTCATACAGATTAAGAAGATGTTTGGTTTTTTTCGAATTCATACACCGTCCACAACACTAGTCGCCCATTGGAGGCGTTTTCCGCGCACCGTTTTAATGAAACGTAAAAAACTACATGACAATAAATGTTTTTTTTGTACATATTCTTGAAGGTTCAATAAACGTGTGTAAAAAATTTCAGAAAGAAAGATGGCACAGTTTATCAGTTATTCCATCCTAAAAATTACCTCCAACAGCGCTCGAGACAAAATACTGTTTTAACCGTGAAATCAAATTAGAGGTACAATTGTAAATTTATCACAGGATCTTGTATGATCGTGATCTTATAGCCTTCAATTTACTACCTGCAATTAAGTTCCGTAATCGATCAACATTTAGGTGACCCCCGAGAATCCAGGGGGTAAATTAAAGATTGCGAGGGAGAGGGAGAGAGAGCGAGAGAGAGAGAGAGAGAGAGAGAAAGGGAGAGAGAGAGGTAAAGGGATGTTCAGACCTTCGGCAGAGCGTGAAAATTGTCCCGGCCACGACAATGACCAATGCTATTACGAGAGCGACGACGGCCCAGCCTTCGTAGTGTGCGTTCGTATCCATTCCAATCAGCTTCTGGTCTTTGGCTTTCGTGTAATCGATATGTTACTTGGTCGTCGATCACTCCCACAGCTGTCCTTTGCTCGCCTATATCCGTTTACACTTCTGGGAAAAATAAAAAAGACAAAATAATAATTGTCGCCTTCACAGCATATCTCATTATCGGGGATACTTCTTTCCTCTTCTGTAATGACTTTTTTATGCAGGCCAGTTCGTGAGATTCGGATCAAAAAGTGACGACGATGTTTACTCATTGGGTTAGTTGTTTGGCTGAATATGACTGGTCGCAACATCTGTTATGACGCGTTTTTCGTAACACCTTTTGGAAGGGTCTCGTTTTCACAATGTTTATCTCTACAACGCTGCATGTCCGTTTTTCAACTTTACAATGACTTATCTCTCATCTGTACAGACCGGAAATCCACCAACTGTACAAGATTCTCAAGTTTGCAATATTGAACCTCTACAACGATCTAGCCGTATGATTATCCCTACAACGTATTTATTCGGATTTGTATCAACTACACAATGAAGGATTTGAAGTATGCATTAATTCTACAAAGAATCAACTCTACAAGAACTTTGAGTATTCAACGTTCAACTAGGCAATATTCTTGTTAACTCTACAGCACCTGATATACCAGCTGTTAAATCGTTGAAAAAAAATAGAAATAATTATCGGAAATCTTATTCCTTCGATCAATACCTGAAGAATATATCTGACAATGTTGGGTTAAAATTGCAAACCGATCGGTTGAGCCGTTTTTGAGAAATCGTGCTCACCGTCTTTGAAAACACCGTTTTGAGAAAAATGCGTTTGAAGTTTCTCGGACGCTCGGAGACGCGCTCCGAGCGTCCTTACGAATATGTGTGTATTTCCGAAAATATTCGCTGGATCGATTTGAAATTTTCAGGGAATATACTCACATATTTGTACATTCTGAAAATGCAATAAGAAATCGATTTTTTGAAATTTCTAACTGCGTATAACCCGTTAAGCAGCATTGTGCATGGCCGATACTCGGGGCGGTGAACGCCATGTCAATAATTAATAGTCAATAATCGCGTGACACACATAAAATATGAAGCTTTAATCACATATTCATGTCAACATTAATATTAAACTCTTGCAATACCTTACCAAATAATCAACTAATATATTATCATTCTTTAATACAGTCACCAGTCTTCAAACAGTGGGTTCTCAATTAAATAAATCTTAGTTTTCTGTTATTTTTCTGCAAATCGGCACGACTTTTTTTTAAACGAAATTTTTTTAACAATGTTATTCTCTATGTTCAGCAGTGACATATAAGAGAATCGTTCCTGAAGAATTCTGCTTCTAAGTCACGTTTTTATCCGCCTCGTCGAAGAGAAACTCTCCTCGCAGCCGGCTGAGCTGACTAGGGGTACGTTTGCTGTTTCAAAAAGACTATTTAAAAGTAAGGGCAGTATTCGTTTTCAATATGCTTTCTTAAATTTCTAGCATTTATTTCACCATTTTTAAATGAAAGTACGTCTTTTCATTACCATCGCTTCGGCTTCTAAGGCTGACGTATCAATTGTTAAGATTTTTTCATAAATATTGATGAAGTTCTCTCCGTTCTTCATATTCAATTTCAAACAAGGGTGGACTACATGAACTAACTAAGAATCCTCAAAAATGTTTGCGTGATTTTCGTAGCTCAAATCTGCCAAAGGTAGTTTGGGAAATTAAACAAAAATTATTTTCCTTGCTTTCGAACGATGCAAATTTCAACGTCATAGTAACTGGAACATTAAACTAACTGATTCACTCATATAATTAATTTATTTTCCTTTTTAACATTTTTGTACGTTAATTGGTATTTACTTACTTAACAACGTCATAGTTTAAGTTTAATTCACTTACTTCATACCTTTCTAATTTAATTTTTACATACTTACTTTACTCCACAAACTTACATTTTCAATAACTAATTGAATAGTTTTTACTAACGTTATAGACCAATAGCGTGTTGCATTATCAGGATGTGCTAGTAAATTACTAAATTGATGTTGCTCCTTGCTGCCTATGAAATACTTCGTTGATACCACGTGTGCAGGAATAATATTGCATTCGCAAGAAGAACAACGGAATTCGCATGAGATGCGGGAGCATGTAAAGTGAAAGGCGCGGAAGTGCACGTATTCTTTCACTCTGAACAATGCGTGAACAAATAGGTCAGCTGTGCTAGTCGACCAACTCACGAGGGCCTTCTTCCCAATGGGCCAAGGCCGATCCCGACCGAGTACAAGTTGCTGAACAAACTCTCCAGGGCACGTCTCGGATCTTCGAAAAACACCACTTTTTTATTTCTGCATCATAATCCGGTATCATCATTGTTTCTTCAGAAATAATATTCAACGTCGCTCTGGCTCTCATCATACCACGATGTGAGAAAAGAAATGGTACACCTGCGTAACCCAACAATTTCACGAGAAGCTTTGCAGCTTGGGGCAAAGGTGAATATTTTTCATAGGTGTCTTTGTACCTCTTATTGATCGAGTTTCCGAACGTGCGAAGTTTCGTAGGAAAAAAGCACGGCGCTTTGAACTATTTCGCAGTCACCGACACGTAAAAGAGTTGTTGATTTCATGCAGAAAGAAAAAAATTGATAGCACTTTCAACAGCTCTTTACGTCTTGGGCCAAGGGCACGGTCGAAATGGTCAAAATCTTGATTTTTATGGCAACTGACGAGTAAGAATATTTGAATGCACGGTGGATGGAAAAAGTCCGGTAAAATCGGATGTATGCTTTTTGCAATACGGCCTAGTAAATTTTTTATTGAGTTTAATGAACAAATGTTTTTTTGACCAAATTTTGGCCCTGATCCAAAAGGCTCCTGGAAAAATTCGTCCAGTCTAATAATTATTCTAGATGGTGTTGAATTTTGGTACTACAGATTTAGACTAATAAAAATTGTTTGGCTAATAATTTAAAAAAAAACAGATTTATGCTACTGAAAATACTTGATGTTTTTGCAGTAGCAGAAATGTGTTTTTAAAAATTATTGTCCAGAGTATTTTTATTAGCCTAAATCTGCAGTACCAAAATTTAACACCATCTAGAATAATTTTTAGGCTGAACGAATTTCTCCAGGTGCCTTCTCGATTCGGGCCAACATTCAGCCAAAGATACATTTGTTCACTAAATTCGATAAAAAAAATACTGGGCCGCGTTGCAAAGAATGATAAAAAATAATTTAAAAAAACTCTGGATATTAATAAAAACACAGATTTAGGTTAATGAAAACACTGTAATGTTCATTGTAATAATCATTCAAGTGTTTTCAGTAACCTAAACCTGTTTTTTTTAAATTATCATCCCGAGGATTTTTAATATTTTTATTATTCTTTGCAATGCGGCCCAGTAATTTTTTTAAACCGAATTTAAAATGTTTGGCTACTACTACTGAAAGCACTTGAATGTTTATTACAATAAACTTGAATATCCATTACGGATTTCCGCTTTTACTACTGAAAACACTTGAATGTTCATTAAAATAAACAATCAAGTGTTTTCAATAGCCTAAATCTGTTTTTTATTATTATCCCGAGCATTGTAATAAATTGTAATAAACATTCACGTGTTTTGAGTAGCCTCAATCTGTAGTAGCAAACTTCGAGTTGTAATTCGAGATAGAGATCTGCAATTGAAATCTACAAAAAAAAAACTCTGAATAATAAAAAAAAAAGGAAATGAAGGAATAAAAAGGAACTTTCGCTGCATTCCAACGATGCAAATTTCAATACCGTAATTATCGTTACTTTGATTCCAAAAAAATGCATCCATAAAATGCAACAAAAAAAAACAATTCAATGTATATGTACGATTTTCCTGGCCCTGTTGCATTAAGGCTTATCCATAAGCTTGATATTTAGAAATACGTTTTTTTTATTGAACAGTTTTATAGGGTAGGATCGCAACTTTAATTTGCAATTAAGATTTGGCAAAAACTCCAACAATTAACCGAATTACGGTGATTTACGCCCACTGCACTACGGCGTACCGCCCCGCTGCGATAAGCCCTCTTTCTTTTGCATTTTTATCGAACCTAAGTTTTATGAAACGGTATAAGTCGTATCTGAAAATCTATTCGGCCGATTTATTTCAAATTTGGACAGAGTGTAGTTTATAACATTTTTTATCGTATGGCTAGAGGATTTTTTAATTATTTTCATCCATATATTAATAAACAATGATTAAAGTTATTTTTTTTAATCCAACTTTTTTTCTACAGCTTACTATTTTCCTAGTTTACCAAATTTCAAAAAAGTATCCGGTCATACGAAAGTTTTATTATCATACTAAAAGTACCTTTTTTGTTGTTTGTTTCAGACCACCCTCGTTGTCAGAACGACCCACACCAATTGGTCACTCAGTAACGCCAGCACTTTGTTTTAATATTAACAAATTTAGTGTTTATCAATATTGCTCAATAAAAAAATCAACCTTGGCAAGACTATGTATTAATTGTGGGTAAAATCTCGACCTCGTCATCGCAAGATAATCATCAAAGAAAACTCTTGAAAACAGGCCCGTTTTTTGGGCCGCAGCTTACACATACCCGTGAATAATAAAAATTAATTCAGTAGCAAAAGACCGTAATTCTAAACAGCGTTCCCTCCCACTACTTTTTCTTGATCGATCGGCGATGTTTTTGTCGCATACCGACTCATTAACAACGTGAGCAAACGGACCTTTCATAGGTGCATCATGTACTATATATCTCGTATGTCCCCGTGTATCGGACAATGATCACAAAATGATAACAGCAAAGATGGCCGCGAATGAAATAATAAATTAATACGAGAAATGTGGCAGATGGAAGGCTGAAGGTGGGGTGACCGAGGGCTGAAGTTTGCCGTATTCAATTCCGGCATAGTCCTCCTTGATAATTTAAACGGAACTACGAATCACGATATGGAAAGCGAGGTCGCTCGAGGCTGCGGGCATTTTGCCGGTATCATCGATCCGACTACTCCGCGTGCGTATTCATGCGCGTGTATGATATTGCCGGGTGGGAGAATTTGGGCTCTCGTTCTCTACCAGCTGCATAATACAATTACGACATTGTCAGTCGTCTCCCTCGTATCCCTTGCAATGCCCAGTATCTGGAAAGCCGAGCATCGCTCGGTTAAGGGAAGGTTCTGCCTTGTTGGGCCAAAAAATGTTCGATTTTTCACCAATT
The DNA here is from genome assembly GCA_964007375.1 of Ophion obscuratus. NCBI lineage: Eukaryota > Metazoa > Arthropoda > Insecta > Hymenoptera > Ichneumonidae > Ophion > Ophion obscuratus. The sequence goes on from OZ023313.1 coordinate 19,747,541, forward strand.
TTTTAAGCGAAAAGTATTAAATATAGAATGTTGATATTTGGTATGTTGACTAAGTGGTCTTTATTGAACATCAAGATATTTTTTAAAGTTTGACAAAACATGATGGTGGGAGTGGGAGGAGCCACGTATGTCGGAGCGCGGGCGATGATATTCTTCGCTTGCGGAAGTTCTAAGTCCTGGACAGGTGATCTGAAGCAAAAAAAAATTAAACATATTTTTACTTTGTACAATATTGTGTATAAGCTGACCTAGAATCAAGAACAAAAATTGAAAAATAAAAAAATAGTGAGCAAACAACTGCGAAAATTTTTGGGAAAAAACAAACTTCCTTCTGATCGTGCACTATTTTTTGTATTTTTCAATTTTTCTTCTTGATTCTAAGTCAACTTATACACAATATTGTACAAAGTAAAAATATGTTTGATTTTTTTGCTTCAGATCACCTGTCCGGGACTTAGGACTTCCGCAAGCGAACCATGTCATCGCCCGCGCACCGATATACGCGGCGCCTCCCACTCCCACCACCATGTTTTGTCAAACTTTAAAAAATATTTCGATGTTCAATAAAGACCACTTAGTCAGCATACCAAATATCAACATTCTATATTTGATCCTTTTCGCATAAAAATTTGGTGAAAAATCGAACATTTTTTGGCCCAACAAGGCAGAACCTTCCTTTAAGGGAGCGCTAAGAGCATCAAATTTTTCATATGACGCTATGTCGTTTCTAGGGATTGTAATACTAGGTCGGAATCATCAAGATTCAAAATCCAAGACGAATCAATTTTGTTGTCAGTAGATTACACAGGCAAGAAACAACAAAAAAATCCGTTGGTGCCGGCAAAATTCGTATGATTTTTTGTCAAGTAAGTACCGGTGAGACCGTCACTGATGTATACTTCAAGTTACTACACAGGGTTTTGTGATGAATTTTAATTTCATAGAGAGATCCGTTAGCAGCTCATTTAAGATTTTTTCTTTTTTTAAATAATTATTTGGTGTTATCAATTAATTCCGTGATATGTTGACGGCAGCAAAGCGAAGACGAGCTTGTTCGAAATACCGTAATACTTTTTGTTATATAAGCGGAGAGTATCTTATTTAAACAATGTAGAAAAACGATTGCGGGTGTTGTGAAAAGTGCTTTTTCTTAATTTGGGGATAGAAATAAAGGATTGCGATAAATTCGCAGAAAATCTTGGCTATTCCAGTGAAGAGCAAGGAGAACGTTTCACCAAGACGTAAAAATCATGGAAGGTAGGTAACATAGGTAAGAATATAGGAGTTTGATATGCGACTGTCTCGACAAGTCTCACTTAAGAAAACCACGAAGAAGAAACTCATTTGATGTAAAAATATTTAATAAAACTTAAATTTTTAAATAAAATTAGTTATGATAAAAAAATTGTTTGCATGTTCTTGCGTAGAATATCAATTTTAAGTGTTGAAATAGGGTCAGTATAGAGATAAGATTTAGAAAAAAATATACCGTTTTGCGGCACCAAATCGACTGTTGAGCTGTTTAACTGGGTCGCAGAAATCAATTTGATGATTTAACGGGCTACGTCTACCTAAGTGGGCCAAATGTTGCATTTGCCAAGAATTTTTTTATTCGATAGTGTCCCTCTTTATCTGTATTCTCTGAAAATTTAATTCAAATATTATTCTAACAAGGAACATCACTTTGGCGTCCTCCTCCGATTTTGTTGAAACTTTTTTATGTGGAAGAGTATTAAAAACTAAGAGACACGTATTTTTTTATCCGCGGAAAAACGGTTTTAAGGGGTGAAACATACCCTAAAAAATGGGGATGTTTCTTGTTTTTTGTCGATAACGTTTTAACGGTACGAGATATAATCAAAAATCAAATTGCAACAATGTTTATTTTTTTGTGTACTATACATTGGAGATGAGAACGATAGCGGTATCGACGAAAAACTAAAAACACCCCTATTTTCGAGTGTGCGTTTCACCCCTTAAAACCGTTTTCCTGCCGATAAAAAAAATACGTGTCTATTACTTTTTGATACTCTTCCACATAAAAAAGTTTTAACCAAATCGGAGGAGGACACCAAAGTGATATTCCTTCTAAGTCGGCCGGGCAAGCGGTACTACCACCATACTTCAAACTCCAAACGCGTTTGTCTAGAAACGCTATTTTCAAAGTCGGTGGACATGATATCTCGAGAACCACTCTATGGATTATTTTCAAATTTACAGGACATACGATTTGAAACATTTAAAGGTCATGGACGATCTCATATTTTTTAAATCGATTTCGATTTGTTAATAGTTACGTAATCGATTTGTTAATAGTCTATTTTTACATAGATTTCGTATGCTCGAGTTGCAATTCGTCGCCACGTTGTTTAAGAAAACGATTTAAAAAATCGACGATCGTCAACGACTCGTATTTATTGTTAACTTGAATAACCCGTTTGATTTTAGATTTCGGATGGACCATTTAAGCTGGAAAGTGTCCACCGCCAAACGTCGCGAAAAAAATTTCATCATCTGCTGGCGGCCATGTTTTTGTTGTTTTTCTGCATTTTTTGGTGATTTTTTTAAGGCTCTCAAGATATGTACCTTTGTGTTAAAAAAAATACGTTTTTTTTTCACCAACTGTTTCCGAGAAAACACTTCGGAATTTGGTCATTTTTTGGGCCTCTAGTATGTAGCCTCTATATATATATATATATATATATATATATATATATATATATATATATATATAAGCCTGATAATAGCTGGCTAATAATATGAAGGTAGGACATATATATATACATATACACACGGGAAAATGTTGTAGACGAATCCTTAATTATTCGCGTCGCCTGCACTCAAAGAGATGGAGTTCACTACGATCATGGAGCACCGGGATTATTCGGGTTTGTTTGACGAAGATTGGCCAGCTACACCATTAATGGCCGAGCCAAAACTGCCTGCTCGTCAGAGCTCTTTTGTTTTACCAGTCTGTGCTTATCAATAGGCTCGAGAGAAGAGCAACCTGGCGCCGTGGGTGTCAGTTCCTACATGACAGCTTTCATTTCTCCAATAATTCGCATAAGCATGTTCAATAATGAATGCCGAACTCATTAAAATATTTTCTTCTTTTGCCGATTGCCGAACAGGTATTGCCTGTTAATGATAATGCTAAAGTTTGCATTTCTGGGATTCAATGAAAATGAACAATGTTATTTTATTAAATTTTACGTAATCGTTTGTGCTCATATTTAGACTACGAAAATCACTAAAACGTTTTTTTAGAACGTTAGAGATTGATAACTTAATACTGCAAAAGATGATTTTGCATAACAGTAGAAATAACAAAATGAAGAAAAAAATCGTTGCATTGCAGCGGTGAAAACTTCGGCATTATTGTTAAGAAATGTTTCGTGCACGCATTCGGAAAGCTTCATTGTAAAGGTATTGGGGGTAACATCGCTGGAATTCTACAACAATTTTTCACTACTTTAAATCCTCATTTTTATTTTTATTACCATTGTTATTGTCCAAAATAGATTGAACAATTATTTTTAATGTCTTGTCGAGCACGAGCTTCGATAAGATTTCATTCCATAAAACGTTTGTGACTTTGAAAAAATTCAAACAAATTGAGAAAATGAATTTTTATTGTATTTCAACAGTGCAAACTCCAACGCTATAAATTGTCGTAGTCAAAGTCGCCAACTTCACTTTTGAACTTGCCGTACAACATTTGTATACTTACAAGGAACATAACGTAAAAGTCCGCCTCTGATTTTGTTGGCACTCATATATGTGATAAATCATTGAAAACTATTAGACACGTATTTCTTTATCGGGGATAAACGATTTTAGGGGGAAAAGTACCCCTCAAAGAGAGGCGTGTCACCGCATAATTTATTTTTTTAAAAATATTTCTATAGAGGATTTTTCCTCGTTTCACATTGAAAGAAATTGGTTTTTGTTTCATTCAGATCGGCGGACTGCTTTTGGATGAAACTGCAAAGTCACCCCTCAACACGCCTTTCTTTTAAGAGTGGTTTCCCCCCTTAAAACCGTTTTTCCGGCGATAAAGAAATACGTGTTTAATAGTTTTCAATGCTTTATCACATACATGAGTTTCAATAAAATCGAATGCGGACATTTCAGTGATGTTCCTTGTTAGACATACGGAGGAGCATGCAATAAAAAGTAAATGGCTGCATGTGAATGGATATATACCTGTTCCTGAACGCGTATCTACGTTCTTTGATTCCACACTCTGCACTTCCCTCACAAATTTGATTATGTATCACTGACATACGTATCTACGGGCCCCAGCTATGCTCTTACGCTAATAGACCAGGACTTTGTAGCCTCCTGCTCGCTCGTTTCACTGTCTGCCTTTGAGCGCACGTGCGACTCTACTAATTATGACTCTCAACACTATTACATTGCATGCCTGGGTCCTTTACCATACAAAAATGCCCGATTTAATAGCCACTCACTATAATGGATGTGTGAGAAAGGTGTTGATGCGTTCAATGACGACAAAAAGTCCTAAAACGAGCCCGAGATCGATAAATACATTTCAATCTTTTCTGGTATCACAGCATGGCCGCCCGAGTAAAAATGAATATATATAATCATATATTATTGTATATTAATTGATCATATACAATTGTATACAAAAATTGGCACGATAGAATTGTATATATTTGTATATAATTGTATACGTTTATATACAAATATATACAACTCTATCGGGCCAATTTTTGTATACAATTGTATATGATCAATTAATATACAATAATATATGATTATATATATTCATTTTTACTCGGGTATATACAATTATGTACAACACTATATTGAATTATATATAACTGTATATGATATTATATCTAATTATATAAACTCCGTATCAAAATAGTATCTCCATATATCATTATATACAGAATTATATATAATTTTATCAAATCAAATTTGATGGAAGTACATTTATATCGGATTATATATACGAATGTATAGAGTTATATACAATTATATATAAACCTATATATAAATATATATGATTGTATATCATTTTTATATAATTGTATCTAAGTGTATACAATCATTTTTACTCGGGCGTTTTAAAAGAGATGTCTAGTTTTTTTTTAATTGTCCGTATCGAAAAACTGATACAATTTCGCTGTTTTGCCAACATTTTACCACGGATTTCGGATCTCTATCATAATTGTTAATAACTTCAGGAGTTCCACTTTCAAGGGGGGAAACACCTTCAGGCGAAGGCAAAAATTCTGATTTTCATGATTTTTTTTTTGAAGGAAAGATTTCTTCACCATTTTTGAGACCTAGGGTATGTTTTATTACTACTTTTGGCTGTCACATGGTATTTTGTTCTAATCTTTAAAAAGAGCGGAGATACGGCACCGTCTTCTAAACGCGTTGTGGTGGATGTTGTCAGACGGCGTGACATGCAGCGTCGGCGGGTTTAATCCGAAAAAAAACGAACAATCATTTTTCTTTTGTTAACACTCATACGCAGAATATGAACCAATAAAAGTGAGAAATGTTGAAAATCGATGAAATGGTACGCTTTGAAACGAAAAGATAGAATTTTCCGAAAAAAATGGCTACATTTTGCAATGAAAAAAAACTTTTTTATTTTCAAAAACCCTCAGGGTCATGTTTTAGACAGTAAGGTTAGAAATACCTATACCAATTTTTTAATTATTATGATTTATTATATAATATAATATATTATAATTATATTATATTATGATATTTTATTTTTTATTATCAAAATAGCTACGTCACGCCAATTATAAAGATGCAGTTTAGAAAAACGTGCCATAGCTCAGTCATTTTTAAAGATTAAAAAAAAAATACCATGTGATAGCCAAGAGTAGTAATGAAACATAACCTAAATCTCAAAGATGGAGACGCAAGCATTTATTTTTTTTTAATCATGACAATCAGCCATTTTTTTCCTCGCCTTAAGGTATGTCCCCCCTTAAGGCTCACTGTGTCAAATCGGCTGTTGCAGTAAAAAACGCTCGTGCGTATTTGCGGAAGTCGCTCCCAAATGGATGTTAATGGGGACATTTGCCTCGTAGTCTCTTGATTCAGAAGGTTTGAGGTCGCGAAGCGCAACAGCTGATCGCGACTCCCGGGTGCGCGAAGCACATGTCTCATATGCAGTCTTTTCCGCGCGCTGCCGACTCCATAGAATTATCAATATTTTTCCAACCGGTGTACATACATTCTTCCGTTATTGTGGATACGTACAATGATCGTGTGCCCTAATTATGTTGTGGTATTACCTTTCCGTCCCTAAATCAATAATTGCCCAACCGAAACCTTCTCATCTTCTCGAACCCCACTTAATCACAATTCGTTATATTAATTGAACAATCTTTATCAGATTTCGGTTATCAAAAAATTCCCCCGTTAAGGGGGAAGTACCTTTAGGCGAGGAATTTTTTTTCGGATTTTCCAAATCTTTTTTTTTAAGGAGAGATTTCTTTCCTATTTTCGTAGACCTAGGGTATGTTTTATTCCTCCTTATGGCTGTTACATATTTTTTTATTATTCTTTAAAAATGGTGGCATGGCACGGTCCTTTAAACTGCAGTTGCAAAACTGGCGTGACGTTTATCTAAAAAACTAATCGACCGATTCTGATGAAATTTGATATAAATCTTCCTAACTTTATTGTCTAAAACATGACACTGAATGTTTTTGAAAAATCTCAAAAGAGTATTTTTTTATTGGAAAATGTACCCATTTTTTTCGGAAAACTCAAACTTTTCGTTTGAAAGCGCACCATTTCATCGATTTTCAACATTTCTCACTTTTTCTTGGTTCATATTCTGTGTATGAGTGTTAATGAAAGGAAAATCTCCATTAGTTTTGTTTCAGATTGATCCTACCGACGCGACGTGTCACGACGTCTGACAACATCCGCCGCAACCTCTTTTATAAGACCGTGCCATATCACCGCCGTTTTTAAAGATTAATAAAAATAATATCATGTAACAGCTAAAAGCAATAAAACATACCCCAAGTCTCAAAAATGGTGAAGAAATCTGATCTTAAAAAAAAATCATGAAAATCAGTCATTTTTTTCCGTATTGCATAGGACGCATGAACCAAATTCATATCATTCAACAGGATCTCGGTGGAGATAAAAAAAGGTATAACTTCTCGTCGCGTCAATAGGGCGTATCGGCGAATGAAAAAGTGTCTACAAGAGAACGCATACTATCCGAAAGTTATCGTCGTTTGCCTCTCAATATGGTTTTTCATTGAGTGCCACCGATCCAGATTCACGTCACCACCGAAAATTCACATTAAGCACGCGCTTACCGGCGGTATTACTATACGTATTTTAGAAAATCAGTATACTAAGAATATTGCCACGACCCAATAAAATAATTTGCAGAGAAAATTATATCGAACGTGGGTTCTATACCAAGTCATAATCGCACCGCAAAAATCTGAAGGACATGAAGGTATAAAAAATACGGCGCCCTAGGCTATAAACCAATAATAATAATCACTATAATGACCATAACATTAAAGACAATAAGACCCTATTATAATGATCATAATAATAAAGACAATAATAATAACATTCTGTTAAGATAAATGATAATCATATTCTTTAAGATTTCTCTATCGTTTTTTTTTATTGGGTGATACCCGAGGTGTTGGAGCCCTTGAGTGCCAGCTAGCTTTATTGTTCCGGTGTAGATGGAGATCGAGCCTAACTCGCCGGGGGTAAGTGAATGTTTCCTAGTGCAAGCTGAGGAAGTGCGTCGCCCGGAGCAATACAATCTATTATTATAACAACAAAAAATCATAGTGAATAAAATAATGATATGATAATAAAAATAATGAAAAGATATATTATATTTCTTTTGGCCATTTTTGTCTACAAAAATCCGTCAATTCTTTTTTAACACACTTATTCAGAGCGCTACAATCTGAAAATGAAAAAAAAAGGGTTTGCATAACATCAAAGATAAGGAAATTAGAATGTAAAAGACAAGTTTCGTTGCATTCGAACGATGCAAACGTCAACACCGTTCAAAAAGTTTGTTCACTTAGAAGAAAATAATAGGGTTTTGTGGGTTGACAGCGTTGATCCATAAATTTCTTGGATCAGGGACAAATGATGTGCCATGAGGGACAGAATATTATGATGGGTGAACAGATAGCTAAGTCAATTTGGCGATAGGATTGCAGTAACACGCACACGACTCACGATGCAAAGTGGTAATCGAGAAGGAGGTGCGTTGAGATTTGAAACGAGCTGCTTCTCTTTGATTCATTGCATATAAATACCCACACACCCACGCAGGCACGTACACACAAGTGTATGCAGCTGCCCTGGTGTATTCCCTTCTACCTCTATTGAATATGCCATTTCCAACATGCCTTTACAGGCACACAAGGCCCGCTATATGGATTCTATTTACTCCCTCGATGAAAAGAATATTAACGCGATATATATATGATTTCCGTCTTTGCCTGACGTCGGGGGTGTCGCATGTTTAGATCACATTTCGATTTCACGGGCAATCAAACGAACTGTCCTGCGTACTTCTCCTTCATCTGATTGAGCATTTTCTAAAGGTGCGCCGACACGATCCATTAATTTTTCGTTTTCTCTTACCCGTGCAGAAATTTGTTGGGTAGTCCCCAGATCTTACCAAATTCCTATAGAGATTTGATAGGGGTGCTGCACGCACGGAGTCCACATTGGAATCCAAGTGGATTCCGCGCTACTTCCCGATTGATGCGTGTGAGAATTTTTATTCAAAATTCTCAACCAGAATTTGTTGGATCTCCGAAATAAAATATCCTTTCGTGATCTCGTGCCCGATTTTTTTGGGGAGTCCCAAGATGCACCCACATCTCTATAGGGATTTGTTAGGGACGACGCACATAAGGAGTCCTCATTGGAATCTAATTGGATTCTGCACTGTCCCAAAATGAACGTCGTTTGATAATTCTTACCACGTTCGAATCAGGAATATGTGAACAGTCACGAGGAAAACTCGCCGTGTTGACAGATAACCTGCACGCTTCGTGAGCGTGTACATGTGAGGTGATATTAACGTAAAACTACACAATTATAGTCCAGGGCTTCAAGGTCCAGCCACCTCTTCAAACAACATCGCATTGCCTGCGACTATTAAATATATAAATCCGAGGTAAATATATAAAAGCGAGGCTTTCATTATATAAATCCAAACTTTAGTGGGAAAAACACAAATTTGAAACCTGACAAATCTGGACCATAGTTGTGTGGTTGTACGGTATGTCAAAGTACGGTAAAATAAATAACAAACGATAATTACAGTGGAGTTTCAGTCGTGTGCTTCAAATTTATTTTTGAGGTATACTTTTTTAAGCAATTCATACTTTTTAAGGGGGGAGATACCTTAAGGCTAGGACAAAATTTGCTGATTTTCATGATTTTTTTTAAAGAAAAGATTTCTGCGTCATTTTTGATACTCAGGTTATGGTTTATTACTACTTTTGACTGTTACATGGTAATATTATTATCAATCTTTAAAAATGGCGGATGTACGGCACGGTCTTCTAAACTGCATTTTCAAAACTGGTGTCACGTATCGCTGAAAAAACTAATAGACCGATTCTGATGAAACTTGGTAAAAATCTTCCTCATCTTATTGTCTAAAACATGACCCTAAATGTTTTTGAAAATTGAAGAAAAAAACGTATTTTTTTTTGCACGATGTAGCAATTTTTTCGGAAAATACGATCTTTTTGTTTCAAAGCTCATTTCATCGATTTTCGACATTTCTCACTTTTTCTTGGTTCATATTCTGCGTATGAGTGTTTATGAAAGGAAAATCTTTGTTGCTTTTTTTCAGATTAATCCTGCCGACGCTATGTGTCACGCCGTCTGACAACATCCGCCGCAACCCATTTAGAAGACCGTGTCATACCTCCGCCTTTTTCAGTGATGAATGAAAAATACAAATAAATACCTTGTAACAGCTAAAAGTAGTATTAAAACATACCCTACGTATGAGAAAAACGGAACAAACCGTTCTTTTAAAAAAATCACAAAAATCCGCAATTTTTTCCTCGCTTAAGGGGTTCGGCAGTAACGGGTATAAAACTATGTGCAAATTTAACAATTTTTTTCCGCATGAAAAAGTGATTCCCGCATAAAATTAATTACACATTTATTTAGCATGAATATCAAGCTGTTAAAAAATATATTTTTTTTTCCGATGTACAAAATGGCGACTACTAATAGTTTCTTTTGTTATCTTTTTTTTAGGCGCTCCGCAGCGTGACATTTAGCATCCACATTTTTTTACCTAGAACAAAAAACAAAAATTCTCGTCAATCTACATTAAAATATTTGAATTGAGTTGTAGATATTTGAATGAATTTTCATTGGAAAATTTCGTATAAAACTTCTCATCAAATGAAAAGTTTTCGATTAATCAGAAATTCCGTACGTACTTGTCTGCGAAATGCAATTAGGAACATAACTTTTAAATTTGAAGTAAATCGAGTGAAAATTGTTGAATTTATTTGTCACGCCAATTGGAAGAAAGCTGTTTCGAGAAAAACGCGTTTAAAGTTTATCTACTCTATGGCCGTGCCAGAGATGGGCTTACGTTATACGCTCAAAGTCGGTGAAAAAAAATGTTCTTGCTATAAATCGAATAGTAACTTATTCTTATGATGATAAAGCACAGTTTTAGCGAGGAAAAAAATCGATGTTTTGAAAATTCTACTGTGGCTTTACCCCTTAAATGTATCCCCTTAAATGTACCCCCTAAAGATAAGATTTATACTTTTTGAAAATCTATTCATTTTGTGCATCTATATATTGTGTTTAAAAAATTCAACGTACAGAATACGATGGGATTCGTCAAGAATCGTTTCGGATTCTGTTCGATAATGAAGGAATCCTTTAGGATTCAAGTTGGATTCGTATATAGGATTCCAATGAGGAACCTGATTAGAATCCACTTTACGAGCGTGACGTTCAGTATAGGGATCCAATATGATGACCGATTGGACTCCATCAGGAAGTAGTAACAAGTATGTTAATCCAATTTGTTGTTTGCATCTACGAGCATTCAACAAACGAAGCTTTCGCTCTCGTTTAACGCGCAATATCATGGTATATGCGTGTATCGTGTGTCTCGCGGCACATACACGAGTATCGATCGTCCGGCTTTACCGCCAGGCGCACACGGGGGCCAAGTACAAGTGGTGCACGCAGGACAACGGGATGTACTCGATACACCATAAATGTATGGTCGCCATGCATAATCCTCCGCAGGAAAACAGCGTCGTATGCTCAAAACGTACGTGACCATATAGCATATACCAGAGAGAAAGAGGAAAAATAACAAATCCATGTGAGCATCATGCACGTCTATCTGCACCCACCCGAAGCAATCCCTTCATTGGCGGACATCGAGCACACCGCGCAGGAACAAATCTCCCGGGAAGCTGCTCTTATTTCTGCCCTTCTCTGTCTCTCTACCCCCTTTCCCTTTCTCTCTTTTATACGCGGCTTTCATTGTGTTTGGGATCAAGAACGTGCCAGCCTCACATATACAGAGCGAAGTGTACCGCAGCTTGGATAGCCATTCCAGACGCTGATGAGGGCCATATGAGGGATGCTTGGGCAGGAAACTCTTCGCGGAGACTTGCCGAAGAGAATTTTAGACATGCTGGATGGACGAAGGCAATAAAGAAAGAGCGAGAGAGAGAGAGAGAGATCATCATCAGGAATGCGAAAATGAAATCTGATGTCCACCATGGCAGGATGTCATCAAGCGATGACAACACTGTTGAATGCAATTCTTGCAAAAAAAAAGTAGGAAAAAGGAGCGTTCTCACAGTCCTAGCCGGCAGATGGTAATTGTGGAGGAGCTTTTGTGCCACAAGTGCGAAGGCGGTCTCGTGTGGGCCTAACGCGCCAAGCTCTTCCTGCCAATTGATTTCCCTCTGATAACGATGCTTATCGCTTTTTGATCCACCACAACTCATCGCCACCAAACTCATCGTCGTTACGAACCTAGTTGTCGTTTGGAACTGTGGCCGACAGCTTTTCTCGTCCGTTCTTGCCACGGATTCTCATCTTTCCACCGCTGCAAGCTCATCAACTTTCGCGAGCAGGTAAATTTGGGCTCGCGCCCGCGGCCGCGCGACCCCCCCGCTGTCCCGCACCACCGACACGTCGCGAAGCTTTTTCAATCGAGCCACGATACGCCCGCGTTCCTCCGACGAGACTGAATGAGACTACTCCTGACCGACGGCTGACCGAGTTGTCACGAGCCAGAGGAATCGAGACTTGAGGCGCGCATGAATGCGCCCGTGGCGACCTCTTCACCCGGCTGCATTATAGCCCCGAGTGTATACGCCCCGATAGCCTACCCTCTTCCCCTATTTGTGTATCTCTATCGGGTCCTTGAAAGACAAAAAACAAACGCAACGCGTCTTCGAAGTTTGGCCTACTTGGAGAAAAAAGAACTTTCAAGTAATGCGCTCGTGCTTGGAAGAAAAAATTAAAGATTCGGTGAATTGAAGACGAGAAACAAAAAGGCGCTCGCGGCGCGGAGGAACGAAACTTCTTATAGTTATGGACGTTATTTTAAGGGGTAGAGTTTTCTATAAAGTGAAATTTAAAAAATGAAAAAAAAAAAAAGAATTTTAAAATATTAAAAAAAAATGAATTTTGGAAAATTTGGAAAAAAATTAAAAAATGAATTTTAGAAAATTTAGAAAGTTTTCAAAACATGAAGTTTAGAACATTTTCAAAAAATGAATTTTAGAAACTTTAGAAAATTTTCAAACAATGAATTCTGCAGTGGTTATGAACGCCTGTAGAATTTTCCAAAGATTGATTTTTTTTTAATTGGTAAGAGATGCTTTCAACCATCTAGAATAAGGGGAAAAAAGTTTGAAACATGTAAAACAAAAGTCCGCGGACCCGTGTAGGTCTGCGGTGGCAGTGGCTGGCACGTGTGCGTTCGTCGACGTCAACCGTTTGTCTCGGAATACCATTTTTCAAAACGGCACGCAGCATAACTGCAACACTTTTCATTATTTTCACTAAAAATTTTTAGCACATCTTTAATATAACATTTCGAAGAGAAATACCTACGGGATTATCCATGCGTTAACGGGTCTTCTCACTTTAGACGCTTAAAAAAGGGTATTTTCATGAATTTTTTTTGATCGGTTTATATCATAGATATTGATATAAGAGTTATTACACTTAATAAATACACTTTCGAAATATATTTATCTTAAACTGTTATTATTTAAGTCACTATTTATAGACGATAATGGTAGTTACAAAAAGGACCTAAAAAAATTGTAGGTCCGCGCTGTTGATGAAATCTCGGGGATGGATCATCCGAAACAAAAAAATCAAAAGGTTTTGGATTCAGTATGTTAATAGCTATAGCGCAGATCATACGATTTTTGATATGCGTTATAGCCATTTTCGACGCTTTTGGCAAAAAAAATAGTAAATATCAAAATTTAAAAAAAATCCTTGATTTGCGCTATAGCTTTAGTTGTAAAGAATATGTGGTTAAAATTTCATAAGGATCGGTTCAGTAGTTTCGAAGATTTTATCAACAAGCCGTCGAAAAACGTTGTTTTGAGAAAAACGCGTTTAAAGTTTGTTTGGGTTACATAAATACATTGACATTAAAAAAAAATGTATTTCGAAAGTGTTTTCATTGAGTGTAACAACCGTAAATATCAATATCTATAATATAAACCAATAAAAAAAATCATTAAAATAGCCTTTTTTAGCGTCTAAAGTGAGAAGACCCCTTAATTATAACATTAATTATTAATAAAAGATTGTCCTTTTTTTCTGTCGAAAATGGAGTTTCACTCTAAATGCTTGCCGAATACACAAAAATTCATATTTTTGAAATCCCCTATGTATTTCTCTAGCTGTACTCATTTAAACTAATACTATCTTTTAATTTTTTTCCACATTCAAATTTGCGTTAGTTATACTGCGTGCCGCAGAACGTCTCAAATTCAACATGCCTCGCGAGAATGGCTCCAGCGTCACCATTTTGTATAATTTTTTAATGTGAAATTTTTTTTGTTCACTTGTAGATATGCCTAATAACATCCTTGAATATTATTATCCGCTAACTTGTCCTTCCACCCAAAAAAAATTGAAGAAAAATCACTGCACTTTAGACGCTTACAGTAGTGTAAATATATAGCGCTATGAGGCGCTATATCGGAGTAGAAGAATTTATTTGGACCGTTTTTCTTTCATTGGCTTTAAGGGGTAAGGCCACTGTAAATTTTTTGAAAAATCGATTTTTTTTCATTGGCTTAAAAAATAGTTTAAACCCTCTAGAATAAGAAAAAAAAGGTCCTGTGCTTTTCTTTTTTCAATTTTTTCCAATAAAAAACTATTCGCAAAACTTTAAACGCGTTTTTCTCGAAACATGGTTTTTCAAAATGGCACGCAGCATAACTCGAACAATTTTCATTTTTTTTACTTGAAATTTTAACCAGATGTGAACATTTACATTATCTTGAGAATGTCGATCGGAATTTTCAAGAACTTTATTTATTGATTTTTTATTAACAAAAAACTTGCCGTTTTTTTCGTCAAAAATCAATTTTTTTTCAAACGCACGCCAAATCCACAAAAATTGATACTTTTTAAAATCCGATCGACATTCTCTAGCTATAGCCCTCTAGATTAATGGTTTTTTGTTTGTTCTAGATTCAAAAGTGCACCAGTGGTGCTGCGTGCCGCGGAGCCCTGGAAGCAAAACATGTCCCGGGAAGATAGCTGTGGAACCGCCATTTTGTTTTTTTTTTACTGTAAAAAAATTTTATAATAAAGTTTAATGTATGCCCGATAACACCATTAAAAGTTTTTTTTCAAATACCTTCAATTTCGGGAGCAAAAAATTAGTGAAAAAACCTTTTTTTTTGGGCCGTTACAGTGGCCTTACCCCTTAATAATAAACGAACGTCACGAATCGTATGCAAAAAAAATGAAACGCGAATGATTTTGAAAAAATATTTTTAAGCTCTTTTCCAAACGCCTCCTGGCGCTCCGAGATGTACGAAACAGCCGGTCCAGTGATAGCAATTTGGAATCGTTTAGCCCAGACGAGGTACAAAAAATATACATCGACCTAATAACTGAAGACCTACTATCGGAATGCCTCTGTAAGGTAGACGCAGAATTCGAAGGGAAGCTTCAATTTCGTCGTGTGGACAATAGCTCCCAAATGAGTCTTGAAACTTTAGGTGTTTTTCTCAAAAACCAAGTTTTTAAAATCAGGAGATAATGCATCATTCGGGGAGTTTTTATCCAATCATCTTGAAATTTTATCTGTAGCTTTTTAGATAGATTCTCTGAATAAGTCCGCATGATTTTTACGACTCATCAACAATTCTCGTTTTTGTAAGCACATTAGCTTCCCGCCTGCGGCTTCGCTCGCGTAGACCTGTGGTGGATGCTCCTCAATGAAATGTGCTCCTGAAATGTTTAATTGAGGAACTCGTAGAATTGTGTTGAAGAGCATTGGTAGTAAGGTTCAAGTACATCTGAACATATCTTTCTTTTGCCGTACAAACTTTGTTACCCTCTTTTCTCCTTGAGAATTCAATTTCCAAAAACGCTGAAATTTCATTCATTGTGTGTAGGAACAGTAATACAAAGTATCAAGTAAATTTGCTCAGATTTTTTTTAATTTCGATACAAACTTTGCTACCCTCTTTCTCCCCATAGGGGTTGGATTTCTAAAAACGCTGAAATACGTGTTTCGTGAATTGTGTCAAGAAGCACGAATACCAAATTTCAAGTTAATCTGACCAGTTTTTTTAATTTCCATAAACACCTTGCCACCCCTTTTTTCTCCTTAAAGGGTGAATTTCGAAAAAGCCCTTAGTGGGTGCTTACATCACAAGAGAAACCGACTGTCCAAATTTCATGTAATTAACTTCAGTGGTTTTAGCTCGGCGTTGATGATTCAGTCAGAACATACTCTTTTATATGTATAGATTAAGGCCGACTTTTTCGCGAAAAAAAACATATTTATTCCAAATGATGCCATTTTACGAAAAAGACCGTACTTTTTTATAATCATGTGTACTTCTCTAGCAAAACTAATGTAAATAACTATTTTTTTGTTCTAGGTGCTAACCCTTAAATGCCTTCCGCTTTTAGTGTAGTTACGATGGAGTCGCCCTTTTATATTGTTTGTCATTGAAAAGAATTGTTTTCTATACGTCAAAACATGTAGAATAAATCCTCTAAACCTCGTTCTAATTGTTTGTTTAGTATTTAAAAAAAACAAATCCCCAAAAAGTTTCATTTTTCGGTGAGCCACATAGATGCAACGCCTTAATGTTGAATTTAATGTCAATGACTTACGAAAAATGTACGGATTAATAGGTTGTTTATTGTATGTTTTCTTGCGTAAAATGTTTCGAACCGTAACGAAAAAGGAACAAACAATACATTCCTAAATCGAAGATTGTCTGTGTCTTCATTTTTTTTTGCGAAATTCATAGTTTGAAGTACCATGAGAATTTGCCTTCAAAGTACTCTTTGAATACTATGCTCATGAACTATTTCATATTTTTAAACCGAAGGATTACAATTACACCGGCGGAGGTGGGGGCAGAGTCATTCTGATGTGACGTGCAGAAAAAAATCACTCATGTAGATTCCTAGTAGCTAGGGACTCCTAAAAATGATTAAAATCGAGATTTGTTCATCGGCTATTCAACTCTTGTTGCCAACATTTGTTGGCTCATGTTAAATGTTGTTTTAGCATTTTCTGGTGTTATGGATGCATTTTTGCCGATATGGAGCCACGATCAAATGTTTCGCTTGCAAACCCACGAAAAACGCGATATTTTAGAAAAAATATCTAAACGCATTCATGAAATAGGTCTACTTGACCTTTTATTACAAACGCATTTTCCCGTATAGAGTAATTGGATCTGGCAATGAAATCCAATTCCTTTTTAGATTCGGATATCCCGTTATAATTGTAATCATTGGAATACACGACTGCTATCTTTGGCACATCCTCCATATCATGGACAAAAAAAGAAAACACCGATCAAAGTAAAATTGCCTGTCAATATTGCTCAAACGAAAAAAATTCCCGCAAAGTTCGTATTCATTTTCCCGATAAGCCTGTCTCCCTGGATGGCATTGATGTTTGCATCGTTGCAATGCAAGAAAAATTAATTTTCATCCTGAAATAAAGAGAAATATAGTTTTTTATTTTTATTTATTATCATTAATTTATTACATGGATCTTTGCGTTGGAATGCAACGATATTTCTGTTTTATGCCAAAACAAAGAGAAATATGAGTTCCTCTCTATTTTTACTATTATCCGAAATCTCTTGCGGAGATTTAGTTTGCAGGTCAAATACCGCAGCGGTACAAAGACAGAGAGGAGAGCTTGGAGATAGAAGATTATTGGGAGGACAAGGTAATAAAAGGAGAAACAAAGGAGGTGTGGGCAAGAATGAGATGTGGGAACGTTCGAAGGGAAGGAAAGAAGGGCTAAACGGATACAAGTTGTCGGGCATGTCGGGCGCACGTAGAAAGCCTGGCACAAATATGTGATTGCGAAAAAATAAAGGAAGAAATAAAAAAAGAAGTGGTAGATAATCTGACGGTATGTGTGAACCGCAGTGCAGGGGAAAAATTGAGGGGGAAGATGCCTTTAGCCGAGGACATCTTTGCCTGATTTTCGTGATTTTTTGTCGAAGAAAAAATTTCTTCACCTTTTTTGAGATTAGGGGATGTTTTATCACTACATTCGGCTTTTACACGGTATTTTTTTTTATTGATCTTTGAAATCGGCGGAGGTATTACACGGTCTTCAAGCTGCATTTTCAAAACTGGCGTGAGGTATAGCTAAAAAACTAGCTGACCGATTATAATGAAATTGGGTGTAAATCTTTCTAACCTCCTTGTCTAAAACATGACCCTGAATGTTTTTGAAAATAAAATAAAAAGTATTTTGATTGCACAATTGCCAGTTTTTCGGAAAATTCAATCTTTCTGTTTCAAACCGTACTATTTAATCGAACCCGGCGGCTGTCAACATCCGCCGTAACCCGTTTAGAATACCCTACCATACCTCCGAAATTTATAAAGACTAATCAAAACAGTACCACGTAACAGCCGAAAGTAGTAATAAAACATGCCCGAAGTCTTAGAAACGGTGAAGAATTCTTTCCTTTGGAAAAAAATCATGAGAATCACCCTTTTTCCTCGTCTAAAGGTATCTCCCCCCTTAAAAGCGAAAATAGAGCGCGGATTGACGGGAGGGCTAGTGCGAGACCTCTGCCAGTATGTGAGAATGGCGGAGCAAGTAAAGCAAAAAAGTAAGCAAGAAAAAGCAATTACATATATTGTGTCAGAGGCGTAGCCTTCAGGGCGGAGGGTTGGGGGGGGAAGCGAGGGAAGTCGACATGAAGTGCTTGTTAAATCATTTTTCTAAAAACTGTAATCGACTTCAATGATGTCGGAACCGTATGCCGTACCTACAACATTTTCGCGGCCACTTCGCTCCTCTGCAGTGTTTCCCTATCCTGGCATAGCAGCTCTGACCTTACTTCGTTGGCCGTACAAATTTACACTTTCACAGTCCTAAGAATAAAATAATAAATATTTGCGGACAATCAGTAAAATGTAAACATTCGGGTTAAAGTTTTGCCCAATAGACGGTTTGATTATAATGGTTTTTATAATTTTTTTGTAGTCATTTATTGAATTTTACAAGATTAGTTTACTCAGATACATAAGTATGACTAACGACATTTGTTAAATTACTCAGCAAGTTTTGTCGTGTTCCTGATAAAACCTCCACGGATAATTTACCATACTACTTAATTAGACTTTACTTATCTGAATCTAGGCTACGAAATAAACGTACTCTATTGATTGACTTGTTTGTCAGTCAAAACATTTATGACATTTCGATTGACTGGACCCTGGACGTGAATTCTGTAGGACGGACCGATCGAGGCCTGTGCATATCACGTTAATCGGTGCCACCGACATACAAATCAACGCGGTTTCAAAGCAAGGATTCGCTCAGTTGTCATTGTGAATTAGGGCCCAGATGTGGAGAAACATGCTAGGTTTACGAATTTTTTTTTCGGATTTTTGGAAAACGTACTTGGCAGATTTGCATAACATTTTTATGGAACCATATCGCTGTATTTCCCATTTCCCAAAATTCGAGAATAATTTTATTTTTCCGAAATTTGAACGATGTGGCTTAGAGCACGGAAAACACCTCGCGTTTGTGCAACTCGAAGCCGGGGAACCGTCACCCGACTACAAACATGCAGGCACCATACAGGGTGTTTCACAGAAATATTCCGGGCTTAATAAGGCCTTCAAACTTACCTTTGCGATGCACTTCAGTCACGCGGCCTGTTCGTCCCCCTTCTTTCTCTCTGAGAACAGAGTGCGTGAACTGCATGCGCCTACGATCGGGACGTAGCGCTTCTCCGTGCGTCGCTGCTGTTCCTTCGCGCCTGGCGTGGCGCGGATATTCAAATAATGTGACTCGTCACACATGAGAAGTGTGAACGAAAATCATGATTAGACAGGGCGAGAAATCCGAAACGGTCTAGCCAAGACCATGACCCAGACTCTGGGGCTTTTTCGCTACGAAAACGGCGAAGCAGCGCGTTTTACGTAAAAGAGAGCGGCGGAACGCCACATTCTCCGCTTCTAAACCGCTGCTTGCCAGTTTTGAGGTAAAGGTTGGAAGCCTTTTACATGGAGCCTAATTTTGTGCCCGCATATTAAGTTCTGGTCCAAAAAATACCTTAACTTGGACTTGATCTACTCACACTTTCACTACTGATCCGCTTTGCGTCACTTCTTGTCTACCTCCACCAATTTTTTAATTCCTAAGTGTGGATGCCATTAATTGGGATCGCTATGATTGGATGAGGAGTTAGGTTCTTCACAAATAGAATTAACTACATCAACGCGTGAGTAACGCACGTGAATTTTTATTCGCCCTCGACTTAAAGGTCCTCAAATTTTGAGGATCGTTTTACAACGAGAAAAAAAAATCATAATCGAATTAACTAACAAGAATAGGAAAAAATCGCTTCTGCGTTTGAGTGCCCTTTTTGGCGTGAACAAAAATCAAACGACCTAATACCTAATCGTGCCAATTTTAGGGTAGCAAAAAGAAAAAAAGTGGACTTAGTCGTAAGTCAAGCCTGTTTCAGCGTAAAGCAGTTCCTTTATACATAGTATCAAAATTAGAAAATATGTTATAAAAAAGTTTATAGCGCGTAGACCATTTCGCGATGCGTGGCGTTTTAGGCGATGTCTTCCTCGGTATCTTCATGGGCGCTGGTACTCCCGCTGGACGGCGCTTTTACCTACTCGTCTAGTGCTGTGGCACGACTTGCGCTAGCAACTGAGCTGGCGTCTTCGATAATGGCGCGTTGGTTTCGTACCACGCTTTTCTCGTACTGGAGACGTACCTCCCTCAGGTACGCGTCGATCGTTGACACAGAAACTGCCGTGGACTGGACGTTGTGCAGGCGCTCTTCGTAGTCGATGGCCAGCTGTAAGCGATGGGTGACGGCTTCGTCGATGATGCGCTTGCGATACGGGCCGCAGGCTGGGTCAGGTTCCGTTAAGAGGCGCAGGCAGGTCCTGCAACGCACGTTCAATGGGATAACGTCGTTGACGAACTCCGAATAGTGCGGCAGTTTAGGCATCCCTTAACCGCTTTAGGACACAGACGGGGTTGACGTAACTCACATTACGCGCGGTGTACCTCCGAGACGCTTTTGGTAAAGAGGTTTTTTACCTTCAGTAAGATCTTAACCTTAAATTGGTTGCGATGGTCACTTGGATGCATCGCGTGAGCTCTTCGTCGGTAGCCTTCAGGCGCTCGCCCAAAGATTTACTCTCTGCCGTCACGGTGGTGAGCTCCTGCTCCAACCTGGTAACTCTCGCGGATAGGACCTCCTTCTCGCGCATAAATGTCATCACGGCCTCGAAATTAACAGCGGATAGTTGCGAGGCGGTTGTCGCAGGGCTAGCGGCTGACTGCTGCTGCACGCGCAGTTTTTCGTAATTGCTGAAAACCTTCATGAGGTCTCGCGCTGGTACGAGGACAAAGCCGACGGCCTCTTGTAGGACCAGGGGCCTCTGGATCACCTCGTCCACAGGTTCCGGAATGGTAATGCGGGACTGGGAAGTCGGTCATCTGGAAATCTTCCAGCGATCCCCATCCACATGATAGCGCGTTTCTCGCGTTGCCGCCCTCTCTGACGCGGCTTATCCTGCTGCGTTGGTCCATTGCGCTGTTGATCGAAGTCTTACATATTACATATTTCGTATTCTCTTAATTTGCACGCTTTGCTTTGCTAATTTTAAATCATTGACGTGACATTTTCCGATTTCTTTGCCTAACGGATAGCTAATTACTACTACTATCCGTAACAATTTCTTTGTAATTATTCCTGGGCCTCTATACCTGGGAGCTAATTTCGCACTATAGCCTTGAGTAGCACTCGACAGCGTTTTATTGGGGTAGTAAACTACGTCTCCAATTTCCACATAATCTAAACTCGACGGTCGATTTCTATTGTAACGTTCGCACTGTTTCTTTTGCGCTTTCAGCATAAAAGGCTCGACTTTCTCGCGTTAATCGCGTTAACAATAGCGTTATCGTTGGTCTGGGTTGCGTTTATCGTGTCAAGGGAGAGTTCGTTTGCGCGTCTTGGTTCTCGAGCGAAATTGAGAAACGCGGGGGTCACTCCTAACGATGTGTGAACTGTCGAATTATACACGAATTGAATCTCTTCTAACGTTTCGTCCCATTCCCAGTGATCGTTTCCTAGCAAGCTAACTAACATTGCTTTCACGTTGCGGTTTATGCGCTCTACCAGATTCGCTTGGGGGATGATATACCGGGGTCGAAACTTGTCTGATACCCGTTTCTTCGAAAAATGTGGATATCCTCCTATTGATAAATTATGTACTATAATCCGTGATGATCACCTGTGGTGTACCCCATTTATTAATCGATGTGCGGAGGCAACTAACAATTTTCTGACCGTCAGCTTTCGCTAGGGCGAAGCATTATAGATATCACGTATACACATCCTCGCAAACTAGTATATAACTTTTACCCGATTTAGAGCGCGGAAAAGGGCCTACGATGGCGATCGAAACCGTTTCCCAGGGCTCTGGAATTTTGCGCGGATACATTAATCCATAGGGTGGCGTATTGTCTGACTTACACGTTAGACAAGTCTCGCACTCATTTACGTATCGGCGAACATCCTCACGCATTCCTGGCCAATAGAAGAGCTTATAAATGACATGATACATCTTCCTTATGCCTTGGTGCGCGGATTGAATAGTACCGTGGCATCTCTCAATGATTGGAAGAATTTCGTCCTCTCTTAGAACTACTTTCCACGCGTTACTGTCTCCTATAATTTCCTTAATTCTGTCGGGTTTGTAATAATATAATTTCCCTTTCTCTGTTTCATAGTGGGTGTAGCGCGTAGGGTTCGATTCCACTGAATCGATCATCGTGTCGTACAATGAACTTTTCTGCAAGTAGTTCAATTGCGCAGGGGGCGTATCCTCGCGAGCGTCTTCGTACAATCTCGAAAGCGCGTCTGGGGCGTCTATGGCCGTACGTTGGCGATGTTCTATCGTCAGGTCATGCGACAACAGTTCCATTGCCCACCTCTCTCGCTTCTGACAGCGCGATTTTATTTTCCACTCAAATTCGTCGGCTAAATCTTTTGTTCGCTCGTCGGCAAGTCTTACTATTTTACTTTAAGATTTTTCGAATTTTTCAATTAATTTACTACTTTTTTCCTGCAACAATTCCATTTCGTGCCGGGTTTGTTCCGAATACGTGTGAATCATTTCCTGCACGGTATATTGAAAGGTCATGAACATTTCCTGGAATTCCTTCAGTACTATGTCATTGTCTACAGCGTCTTTCGTTTCTTTAATTTGTTTCGTCGAATCCTTTGGTATCACACCTAATGTTCTGTTTTTGTTCGTTTCGCTACTATTTTTCTTATTTATTGCTCTTTTGCGCTTTATTATTTGCTTCGGAAGAATCACTCTTGTTGAATACGTTGATTGTTTGCGTTAAAAAATTGAATTTGAAATAATTTCATGAACTTGACGAAGACACAATGATCACTTGTACAAAAAAATGTTTTTCCTAATAATGTTAGGATAAATAAATACTTTGATAAAAATGAATAATAAATTAATCAATGATTCCTTGAAGAAAAAAATTACAGGTGATATTCGTGTTCGTTAAAGTGCAGTTCGTTCACGTTATTTTTCTTTTGAACTGTACTATAGAAATTATTTCGCTTGATTTTATTTTGTTCCAATATAACGCTGGTCGTTGTCTCGTGAGTTTTACGACGTTTTGTTTACGTTACGCGCGAGCATTCTGTTTCTCTACGTATAGATATAGCATAATCTGCTAGCACGACTGGCGAGATTATGGCTCTATCCCTCTTTATCTAATATCATCTGCTCAAGTGTGCTCGAGGCTGTATTTCAATGGGACACTGTGGAGACAGAAAATTTTTCGCACCTTTCGAACGTACAGTTTTAAATATTTGAGAAATATTATTTCGGTCTTGTTCCGTGCAAAGAAAACGAATTTTCGCACAATTTTCCCAGCAATTTACGATCCTTCTCGATTGCCAGGTAATTTAAAAAAAATGTTTTGTCCTATTTACAAAGCGATCTTTGTGAATAGATCATTTATTTTCCCGAAATTTGAACGATGCGGCTTAGAACATGGAAAACACCTCGCGTTTGCGCAACTCGAAGCCGGCGAACCGTCACCCGACCACAAGCATGCAGGCGCCGTACAGGGTGCTTCACAGAAATATTCCGGGCTTAAGTAACAAGGCTTTTAAACTTACCTTTGCGATGCGCTTCAATCTCGTGGCCTGTTTGTCCCCCTCTTTGTCTCTCCCGCACGCTTTCGACCTGAGTCGCGGTTCTCAGCGCGTCGAATCCCTCCTAGAGTCGTCCCCGGCTCACGAATAAAAACACGCGCAAACTTGCGGACTTTTTTTTTTTTAAACTTTAATGCGGCTTAGTGTGTGATAAAATGAAAATAACTCGGATCCTCGTCGGCGTCTAGGGTCGCGCTACAGCGTACAATTTGACTTTTTCCGACGGAAGCGCCAATACAAAAACTCAACTCCTCGAAGCTAAATGCCTCGAAGTAATCTCGATTGATGACTTAAATCTGAATCGCAATCGATATTGTGCAACTACTTCGGAAAAATGGTTGGACGTCTGCATCGTTCAAAGTCTGGAGAAAGAATCTTTTGATCCCTTGTTCTTACCCTTCCGCATCGATCGCGGACGAGGAGAAAATCCATAATCGATAAGTGGGGTTAACGGAGTGCGTGAATTGCGTGCGCCTAGGATCGGGACCTAGCACTTCTCCGTACGTCGCTGCAGACCCTTCGCGCGTGGCGTGGCGCGGTTTTTCAAATCGTGTGACTCGTTACACATGAAAAGCGTGAACGAAAATCATGAATAGACAGGGTGAGAAATCCGCAACTGTCTAGCTAAGACCATACTCTGGGGCTTTTTCGCTTTGAAAACGGCGAACAACTATTCAAATCGGACCGGCCAACAGGGTGCAACCGGTGTACATGCATATAAAAAAATTATAAAAATATCCGTTGTTTATGAATTTTCCAGGTAGAACTCGGTCGGACCAAAACTCTTGATCCGGGACACTTTTATATTTTTTTAAATCCATCTTCAGGGATATGAATAAGGCTAGGCCGAAGTTGGGACTGGGAAATTTGTAATCACCAGCAGTTTTCCATCGAACAAGAGCCTGCTCAATCAATTTTAGCGAGAAATGAAAAATGCCACAGTTTCAGCTCCTGTGTTGCACCAACTAGGATCAATTTGAATCTAGCGGTCCAATCAAGTTGCCGACACCCTGATGATCGATGCAAAATCATCTGCTGATTACAAATTTTGCAGGTAGAACATGATTGCACCAAAACTCTTGATCCGGGACACGTTTGTATAAAAACAAATCCATCTCTTGGACTAAATGAGGCCCGGATACGAAAGGGACTTCAAAATTTGTGACTACCAAACGATTTTACATCGGATAAGAACCTGTCTGATCCATTTTAGCGAGAAATGAAAAAGGTTAATTTTTTACGTTTTAGGTCCTATCGATTACGACCAATTCGAATCATGCGGTCCAATCGATTTCCCGACATCCTCGAACGCACGCTTAAAAGTGAAATTACCTACTCGTAGTTTAAATACTATTCGGTATTAATTTTTTTACTAATTCTGACATGTCAATATGGAAGTTAGGCAATTTTATTTTTATATATATTTGCTTGACTAGATGAGCGGGGGGGGGGGGAATCCCCTCCCCTGCCCTATCGTGGCTACGACCATGTATTGTGTTGTATTATAATCATATAGGGAAAAAAATATGTATAGGGGCGAGGGTTTACTGTGTAAAAACCCGAAAGGGTATAGCTAGGCAGTTAACTTTTAAAACCGTGCCAACAATTCTATTTTCGATATTTTTACTTTACTCTAGTTCCGGCAATAGCCTCAGGTCTACAAATTAAAATCCCGCCTGATTTTTTTTATTTAAAATGAGCAAAACCTCCGGAATCATGGCAGCCGTCAACCAACTGTTATTACACATGAGTGTATTCCGAATCTTGTAAAGTCGATTCAACTCGTTATTTTTCTTTGATAGATTTCTGAGGGTCTCTCAAAATGTTAATAAATGTGTGGTACAAATTCAGGCATGATTACGATATCTTTGGCGCCTTTATTTGACCCTGGTTTATTGATATTTGGCTCAAAATAAGACTTTTTTCAAGAGTGACAAAAAATGAAATTCGGCGTTTAAGGGGGTGAAACAGGGGGTTGAAAGTCGAAGCATTATTATGTTTGTGGTTCCCAATTTTGACCATGCAGCGTCCATATTCGATAGAAAATGCGACTTTTTCGCAGGGTAATGAAACTCGAAAATGCGGCTTTAAAGGATTGAAGAGGAGGGTGTTAAAATTTGGCTGTACATATATTTGAACATTATTTTTTGTTGTATCTTTCATTTACTCTATGAAAAAATTCCTTTAAAAATTAGGATAAACTTCCGAAAAACTGTTACCTCCGATTGGCTTCAAATTTGGCACAGACCTTCTTTTTGACGATATAAGAGACCCTATGAAAAGGAATTTTGGCGTAACGCAATATTTTTTGAGATATTGAATTTTGAAAATCGGTAATTTGCTCAATCATGTATATACAAACATGTAATACATACGGTAAACGCCACTACTACCACAAACACACACGTGGGCGTGGAGCACTTTTCATGTGTATGCGTAATCGTTAAGTGAGTTTGGAGCACCTTCGATGTGTGTGTGGAATCGTTGGGTGGGTCTGGAGCACCTTCGATGTGTGTGTGTGTGTGGAATCGTTGGGTGGGTCTGGAGCACCTTCGATGTGTGCGTGGAATCGTTGGGTAGGTCTGGAGCACCTTCGATGTGTGCGTGGAATCGTTGAGTGGGTCTCGAGCACCTTCGATGTGTGTGTGGAATCGTTGGGTGGGTCTGGAGCACCTTCGATGTGTGTGTGGAATCGTTGGGTGGGTCTGGAGCACCCAAACAATGTAAAACGCAGGGCGAATTGAATGTACGTCGAAAATCGAAAAAGTACATTTTTTCTTCTTCGGAGCGCTGTAAATCCGAAACTAAGGCTTAAAATGAAAAAAGTTATTCTTATTTTTCGTATTTTTTTGGCCCATTTTTCATAACCCAACCATAAAATGCAGGCGCCAAAGATACCGTAATCTCCCCCAAATTCAAAGATAGTGCGTTTAAGGGGTAAGGCCACTGTAAATTTTTTGAAAAATCGATTTTTTTTTATTGGCTTAAAAAATAGTTTAAACCCTCTAGAATAAGAAAAAAAAGGTCCTGTGCGAAAAAAAAATTGTTGTCCTTAGGAAATGAAGGTCGCCGCCAAGCGTTTAAGCGCTAAGCGTACTTAAAACGCGTTTTTCTCGAAACATGGTTTTTCAAAATGGCACGCAGCATAACTCGAACAATTTTCATTTTTTTTACTTGAAATTTTAACCAGATGTGAACATTTACATTATCTTGAGAATGTCGATCGAAATTTTCAAGAACTTTATTTATTGATTTTTTATTAACAAAAAACTTGCCGTTTTTTTCGTCAAAAATCAATTTTTTTTTTCAAACGCACGCCAAATCCACAAAAATTGATACTTTTTAAAATCCGATCGACATTCTCTAGCTATAGCCCTCTAGATTAATGGTTTTTTTTTGTTCTAGATTCAAAAGTGCACCAGTGGTGCTGCGTGCCGCGGAGCCCTGGAAGCAAAACATGTCCCGGGAAGATAGCTGTGGAACCGCCATTTTGTTTTTTTTTTACTGTAAAAAAATTTTATAATAAAGTTTAATGTATGCCCGATAACACCGTTAAAAGTTTTTTTTCAAATACCTTCAATTTCGGGAGCAAAAAATTAGTGAAAAAACCTTTTTTTTTTGGGCCGTTACAGTGGCCTTACCCCTTAATGGTTCATAAAAAAATCCTCAAAAAAATAGCTGTCATATGGGATGACCGCCTTAAAGTGTCATTTCATTTTTATTTTCAGATACTTTAGTTTTGAGAT
Source organism: Ophion obscuratus (assembly GCA_964007375.1). Classification (NCBI taxonomy): domain Eukaryota; kingdom Metazoa; phylum Arthropoda; class Insecta; order Hymenoptera; family Ichneumonidae; genus Ophion; species Ophion obscuratus. Next base: position 19,775,304 of record OZ023313.1, read on the forward strand.
GATTAGTTCCAATCTCCCGCTTCTCTTTCGACCGGACATTGTTCTTTTTCTGTGAAACGAAAAAGACATAGAGATAACATTTATTCATCATAAAATAATCACCATTAAAAAAGACATCAGCAGAAAATTAATAAAATGCATTGTCTATACAATTTGTGCGCCAGGCAGAAAGTAACAATGAGATTTA